>JAJAGP010000013.1:643682-1243682 GCA_025084515.1 Ancistrus triradiatus | reverse complement strand
CCAGTCTTTGTGAGCTTTAGCATATCTTAGCCTTTTTACCCTGTTCTCTCTCTGAAAAAGTGGTTTCTTGGCTGCTACCCTTCCAAAACGACCATTCCTGGTCAAGCTTCTTCAGACTGTAGAAGGGTCAACTTGGCGTCCAGTTGAAACTGGCAGATGATGCTGTGACGCAAGTGTAATGGGAGGTCACACTAAATACTCGCCACTGTAGAAGCTTTTTAACACTGCATACAAACTGTATTTACCGGGTTGTATTCTAATAAAGAGACTGAGAAATAATTATATATGGTCATTATACCATTGGTATCTAGTGGTGGCCTAACATTTTTGCATATCAATTTATGGAAATGACTTAATAGACTGTAAATCAGCCTTAAGATTATACATAAGATAAGATAGCTAGAGCGTTTGTGCCCACTATTTCCAGGCATTTCTCTCTACACACACTGATCTACGCTGGTGCACAAAGGACTAATGTTCCTGTAAGAGTTCTCGTTCACTTTCTGTTGCCTGCTTACTGTCTCTATCTGCATGCTAACAGCGGGGTCGAACTTCAGCGCAGATGAGTTATTGCCAAGTTTAGACATGTCCCATTTTCCATTGCGCTCTCCAAGACCGTCTATCCTTCTTTTGCTCTTCATCTCACCTCGGTTCTATCAAAACCAGAGTTATTATTGGACTCTTGCCTTTTTGCTGCCTTCAAACAGTATTTGCCTTGAAATGCATACAACAGAATGGACTTTGAATTTATGTTGGGCTTATGCTTTTGTTCACAATTGTGTGTAAACAAAAGCACAGTGGTACTTCGGTTCTCGTCCACCACGAAACTCGTCAAATTCGGTTCTTGGCGCATTTTGACTAGACAAACTTGTCTCGCTTTTTGTTTGTCGCCGTTTGCTCGGTACTCGGCGCACTTGCTTAAACTTGTATGAGCGGAGGTGCATGACCCGTTTCAGCTGAAACTCGATTCATGATTCACGATTCAGTATATTCAGTCTCGCAATACCTGTTTCTCAGTGAAGAGCTCTGCTATTTTTATGGTGTTTTTCTTCATTTTTACATCTACAGTACTGCATTATTAGTGCAAATAAATCCTTGGGTCCTAAAATGGTTGCTGAATAAAGCCAACCGAAAGGAAATTAAGGACTGAGTCATTTGATGACTTTCAGGCTAAGCACTTAGCATTAGCAGCTAGTGCCCTGAGTTCACCAATAGAGTAAGTGTTTTGCTTTTTCTTTTCACTTTCAATCCATTACTCACTAAATTCCATGAAATTTTCAACACTATTATGAAATAAGCTTTGTGTTAATGATTTTGGCCAACTGTAGGTTAATGTAAGTGTTTTAAACAATAAGGTTGGTTCTGCTATGATACAGTACAACTTATGATGAATGTGTCAGAACGTATCCCCATCATAAATCAGGGAGCACCTGTACAATACAACTCCATTAATGCATGTAATGCCTTATACAGTGTGGATTTTCTGGGGGTCTGAAACGGATTAATTCAATTGACATTGTTCCTTATGGGAAAAATGTGCTCAGTGCTCGTCATTTTCGGTTCTCGACAAGCATTCTGGAACGAATCAACGACGAGAACCGGAGTACCACTGTATTAATAAACAATCATAATGAACAATGTTCTTAGATTTTAGGAAAAATTATTCTAGAAAAAGGGTTTTGATGCAGCAGGGATTGCGAACACCACACAGCTCCAGGGACTCGCATTCGATCATCGTCTCCAGGTTAGGTCTATGTGTAGATTGGCCTGTTCTCCCAAGGTCTGTGTGTGTTCCCTATGGGTACTCCAGTTCCAATTAAAGACTGTGGTTGAGACTCCACCACTAACAGGAAGGTTGTGAGTTCATATTCTAGCTGTGTCAAGCTGCCACTGTTGGTCCCATGAGCAAGACACTTAACCTTCAGCTGCACAGCTCGAGGGAAGCACAGTGATGAAGAGGTCAGCGCTATTGCCTCACAGCTCCAGAGATCTGCATTTGACTCACAGCCTGGCTGCTTCCTGAGTGATAATTGCCAGTTATCACCGTGTCCACATGAGTTTTCCATGGATAGTTTTCCATTTCCTCCAGTGTCCCACTGTGAGTGATTATGAGCAAGCATGTACATGTGCCCTGAGATGGACTGGTGCTCTGTCTAGGTTTGGTTCACATCTTGCTTCCTGTGCTCCTGAACTCCAATTGAATAAGTGTGTCTCACTTGGGAGCCCCTGAAAACACTGGTCTTTCAGGCACCAGACATTTGGTCTGGCTATTTCTATGCTATCAGGTGCCGAGCCCTTTTGGTCTTTCCTGGTTCCTACCCTCCCATCGGACCCCTCTGGGACTCTCCTGTGCCAGAGTCTCTGTCTCTTCCTGTGGTATTGTGCACAAGGCCCTTTTCTGGCACCTATTCTCACACCAGACCCAGGGGAAGGCAGCAGAGAGGCTCAGATTCGGGATTCACTGCTCTACGAGCTGAGCCACTCTGGTTAGGATACCGCCTCAGGTGGGGGCAGTTGGTGATTTTTAATATAAAGAAAGCATGTATGCTCATATATGATCTCTTTTCATTATTGCTGTGGAGAACATGAAAAGAAACCCCTGTGTGCTATGCACATTTTGTGAATAAACTGATTCTCGTTAAACCACGAGCCAGTCACGCAGAGTTATGAAGTTTAAGGAAAAAGGCTCCATACATGATGGAGCTTGTTCCTTGTTTTAAGAGAAAACGTGCTCAGTGCATTATTGTGCTATGTAATGCTGCCATTATTACTGATTAAGATTACTGATTGGGTACAGCTGTGCATTAAGAGCAATGATGGATATATTAAGCACGTTCTGTAAATAACGCTTTTGCGCACGTGATACTGGACTTATGTGATAACCCCTGTATTGTTAATATGCCTACGTTAAGTTTAGGTGTGTAAATACTTTTGGCTCAGCAACCTAACAACTTTACCATAGAAAGCCTTCCCCATCCGTTATTCCCACTAGCACGTGACAAAGCACGTGCCTGCCTCGGAGCATTTCATTGGTCCAGACTGAACGGCCGAAAGCGGGCGAGACGGTGTGGTTGAATTCCAAATAGCTTCTTTCCCCCTTCATAAGTGCCCTACGTAGTGTATGAAATAATGGAGACTGTGGCTTTCCGTGTGCACTCTGTTTTCAAATGCGTGTCGTTTGGGATTCCGCCGTGTGTGATTGTGTCGCAGGTCCAAAGCGTAAAGAATCCGCTGGTTTTTAATTCAGCTCTGCCAGGTCCACACGATTAGCGATTTTACAGGATGATAACGAAGCGTTTAATTATGTTACAAGCTTGTTGAAACGGATTAATCTGGGATCGTTATCTCACATTATCGACGTGGAACCGGTGAATGGAGGATGTAAGTGATGGTATGGGTTTAGCCTTGAAAAATAAGATTAACAATAAATAAAGGGGAAGGTGCTGTAGTTATCTTTATTTGAGTTTTGGGCTTTTTCCTATTAGACGATGATCATCTGAAATAAAAGAAGAAGGCTCGTTTTATGGTAAGATCTTATGTGAAAAGTATCGGGTTAGTTTTGTGTCTGTTCTTGTTATACTAAAATCATCATTATTATTATTATTATTATTATTATTATTATTATTATTATTATTAAACGTGTGTGCTTGTAATTCTATTTAAATTCGCGAATATGACATCGATAACATTTTGCGCTGAATAAAGAGTATTCATGTGTACCGCATGCATACTTCCGAACTAAGTAGTATGACACTATAGTAACCACTCATACTTTTTTGACATACTGTTAAGTACGGTAGTACGCAGTATAGGACGCCACTTTCGCTAGCTTTCGATAGCTTTCGATAACCTTCGATAGCCCAAGTTAAGCTAGTACACCCGGGCTTTTAAGCAGAAAAGTCGACATTTAACTTTAATAGCTAAATTCGTGTTATATAGTTTTAAACTTTAAAGCGTTTAGTTAGTTATAAGTCAAACGGTCCGTGTTGTTATCTAACTTCCTAGTTACCTTTCGGGTTACTATAACACATAGGTTGCTGTGTAACTAGCATAGCGACTTTATACATAAACATACGGCCGTTAACAGCTCCAGGGAAAACCCTGGCGGTTTCTACTTTAGTTACTCATAAAAGAACTTTAATTTTTATTTGTTATAATAGTAGACAAATCATTGTTTTGTCTGTTCATTCATAGAGGTGCCTGTCCCGTATAAAAGGTATGCAAGGTCTCAGGTTTCCTTTCACTGGTGAAACAGCGAAGGGTGTTAAAAGTTAATAAGTAGGACTATACTGACAAATCGATACAGCAATATATCGCGATATTTCTTTTCTCAATATACTTTCAGCTCAAAATATCGATTTTTAAATGGGGGACACATTTTAAATGGGGTGTAAAGTGCAATCTCTGCTCCTATAGATGTCACAGTACAGTGTTTTTACTCAATTTGTCCGCTGAATTATCAGTCATGTGATACTTTAAGACGACTCGGATCGTACAGTTAATTTGTATTGTTCTTTTATATTTTTAGTCAATTATTGGAGTATGCATCGTATCTCAATGTGTCCTTTCCAACCCACCTCTGTTCATGAGGATTCTCAGTGAAAGACATTTCTCTGTCTCATTATAATAGCACACATTTCAGTTATTATAATCGCTATTATTATCATTAATACTCGTCACAATAAAAACGCAGGTGCAGCCGGCTGTTTACTTTTAACAAGTGGATAAAAGGTTGTTCTACCGTGTGGAAATGAATGGGGCCAAACCTCATACCTGCCTGTGTGCCCTTAGCTTCCGGCTTTACCGGGTCTGGATAAAAGCTCTTGGTAAAGCCAATTCTGTAAGTAGTGTATCAGGTTACTAATGCTGAAACCACTGGATCTACAAACTGTATGAAATAACCGAACCACAAATATTTATACAGTGCTTGTTGGTGAGATTTGGTGACCCACGCAAAAGCTACGGTGTTTAAACCTTCGTCATTGTACAGAACCACTGGCGATGAGGAACAACGTAAAACCTGCTTAGAGTTGGACTCTGATTTGCATGTTGTGAGTGATACAGCAAGCAGATTTCGATCAGGCTGCAAATGAACGTGGTAAAGTTTTATTATGTTCACAGTCCGTGTGTGTTAAGGTGATCTCACCGGGCTGTCACGTTGTCAAGTGCAAACATTTGGGTTGGCATGAATGGTTTCGTGGATTCGGTATGGATGGAGGGTTCTTTGTAGGGTGTAGTTTGTCTAGGGCTGGATATATACCAGATGTCTGATCTTTCAGCTCTTCCAAAAGCTCTTGAACCGTGAGTGAGGTTTTTGGCAGCAGTTCAGTAAACGTGTTCATATTAGGCCTGTCACGACTGTCATTTAGCAACTGAGTGTGATGCAGCTTTCATTGTCTTTCCTGTTGACTTTATGCCTCTCTTGTAACATAATAGCATTGTATTAATGCATGTATGAAACGACAGCTGCTTGGTGGCATTCGGTTTCCAAGGAAGTGTATTTTTTAATGTTGTCAAATAATGCCGTGGAAAGACAAACCAAAGCATAGCTCGTGTACATGGACACAAATCAGCCATAACATGTGAACCACTGAGAATAGCATTGACTCAGAAAAGCATATTGTCCATCACAGTAACAATACTCATCATGATATGATAAAATATCATCATTGCCCACCTCCAATCTGAACAAGCATCTGTGGGTCATGCTGGACAAACAAGTCTGATAAATGGAGGCCCACCTTGCAGCTTACAGGACTTTGGATCTGCTGCTAACATCATGGTTCTAGATACCACATGGCACCTTCAGAGGTCTTTGTGGAGTCTATGCCTCGATGGGTCATAGCCTTGGGGATGATGGTTATTTACACCATGTTAGGCAGCTGGTTTTAATGTAATGCCGGCGTATATGTTCGTGTTGTATCTTCCTAGCCATGGTACTAATCTGATATACACCTGACATGTCTTGCTGTGAGCTTTGAGTCATTTCTGTAGTTTAATTACAACAGTGCTGCTCTGAGACTCGGCACCCTGAACGAGTTTCTTAATTAAACCCTCTGAATTCCCACCGATGTGAACGCGGAGGCAACGTGATTGAAAGCGATTTTAATAGCATGGTCCGCACGAGACTGTTTGACATTAATGTTCTTAAACTGGGCTACCTGCTGAACCTCCAAATGAGATTTATTAGTTGTACTTCATAATGAATGTGTTTTGTTTGAGGGTAAGAATGCACCAGCGTGACATTGTGTTCATTTTAGTTATAGGAACATGAAGTTATCTGGTAGTCGGGCATCTTAAAATAAGTAAGTAGCTCCACAATAGACTTGGACTACTAAGTTTTATCAAGCTAAATGACACTCATGATGGTTCTGATATCAAAATGATGTACAGTACTTCAGTACTGTGCAAAAGTCTTAGGCCACAATAAGACCATAAGGTTGTCTTTTAATGGTTGATGCTGAAAAAAGTGTTAGTAGTGCACATGGTAGCATCTTTTTGTTTTTAATGCTCATAACTGGCAGGGGCTCATTGCATCTTATCATATTTTGTTTTTAGTCACTCAGTAGTCCCTGTTTGAGCTGCGAGTTAATTCAGAATGGCTTCAACCGGTCTGATTCTCACTAATGCAGATGTTAAACAAAATAATGGTCGCAGACCTTCTGATGCCAGACTTACTAAAACACATGGACCTGGCCTTAAGTGTGCTTGTGTGCGTTTATCTCTACAACCGGAGAATTAATCTACATCGTCTCTTCATAGCGCCATGAATTATGCAAGTAGCCTATTTTTTACCGTCCTTGCACGCTCGCAAGTTTTCCAAAAACGAGCGATGAATCCCACTTACTGGGGTAATAATCCATTCAGAATCGTTATTAGCGGTCTACGTGAGCGAGCGCACTGAGTGAAGCACTCTGCAAAGCTCTTAACTGTGTATCAGCGACTACGACGCGGCACGCTTATCCACTTTCCCATAATGCGCATCTATGCCAGGCATGCGAGCTATTCAGAGGACTCTAAATGCTCACTTTTGTTTCGTCATTGGCTTCGAGCCCAGAGCGGGACTCAGCCTGGCATCTCGTCTGGTGCACAATGTGTTAGACAGTGCTTCTCTGAGCATGATGGAGACAGGAAATGTCTGTTCATATTCTGGTTATGAGGTCCTACGTTAAGGTGACTCGAGGCGACTGGATTTCCGCTGGGCTTGAGCACTAGGTGGAAACGTGAGGGTTCTTGGCATTGAACAGCCTAATACAATGCCTGGCCAAAAGAAAAAGGTCACGCAGTGTAATATTTTATTGGACCGCCTTTAGCTTTGATTATGGCTTCTGCAATGTCACAGCATTTATTTATGTCCAGAGTTGCATAGATTTTTCTCCCAAGATCTTGTATTGATGATGGGAGATTGGGACCACTGTGCAAAGTCTTCTCCAGCACATCCCAAAGATTCCCAATGAGGTTTTGGGACCGGATTCAAGAAAGCTTTCTTAAGAAAAAACTTGCAAAGGTTCTTGAGGCAAACACTAAGAAGTTCATAAGAATGGTCTTAAATGTGATTCTTGAAGGGAAGAAAGTTCTCAAATGTTTTCTTAAGAAAATCTTAATTATTTTCTTAAGATTTTCTTAAACTCTTCATTGTTTCTTACATTTTACAGCTTACAATATACTGCGCAAGACACATTTTGAATTTGTATTGACCATTATTTCCATTATTAGTTGAAACCTCTCTGAGGACGACAAAATGGAGAAAATTCAAACCAAGCATTCAAATACTTTAGCAAACAAGAAAGAGATGATGGTGGAAGAAATATCTGGCTTTCCCATAAACTTTCCTTCTGTAGACTTTTGTATTTAAAGGATGACCTTCACCCGAAAGGCTTTTAAGAATTTAAATTGAATTGTAAGCCTAATTTCCAGTAACTAAACTGTTTACAGTATTTAATTTCAAAGCTTACAGCATAAGACAAGTATGAGGTTATCTGAAGGTTAAGAAAACATTTAAGAACAAAATGTGTTCAAGAATACCACTCATTCTTAGAATATAAGGTAAGATGATTCGTAAGAAGTTATTTGAGGAATAACAAACTTCCATAACTTTTTTCTAAGATTGACATTAAGAAAAAACACACACTTAAGATTTTCTATCTTAAGAAACTTTTATGAATCCGGCCCCAGGTCTGGACTCTGGTGGCCAATCCATGTGTGAAAATGATGGCTCATGCTCATGATGGCTCAATGAGAAGCTACTCACTGCATCAGTTAGGGTTAAAGAACTTGATGCCAGCTGAAACATGATCACCCATGCAGTAATTATCCGATGGGAGGCTCTTTTTTAACACTTTGCTTAGTTAAATCCAGGCGGTGACCATTTTTTTGGCCCTGCAGTGTATTTCTTAACAGATAAGCAGCATGGTAGTAAACAACCTGAGTTCTATAAAGACCGGTTCTGATCGACGTCTTCCCGTTTCGTTCCTTCAGCCTGTCGTAAGACTCCTCCCCCGATTCCTCCTCGCTCCGCCTCCAAGCCCTTTATCTCTGTGACGGTGCAAAGCAGCACCGAGTCGGCGCAGGACACCTACTTGGAGAGCCAGGAGCAGCGCAGCGAGGCCAACAGCCAATCGGGCCGCAGCAACTCCTCAGACAGCGCCACCAGCTCGAGGACTGGCAGCCTTGCCAAGGTCCCCGTGTCCCTGGTGCCCCAGATCCCTGTGCCTGTCCCCAGCGCGAGGGTGAGCAGTCCACCACCTCCTCCCCCTACCCGGGAGACCCAAACCGTTGGCACCGGCTTCACGCAGGACAGGCCTCAGGGCGCCCCCAGGAGGAAACTCTCATCTATCGGCATCCAGGTGAGTGTACGTGTGTTGTGGGGTTTTTTTCTCGTTAAATTGGTTATACCTCAACCTCGATTAGTACACCTAGCAGGAAAGACCTACGACTGGGAAATGGTTCGAGTCGCTTTAGAACACCAAGGGTCCACTAATAACGCTTAGTATAGAAGTAGGTAGATGTTGGGCAGATTGTCCCTGCAGTCTCAGATTGAAGTTTTTCCAATGATATGTCCACGGTTGGTTCCCACAGATACTTAAGCGTCTTGTTTCTGGGGACTGTGGGTCCCCTGCATCTGTGGGTACTGTAGGATGGCGCATTGGTTAAGGTACAGTGCCCGGTTACATAAAACGCCTTACGTTTGTTACTTAAGTAGAAGACTTTCCCATAAGAAAGCACTAAGATAACACTTAAGGTTTTTTTCTGCATTAAAACATGTTTAAGAGCAATCTTAAGGGAAAATTTCCCTTGCTTTGTGCTACCGGGCACTGGACCCCCAGGGTTCAAGCCCCTACTTCCAGTCTGCCAATGTTGGGCCCTTAAGCAAGAAAGAAAGAGACCGCTGGGCAAGTCTGTGTTACAATAGGCCTAGTGCATGGTCTGTTTTCTCAGGTCAGGCATCTCGGACAAATAACTGGCCCGGTCAGAGAGAGGCGAGCCTCAGCACTTTGGCAGCAACCCCTTCTGAGCGATCACCTGGTGCCCCGTCCAGGTTACGCGTTCACCTGGGTAGCTGTTTGAAATCGGCTGCACGCGTGCTGAGGTTTTATATTAATAGGGCTAAATCTAGCTGGGAGCAATAGTGCGAGACGTTTTGCATTAAGGATGCCAGTAATGAGCCCTTACTGCTTACTTTCTCAGGGTTTAGTCGTTAAATTGGTGGGGGTTTCGTTGGCAGCGAAGGCGCCTGTGGTTCCCCGGAGAAACGATGGTACATCCTTAAAATTGATAAAATGTCAGCAGTGTGCTTTTAAGCTGCTTTATTGGCCCTCTTACTGTCATGAGGATCTGGTAGGGATTCTATTTCTTGTTCTTTTTTTTTATTCACGGACTGGTATTGCTCTGGGTAGAATTTTAAGACCGCGTGTAGGGATTAAGCTGGAAGTTGTCTAATTGACACTCAGAGGCTTGTTACTGTTTTAGATGGTAAGGTGAGGTTTAGTCGTTTGCGATGCTGCAGGTTTTATGAAGGGAACCCCATGTTCGCACCAGCGCTGAGTGCATTTACATGCGCTTAATAGTCCGATAACTGTGGAAAATCAGATTTTATTTATTTTATAAAATTAATCTCACAGAAGGATGTGGTGTAAACAGTAATTAAAAAAACAAAATTCTTTATATCCTCGAGCATATACTGCTAAACTGTGTTTTAGAGCATCCCCAAAAGCGTTTGGTAGCCATTTTGCGGATGTAAGTCCAGGGTTGCCAGATCCTCCTGTAGAGAAAAGCTTCAGGTCTAAGGAAAAGACCAAAAGAAGCAAGAATAAGAGGACCTGGCAACCATGACCGCTGGCTGCTTTCACGACAACAGAAACCCGTTTGAAATCAGGTATGCCAGTGTGCTCAGAAATCCGATTACTGGGATCAAATCCAGCGCAAATAGTTAAATAAAGAGCCTCCCATTGGATAATGACTGCATGAGCCATCATTTTCACACATGGATTGGCCACCGGAGTCCAGACCTGAGCCCCATTGATAATCTTTGGGATGTGCTTTGCACAGTGGAACAAATCTCCCATCATCCATGCAAGATCTTGGGGAAAAAATGAATGCAACTCTGGACAGAAATAAATGTTATGACATTGCAGAAGCAATTTTTCCCCCAAGATCTTGTACTGTTGATGGGAGATTTGTTCCACTGTGCAAAGTCTTCTTCAGGACATCCCAAAGATTCTCAATGGGGCTCAGGTCTGGTCTGTGGTGGACAATCCATGTGTGAAAATGATGGCTCATGCTCCCTGAACCACTCTTTCATAACTTGACCCTTCTGAAACAGATGAACATCTTGTCCACGGCCACAGGATGTGTCTTTTGGTTAGTTGTTTAACAAATGAGAAGCTCCTCACTGCATCAGTTAGGATTAAAGAACTTGCAACATAATCACTACTGCAGTAATTATCCGATGGGATGTATCTTGTCTAAGTTACAATGGGGATGAACCAAAATAAAAAATCTTGGCCAAAACCAAAATTTAGAACACACTGAGGGGAAAGCCAAAATGTTCTTTGGTTTGTTTTGGGGTTTGAGTGATTATTATAAATTTTTTTTTTTTTTTTGTTTGTTTTTAAAATCAATTTGTACCTCACATGAACAGTGATTACAGATCGCTTGTCTAACGTCTCTAGTGACTGTGAAATGATTTCACACAGCCATTATTTTCGCTAATAGTCTTCCACTGCTCAAACTGGCACAGGAGAGCAAAGAAAACCAGCAGTGCTTTTAATTACTGTCTGAGTTTTATCATTACAATTAATTCTAAAGGGTTCTTCAGTCACTTTCCACTCCCCAGCACACCCATGACTCTGTTCCACATGATTTTTGGCCAATCAGATTTAAGCTGCCTGCCTGGGCATAGCCATGTACTCATACAGTACACAATCTGTAACGTGATCATACCTGCTGAGTTGTACTAACAGTCCTGATCCACTGACATTATGCAGGTGGACTGTGTTCAGCCCGTGCTGAGAGAGGAGCAGACTCCAACTACGAAGTTCCAGTCCATCGGAGTGCAGGTGGAGGACGGCAGGCCGTGAGTTCCCTCCCAACATTATTTCCATTAATCATTAATCCTCACTTCCTTAAACCTCAAACAAAGCTTGTTCCCCAGCAGCAACATGAGCTCCAGTGACTTCCCCAAGATGACGCTGACAGCAGCCAGTCACACCCATCACGTACTCAGCTCCAGTTCCCTACCAGTGACTTACAATCAGCCATACTTACCCAAGCTATGCGTTACAAAGTTCTGACCTTTTTAGAGAGTTATGTGCAGTTTATAAAATGTTAACCTCAGGATAGTTGCTGTGCACATTTGACTCCTATATGGTAATACTAGGATTGCAAGTTAAGATAGTTTGGTGATTGCTTGATCAGATAACTAATGAGGAATTGTTGATTAACAATGAAATCGGGGAAATAGTCACAGATTCTAACATATAAAGCAATGATAACATCTTGGAAAGCTTTGCACATTTGTTACACACACACACACCTTTTTTTAAAAACTGTTTGAAATAGTTGAGACTCTTACAGTGGGGCAAAAAAGTCTTTAGTCAGTCACTGATTGTGCAAGTTTTTCTACTTAGAAAGATGAGAGAGGTCTGTCATTTTCATCATAGCTACATTTCAACTATGAGAGACAAAATGAGAAAAAAATACCAGGAAATCACACTGTAGGATTTTTAAAGAATTTAATTGTAAATTATGGTGGAAAATAAGTATTTGGTCAATAACAAAATTTCAACACAATACTTTAAAATAACCTTTGTTGGCAATGACAGAGGTCAAACATTTCCTGTAACTCTTCACCAGGTTGGCACACACTGTAGCTGGTATTTTGGCCCATTCCTCCATGCAGATCTCCTCTAGAGCAGTGATGTTTTGGGGCTGTTGCTGGGCACCACGGACTTTCAACTCCCTCCACAAATGTTCTATGGGGTTGAGGTCTGGAGACCGGCTAGTCCACTCCAGGACCTTGAAATGCTTTTTACGGAGCCACTCCTTCGTTGCCCGAGCGGTGTGTTTGGGATCATTGTCATGCTGGAAGACCCAGCCACGTTCCATCTTCAATGCTCTCACTGATGGCAGGAGTTTTTGGCTTAAAATCTCACTATACATGCCCCGTTTTCTTCCCCTTACCACGGATCAGCGTCCTGTCCCTCTGCATAGAACAGTCCCAAACCATGATGTTTCCACCCCCATGTTTCACAGTAGGTAGGGTTCATTTTTTTTTTTTTTTTTTTTTTTTTTTTTTTTTTGGAATGCAACTCGCCATTCTTTCTTCCTTCAAACACGACGTGTTTTGGTTTTTACCAACGTTCTATTTACTCGGCATTCTTCTTCCTTCAAACACGACGAGTTGAGTTTTTACCAAAACGTTCTATTTTGGTTTCATCTGACCACATGATATTCTCCCAATCCTCTTCTGGATCATCCATATGCTCTCTGGAAAACTTCAGACGGGCCTGGACATGTACTGGCTTAAGCAGGGGGGCATGCCTGGCACTGCAGGATCTGAGTCCCTCTCGGCATAGTGTGTTACTGATGGTAGCCTTGTTACTTTGGTCCCAGCTCTCTGCAGGTCATTCATCAGGTCCCTCCGTGTAGTTCTGGGATTTTTGTTCATCGTTCTCATGATCATTTTGACCCCACAGGATGAGATCTTGCGTGGAGCCCCAGATCCAGGGAGATTATCAATGGTCTTGTATGTCTTACAATTGCTCCCACAGTTGATTTATTCACACCAACCTGCTTGCCTATTGTAGATTCACTCTTCCCAGCCTGGTGCAGGTCTGCAATTTGTGACCAAATACTTATTTTCCACTATGATTTACAATTATATTCTTTAAAAATTCTACAATGTGATTTCCTGGATTTTTTTTCCTCATTTTGTCTCTCATAGTTGAAGTGTAGCTATGATGAAAATTACAGACCTCTCTCATCTTCTAAGTAGGAGAACTTGCACAATCAGTGGCTGCTGAAAGAGCAGAGCTCTTTAATTAAAACAGGTGTCCACAAATCTTTGCATCTAAATTCTTAGCAGTTTTCTCAGCCAATCGTCCCACTGCATGCACATAGCTGCTTTGGTAGCATGGCAAATTCAAAATCTTGCTACCTCAGTGGAGTAAATGTGCCAACTGATTTATTTTGCATGAATAACTGACACAGAGTCCAGAACCTGTTCTGTGCTGACAGGAACTGATATGAATAAAGATTTCATTCACTTCTTATTTTCATCTCTATCTCTGTCTGCCTTATCTTTTTCTTTATTTTTTTATTGATTTGCATTTGCCCTTGTCCTTTTCATCGGTTTCACTTTCTCTTCTGCTGTGTTCTGGGTGATTTTCCTTACCTGTGCCGCAGCTTCAACTGCGATTACCCGTGTGTGTCTGCAGGCTGAGTCGCTTCAGCAGTATGGCGTCCAGACAGGAGACGGCAGACGTCGAGTTGCTAGATCGGATGGACGGAAAGCTTTCCGACAGCTGCGCGGCCGCCTGCAGCACTCAGACGCCTGACGCTATGATGTCCATACCGGAGAACATGGACGCCGCGCTGGATCCGTCCTTTCTGCCCCCTCCTCCTCCGTCCCTCCAGAGCGCCAGCGTCAACGGAGCATCGGAGCAGCCCGAAGCCCCGGCGGCATGCCTCAGGGACGGCCACTGCTTCCTCAGACTGCTGCAGGCTGAGACGGGGCGCATGGATGCCTGGTGCCAGCAGATGGAGCAGGAGAGTAAAGACAGACAGCTCTCAGAAGAAGGTACAGAGCAGGAGTGTAGTGCTGTTATACTGTGTACTGAGCATTCTCAACAAAGTACTGATTCTGATATTTCTAGAGTGTGGTGCTCTTAGGAATAAGCAGTGCTGATGAGGGTTGCTGTGTCCTGTAATGTGCAGAGCTCATGGTGTTTGCCCAGAATGTTCAGGCTTTAAATCCTAACACTGCCGAGCTGTACACACTGCTATGTCTCCTCTACTCCTTCAGATGGATGCTGATTGAGTACAGGCGTGTGTCACTTAACGTCCGCCTTACGTTCTGTGAAAGTTCGTGTTATGCAAGCACCATTTTAAATGCAAGTACTTACCACATTAGGGGTGTGCGATATTGACGAGAAATGGTGTCTTGATATTTTCTGGGATTTTTGGCTATACTATAATTAGGCTGTTTTTGGCAGTGCATATCTTGGGTCTAAACTATTGGCACCCTGTCTTTCACAGAGTTAATTGTTGACAGCGTTTATGTCTTAAGGCACTTTTTTGGCAGAATGATTCCACTAAGGTTTGCTGAGTGTGTTTTTGTGCTGGTGCCTTCACTGGTTTGAGCCTGTATTTGTCAGCTGACTCTCGACGTTTGCTTTTCATCATCATCATGTTCTGCACGGTATGCCACAGTTTGACCTTGGTTAGCTGAGCTCTCTAACGGCAACTGATTGCCGCCAGTGTCCAGATTGATGTCCATTAAACCTAAACATGTAGGCTGGGAGGCTGGTGGTGTCTGCATCCTACGTCTTTTCTCACTTTCCTACGTGATTTCAGTTTCCTACGTAATTTCACAATGTCATACGTGATTTCAATTTCCTACGTGATTTCATACTTTCCTACGTAATTTCACAATTTCCTACATGATTTCAGTTTCCTACGTAATTTCATATCTTCCTACGTGATTTCATACTTTCCTACGAAATTTTCTCAATTTCCTACATGATTTCAGTTTCCTACATAATTTCATATTTTCCTACGTGATTTCATACTTTCCTACGAAATTTTCTCAATTTCCTACATGATTTCAGTTTCCTACATAATTTCATATTTTCCTACGTGATTTCATACTTTCCTACAAAATTTCACAATTTTCTACATGATATCAGTTTCCTACGTAATTTAATAATTTCCTACGTGATTTCATACTTTCCTAGGAATTTCGCAATTTCCTACATGATTTCAGTTTCCTACGTAATTTCACTGTTTCCTACGTGATTTCAGTTCCTACGTAATTTAATAATTTCCTACGTGATTTCATACTTTCCTACGAAATTTCGCAATTTCCTACATGATTTCAGTTTCCTACGTAATTTAATAATTTCCTACGTGATTTCATACTTTCCTACGAAATTTCGCAATTTCCTACATGATTTCAGTTTCCTACGTAATTTCACTGTTTTCTACGTGAATTCAGTTTCTTACGTAATTTCACAATTTCCTACATGATTTCAGTTTTCTACGTAATTTCATATTTTCCTACGTGATTTCATACTTTCCTACGAAATTTTCTCAATTTCCTACATGATTTCAGTTTCCTACATAATTTCTTATTTTCCTACGTGATTTCATACTTTCCTACCAAATTTCGCAATTTTCTACATGATTTCAGTTTCCTACATAATTTCATATTTTCCTACGTGATTTCATACTTTCCTACGAAATTTTCTCCATTTCCTACATGATTTCTGTTTCCTACATAATTTCATATTTTCCTACGTGATTTCATACTTTCCTACGAAATTTTCTCAATTTCCTACATGATTTCTGTTTCCTACATAATTTCATATTTTCCTACGTGATTTCATACTTTCCTACGAAATTTTCTCAATTTCCTACATGATTTCAGTTTCCTACATAATTTCATATTTTCCTACGTGATTTCATACTTTCCTACCAAATTTCGCAATTTTCTACATGATTTCAGTTTCCTACGTAATTTCACTGTTTCCTACGTAATTTCACTGTTTCCTGCCTAATTTCATGACGCCCGTCATTTCATAGTTGCGTGCTCATTTGGCTACTGTGTGTTTAATAACACCTTCACGCGTGTCATTGCAGCCATATTTCAGCTTATGTAACGTGCGCCAATGTATCACATGGATTGAGGGTGCAAAGATTAATCTAAACTACCTGGAGAGTTATTTGGCAGTTGAGTCATTCATAATCCGAATAATCGATGATTTGTTTCAGTAATCCTGAGGTTATTTTGTCAAAAGAAGATAGTCGCTTGTTGCAACCCTAATATGGATCAAGTAGGTTAATACCCTATTATAATAAGAATAATAACCCTATTGGACCACTGGTGTATATGCAATCGGACGTGTGATTGGTGACCGTCAAATGAGGCTGTTGTAGCTGAGAAGTGCTGTGCACCGAAATCTGTGGTTGGAGCATTCACTGCACAGGTCCCTGGTTTGCTCCCGATCTTGGACTATGTGAAGTTTGCGTGTCCTACCCATGTCCCCATGGATTTTCTCCAGGTATTCTGGTGGCGAGCTTGAGAGAACGAAATACCACTTCACTTTGCTGGTGCTCGCCACTGATACTCTAGTCTTCCACCCTCAGTATTTACCACTATACGAAGGCAGATCCAACGAATACACCCATATCTGAAAGCACTAGACATCAACTTGGATACCATTTACTCAAACATGACTCTGTACTACCACCCTAGGACCTCGAACGGATAAATATAGTCATGGACATCTCTCACGGCGAGAAATCGGCGACCCACCCAAACGCACATCAACAGAGATTCATTGACGTCAGAGAAAGATTCCATTTGCGCACTCCTGTACACACACAGATGGCTCAAAGACGGATAAACAAACATCGGCGGCAATAGTGGTCGGTCAACAGCAGAAAGGGATAAGTCATCTTGAACAAAGCTCAGTCTTCAGAGCACAAGTTCAAGCTGCTAGACTTGGAAAATACAGAATCGGTGCAACAACAAGGAGGGCTTGGATGCACAGACTCCAAATTGCAGGCAACTTACTTAAACATAGTGATGATAAATTATACGATAGCTGTAATAATGATAATATAATCACTCAGAGCATTGCTACTGTAAACAGCTGGTCACCTCGAGTCAATCAAAGCTGCGTCTCCACAAGCAGAGGAGGGAGAGAGCAGAAGTTCATCACTGACTCGAAAAAGCTCACCGGCTTACTTGTCCTTGCTTGCTCGTGAGCTTGTTTGGACTGGAGAAGCAAAAGTATCAGGTCGATTATACCATCCAAATTAAGTGTTCTCCCCTAGACAGGGGCTTAAGAATGCATTACTGTGTACAGTACAGTAGCCTGAAAAGTGTAAGTGACTATGGTCATGTCTGGTCAACGTCCATTTCAGTCAAGTCCCTGTTTCACAGAACGCAATACGATCCTTAAATGGCACATACCTGTGCAACTCTCTTACAAGTAGTACAACTTTTCTAATTAACCCTACAGTAATGCAATAACTCAACCAGGTAACAGCCGTGCAGCGTGTTGTTTTGATTTCCGTCTTGTACCTGTCACTTCTACATTAGTCACTTGGCAGACTTACATATCCAGAGCAACATACAAAATGTACAAACAACTGAACATGCCGTGAGGCAGATATTCATTATATGTTAGACTACAAACTAATGATACCCAGAGATTTAAAACAAGCCCTCGGTTTCACTCTTTAGTGCACATACTATAAAAACTAAAAGCTTGAACACGGTGTTGAAAAGTCGCACAAATCCTCAGAGCACGGTGGAATTACAACAGAAGTTCAGAGAATGGAAAACATCCTAGGTATTGTTTAAAGAGCTAAGTCTTCATTAATTCTGTGGAAGGAAGACAGACTGGTCCAGTCGGACTGCTCTCGGAAGTTCATTCCACCAAGGTGGAAACGCCAGCTTCGAGATCTGGACTTGCAAACATGGTTAGGTCTCGGAGAAAGATGTGCCGGACGTCCTGAAGCTGATGTCGGAAGCAAGCAGGTGTAGTTCTGAATCAAGGAATGTAAATAACAGAACCTGGAGCAGGACCATTCTGAGGCCTGGAAGGCTATAAAAGGAAGCCAGTGGAGTGATATCAGTACAGGAGTTACACGAGAAAGCTGTGTTAGGTTGTGAAACAGATGGGCGGCAGCACTGGGGAGGCTCTCTAGCAGAGTAATGGTGCATGAAACAGACATTGCAGTAATCGAGTCTGGAAATGACAAGAGCCTGCATGAGGATCCGGCCAGTTATGATACGTAACGCTAATGTGCCAGTCCAGGGGTAATTTTGCGGAATCTGCCAGTGAAGTCGCCGAAGACTTTCTTTATTAACCTCTGCTGTAAAAAGAACTTCAGCTCAAGTAGCCATAGGGAATCTCAGGGTGGAACCTCTTCGAACTTCTAGGATACTAAATGATGTACGAGTACGTGCCATTTAAGGACGGTGTGATCAGACCGAGGTATTAACAATTATAATAAAGTGTGATAGGAAATCAAAATCTGTATTCATGCTGTAAGTGGAATTGGTAGAAGTGATTGTGTAATTATTGGAATAATTGCAGGACTGATGCCAACCTTTTTGAGCCACAGCACATTTTCACATTAGAAAACTCACAAGGTACACCACCAAACAAAAATGTCACAAAAAGTGTATTTATTGAAATATAATGAAAATGTAGTCTCAGTTGACTCGGTGTGAAACCTGGGCCTGTTTAGTTGAACACAAAGCTATCTTGCTGCCCTCTAGTGGAGGAGAATGCAATTGTTCTGCCTGTAACTACACGCTGCTGGCTTAGAAGAGTACCAGTCAGGTGAAATTGGATAATCTTCCACAGCACACCTGATGATTTCTCATGGCACAGTGGTTGGGAAACTGTCTTAGAGGGCATTGTTACCTGTATGATGTAGTTATCTGGGAGGGTTTCTGTCAGAGGTGTTTCTAGGCTACTTGTACTGGGGCGCACACAGAATTTAGAGGTGCAAGTGGGTGTTAATCTGCCATGAATGAGAAATGAAGACCAAATTAAGACTAAACATTTAATTCGTTTTAATAGTTTTGTTTATGCTAATGCAACTGATTCCTTTGCCAGTAATGAATACCTTTGCTTTAGTGGTGTGATATGTACTTTTGGTAGGTTATACAGTTCTAAATGGCTATCCAAAAACATCTAGGCCTCGTCTGCAGGGTGGCTGGCGTTCGATTTACGGATGTCCATTAATCCATGCGGGAAACCATTAAAGATTCTGCTGCGTTATGGGAAATGTAGTGCCTGTAGAGCATTTGCATGGTGTGTCCTGTAGCCCAGCAAGCCAGGATAAAACTGACTTTTTACCACCAGGAAACCACCATTTTTTTGTAGGCACTGCAACATTTTGCTAGGGCACTTAACCCAGTAAAGTGGTTCTGGTTTTGGTAGAGATATGAAATGGGAAAATAAGCCCTGTTCCGAGAGAGAGAGATGGAGAGAATGCATGGGTTAAAATAAAAGAACTTTGCATATTTGTGATGTTTACCTATAACTATATAAACTGGTTCACATTCATGTTGGTTCTCTGTTTCATCTGGCTGATCTTCCGTGTTGTTCGTAATACTGTCTCAATGCATTTCTGGCTTCCATCAAACAAATGTTGGGTTTCTATATCGTCTGCATGCAGTTTCCTTATGAAAATAGCCTTTGTGTTTGCATTACAGTAGTGTAAGAAGGCTATGGCTGTGTCCATTTTGGACCACAACCTCTTTCACAGAACGTATTGCGGTTGAAGTGCTCATACCTGTATGTAATCTTCCAGACATGTCATGATGTAACAGTTTTCTTCCCTTGTTACTCCAAACTTTGTGGACGCTTTGTACCCGGTGAGAGATTTCATCAGCAGATCATGTCACGTTTGGTTTTCCTTTCTTGCCTTTCTTTATTCTCTTTGTACAGCCTACCTCCATTAGTACTCCTAAAGGAGCTACATGTGAGATTTTGTTTTGAGTTTCTTTTAAACATTTTATGATCTTCATGAATCATTTCCAGACATTAACTGCCACCCATGTGTTCACATAGCTCATCTGGTTTCTAGAGCTCCCGTCTGACCTGGCCGCGTTTTGTTCCATTGTGATGGAAGAGGTTCTACAGGCCAGATGGGAAAGAGATTCTGGAAGCAGGGGCAATGGTCTTGCATTTAGCTCCTTTAAGGGGTAACTTAATCTGTGTTTAAGATATTATGTATACTCGAGGAGCTCTTTATTAGGGATGCTTGTACTCGTACCCATTCACGCACCTTAGATGATCGAATTATAAAGTCATGCAGATGCAGGCCAGCAGTTTCAGGTGACGTTCAGGATCGCAGTGACTGTGGCGTGATTGTTGGTGCCAAAAAGGCTGGTTTTAGTTTTTTATAACTGCTGATCTCCTGGGATTTTCATGCACAGCCAATCTAGATTCCAATCAGAATGGTGCGATAAAGATAAAACATTCAGTGAGACCTCAATGGAGAATGGGCAGACTGTTTTGAGCTGACAAAGGCACAGCACACCACTCGATACAGCTATGGTGAGCAGGGAAGCATCTCAGAATGCACAACGCGTCAAACCTTGAATGGATTGGACTACGACGTCAGAAGACCACATTGGGACATGAAGCTGAGGCTGCAGGCGGCTCATTAATACTGGACAGTTGAAGACTGGAAAAATATGGCCTGGTCTGTTCAATCTCAATTTCTTCTGAGGCACACAGAGGATAGGGTCTGGCCTGTATCAACAGATCAGGCTGGTGGAGGTGGTGGGCACACTTTGGGCATTGTTGCTGACCAAGTCCGATTTATTTCTACAGCGCTTTTTACAATGGAGAATTTTCTCAAAGCAGATTCACAATTTTCTATTGACTTATATTATCTAAGCCCAGTGCCCAAATTGAACCAGCCTAGGGTGACAGTGGCAAGGAAAAACTCCCTAAAAACCTTGGAGGGCACCAAGACTCAAAGGGACCCAACCCTCATTGGATGGCCTTGATGTTATATGTAAGAATTACACCAAGTTATCTAATTAATACGTTTATAGTAATGGCTTACATAAACGTAAGCTAAAATGAGTATTAACCTATAGAACATATTAAAAAAGTCAAATCATTAGTATACAAATATGTAGACCAATGAAGTAGAGATGATGTAATATTATGTGGAATATAATAAAATGGCCTCAGCAGGAAAGTTTTGATACTGTGGCATGCTCAGTCAACCAGAAGATGACGTTGTGAGGGCTTGAGTGGAGCCGACCCTGAAGGACATCTTAGTATGGGACTGAAAATGTTACTGGAACAAGAGCTTGGAGAGAAAACAGAATATGTAGTTAGTTATTGCCAAGAGTCTAACAGAACAGAAACTCTTGCAGCATTAACTATAGCGGAGAGAATGAGACACTGGCAATCCACTACTCCAGCAGTCACTTGAGTGATTGCACACAACCTGACATCCCAGATCACCACAAAACTCCCAATTATGACCCCCCGGCTCTGCCTTTAGTCTAAAGCAAGGATGCACAACTCGAGATCAAAGAGACTGAAGCCCAGCTCAGCCGGACAGCCCACCGGACACTCCCGGCCACCAGAGACACCATTGGGACTCGGAACACGGGTCACTGCAGTTGATGGATTTTAGAGCACTTGGTTTGCTTTATATAAAAGACCTGACCCGTAGTTATGCTCACAATTTTGGCCTGTACTAAAACATTCATGCCGGTTCCTCCACACAGAGCTGGGCACGAACAGTAATCGATGAGCACCGGAACCGTTCTGAAGCCTCCCTTTGACATATACGTTTCAGCTCAGCCCATTCCGGCCAATTTAATCCTGCAGGTTGCTATTTACAGGCTGGTATGAAAGCTCAGAATAAAGAATGAGCTCGGGCTCTAATGATCAGACTGACTGCATGGCTTTAATTGAACTAGTCTTCCTGGAGGCTCCTATTTCTGGCCTTTTGATTAAACACAGTCATATTAAAGCAGAGCACGAGGTGTATTAGGAATGGCAGAGCATATTCTAGATAGTGTATTGACCCAAATGTTTCAGAGCCTAATGTTGTAAAGACTGGAGGTTAATAGAGGTTGTAGCAACCAGTGTTTGGATCGCAGATATGCAGTGCAGCAGCTTCTCTTCCAAAAAAGGCTAGTGTTTAAGCTCAAGTCTCTCTCACCTCCTGCGTCTGTGTGTGTATGTGTGTGTGTATGTGTGTGTATAGTGCTGGGGAAGATCCGCAGTGCGGTAGGCAGCGCTCAGTTGCTCATGTCTCAGAAGTTCCAGCAGTTTCGAGGCCTGTGCGAGCAGAACCTGGTGAGTTGCAGAGACTTTAAAACAAACCATTGGCCCTTGTTCTCTTAAAGGAGCTACATGTGAGATTTTGTGCTGTTTGTTTGTTTTTTGGGTTGTTTTTTTATTTTAAGCATTACGTCATCCTCATGAATCACTCACAAGCATCATCACCATGGTCATGTAACTCAGCTAGGTGACTTCAACCTCCATCTGATTCAGCTCGCGTGTTGTCAGTGTGAGGGAAGGGTTGATAAAGAACAGGCGGCGTTTTCTAACCTCAAACGTTAAGATGTAGGAGCATCTCCCTCTTTTTTTAGTTTCCTTACCTTGATTTTGTTCTGGGAGTCCATTCTTCTTCTTCTGAGGATGCAGGGCAAGGCAATGATGAAAGAAAATGAGGATAAAGGAATACAAAAACATTCGCCAAATACACTCAAGTGTTGAGTTAAAACACTTGGCGATGTCCTGCTCATTTCTGTAATGCATGACCGACTTACAAACTCTTCTCAGCTAATATAAAATGCATTCAGAAAGTCTTCAGAGCTGTTTTCACATTCTGTTCAGGCCTTGTTCTAAAAGAAAGGAAAAAAAAATAAAGTTTTCCCCCATCAATCTAAACAGAAGTTTAGAAAAACTGAACTTTGGTCATAAGTATTCAGACCCTTTATGACATTTGTGGTTTAGCTCTGGGTTCCTCCCATTTCTCTTGATCATCTTTGAGATGTTTCTACATTATCGGAGTCCACCTGTGGTAAATTCAGTTGTTTGGACAGGATTTGGAAAGACGCACACCTGTCTACAGTGGGGCAAAAAAGTATTTAGTCAGCCACTGATTGGGCAAGTTCTCCTACTTAGAAAGATGAGAGAGGTCTGTAATTTTCATCATAGCTACACTTCAACTATGAGAGACAAAATGAGAAAAAAAAATCCAGGAAATCACATTGTAGGATTTTTAAAGAATTTAATTGAAATTATGGTGGGAAAAAAAAGTATTTGGTCAATAAAAAAAGTTCAACTCAAAACTTTGTATCATAACCTTTGTTGGCAATGACAGAGGTCAAATGTTTCCTGTAAGTCTTCACCAGGTTTGCACACACTGTAGCTGGTATTTTGGTCCATTCCTCCATGCAGATCTCCTCTAGAGCAGTGATGTTTTGGGGCTGTCGCTGGGCAAGATGGACCTTAAACTCCCTCCACAAATTTTCTATGGGATTGAGGTCTGGAGACTGGCTAGGCCACTCCAGGACCTTGGTTTCCACCCCCATGCTTCACAGTAGGTATGGTGTTCTTCGGATGCAAACACAACAAGTTGAGTTAAAAAAAAAAAAAAAAAAAAAAGTTCTATTTTGGTTTCAGCTGACCACATGATATTCTCCCAATCCTCTTCTGGATCATCCATATGCTCTCTGGTAAACTTCAGACGGGCCTGGACATGTACTGACTTAAGCAGGGGGACACGCCTGGCACTGCAGGATCTGAGTCCCCTCTCGGCGTAGTGTTACTGATGGTAGCCTTTGTTACTTTGGTCCCAGCTCTCTGCAGGTCATTCATCAGGTCCCTCCGTGTAGTTCTGTGATTTTTGCTCACTGTTCTCATGATTTTGACCCCACGGGATGAGATCTTGCATGGGGCCCCAGATCGAGGGAGATCATCAGTGGTCTTGTATGTCTTTCATTTTCTTACAATTGCTCCCACAGTTGATTTTATTCACACCAACCTGCTTTCCTATTGTAGATTCACTCTTCCCACCTGCTGCAGGTCTACAATTTTCTTCCTGGTGTCCTTCAACAGCTCTTTGGTCTTGGCCATGGTTGAGTTTGGAGTCTGACTGTTTGAGACTGTGGACAGTTGTCTTTTATACAGATAACGAGGTCAAACAGGTTCCATTAATACAGGTAACGAGTGGAGGACATAAGAGCTTCTTAAAGAAGTTACAGGTCTGTTAGAGCCAGAAATCTTGCTTGTTTGTGGGTGACCAAATACTTATTTTCCACCATGATTTACAATTAAATTCTTTAAAAATCCTACAACGTGATTTCCTGCTTTTTGTTTTTCTCATCTTGTCTCTCATAGTTGAAGTGTAGCTATGATGAAAATTACAGACCTCTCTCATCTAAGTAGGAGAACTTGCACAATCAGTGGCTGACTAAATACTTTTTTGCCCCACTGTATGCAAGGTCTCACAGCTAACAATGCATATCAGAACAAAAAACAAAGCCATGAGGAGGAACTACCTATAGAGCTCAGAGACAGGATTGTGTGGAGATCCAAAAAACCTTTGCTCTTGGTGCAAGTCACATGGCAGCAACAGAACATGTACCGAACGTGGCTAATGGAGCATGCTGGTCATGGATAACATTATGTACCTGGCTTTATTGGCTGTTTAAATTGGTTGTGTGGAACAAATCAACATAATCTCTACAACATGATTATTTTTTTCAAGGCAGCCGAACATAGAGCACAGAGTAACACACCGTACGCCATTTTTTTTTTTTTTTTTTTTTTTTTGTGCGATTTATTCAGCTCTTGAGATGATGGTGATAAACTCTCTGTGGTCCTGTCTTTTTTTCCCCCAAAATCAGATGTGACTAACATTGACGTTTGCATTTTTCTGTGAACAGCAAACGGATGTCTTCATCACTTGAGAAAGCCAAATTGCTCGTGTTGTCCATTTTCTCCAAAATTCCCATATAGTTTGAATCAAATCTGCATTTTCGTGCTGTATTCGATGCGTGACGGTCTTAGTTTCTCAGTTAAAGAAAACGCCTATTGCTACTCCATTTCTAACATGGTCACAAGCCTGAACTCGTGTTTTTCTCTGTGGGGTGTGCGTTCGTCAGGACGTGAACGCTCAGCCGCGGCCCACGGCTCAGGACCTGGCAGGATTCTGGGATCTGCTGCAGCTCTCCATCGAGGACATCAGCACCAAGTTCGACGAGCTGCACCTGCTCAAGGCCAACGACTGGAAACGGCCAAAGAGCAGCAGCAAAAAGGTAGCAGGAACCCCTCAGGCATGATTACCAAATGCCTTTGTGTGTCATTGTCAATTTTAACACTTAGAAGTCTTTATGGTATTTTAATAACTGTTAGCTGAAGGCATTGGTACATAGAATGGATTTGCATGGGGTAGAAAGTGGCATCCTGGCGCTTAAGGTTTTCTTTATGGAAGCCACATTTGAAGTTTGTGGACACCCAAAAACTTGCATCCAAATCATGGGTATTCGTCTGTAGAACATTGATGAACTGACTTGTTGGAAGTAGAAACCTGTAAATGTGTCATATCGAGAGTCACTGTGGTATCAGTACAACCCATTCTACTGCCACTGTTTACCTGTGGAGAATCCAGAACTGTATGCTCTATATTATGAATGTTACAAGTGAGTGTTCCTGAAATAGCAGAGCTACAGTGGTGCTTGGTAGTTTGTGAACCCTTTTAGAATTTTTCTATATTTCTGAACATTAACATTAGCCAATGTGAGAGAGGCCTTCAGTTGCTTAGAAGTTATTATTACACACCTTGCTCTTGGAGTGATCTTTGTTGGTCGGCCACTCCTGGGGAGGGTAACAATGGTCTTGAATTTCCTCCATTTGTACACAATCTGTCTGACTGTGGATTGGTGGAGTCCAAACTCTTTAGAGATGGTTTTGTAACCGTTTCCAGCCTGATGAGCATCAACAACTCTTTTTCTGAGGTCCTCAGAAATCTCCTTTGTTCGTGCCATGATACACTTCCACAAACATGTGTTGTGAAGAGCAGACTTTGATAGAGCCCTGTCCTTTAAATAAAACAGGGAGCCCACTCACACCTGATTGGCATCCTATTGATTGAAAACACCAGACTCTAATTTCACCTTCAGATTAACTGCTAATCCTAGAGGTTCACATACTTTTGCCACTCACTAATATGTAATACTGGATCATTTTCCTCAATAAATAAATGACCAAGTATAATATTTTTGTCTCATTTGTGTAACTGGGTTCTCTTTATCTACTTTTAGGACTTGTTTGGAAATCTGATGATGTTTTAGGTCATATTTATGCAGGTTCTAAAGTTCACAAACTTTCAAGCACCACTGTAAATAACTAGATGAGGTGTCCAGAAACATTTGTCTATATAGTGCATTTTAGTTGCTCTAAATGTGGTTTTAAATGTCATTGTCATTGGGGGAAAGAATGATGGTGTGAAATTGGTCAAATGCTATTATTTTATTTGTCATTTTACTAAATAGTTACGATATTACGATATCCGGCCCAGCTCTCAACTCTAGTTACGTTCGCTTGCACGTACTGACTGCAAAAACCGATTTGAAATCAGAGTAAGGGCATACACGCGCTGAGAAATCAGATTACTGAGCTCAAATCCTGCCTGATTTCTTATTCTAATTATCAACCAGATAACTTCGGACACAGGATTATGATCGAACTGTTACGTGCTTGTCCACGCCCTCATTTTGTCTTCTCCCCCTGCTGCTCGAGTCCTGCTGTTTCATGTCCATTCACGTCCGTTTCCGCAGGAAGAGAGAAAGCCGGTTTCCGTGACGACGCCGAAGAAAGTGCCGAAGCCCAAGCCGCCCGGGCCAAAGGAGAAGAGCAGCGGCGACTCGGCCGCTGACAAGCAGAGACAAGAGGCTCGCAAGCGGCTGATGGCGGCCAAGCGCGCGGCGACCGAGCGGCAGAACTCTGCTACAGAGAGCGCCGACAGCATCGAGATCTACGTCCCTGAGGCTCAGACTCGCCTCTGAGAGACCACACACACACACACACACGCGCGGCTGTGTCTCCATGAAGGGAGTGGCACAAGCAGATGGATTGGGGGGGACAAACTATTTGGAACCACGGACGCGCAAAAGAATCAGCGCGCAACATTTCTTATTGTTAATCTTGTTATAATAACTATTAATCAGAGCTGTAAGTATCTCAGAATATATCAAATGGCCGTCTGTAAATCCTGTCCATATCTCGTGTGTGTGTGTGTGTGTGTGTGTGTGTGTGTGTGTGTGTGTGTGTGTGTGTGAAGAATCCCATCACTCCACTAAGCCCGACGTACGAAGCACGCACTCAGGATTCTGCACGTGTGCACTTGTCTCTCAGCAACGCAGTCTTCCTTTCTTCCTTCCTTCCTCGTTCTTATTAAGGCGGCCATTCCGTCATGCCGTGTGCTCGGCAGTGGCTCATGTGAAGGTTGTTTTTGAAGGATTTGCTTTTCGTTACCGGCCCCCGAAATTCTCGATACGCTAACAGCGCAATGGTACGGCGAACAGCCCGGAAAACAAAAACAAACTGACCAATAATGCACAATTCTCATCAGGACCAATGTGTGTGTGAGAGGAGGCTTCATACACTTCATTCCTCTAGAATTATTTATTTTTGTACCATGCATTTATTCGGCATAGCGGTGCGGCATGTGCTTGTGTCAACATGCGTTTGTGTAGGTATATCAAATCATATATTTGAGCAAATTGATGTCAGTGCTTTATTTCTAGAACGCAAATTCAACGTTATATTTTCAATAATGTAGTCCTAATGTAATTCGTTTTATATATGGAAGTTTTCGGCTGTCTGGATAGCACTCGCATTGAGAAGGTCCTGGGTTCAATCCCCAGCTGGAGCAGCCTGGGTTCTCCCCATGTCTTTGTCGGTTTACTCCGGGTACTCCGGTTTTCTCCCATAGTCCAAGTGTAAGGTAAATCGCTGTCTCTAAAGTGCCCCTATTGTGTGTGTGAGTGTGTGTTTAGGGTTGTTGCTGCCTTGCACCCCATGCTGCCGGCTAGGCACCGGCTCTGCCGCGATCCTGTCCAGGGTTAAGCGGGTAAGAATTCTAATTCGCTTTTTAAAATAAACCTTACTGCAGGCTAATTCCTGAAGTAAACAGGAAGCATCAGTAAATCGTCCTGATCCGAAACCTGTGAATTCACTGGGATCAGGTGCAAGTGTACCCTGGATGGGACGTCAGTCATCACAGGGCCAACAGGGGTCGCTGGTGTCTGTGTGATAACTGATCTTGTGGGGTTGAGTAAGGGGTTGTCCTTAAGTAATATATTTGATAATATTAAATGATAAAGGATGAACATTAACTACAAACTAATTGTATGATTTGATTCTAGATTTCAGAATTGCATTGTTAGGTATTTAAGGAACCCACAAATGGCATTCATAACGCAAGCACATCTCCCGATCACAATCTGCGTTTTATCTCCGATGTCATGCGGTTATTCCATTCATGAGTTGCACAGTCTTTTTGTCGATGGAATTTGCCATTACGATTCACCTGTTTTACAAAACCTGTTGGATCAACAAGCTCTTTATTCTGTTTTTGCTGTTGTAGTTTTGTTTGCTCTTCTCATCGGTCCATTTCCAGCATGTGAGCTTCGTGAGTCTAGGGTGGAACAGGTAGCTCTGCGTTCTCATGGACAGATAGTCATAGGTTTGGCTTATACTATTAATCTATCCAATATACATCTCTAATATAGGATAGGGATGCACTGATCTGGTACTGAGCACTGGTTTTGTACTGATGTTAACCTGAAATGCTGGCTCAAGATTAGATAGGATTTAATATGTGCTTGTGCGGTTCTTGGTCATCAGTTTGTGTTGTGGTGTCCGCCGAGAAATTTCCTTGAGCGGCTAGGAATATTAATGTTTATAACAGCAAGTGAGGCTTTGTCAAAGCAACATTTGGAGAGTTATTTAAAACTGCACAGTATCAGTGCTCAGTATCCTGGTGTTAAGTAGGAATGAACTCAGTTTTTTAAATATCAGAACTCATTTGAGTATTAGATTACTTTATCTGATATTTGAGGTCGAATTGATCTGAATTGGGAGGCCAGAAAGGTGGAATTCATGTGTAACAGTCCTTCAAAGAAAGACGAAAAAAGAAATGTCTAGTGGAAAAAAAACACTGCAGTCCAAAGTTTCTCACTCCAACAAAGCCAAATCAGTACTGTCCAAAAGTTCTAGGCCACCGTTAGATATGTTGTTTTAGCAATTATATATACAGTATTATTGTAATAGATTAGTAATATAATTATTTTTCTGTCTCTATATTAAGATCCAAACAGAAAATACAGGAACTATGAACACAAAATTAAAAAGAACACAATTTTCAGAACAAGATGGCGTCTTCAGGCCAAAGTCAGTATTTAGTGTGACCCTTTCAAAAAGGCCATTCATGATCAAACTTCTTTGGACTATAGAAAAGTCAACTTGGCGTCTCGATGAAGCTGGCAGATGCTGCTGTTGCTCAAGTGTAAGGGGAGGTCACACTAAATGCTTGCCCCTGTAGCCTATAGAAGCTGTTTTTTCAGAATTTATTCAGTTTTTTCAGTTTTTCAACTGAGAAATAATAATATATGGTCATTATAGCTTTGCTAAAGCAACAAATCGAATGGTGGTCTAAGACTTTTGCACAGTACTGTATATTATGGAAAAACCAGACAGGAGGTAGAACATTTTTCTGCCACTTATCCCCTATAACCAACACTTGCAACTTCCAGTCAGGTGTGAAAATTGGCATCCTAGGTGGTATTGGTGTCTTAGATTAATCAGACAAATGATTTCCAATGCAAGACGATACAATCCATACACAAGGCAAACTTAGCAGGATACTCTTGGTCTCCAGATTTGATTACCCTGATAAATAGTACGATGAAAAGGATCAGAAACATAGGAGGCTTTTGTTTTTTTGTTACAGCTGCAGGCATAATGAATGTTAAACCTATATATGTCATATTACATTATAACATCAGATTCCTAACATAATCTGAAACATTTCACAGTTTAGAGGCATCAGCTGAGCTGTGACTGCTCCTAGAGTTCAACAGGATAATACAGAGCTGATTTTGGATCTTAAATATCGTTCATTTAAATATTTCTGTATTCAGTTAGCAGTATTTTAAAAAGTTTTTCCATACATAGGTTAAAAATACATCTATCAGGATCGGTGCATCCCTGTTGTGCAGTTCTAAAAGGAGACCCGGCTTGTTTATTCCAGGGTAAGAAGCATTTTGACCTTCACTTTCTTTTCTTCTGTTGACTCAATATGGACTCGTCACCATTTTAGGTCAGACAGTCGGCGCTGGGTCATTGAATGGACAAACATAAACATGTCCTCGTGAAGGTTTATAGGGTGAGCTTGGGCTATGTAATCTGGTTTATTCTTGGGACGAATATAATCACACTGCCCCACAGTAAGCCTAGAAGCAAAAAGATTCCATGTTAAATTCCATAGAAGACTGTCTTTTCTGCAGCAAATGTACATAAATAATTAAGACTTGATGAGATGTTTGAACTTCAGCGTCGCACCATATTAAGGAGATGCAGCAAAAATGCATCTACAAAGATTTTCATATCCCTTTTATGTTACTTTTACTATACTTACACTGGTAATGTCGAGAATGGTCCACCAATACCCTGAAGTATATTCAGCAGTGGCTCTATGGTGGTCCATTGCATTACGGATGTAGGTATAAGATTAGCTACAGCCTATAATCCTATACCTACAGAGTTCACTTAGTGTATATGGTAACTGAACCTGATAGTGCCCATTGGAGTATAGCTGTGTCTAATAAATTGGCCAATAATACATCCCATATTGGCATCATCCACCACCACCAGAATTCACTGAGCATGGCGATGACCACGTCACACTTGAAGCAGTAGTTTTTGAGTTTTGTACTAAGAGTTTTCCCAAGAATGATGTACATTTTATTCTTCAGAGAACTATTAAACTTGTTTCTATATATATTTGTCGTCATTAGCGCATATATTGGGTTGGGCGTTTCTGTATTTCGTTATCAACTTGTAGACCGAATGTGGCACAAAATATTCGGATACTAGTTTTTTCACCTCAAAAATATAGACACCACATGTGACAGTATTTTTCCGCAGTGATTAAAAACAGACGAGACGAACAAAACGTCCTTTTGCTGCTCACAGAAAAATGCAAATGCCGATATTGGGTACATCCAATTTTGCACATTGAGAGCTGAATGCTGAAGCAGCATCGATTGATTTCAGAGGTATATCCAAATTACACGAGTTTAAGCTGAAATATCATTTATTAAATTTATAAGCAAGTAAAATGGCTCTGTGATTCCGAGGAGTAGAGGGAACAACAGGGGGGAAAAGGACGTGAAGACAAAAACACCTTGTTTTTACTTCGTCTTGAGCCAAGTACAAAAAGGCTGCCAGCAGAGAGGCAGACTGAAAATACAGGAGCTGCTTCAAGGTGCAGAAGCGACGGTCATTGGTCAGAGTTTTTATCGCAGAAATCAAACAGCGCGAATAGAATAAGCATTTCCGCTGTCTGAAAAATTGGAATTGGTGGGGAAGATTCTGAAGTCATACATGAGCTCTAATTAATGTACAGGGTGGGATATTTATATGGATACACCTAAATAAAATGGGAATGGTTGGTGATATCAACTTCCTGTTTGTGGCACATTAATATATGGGAGGGGGAAAACTTTTCAAGATGGGTGTTGACCATGGCGGCCATTTTGGGTCCAACTTTATTATTTCCAATGGGAAGAGGGTCATGTAACACATCAAACTTACTGTGAATTTCACAAGAAAAACAATGGTGTGCTTGGTTTTAACAGAACTTTATTCTTTCATGAGTTATTTACAAGTTTATGACCACTTATAAAATGTGTTCAAAGTGCTGCCCATTGTGTTGGATTGTCAATGCAACCCTCTTCTCCCACTCTTTGGGGGTGATCTGAAGGCAATTGTCTATGCTGTGAAGATACGAGATGTGCAGCATCTGAAACAACGGATACTGGAAGCCTGTACTAGCATTTCTTCTGCAGTGTTGCTATCAGTGTGTCAAGAGTGGGAGAAGAGGGTTGCATTGACAATCCAACACAATGGGCAGCACTTTGAACACATTTGAACACAAACTTATAAATAACTCATGAAAGAATAAAGTGAAAGTGAAATCCTCAATAAGTTTGATGTGTTACATGACCCTCTTCCCATTGGAAATAATAATGTTGGATCCAAAATGGCCGACTTCAAAATGGCCATCTTGAAAAGTTTTCCCCTTCCCATATACTAATGTGCCACAAACAGGAAGTTGATATCACCAATCATTCCCATTTTATTTAGGTGTATCCATATAAATGGCCCACCCTCTAGTGTCCTCCGAATAAATCGCACGGAAAAATTGCGTTGGGCGGTATGCGAAGTAGTAATTACCCTACATACCCTACAATTACTACACAGTAGCAATTACGTAACATGTGTTGTGTATAGGGTATGTACTGCTGTTAAGAGGGTTGTGAATTCAAATCCCAGCCCTATCAGTAACCCACTGTTGGGATTTTTTTAGGCAATTTTCTTGTAGCTTTTTAACAAGATGGTTGATAAACAATGTAGGATCAGAGAGCGGCACGGTGGCTAGCACTGTCGCTTCACAACGAGGAGGTCTTGGGTTCGATCCCACGTGGAGCAGTGTGGGTTCTCCTTGTGTCCATGTGGGTTTACTCTGGGTACTCCAGTTTCCTCCCCCATTGCAAAGACATGCTTGGTTAATTGATTACGCTAATGTGGCACTAGTGTGAGTGCTCTACGATGGATTGGCATTCTGCCTTGCGCCCTGTGCCGCCGGCTAGGCACCGACTTTTGCCACGACCCTGTCCAGGATAAAGCAAATAAGAAAGTGAATGATGAATGAGTAAATGTAGGATCAGAACAAGGCCAAAGTGTTTTGGTCATATTTAAGTTAAACCATTTTTGTAATTTTTCATTTTAGGTTTGGGCTTGATAGTGTATTGTTTAAATCGGTATTTTAATTTATTTTTTTGGTCATATCTCATGTTCCACATCTCTCGCCACAGGTCAGTGATGTCACTGAAATTCGCCCATTTCGTATTCAGTAATATTGCTGGTTCAGCTTTGCACTGGAGCTGATCGATGCCGTTTGGCCAAACTATTGAAAACCCCTCATCAAAATCATCCCGCGTTCCATGAGCAATATCATCTGTACATCGTTTCATAAAAATGGCTGAAGGATTTCATATACAGATCAGACTGGAACTGCTTTGTATTATCACTGGTAATGTCCTGAGGTAAAACATGACCCCGGCTTCAAAATGGCTGCTATGACTGTTTTTAGCTCTGTGACATATTTAGCTTTTCTATTTTTATAGAGAAGTTATTGAAGGACATGAACCATTTAAGCAAGCCTATGAAAAGAAATGAGTTTGCATGCTAATCGGGCAAGCCTCCTTCATTTGGTAGCTACATTAGCATTGTAGCTCGAGTGCTAATCAAGCAAACGTGACGCCACACTTCTTGACCGAGGTAAGGAGGAGACTTTGTGGTTGTTTAGTTTGATTTTGGTTTACTTTCGTTCTTTTTTTTTTTCTTGCTAATGGTTTCCAAATCTAAATTGGAAGTTGCTGACTGCTGTCTTGAGAAACAGATCCCAGGTCCCAGATTGATCGTTTAGCAAGATGAGAACATTTAGCTAATATTCAACTCTGATTAAGAAGCATAAAAACATGTTGTTTACATCTTTTCTTTGCTCGGAACGTTTTATAACTATAGGCTGCCATGGGTAATTCAGGATTTGTGCATCCAGAGACTGATGACGTTAACATTTTCATTAGTCTCTTTAGTCAGTTTAATTTGACATCACCTGTGTGTGTGTTTATGTATGTGTGTGTGTGTGTGTATCTATTTCGTTCTAGAGCTAACCTATGATGATTTCTATTTTTGCCAAAACTTAGCACAACATTGAGAACTCTGCATGGTACAGCAATATCAGTCTCTTTGAATACCTTTATGTGGATTATTTGCCTCAACCAGTTTGCGATGGAGCGTCCGTCATTGGAATCCAACGTTAATAGGGCTACAGCTTGCATCGTCTCAGTGATGGAGGAACCAAACTCCAGGACTTTCAGCAGACATTTGGGGCTGCTTTTTTATAGCAGTGCGTTGTACATTTCGGACATTGTACATTTGAACTACGGTTGGACAAAAAAACAAGAAGAAATCCTGAACAAATTGTCTCGTGAAAATTCGTCGTTAAGGCTACCGTACGACAATGACGCAACAATCTTTCCAGTGGAGCTTTGCAGTTTTTAAAAAGCAACATCCTCACCTTGGGACTTTTGAGATTCTGGTTTGTATTTGCATTTTCGCAGACGGTCTGCTGATCTCACAATGCGCTGCACGTTTGGAGTCGTGTCGGCGGAAAGTTTGGTAATCGGTTACATTCGTGATGTATCTCAAATGCTAGCGCTTCGTAGAATTTCGTAGAGTCTTTCAAGAGACAAATTCAGTTTGGTGGTTGAGAGTAGGGACAGACACGGGTATTGAAATAATTAGATATTCAAATTCATTTTAGTATTTTGATTCGTACACTGGAACCTCGGAATTTGAACTTAATTGTTTTCAGAACTTTCTGAAACCGATTTGTTCAAAGTTGGAATCAAATTTGCCCATAAGTAGTAATGTAAATTGGATTAATCCATTCCCAAACCCCAAATAGTTTTTTTTTTACATGCATATTCATATGTAATTAATGATTAAAAGCATGAATAAAGCAAAATACAATACAAAAGATCAATACAGACATGAAATACATGAAGTGAAACTTTATAGCCATCGAGGCAAACACATTTTCGGCCCGTCTTAGCACTGGGACAGCCAGACAGGGTGTGTCTGGAATGGCACTTGTAGACTGATATAATATGCTTATGATTGCACCCTAGTTGTTCTTCGCCTTTTGGGTTTTATGACAATTGGCATACCATTTTGGAATGGCACTGTGGTTAAGGTACTGGACTATGGACCACAAGGTCCAGGGTTCAAATCCCACCTCTGCCAAGCTGCCACTGTTGGGTCCTTGAGCAAGACCCTTAACCCACAATTGCTTGGATTCTATGACTGTACCAATTGTAAGTCGCTCTGGATAAGGGCGTCTGCTAAATTACGTAAATGTAAATTTTGGTGCGTTATCGCACTACACCATTTAGTGATGTTTGAAAGTCGGAATTGTTGTTCGAGTTTGGGGGCCATTCAATGTCAGAGTAAAGAGGTGTTTGAATTCCAAGGTTCCACTGTAAATTCAAAATCCCACCTGCTCTGGTTTAAACAAGAAAAAATTAAACTTTAGAAAAAAGTTATCAGCTAATTGAGTTGCACGGGTTATTTACTGATTGGCCCTCCTGGCTGTTGTGTGTGAATTGGGTGGGACTTAACCTTTTTGACAGATGCAAGGTACTCTCTGATAGTATGACCAGCACTCAATGCTATAGTATAAAATAAAAAACGAGTATCCCATCTTTAATCACTGTTGGGACTGTAGTAGCCTAGCGGTTAAGGTACTGGACTATGGACCAGAAGGTCCAGGGTTCAAATCCCACCTCTGCCAAGCTTCCACTGTTGGGTCCTTGAGCAAGACCCTTAACCCACAATTGCTTGGATTGTAAGACTGTGCCAATTGTAAGTCGCTCTGGATAAGGGCATCTGCTAAATGCTGTAAATGTAAATGAAATCACTGTATGCTAGTGATTCACTGGATATTCTAGTAACGTTCATAGTAAAATTAGCTAAAACGTGAGGCAGGAAAAAGTTTTAGTTTCAGTATGGATTTTGGTTAACTTGAAATCAAAGTTCAGTACTGGCTCTAAATATTCAGTACACAACTGAAAAAGAATGGTTAAGGTTCTGGATAACGTGAGGTTCTGGACTATACAACATGATTGATTTTATGTTGATAAATCCCAGACTCTAAACTGCTCAGCTCAGTTGTAGGTCACTAGATATCAGAGTCTGCTGAAGGTTATAAATCTGAAATGAAGTTTTTAATTAAAAAAAAGAATCCAGCCACCTCTGTGTTTATCCAGTCCAAGCTTACGTCTGTGACCTGCCTTCCATGCTGGGCATTTTTCCATGTCCTTGTTTTTCATCTTTCAAATCTCATCACGTTTTGGCTACCAAAGGACAGCCTTAATATCTGATGGACTGGTCTGGCTCAGTCACGTGTCCAGAGATTTTAAGCAGATTTAAAATCACATTAATTGTTGATTGAATCCAGTTGGAACATGAAGGTTGGGTATTTTGCCATTTAGCTTAGAACATTTGCACAAAAAAAATTAATCTAGCATGAATAATGAGCAGCAAACATTTCTAGCCCATTCATTACCTAGCAGCTAGTCAGTAGTCTAATTAGCAGCTGGCAAGCCTGAAAGAAATATCTGTTATAAACAAAGCCACATTTGCAAACCACCTTCGTGGCATTTCTCAGTGTTTACAAAGCTGACAGAATTAGTATTAACACAGATGGTTCCTCTGTCCTTGAGAACACACTGTAAAACCTTAACAAAAAAACTAGCATGAGGTCTTGTTAGAACGGATTCTACGATTTCTAGCATTTGAGACACTGATAAGAGTGTAAAATAAGCAAAATGCTAAATCCTTCTAAACTGGGCAACTGTAAGAATCCTAAACTCAGCTGAGTTTAGGCTAGTGAGCTAAATTGTGCTTAGCCACGTTAGCAAAGCAAGCGTGCTCTGAGATGCTCTTACAGAAAGGTATGTGTTTTTTTTAGACTTTCGCTCATGAAATGTCAGACTTTCACACATTTGATGTCATTTTTCATATTTTCACAAATTTATATTCAATTACATGCGCAAGTTTCCACTACTACACATGGAGGAGTTTGAATGTCTGAAAGCCACGTATCTTTCTGTAGGAACTGGTGTGGTATCAGATTTTTATCCCGAATCCCCCCTGCTCTCATTTTCATAGATAAAGGGCAGATATTGCTATTGAATATTTTACACCTATAGTAAATGAGAATTATGTAAGAGAATAGTTCTAGTAGACTGTATGGGTGTTTCGGGGAATATTTCTTTTACAGATGCAAAAAAATAAAGTTTTATTTAAGAAGTAAATGACAAATGTTTGTCTTTGTTCCTTTTGGATTGTGACTTTCCTGAAACCTGTATGGACTCACCCTTTCCTAAACAGGGTGGCACAGGAAGGCATGTGCTGCTTATTGTGGGTCACATCATTGATTTCTTTGGCAGTCCTTATTCGGCAGCTTGGCCCAGGTTATGTTTAACACAGCTAACACAGCCTAAAGATGCTAGGTAGCTAACTAGTACTGGAAATCTGCCTGACTGAAAGTTGTGGGACTTGGTTAAAATCACTAATCAGTCTTGTTTTGAGGCATGATTTGCAGTACTGGTCAAATCTTTTTGCACTTTTGGTAAAATGCCCTGTGGGCTCAGATTGAGTCAGGCTTAACAACAATGGTGAATTCATTCAGTCTTAATCCGTTTATTCCTTTCAGCACAGTGAAAGTTTTTTTATCATAGCCATATTTAATTTATTCAGGTATTTTTGGTTTTCATCACGTATTAATCAGTAGACAGTAAATGTCACAGAATCAGGGATGAATTTTTGGCAGACAGGCGTTACACTTGACTTTGGGCTACTAATGTTTAGCTCCGTTTACTTATTCTCTGTCTTTAGCAAATGTCTGCCATTGTTAGTGGTGATGGAGTTATGAATTTGGCCTTTAGATGTCGTCCTTGTCCTTGGCGCCGTGTTTGAGGATGCGAGTGAACTCTGTGTAGTTGAAGTTTCCTTTCTTGTCGATTGGCGCCTCGCGGAAAAGCTCGTCCACCTCCTCGTCAGTGAAGCGGTCACCCATGGTGGTCAGCAAGTCACGAAGATGGTCCTCATTTATAAACCCTTTAAGAAACATTGTAAAAGGTATTCTGTTGTGTTAACCTGAGCTTGTTTGCCTTCACACTGAACTTTCTGGAAGGTTTAAAAAAAAGACTGCTTTGTTTATCTGGTTTGTTTCAACATCACTGTGTTCAGCCCAGTGGTTCCCAAAGTGGAGGGGGATGGAAGCAGCAGGGAAAATGAATGCAACATGTTGAAGATACATAATGTGTGTCACTTGTAATAATTCCACTGTAAAGGTGATTTGTCACTTTTTATTTTGCTCTGTTCAATAACAAGTTGCAGTTTTGGATGAATTACAGTGTTTAAAATATTCTTATCCACAAAAGGGGGGCACTGGTTTAGGCTGATCCCTTATTTGTTTGTGATGTGCCAACCAACCGGTCACAAAGAAGTAACAACACCACATTCCAAAAACAGGCCAGGTTCTTTATCGACTATATGTACTATGAATCCCAGAGAAACAAGAAATGTGATCCAAAATGTACAATGTCTTGGTTTGTTCTACATTCTCCTGTACTCTACTACCATCAGTGGTCAAAAAGTACTCGGTTCTCGACCACCTCGGAACTCGTCGAATTCGGTTCTCGATGCATTTTGTCTGCTAAGCCTCCATGCCACAATAACGATATGTGTAATAAAAGCCTGTAATTACCTGAACCGTCTTCATCAAAACAGATGAAGGCGTTTCGTATGACTTCCTCGGGATCGGTGCCATTGAGGCGTTCTCCAAACATCGTGAGGAACATGGTGAAGTTAATGGGACCTGGAGCCTCGCTCATCATACCCTCTAGGTACTCGTCTGAGGGGTCCTTTCCTGAAAAGGTGAAGAGGGTTATATGTTGCCCCCTTGTCTTCCTTCTGAAGATCCAAGATCGTGGTGAGCTCCATATTTTTCTAACTTGCTTACACATGATTGCATGAATCAAGCTCCTCTTGGATCTAATCTGCATTAGCGTTGGCTCAGCCACTACAAAAATCAGCCTATACAAAAGTCTTAGGCATATTCATTTTCTGCACTGCACTTTGTAGTTCTACAATTACAGACTATAGTTCATCTATTTGTCTTTGTTAGTCCTCTTTACCCTTTACTCAGTTCTCTAATGGTCAGGACCCCCACAGATCAGGTACTGTTTGGGTGGTGGATCATATAGAATGCCTAAGACTTTTGCACAGTACCGTATGCCATACTTTGCAAACAATTACCAAGAGAGGCAAGCATGTCGTGCAGATCCTCCTTATCGATGAAGCCGTCACGGTTCTGGTCGATCATGTTGAAGGCTTCCTTAAATTCCTGGATCTGGGATTGGTCAAACATGGCAAAGACATTGGAAGTCGCCCTCTGGGGGCGCTTCTTTGTCGTTTTACCTTTGGCACGTTTGGCTGCAGACATTTTGGCTGAAGACTTTGACCTGTGAAGAAGAGGAAATATCTGGTAGTAATAAGTCTGGCTGATGGGGCATCTGCTGTAAAATAGTGGTTGCCAACCTATTTCCTTGGAGCCCCCTACGAGTATCTAAGAAAAACTGGGTCTTCTCTATCTCAGCCCACACACACACAGACCAAAAGAATAAGGTGATTCAAAAGTGAATCTTTGTTGGCAGAATGGTCCAAATTGTAGTGGTTTTACTTTTATAGTTTTTATTCCCCATGTCTTGCAGTTTAAGACAGCTAAACATTTAGCTAAACTCAAATGCACTTATTAAATGTCTTTTTAAGTAATTGTATCAACAGATTTTACTTTTCAATGAGTGTATCATTTAAATTTTATTTAACATCTTCAAATAGTATTTTGAAAAACTCTGAGCACCTCAGAGCAGACAAATTCTCACACACTCTCCTAATTGGGGTGTGGGCTCAGGTTGGGAACCATGGCTATAAAAATGTTTTAAATAAGTCGCTCTTTTGAGAGATGGGATATCCTGATGATGATTGACTCAACAGTAAACAAGATGCCTTTATCCAACTTGGTCTTAAAAGGTATAATCCATGCAATTGATGGTTAAAGGCCTTTCTCAGGGACCTCAACAGTAGCAGCTTGGCAGTATGGGGAGTTGAACCCCATCATTTTGGTCAGTGGTCCAGCCACTTAACCACCATGCCACTTTAGTCCCCCTAAATGACGACTTGAAATATCTTATTTATAGGTAATCCATTATTGAATAGCATAACACCACAGAAAATTGAGAAATCCAGGATATACACAAGAATATTGAATTGTTAGGATTGGCTGAATTCCAAATGGCATCCAATTTCTGATGGAATATTAAATAATGGGCGTTTACATGCTACATAATGCATTATGCTTAATCGAACGCCATTAAGTATTGTGCCGTGGTCTAGTCCGTCTTTAGTTAGATATGACCAAGGCAGCATTCCCATATTGAATCAGCAATCCAAACTCATTTAAGAATAGGCTTCAGCCATGAATGCCAGATTGGTAAACCAATTTTTCACATGTAACATTTACAAACATGGAAGTCATAGAATGTATCTGCTTGCTAGGACAGCCTCAACTCCGTCTCATATATAAACTATTCCTTTCCTATTAGGTACATTAAGAGCCATTACTGATGTACATCTCTACCATTTTGGTTGTAAAAGCCACGATTTCCTTACAAGCCAGCCCAATAATGAAGTCAAAACATGCCCAGACTGGCTGGCACTACTACCCTGAAACAGTGATTTGAATTCCTGAAGAGCCATGCATAGCGAATGCGTGACGGCATATCAGTTCCTGTACAGATTTACCACTTTCATCTGACCCAAATACAACCGTGGAATGACAGCAATGAAGTCATCCAAGTTGGGCTGCCAGAAAAGTTACAAGTCAACCTTGAGGAGGAACATCTCAGGAATAATATGAACCAGAACAAAGTCAGCTCACTATTAATCTAATTGGGTACCCACAGATATACAGTAGCTGGTGCATTTGGAACTTTTTAAGAACAGATTCCAAAATCAGTTCAAATTACCATATAGATAATTGTGTAATTCTACAATTACAGGCTGTAGTCCATCTGTTTCTCTACATACTTTGTTAGTCCCCTTTACTCTGTTCTCTAATGGTCAGGAACCCCACAAGACCAGCACAGATCAGGTACTCTTTGGGTGGTGGATCATTCTCAGCACTGCACTGACACTGATGTGGCGGTGGTGTGTTAGTGTGTGTTGTCCTGGTATGACTGGATCAGACACAGCAGGGCTGCTGGAGTCTTTAAACACCTCAGTGTCAGTGCTGGACTGAAAATAGTCCATCTACCAAAAATATCCAGCCACCAGCATCCTGTAGGCAGTATCCTGTGACAGCTGATGACGGACGCAAACTGTGCAACAGCAGATCTATATTTTTATAACAGCCTATAGTTGTTATACTATAGCTGAACTGCTACAATGTATTTTTGCAGGTTTATTTTTCAATTTACTTTAGTATTACATTTCTGATTCTATTAACAATGGCTTAACACCCCAGCAGCTGCTCAGCCAATTATTTTGATAAGATCTAGCAGAGCTTGTGCTGATTTTGCTGCAGATTTTTTAAAACTGTGACACGACGATGGCCTTTGGGCCACAAGTTCAGACAAAATCTCTTGATGCATGCTCAGTAATCCAAGTGAGAAAATCCCAGGATGTTGAATCAATTCATCTGGACATAAGGTTTTGTGGGATGAATGCTTCGTCACTCATCTAAGTGATTTCTTCCTAGATGACTTCCTCAGAGACTTAGATGAGTGACGGATACAGACAAAATCCTTAACCATATATAAAAGTCTATGCAAATGGACATCACCCATCTGAATCACATGCATTAAACACAAATGCTACAGATAAAACGGAATATAAACCCTACACAAATTGTCATGTCATAGCCTCACCTTGTTGTTGAGTGTCAGCAGGTTCAGTGTGGGTCTCGGTCCTATCGAACGCAGCCTGAACCATTTGTTTAGTGTTTCAGCCTCTTTTCCACACCTCCTTGTTCCTGATTCCAGCCAATAAGGTCAACATTGTGCTTCAGCCAGAGACACGCAGGCCTTTAGCCATACAAGGGAAAGGAATTCGGGAGCTCCTGCCATCCCACATCCTGAGAAACCGCACCATGTTTTCAAAAAGAAACAAACCCTGATGTCTGGAGAAGTCGCAAGCCTTATTTAGCAAGTAATGAGTAACAGCAGGGCAGTGTTTCATTTCTGAAAGCAAACGGCCTGTCTGCGATTACAAGTCCTTATAGAGGTTAAGCAAGAGCGGAGTGTGACCGCAGATTAACTGATCAACGGATTGAGCAAGCTGCATTCTTAGTGATGCTTTTGTACAGTCTTATTTTGGTGACTGTGGTGGCGGTTAAGGTACTCTACTATGAACCAGAAGGTCCAGAACTTCTGCCAAGCTGCCAATCTTGGGTCCTTGAGCAGGGCCTACAATTGCTTGGATTGTAAGACTGCATCAATTGTAGATCACTCTGGATAAGGGCATTTGTTAAATGACATAAATTATAAATATAAACGAAAACGCATCCTAAGTTCTGCGAACTTAAGTATGACATACCCCCTTTCCAAAAATGAACACAGCTCCCTAGGGTCTTAATGACAGGTCTGTGATGTGGTCAGAATGCCACAAGGATCAAGCACCCCAGCGCCCTTCTCAACTTGTCAAAACAGCCCTTTTCAGAATGCTCGGATTGACTGCCTGTTCCTTTAAATGATAATGAGACACTCATTTACATTGCATTTAAGTCATTTAGCAGACACCCTTATCCAGAGCAACTTACAACTGATACAGTGCAAGCAGTTGTGTTTTAAGGGCCTTGCTCAAGGACCCAGCAGCTTGGCTTGAGATTTGAACCCTGAACCTTCTGGTCTGTAGTCCAGTAACCCCTAGGCTACCACAGTCCACCACTCGTCACTCGTAAACTCCTTAAAATCAGCAGCAAGAAACTATTTACCAGTTACACATACACATATTGTGTCCCTTGTGATTAATATTTTATCATAAGGTTATGGGACTGTGGTAGCCTAGCGGTTAAGGTACTGGACTTTGGACCAGAAGGTCCAGGGTTCAAATCCGACCTCTGCCAAGCTGCCACTGTAGGGTCCTTGAGCAAGATCCTTAACCCACAATTGCTTGGAATGTAAGACTGTATCAATTGTAAGTCGCTCTGGATAAGGGCGTCTGCTAAATAATGTAAATGTAATAGTCTTTTTGATTGTCCTGTCTGTAATTCTGGCAACCTCAATTGAACCTCACGTTAAAAATCAGTTTTCTTTAACTATAAGGGACTATGTTGGTTGGTTCTGTATGTTTATGATTTAAAAAAATGTTTACCATGTACTATGCTTGCCCACCACAGCAGGGACCCTGGTTTGAGTCCCGGTTGTGCCTTTTGGCCAAGTCGGACATCACAAGCAGACATGATTTGTTGTGCCTGAGGGAAGCTCTGCAACAGGACCCCTACCCAGCCTTGCAATGGACTGGCATCCCGTGTGTTCTTTACCAATGCCAGAAATAAAATAAAAAAGTGCTAGGATACTCAGTCAATCAGTTTCTATATCCACGTTATCCAACTTGGGAGCGTGGAGGACTGGGGCATCAAGAACCAAGGTATTCAGGACACCAGTCCATTGCAGGACACATACATGCACTCACTAACTCACACTAGGACACTTAAGACACTAACTGACCTAACGCGTTCTTTTGGAATATGGGAAAAACATGCATACCTCCACAAATTCAGCTGTCGGGACTCAAACAGGTCTGGAGTCCGCCCAAAACTAGGACAAACGAGGCCAGTATTATTTGAACCAGGCGCTGGTGTGGTTCCAGATATTCATCCAATTATCATCCCGCTGATTGAGAGACTGATGTGACCGCTAATAACGGTAGGTGATATAATTGAGAGGGATCTTACCAAATCTGGCAACATGACTAAACGCGAAAACCCCGTGTAGAGCCTCAGGCCCTGATTGACGTGACAGCCAGCCAATCGGCAATCTCGCTGAATTCTAGACGCGAACCTGTCATTTTTGTTACGTTAAGGTAACGCCTTCTCAGCCCTCCAGCCAATCCGGTGCGAGTCTGGTCTTGTCGGTACCATCCACCGGCCCACTGATTTACTTCCTGAAACAAAACCGAAGCGGTACGGTGCAGCGCGGCGCGTCTCACAGATTTTATTTTATTTTAGTGAAGTAAATGAAGAAGAGGGACAAAGCTCTAAAAAGCGCGGTAAGTAAAGTCTGCTTAGCATATATAACTGCAACCGCTGGTGTAGCCATGACAACGCGGTGAGCACAAACGAGTATAACATACGCTGCTACTACAAGTGTTACTACCGTATTACTTCTACTACTTAAGACTAAAGCTGTTATCACAATTATTACTACTGCTAGTCTTATTAATACTATAACTACTACTTCTATTGACATTACCATAACTAATGCTGTTACTACCATTCTTACCACTGTTATGTTGCTGCTAGAACTACTACTAGTATTATTACGTCTGCTAATACTGTTACTGCCACTAATTCTACTGATACTGCTGATTACTAAAGTTCTACTGCTACAGCTAATTCTAATACTAAAAGACTAAGCTCTCTGGAATAAGAAAATTGGTCACTTTGCATGTTTAAAGTGGTATTAACATCATGCTCCTGCAAATGATTGGGCTATAAATACCTGCGGGATGTGCAACAGGATTCATAGATTGAGAAGAGGTGGTACAGTGCAGTGAATGTGTCATTCCATGTGTGGAAAATATGTCACGAAGCAGATGTTAATGATTGGCAAAAAAGAGCGATTGCATTTGGGCGTGCCAAAGGCCCTAGTGTGAAGGAAGTAGCTGAATTCACAGGTGTATGGAAGTACATTTACAGCATTTAGCAGACACCCTTATTCAGAGCGACTTACAAATTGATACAGTCTTACAATCCAAGCAATTGTGGATTAAGGACCCAACAGTGGCAGCTTGGCAGAGGTGGGATTTGAACCCTGGACCTACTGGTCCAAAGTCCAGTACCTTAACCGCTAGGCTACCACAGTCCCACGTAATGAAGGTCTTCCAGCAGTGGCAAAAATCTCGATCTGCAGGAAATTCCTGTCAGAATTGAAGCTGAAAAACCGAATTAATTCAATTCTTGTGAATAAAAATCAACAGATGTGGCCTTCACAACCAAACACTCTGCACCGAATTGCATACCATGAACATATGGAGCAGAGTGGCACGCAAGAGGCCTTTGCTCCCATCTGCTCACCAAGTTGCCCGGTTAGACTGAGTAAGACACAAAAATTGGACTGTTCATGACTGGAAAGGTGTTATCTGGTCAGGTGAATCTCGTTTCTGCCTGTATGTGAATGATGCTGACCTCAGGAAACCTTCAATGAGGATTGCGTGCAAGGTGTGGGTCAAGCTGGAGGAGGTTCTGTGATGTTCTGGTGTTTTAATTACACAAAAATGGGTCCTTTGGTTGAGATGACAGTACATTTGAACCACAGTGCCTCCATTGAGCTGCTGGACAAGGCTGGACTGAGGTTTTGCCTTTTGCTCATTATCTTACCGAGGAACGTGGGAATCCAATCCCTGTATTCCAAGATGACGATTTTTAGGTTCACAGGGCGTGACACAATATTACACAACGTACGATTGCCATGATGAACGTTCAGGAGCAGTCACACCTCTGGACTGGCCCGCAAACTCCCCGGATGTGAATCATCTTGAAAATCAAAATTCTTTGATGTGAGAGCGGCTGTATGTTGATGTCACCTACATCCAGAAACTTGTCCAGTCCATGCCAGATTGAATCGCATCTGTTATTTGTGCCATTACCCGCTATGAGGAACGTTTCAGTCATAGGTGACTCATTTTGTGTCTGGTGACCTTACTAGTACTACTGCAGTTATTACTACTAATTCTGTTGCTGTTGTTCTGCTAATACTAAAAGACTATTAATACTGCTACTTTTACTTCTGCTAATACTGCTATTACTACTGCTACTATTGCTGCTGTTACATGTGCAGCTAATTCTACAGTGGTGCTTGAAAGGTCATCAGATTTTCACACAATAATTAGTAGTAGATAAAGAGAAACGTTTTCCGTGTTTACCAGGTGTTTACCTGACATTTTACCTGAATTTGCTGGTAAAATTCAGAATTCATTGTTCCAGTAATGATCCGTCCTGGCCCAGATGCAGTAAAACAGGCCACAACCATGATGCTTTCATACTACTAATATTAATATTATTAGTGCTATTATTACTTCTGCTGCTGTTGATATTATTATTATTACTACTTTGACTACTAATTCATTTATTAATAATTGTAATTATCAATGCTTTACTAATACTACTATTATTAGTAGCCCTGCCATCCACTTACCGTACTGCTTTGACTGCTAGGGCTTACATCATTACGCAGATTGAGAGGCTATTTTGGGAGCAGTCAGCCCTTTGAGGTCCAACTGTTTATTTGTTTGCAGTGTGAATGTCACAGAGATTTAACAGTGCCCCAGGCAGTGAGGACACAACCCTCAGGTCTCAGGACCCGGGTCACTGAGAGGCAAAGAGGCATGGAGTCCATAAACACCTCGAAAACCGAGCCAAGAGCCACTGAGAAGAAATGCTGTAAGTAATGTTTACAGAGTGAAACATGTCCTGTTTTCAATAAACAGAGGCGGCAGGGTATGAGTCGCTAATGCTGCAGTCAGGTCAGGGTTAACCGGCTGGGGAAAAGTCATTCACTTTTTTCTTACCTTATATAGCTGCTTAGTTCAGTTCAGGGTCTCGGGGAGGGTTTGCAGGACTCAATAGATCGTATACAGGGTGCTACGTACAAAGATGTCTTTGATGAGAACACACATATATATATAACCATGTTATGTGCATATGTTCTCATCAAATATTATAATGCCATGAGTATTAATGCCCTGTGTGGGAGAGCTTTGTAGCTACACTACATTTGCTCTGTTTCACACCAGTGAAAAACATGTTCTGAAATGAAATGTTCTTGGATGATGTTGACTGGATGGAGTGGATTTTAAGAGTGGCATGCAAACAAGTCATGCACAAGAGAGAAGGGGATTTGGCCGAGGTGATGCAGTCGTGTATCAATTTCTCGGATACAGTGGTGGCTCATTGATTAAGGCTTGTTAGTCGAGGCATAAGAAGGCATCCGATGAGAAGAATCCTGAATCCGGAGTGTCAATATCCGACACTTATAGCGTTAATGGTGATAAAATGGGAAAGTACTTCAAATGTCGGCCATGTGGAATCATTTCGTGATCTCCAGAGATGTTAGACAAGCCATCTGCAATCAGTGTTCATGAGATGTACCAATAATATTGTTTTTTAATGGCTTTGTCGTTCAGAAATCACTCATGCTGACTGTGGTCAAAATGTCCGTTGTGGTCTTTGCCAAGAATTTCTATTTTGGTTATAAAACCCAACTCAATTTGGGTGCCACTGCTGTGCCTTTGAGCTTTCCAGCTCAATTTTAAGTTGCTCTGGTAGAGTTAAATGGTGTAAATATTAAAGTTTTATATATAGTTTTATATATCTGGTGGTACCCAGAGGCCCTGAAGTGAAAATGCTTCAACTTTTCATTTACATAACATTAGAGTTACTCCAATTCTGCACTCCTCCTCGTCCCCTCAGGTCCTCTGACAATGGGCTACTCACAGTTCCCATTTCCCGTCTCTCTACCATGGATGGCAGATCTTTGTGTGGTTGATCCCAGCCTCTGGAACTCCTTGCCCCTCCTTGCCCCTTTCTGTTCTTCCTCTGTACCTCTGTGATTTTTCTCCTTTTCTCTCTTGTAAGTGACCCTGGGTTTTATAAAGGCGCTATGGAAGGACAACTTACTATTTTAATGGTAGTGAGACGAGCATCTTGTGATGTTACTAAATGCTTGTTTGTTTCTGTCTTCAAGTGCCCCCATAAATGCTTGATGGGTTTAAGTCAAGTGTCTGTGGACCAAAGTCCATGACAGTCAGAACCCCTTGACTTTCTTTGGTCTTCACGTAGTTTTGGATCATTGTCCTGCTGCAACATGGAGATCCAAACGAGCATTTTCTCCAGTGCGCTCAGACTTTTGGTTTGCACTCTATATAAGCCAAACACAACGATCATGCCAGTGTGAAATGTTGTATATCTACCCAGTAAAGATGTAGAAATGGTGAGAAAGTCATATACAGTGCATGTACTGCACAGATTAGTTCCTTCTCTCCCACACTTTTAGCACAGGGGGCCGTAAGATGATATCTGCATGACAGGACGTCCTGAACAAAAAAAAATTGTGAAACTAGAAACCGGACATGCCAGTGAGTGAATGAGAATAATCAGTACCATGTGATTAGCCAAAGAATAAGCTTTCAGCATTTAGTCGTCCCCAGACGTCACCTTTCAACCAAATGAACTCGCAATGAAAATTCTCAAGGACGTAAAGCAAACCTGAGGACCTTTGTCTGAATATTTCTTTGCTTTATGTCCTTTCAGGCTTCTGACATTAATTAATGATTTGCAGGAAGGAAACATTAACCTTTCAAGGAGTAAACGATCAGTTAAATACGAAATCTTATTTCCAGAATGTGGAAGGTCCAGGACTTTTGGTCACAAGGTCATATTGGAGGCAACAGTGAGTAGGAAGTCATTAAAGAGTAGAAAACTTTTTCATGGTACCGAAAAATTAACCCCAGACCAACAACTTTGTGGTTAATGTTGTGGAACCAGTGACCCTGCAGTGCTCCAGAGAGATATCATAAATAAAATGATTTTGTGAGACTTCACAACTTGGCAGAAGCCATAAAATTTGAAGTACAATTTGATAGTAATGGAGTTTTATTCCCATGCAACAGAGGCAGTAAATGAGTAGCCATAAAGAGCGCTGATTCTGATTCTCCAGCCATGGCTTGAAACGCTGTATGTGTGTCAGATTTGACACATTTTCCATTATTAGTCACTGACATCAGTGTCGTAAATATGCATGTCGACTGACAACACAGATGAATCAGATGTCCTTCCTGATGCTCTCAGTGATGTTTCTTTACAGTGCCCCAGCCTCTTGCACGTTTCACAGTTTCTGCAGGCTTCTTAGTTCAGTGCTCTCTTCTGAAATACCTGCTCGTATTGTAATGCAACAGGAAATATATTGCACTGCCACATAAAAGTCAGTTTCACATTTCATGTGAGAGTGTCAGAGTATTAACCCCCAGAAAATCCACATTGTATAAGGCATTACCCGAGGGCAGTTTCTGCATTGTTCATAATGTATTAATAGAGGTGTGTTGTATACTTAAACACTATACAGGGTGTATGTGAAGTACAGTGGAACCGCGGAATTCCTAGCTGAAGCAAACATGGTTGCCAGGTCCTCTTATTCTCAAGCCCCTTATGTCTTTTGGGCTTGTTTCCATAGACCTGGTTGCTTATTTCTCTTGCAGGACCTGGCAGCATTTCTTAAATATGCATCTAAAGTTTAAAGGCTACAGGACATATTCCTGAGGATATTGGATATAAAGTAATTCACAAGCATTAAAAATGTAAGAGTGAAAGTAAAGTAAGTGGAAGGTTTGCATAACTGGAGAAAATGGGATGCCAAGAAATATAATGATATTTAATTTAAAAAAAAAAGGGTCATCTCTGACAATGTAGTTTGTGTGTGTGTGTGTGTTCATGTTTCTTTCCTTTAGCTTGGGCATCCCATATGACTAATTCGTCCACTCTGATTGTAATGATCGGCCTCCCAGCCAGAGGGAAGACCTACATGTCCAAGAAACTGACTCGCTACCTCAACTGGATAGGAGTGCCCACAAAAGGTGAAGAAGAATGCTCTGTCTGGTGATAATAATAATAACAATAATAACACTCTTTCTCTTGATTTGTGTTGCTGTGCCTGGGGTGTCGTTCATGCTGCTTGAGAAACAGTTCAGCCCACTGTCTGCTAAATGCTGTAAATGTAAATGTAAAAATCTATCTCAGCCACAGCCTTCTCCATAAAAGACTTAATGACGTTTATGTCATTAGCAGACCCCCTTATCCAGAGCGACTTGCAGTTGATACAGTCTTACAGTCTGAGCAATTGTGTGTTAAGGGTCTTGCTCAAGGACCCAGCAGTGGCAGCTTGGCAGAGGTGGGATTTGAACCCTGGACCTTCTGGGTTCAGTCCAGTACCTTATCCACTGCAATCCATGTAGCCATTTTCATCTACCTGCTTTACATTATTCAGCTATGTAATGAAATTCTTCCACACCACTTGCCTTAAGACGACACAGCATTAGGGGACCATTTGTTTATTTGATCCTCATCCTCTAAATGCAGTGTGTATTCTTTACAGTGTTTAACTTGGGAGAGTACCGGCGTGAAGCCGTCCGTTCATACAAGTCCTACGACTTCTTCAGACACGACAACGCGGAGGCCATGGAAATCAGAAAGTGAGTGAGGGTGATTTTGGTAAATGTCATGCCAGCTTTTTCAACAATGTTATGATGCTTTTGTTAATGTTTGATGCCAGGTCCTCGGGTTTTCAGCAGGGTAGGTCATGAGACTTTAATTGTCATGTCAAAAACTTGACTGAACCATTCTGTGTGGATTTGGTTATATATTTTGGAAATTACTTCGCTGGAAGATCCAGTCCAGATGTAGCTTCTTGGCAGAGGTTTTAATTTAAAATCTTGTCATACTTCATGGAGCCTGTGTTGCCATGGATCTCAATAAGGTTCTCAGGGTTTTGATGGAGGGTAGAAACAGCCAAGTCACAGAATGGCGACCTTAAAGCTGTGGATTGCGTTCCTTTCAGTCACAGTGGTGAAAGCTTTCTGTAGTGCTCTAAAAGTGGTTCAGTGCGTTAGGTTAATTGGTCTCTCTGAATTCCTCCAGTGTGTTTGATGATAGCAGTTGTAATCTTGCTCTGGTCATGCATATTGCCATTGAATCTGACATTAAATAAATAAGTGTTAGATAGTTTTTGCCTACTTTGATCATTTATTAATACCAGAGGATCCAGCGGTGAAGAATTATGACATAGATTGGTGCTCTACAAAGTTAGAGATGAAGATCAGAATAATCTATGGTCTTTTCTGTGGTCCTTCATGACTGTGAAAGCTGGGCAATAAAAAGTATGCCTGATGAAATGATGATGACAGAACTTTGGATCTCAGATCAAATCACTCGTCTGCTTTCATTTGAACACCAACTGACCAAACTGAAGGATTAATTTGGAAAGGAAAGAACCTGTTAATTGAAATGACATTTCTGCTTGGAACAGTTAAGAGAGGAAGGCCAGAAGATGGATGGGTACGACAAAAGGAGTCATGAGGAAAACATTAAGATGCTTAAATACCCGACACGTTCATATGATCACCAGGAGTTGGACTCAGCTTAATATTAATAATTTTATAAGATCACATGCTTGTCAGTTTATATGGTGCTTCGTTACATAAACTCGCCGGACAAAAAATGTGTCACCGGTGACTGAAACATACTTTATAGCGTGTAGTACCTCCACTAGCACGGGTAACAGCTGTGGTTCAATTTGGCATGGACTGGCCAAGGTTCTAAACAGTCAAATTTGTGTCTTATCGCCCACTGTAGCCAGGCAACTTTGTGAGCAGAAGTGAGCAAAGGCCTCTTGTGTGCAACTCTGCTCCGTATGTTCATGGTATGCAGAAATCGGTTGTGAAGGAACGGGGTTGACTTCAAGAAGCAATTTCTGACCTGGAAGCGATGCGGTTTTTATTCACAAACCACACCGGCGGTCCCGGTCTGCCATAATTCTGACGAGAATTTCCTGTAGACTGGGATTTTTGCCACTGCTGGTAGACTTGCACGTCTCTACGCTTCAATACACCTGCAAATTCAGCTCCTTCCTTCACACTATGGCCTTTGGCACTCCTAAATACAGCCCCTGCTTTTTGCCAATCATTAACATCTGCTTTGGACCCATTTTCAACACATCGAACGAGACCTTCACTGCACTGTACCACCTCTTCTCAATCTATGAATCCTGACCCCACAGCTATTTACTAACACCTTAAACACAAAGGTGGCTATTTCTTAGTTACTGTCTATTGCTCCACACATTGTATTCAATTCTTTACTGAATATGGACTACCATAGATTTATTACTTAAGTGTTGTTGTTTTGTTGAGGTGGTGTCCATTTTGATTTTAGAAACACTGTGTTGGAAGCATGATCTCTAGTCTATGCATGAATGTCTCCAAGCTGTACCAGTAAGGCATGTGTAGCTGCTAAAAGTGAGTGCTTGTGGCTTGGTGTAAACAACAGTTCCTGAGTATCTGGCTTTGAATTCCGGGGAATATTGAAGGGCTTGTGGTGCAATCACAAAGAGCATGGACTTTTCACTGGGCAGAAACTGTGGGTCAGTGCCGGTGGGAGAGGATCATGTCCCTGTGACAAGTTCAGCAACAGGAACACTTAGTGCACTGAAGGAAGGACTGGCATTCTGCTTATGTCCTACTATGAAAGGTCTATGGATAGTAACAGGGCGACAATTGACACAATGCCCATGCCCAGCAGATAAAAATACATCAACACTGCTCGCACGATAGAATGCTGACCTTGCGTTTGTGTCTCCTCAGACAGTGTGCTCTTGTGGCGCTGGAGGATGTGAAGGCCTACCTAAACGAGGAGGGCGGGCAGATAGCCGTGAGCATTTTCCCTTAACTCTATTTCTTCAGATTCAGTTATTTTACTAATCTCCTAGACTATAATTCCTGGTTCTTCACACAATTATTGGTGTACCATAAAATAGGCTTATAAAAGGTCAGACGGCTCATTTCTGAGATTCTTTTAGTACCCCTTCCGCTGTGTGACCCTCTCTAGGTGTTTGATGCCACCAATACGACTCGAGAGAGGCGCGATCTCATTCTGGAGTTCGCTCAGAAGAACACCTACAAGGTCAGAACCAGTGAGACTTTCACTACAGAAACTGGAGTTGTGGGATCAGGTTTCTGATGGGTTCATCTGCAGCGAATACTGAATCAGGCTTACGCAGGAAGCCACGCTCGCCCAGACCAATGCGGATATAATGAAACGTTGATGCTGTCACATGATATTAACCTCGCTTCATTTATCTTTTATTAAGGTCTACGGAGACTAGGGGCTCATTTTTGGAGGGGCGCAGCACGGCGACGATAAAGTAATAAAATGTTATTAGGACTGGCAGCGAAACATTAGACAGAACGCTGATAATAAATAATTCAACCCGGCACAAAGGAATAAGGAGCTTCAATTAAAACGAGCAGCTCAAATAAAGCGATAAAATCCTCTAGTCACAGAACGTACCAAAAACAATCCAAATCACATAGCATGCACAAGACGTTGTGAATTATTCATATTTACTAAAGCGGCGGAAATGGAAATCAAATATTTATTCCCTGCAGAGGGCTAATGGCATAACACAAGAATTAAGCACTTTATTAGGAATGGGAAAGTGAACTGAAATGAACTTTGTTTGAATTAAGTAAACATTAGCTACACGTCAATTCTCTCATAATATGTAACCACGGAAAATTTTTGATTTCACTTTCCCCTCCATTTTTGCGCTGCCCAGTTCCACATTATTACAACATCCCCCCTCCACTATGTGCACGACCTACAATTCTTAGCCACAGACTGCTTCTTATTACCAGCAGGTGGAGGACTTCTTTATAGGGGCGGACAATATGATGATATATTGTCGTATCATGATCAATTCTCCTACTTAGAAAGATGAGAGAGGTCTGTGATTTTCATCATAGCTACACTTCAACTATGAGAGGAAATCACATTGTAGGGTTTTTAAAAGAATTAAATTGTAAATTATGGTGGAAAATAAGTATTTGGTCAATAAATTTGGTTCAACTCAATACTTTGTAACATAACCTTTGTTGGCAATGACAGAGGTCAAACGTTTCCTGTAAGTCTTCACCAGGTTGGCACACACTGTAGCTGACATTTTGGCCCATTCCTCCATGCAGATCTCCTCTAGAGCAGTGATGTTTTGGGGCAACACGGACTTTCAACTCCCTCCACACATTTTCTATGGGGTTGAGGTCTGGAGACTGGCTAGGCCACTCCAGGATCTTGAAATGCCACTCCTTTGTTGCCCGAGCAGTGTGTTTGGGATCACTGTCATGCTGGAAGACCCAGCCACGTTCCATCTCCAATGCTCTCACTGATGGTAGGAGGTTATGGCTTAAAATCTCACGATACATGGCCCCGTTCATTCTTCCCTTAACACGGATCAGTCGTCCTGTCCCCTTTCCAGAAAAACACCCCCAAAGCATGATGTTTCCACCCCCATGCTTCACAATAGGTATGGTGCTCTTGGGATGCGACTCAGCATCCTTTTTCCTCCAGTTGAGTTTTTACCTGACCACATGATATTCTCCCAATCCTCTTCTGGATCATCCATATGCTCTCTGGCAAACTTCAGACGGGCCTGGACATGTACTGGCTTAAGCAGGGGAAGATGCCTGGTACTGCAGGATCCGAGTCCCTCTCGGCGTAGTGTGTTACTGATGGTAGCCTTTGTTACTTTGGTCCCAGCTCTCTGCAGGTCATTCATCAGGTTCCTCTGTGTAGTTCTGGGATTTCTGCTCACCGTTCTCATGATCATGCACAATCAGGGGCTGACTAATTACTTTTTTGCCCCACTGTCGGTAAATGGTTCATGTAGCCTGAATGTGGCTTGCATTTGTTTGCAGTTGCATAAACTAGTCTGACATCTAACATGAGTGTTCTCATTTCATAACCCCTCTCCTGCCTTTCAGGTTTTTTTCGTGGAGTCACTTTGTGATGACCCTGAAGTCATTGCAGAAAATATCATGGTAGGTTTGTAAGCATTAAGTGCAACAATCCCAGCTTATTAGTGAATGCAACCTATCAAAACTCCCAGTACACATCAGTGGGTACATACTTTATTGAAATGTTTATGGTTACTGATTAATTTGTAGTACTTACTGATTTAATTAGTCAGGAATTGAAGTGTACAGAGCTAATAATATGCATACCTTGAAACCATTTTGCTTATTTGTACGTGGATCATTGTTTTGCAGAAGTTGTTAGGAAGCTGTCTGTGTGTGGCGTTTTGTACGTATGTTTTTGGGTGGATGTATATTCAGTGCTGTGCGAAGGTCTTAGGCCACCATGAGACTTGTTGTTTTAGCAATGGTATAATGACCATAAATAATTATTTCTCAGTCTCTTGATTAGAATATAGCCAGAAAGTACTGGGGAATTTGTCTGCAGTGTCACAAACGTCCATAGGCTACAGTGGCAGGTATTTAGTGTGACTTTCCATTATGCTTGAGCAGTAGCTTACCAAGTTGACCTTTCTATAGTCTGAAGAGGCTTGATTAGGAATGGTCTTTTTGGAAGGGTAGCAGCCTTCCAAAACCTTTGTTTGGGGAGGTCCTACTAAATACTGACTTTGACCTGCAGAAGCCATTATTATTATTGCGTGTGCATGTTTCCTGTATTTTCTATTTGTGTCTTAATAAAGAGGCTGAGAAATGATTATTATTGATCATAATACCATTTCTGAACAACAAATGTAATGGTGGCTTTTGCACAGTACTGTATGTAGGTGGATGGATGGATAGATGGGTAGATGGATGTTAAGGTCTAGATGGAGAAATATAAATTATGGGGGGAAAAAAAACAGATGTTGGTGGAGTGATGGTTAGATGATTGGATAGATTATTCTGAAGAATTCATATAATAATTGAAGAATAAAGTCGATTACAAATTAATCTATTGTATCCACCAGGATGTGAAGGTGTCCAGTCCGGACTATCCAGAGAGAGATCGTGAGAGTGTGATGGAGGACTTTTTAAAGAGAATCGAGTGCTACAAGGTCACATATCAGCCGTTAGACGCGGACGGACATGACAAGTAAGAACTGAACGATTCAAGCGATGGCTGAATCATCTGGATAGCCAAAATGTTCACTTATTTCAAATCCATAGTTGCGTTTGTTGGTGTAGTAACACGACAGGCCAGCAGATGGCGTTGAGACTACATGTCTGCACATATATCCTTGAGAATGTATTTTTGTTGGCACAGCGTCTGACGGCCAGTCCTAGTGAATAAATCTTCAGCCTAATGACTAAGTGGCTTGGTTCTTCAGACTATGCTTTCCAAAAATGTTTGATGAATTTGGCACCTACATTTCTCTGACTGAGTTTTTGGGAAGGGTAGAATTCAGCAGCCCACGTCACCGATCGTCCCACATCTTGTCTGTATTTCTAAAGACAGCCAGTTTGACTCAGATATGATGGTGGTTCCAGAGAACAGATGCCGAGCTTCCGTACTACCACCACCATTTATTTTTATCGCACAGACTGTAATGATCTTGGTTTGGGCAAGATTAGATCACAAGGCATGAAGTTGTTTTCACAATATGCACTGTATGCCCTTGGATTGGTAATGATGCCCGTGTGTTTGTTTACTAGAAACAGAACATGTGTTAAAAATTGATCGTGTTACTTTGAGAACTCTAAATGGCCCAAGATCAGTCAGCGTGACTGTGTGTGCTCTCTTTCAATATGATGGGAGTTTCATAATAACAATTCCTCTCATTCTTCTGGCTAATTTGAAGGAAGAGGGAGGGTTTGTAAGCCTGTGCCAGTGGGGAGTTTGGTGACAGGAAGCAGATATTATCGTAGTTTTAGAGAGCTGTTGCCGACCACGTCCAGAAACGAAGCAGGAGGGTTAGAATGACCACTTTTTCGAATGGCACCAAGTTAAAGTGTAGCCCTACCAAGCTGTGCTTGAGTTATTAGTAGCATCATTTCACTCAGCACTGGCAGTGCCACCACCTTTGCTGGGACTGACAAGCGCAAAGGCCACACCCATTTTGGGGGATTGACAGATATAAGAGGCGCACGTCATTTACCGAATCTGCCACGTACAGTGGCCACACCTCCTTTACCATGACATGCACCGAGTGGCACATGAGAGCACCTCCTTAACCAGAACTGACAGTTATATATACAGTGGTGCTTGAAAGTTTGTGAACCCTTTGTTTGTAGACCTTTCTATATTTTTGCATAAATATGGCCTAAAACATCATCAGATTTTCACACAAGTCCTAAAGGTAGATACAGAGAACCCAGTTAAACAAATGACACAAAAATATTATACTTGGTCATTTATTCATTGAGGAAAATGATCCAATATTACATATTAGTGAGTGGGCAAAGGAATGTGACCCTCGCTTTCAGTATCTTCTGCTGTGACCCCCCCCTGTGAGAAGCAGAGCAATGGCAACTGGCAACCTAAACGTTTGCCTGTAGCTGTTGATTTTCAGTCCTGGCACAAAGACCTGGGCTTGGAGGAATTTAGCCCCGTTAAGCCCACTCAGCCCTCCTTACAGAAACAGCTTCAGTCTCTGGATGTTGGTGGGTTTCCTCACATTAGCTGCTCGTCGCTTCAGGACCTCTACTACAACATTTCGATTGGATTCATTAAGGTGCAGGGACTTTTTTGACTTGGCCATTCCCAAACATGGAAGAAGAACTTTATCTTCTTTAACCATTCTCTTTGGTAAGAACGGCTTGTGTGCTTAGGGTCGTTGTCTTCCTGCATGACCCCACCTTCATTCTTGAGATTCAGTTCATGGACAGATGTCTCTGATAATTTTCCTTAGAATTATCTGATATAATTCAGAATCATTGTTCCATCAAATGATGGCAAGCCGTTCTGGCCCAGATGCAGCAAAACAGGCCACCAAACCATGATACTACCACCACCATGTTCACAGATGGGATAAGGTTCTTATGCTGGAATGCAGTGTTTTCCTTCCTCCAAAAACATAATGCTTTTTTTTTGTTCTTTTTGGTCTCATCATCACCACAAAAAAACATTTCTATTTTTCCAATATATCTCTGGCTCGTCCACGTGATCTTTAGCCCCCCCGCAAACTGCAGACGAGCAGCAATGTTCTTTTTGGAGAGCAGTGGCTTTCTCCTTGCAACCCTGCCATGCACACCATTGTTGTTCAGTGTTCTTCCGATGGTGGACTCATGAACATTAACATTAGCCAATGAGAGAGAGGCCTTCAGTTGCTTAGAAGTTATCCTGGGGTCCTTTGTGACCTCACCAACTATTACACACCTTGCTCTTGGAGTGATCTTTGTGGGTCGACCACTCCTGGGGAGGGTAACAGTGGGCTTGAATTTCCTCCATTTGTACACAATCTGTCTGACTGTGGATTGGTGGAGTCCAGACTCTTTAGAGATGGTTTTGTAACCTTTTCCAGTCTGATGAGCATCAACAACTCTTTTTCTGAGGTCCTCAGAAATCTCCTCTATTCGTCCCATGATACACTTCCCCAAACGTGTTATGAAGGGCAGACTTTGATAGATCCCTGTTCTTTAAATAAAACAGGGTGCCCACTCACACCTGATTGTCATCCCATTGACTGAAAACACCTGTCTCTAATTTCACCTTCAAACTAACTGCTAATCCTAGAGGTTCACATAAACTAAACTGTCGTTAGCTCATAATTAACCGGTAGTGTATATGTGGTGTATACAGTATGATGTAATGAAACAAATTGCCTAACCCCTTTAGCCTGGTTTATCCTGATAGGATCTGTCGGTGTGTGTTTGGATTGACAGGGAGCGCTCGTTTATTCAGGTGATTAACGTGGGTCAGCGTTTCCTGGTGAATCGCGTGCAGGATTATATCCAGAGCAAGATCGTCTACTACCTAATGAACATCCACGTGCACAAGCACTCCATCTACCTCTGTCGGCACGGAGAGAGCGAGCACAACGTGCAGGGTTCCATCGGAGGAGACTCGGGCCTTTCCTCTCATGGCAAAGAGGTAGAGGGTGAAAAACACACCTCATATCAGAGCATGGCTGCTTATGTGTACCTTACAAACTGAGTAGGAATGCATTGGTCCTTGTTTTTATATAGGAAAGGTCTAAGAGTTTATCAATACCTAGTACAATACCTAGTTTGATTCAGTTATTTAGGACAAAGTGTGTCCATTGTTCACTCGTTGAACAGTTTAAATCAAAGCCTCGACTGTGGTATCGGAAATGGAAGGTGTCACATTCCTGCACGAGTCTTTGTAATGAATCAAACGACCGCAGAACAATGATAAATCAAGACGGCATTATTCCTGTACAGTCAGACTGACATCAGCCGAATCTTACAGTGAAATCGCTGCAAATCCAGACATGATTAGGCAACTCATAATTACTTGGATTATAATGGCTTAAGGAACTCTTACATGATTCCGGATGTCACGTTTCATATCTGCTGGTACTGAGTGTTGTTGCTGGTTTCTGATCTATTGCAATTACTAAGTTTTGCCTATACAGTTATGTAATGGAGGTTAGTTATTCCACAGAAAGTGGGTGTCAGTACTGCAATCAATAACTTGTCTGACTGGAACTGATGTACGGTAGTGTGCAAAAGTCTTAGGCCACCATTAGATTAGTTATAGCAATGTTTTAGCAATAGTATAATGACAGCTATTGAGTCAGTCTCTTTATTCGAATACAACCACGGTGGTGCTGTGGTTAGCACGGTCGCCTCACAGCCCCGAGATCCCCGGTTCCTTCCCGAGAATGTTCTTGCCATGTCTGCGTGGGTGTGCTCCCGGTACTCTGGTTTCCTCCCACATTCCAAAGACATGCGTGTTAAGTTAATTGGTGTTTCCAAAGTGGCCTTAGTGTGTGAATGTGTGTATGAGTGTATGTGCCCTACGATGGATCTGTCTAGGGATGTTCCTGCCTTGAGCCCTGTGTCGCTGGCTAGGCACCGGCATTCCCACGACCCTGACTAGGATCAAGTGGATAAGAAGGTGAATGAAAAAAATTTAAAAAGCAGAAAAAACAGCTCTATAGGCTACAGTGGCAAATATATAGTATAGCAGTTCCAGTTCTACACAGTAAGATGTTCCTCTGCTTCAGCCCCACTCAAGCTGTTCTTCTATCATCAGCTCCAGCCCCACCCCCAAGGACGGAAGATGGACTTGGACTAAATAATGCTGATATTTACGATATTCTATTAAATATTTCTCTTCATCATTGCCTATAGCTTTTTATACATTTTTATACATTTTTTAAAGCTCTATTTTATTATACTCTTCATAATATTTCATTCTCTTAAATGTTGGTCTAGCCATTATTTGATTTGAACTATTATATCTTTAGGGGAACAGGGTGAAAAGAGATGCTCTACAGCTCACAAAGATTGGAATGAAGATCAGTGGAAAAGAGTATTATGGAGTGAGATATCAACATTTGAAATTTTTGAGTTCAATCATCAACAATATGATGTATATGGTCATTATAGCATTGCTAAAGCAAGATGGTGGTGGCCTAAGACTTTTGCACAGTACTGTATGAAGTGCATCATTCATGTTGCGTCGTCAGCGTGAAGATTAGGAAACGCACCCCTCACAAACCACAGTGATTTACTGCACCAGTAAAATGCTCTGAGCGCGACTGTGGCGTCTGAGTGGGATTAGCGTCTCACTGTTTTGTCTGAGCGAATCACAAGATTGGTGGAAGCCATGTCTGAGGTGCCAGTTTAGTAAGCTTCCAAAGAAGCATGACTTTAAAACAGCATTAGCAGGTGGCTATTTTAAGCTGTTGAGAATAACTACGCTAGTGGCAGAAAAGTGTAATAGCACGTACAGTGTGTGTGTAAATTGTTTATGGTGAGAAAATGCAGAAATACTGGGGATAAATTCTGGCAAAACAATAAGATGGTTTTGATTGAGTTTGCTAAGTAGTTTGTTAGAAAGATGAGAGAGGTCTGTAATTTTCATCATAGGTACACTTCAACTATGAGAAATCCAGGAATCACATTGTAGGATTTTTAAAGAATTTAATTGTAAATCATGGTGGAAAATAAGTATTTGGTCACACACAAACAAGCAAGATTCCTGGCTCTCACAGACCTGTAACGTCTTCTTTAAGAAGCTCTTATGTCCTCCACTGGTTATCTGTATTAATGGCACCTGTTTGACCTCGTTATTTGTATAATAGTCACCTGTCCACAGCCTCAAACAGCCAGACTCCAAACTCAACCATGGCCAAGACCAAAGAGCTGTCGAAGGACACCAGGAAGAAAATTGTAGACCTGCAGCAGGCTGGGAAGTTTGGCAGAGAGCATATGGATGATCCAGAAGAGGATTGGGAGAATATCATGTGATCAGATGAAACCAAAATAGAACTTTTTGGTAAAAACTCAACTCGTCGTGTTTGGAGGAAGAAGAATGCTGAGTTGCATCCCAAGAGCACCATACCTACTGTGAAGCATGGGGGTGGAAACATCATGCTTTGGGGCTGTTTTTCTGCAGAGGGGACAGGACGACTGATCCGTGTTAAGGGAAGAATGAACGGGGCCATGTATCATGAGATTTTAAGCCAAAACCTCCTTCCATCAGTGAGAGCATTGAAGATGGAACGTGGCTGGGTCTTCCAGCATGACAATGATCCCAAACACACCGCTCGGCCAACAAAGGAGTGGCTCCGTAAAAAGCATTTCAAGGTCCTGGAGTGGCCTAGCAGGTCTCTAGACCTCAATCCCATAGAACATTTGTGGAGGGAGTTGAAAGTCTGTGTTGCTCCAAAACATCACTGCTCTAGAGGAGATCTGCATGGAGGAATGGGCCAAAATACCAGCTACAGTGTGTGCCAACCTGGTGAAGACTTACAGGAAACGTCTGACCTCTTTCATTGCCAACAAAGGTTATGTTACAAAGTATTGAGTTGAACTTTTGTTATTGACCAAATACTTATTTTCCACCATAATTTACAATTAAATACTTTAAAAATCTTACAATGTGATTTCCTGGATTTTGTTTCTCATTTTGTCTCTGATAGTTGAAGTGTAGCTATGATGAAAACTACAGACCTCTCTCATCTTTCTAAGTAGGAGAACTTGCACAATCCGTGGCTGACTAAATACTTTTTTGCCTCACTGTAGTTGGCACAAAACTGAATAAAAATGTTTTGTCTTCACGTTCCTTCATGGTCACATTCCTTTGCCCTCTGTTGTTCCCTCACAGAGCCATCGTGGTCTTTTATAAAATGTTCAGGTTTGGGATGACGTTCCTAAAACATAAAAGTAACCATAATTATATTTGAGTAAAAACGTAAACTTGACGGGTAATACGATAGACCTCCTAAATCAAATGTTGTTTGCGCCAATGTGTCACATTGGGTGTGTAATGGGTTCGAATCCCAGTAGTGCCTTCTGACTGAGACACAGACACACAATTGGTCACCTCTGAGGGAGTGGAGACTGATCAGCGGAGCATCCCCTAGCACTGCAACATCAGCCACCTCTGAGCCCAGTGACTGGCACTTCGTCCAGGTTATGTGGAGTAAGAGAGGCCGCTGTATGTCTGGAAAATAAATCCAAAAGGTGTATACAGAACAATACAACATTGGTAAGAAATAGGGGTGTAGTAATACACAGCTCATAGTTTGATTTGATATGGTCATAATAGTTTAAACGAAACTGAATAAGAAGCATTTAATTGTGATTGTACTGTACTTGCTGTAATGTATTAATAAAGCAGGGTCTGAGTGTACCTGTTAGTGTGTAGTTTTGCGTGGGTAACCTCCTCTGTGTGCCGGTTTGTGCAGTTTGCTCGTGCGCTGCGCCAATTTGTGGAGAACCAACAGATGGTCGACCTGAAAGTGTGGACGAGTCAGCTGAAGCGCACCATCCAGACGGCCGAGGCTCTCGGTGTCCCGTACGAGCAGTGGAAAATCCTTAATGAAATCGATGCTGTGAGTAACCGGGACTGTGGTAGCCTAGCGGGTAAGGTACTGGACTTTGGACCAGAAGGTCCAGGGTTCAAACCCCACCAAGCTGCCACTGTTGGGTCCGTGAGCAAGACCCTTAACCCACAATTGCTTGGATTGTAAGACTGTACCAATTGTAAGTCGCTGTGGATAAGGGCGTCTGCTAAATGCTGTGAAGGTAAATTAATGTAAGTAACAGAGCTCCACCTACAAGCTTCTGACGGCAACAGTACGTCTCACGCTGGCTTGTTTTCATGTTTATCGATGACCTGCTAAGAACCTAGCAACGTTTTTTACTTATCAAAGGATTAGGTTAATTAGGAGTTGAATTTTAAACCTGAATTTCACCTGATTTCAAGGGGAAAAGCCTATTTTATTTTACAAGTTTGTGTATGTAAAAACATGCAACATTTGAAAAAAAGGCTTTGTGGCCGTGTCTAAGATTTGAAGGGAAAACAACATGTTTATCTAAGTTGTTTGTGTGTGTGAAAAAAATGCAACATTTGGAAAAAGGGCCTTTGCGGAGCCATCTTTAAAAAACTAATTAACATGCCTGTTTTGTGAGTTTGTTTTCATGCTGGGGGTGGGCAATATGATGATATTTTATTGTATCGTGATCAATTTTGTTATCGTGATATCGTGCTTTTCTGAACATATCGAGGATATGGTCAGAGACCACTGACCAGCTGCTTGTTTCATTATAGAGAGTAATTAGTCCTGATTAATTGGATGAAGTGCAGCACATTTTGAAAATAAATCCCTTTACTAAGTATGGGATAATATTTGAAAAGTAGTTTTTAAGAATCTGTCGATACGATCACGTGTATGGTGAAAACTTAAAGTCGTTTTTAGAATTTTGTGTGTGTGTATTAATTAAAACACTTTAGGGCAGGTCCTAATCTAATCCACAATTTGTCAGACAAAAGCTCAAGGGAAAGCACAACACGAAGTGACAAGAACTTGTACATAATCATGCAAAAGCAAGATACTGGGAAATGCAAAAGGAGAATACAACAAAGATGACTTCATTGTAGGTTGTACAAGATTCCTGTAAAACACACAAGGGTCTAGATAGAAAACCAAAAAACAAACAAACGTGGGACTTCGGTAGAAGTCGTGTGCCAACAGATCAAAAATGCCATCCTTTGCCAGAAGTAGGCTTCAGCTGGTAATATTCAGGCGAGCCAGGACTCTTCCTATGCTCCACACAAAGGAAGTGTGGATTCCGCACTGCAACCTGTAGCCTGGATTGATACAAGCTGATGATGCAACAGCTGTGGCAATAAGGAGACAGATTTCTGTTGAAGCTCAAGATCTGAACGTTGAGAACACTTTTTGAAACTGTCAAATGTTTATAAGTGTCAGAGGCAAGGGGTTTGCCACAGGGTCACATTTATCCCTTATATCTGAGTCTTAACAAGAAAGGTTCTTTAGAAACGATATGCTGGGTGGGATTTCACCTGAAATGTGTTTTGGTTTTGGAATTGTCTGTATCACAAATCTATATAGAAAGTTCATGTCACACATTTAGCCACTCCTATATCAATGGATTTGTTCACAAGAAACCATTTTGCACTTGGCTGAGGCAGAAGAGGGTTCAATACAATATGTAGTGCTATGTGACTTGTTAATATTTCATCATAAATGATGTTTTCATTCATATTACCTATTTACATAACTGATGTTTGCATAAATATTACATAAACACTCGCGTCCCAGTGCTAATTAGTGCATGCCATTTAGAATGTAGCTCGTTACTGTCTTTGGCTGGTGCTTTTCCTGATTGTGATTTACTTTACCATATCTTGTACGGCTTGTATTTTTAAGGGTGTCTGTGAGGAAATGTCCTATGGCAAGATCAGTGAGGAGTACCCTGACGAATACGCTATGAGGGATCAAGATAAATATCATTACCGCTACCCAGGCGGGGAGGTTGGTATCCACACCACTCGCGTCAGAGTTTAAACCATTTTCGCTGGTTTGTTCTTTATACAGAATATGAGTGAAGTTCAGGAGTTTTGGAATTTCCTTTGAAGGGCGTCGAGAACAGTTATGGCTAGAATCTATCAGTGTAAGCCAGCAGACAGTTTTGCATGGAGATACTGTTGGTTTTTTTCCCCAAGATATGAGCTTACAAGCTTCCAGAGTGGAGCTCGGTCCCACCTTGTGTTCTCTGGAACACCCACATCCCACCCCACGCCATGTGAGGCACCTGTAGTTATGTTAGAAATGGTCCCCTATTCACTATCCACCAAGGTTTCTTCTTTGTGTAGGGAGTTCTTCTTGCCACTTTCGCCCTGGTGGCAAGGAAAGAAGCTGCTTTGAGAAAATGTTCCATTATGAAAAGCACCATAGAAATAAATCTGACTTGACTTGAGAGAGTATTGTACTGCAGATCGCTTACCCGGGGAAAAATCTAATTCAAAATTCAGAGTACGGTTTCTGAATGTGTATTTATGAGTATTATCGGATTCCCATCGTAAACATTTTTTAAAATGATCCAAATTGTGATTTCTTTTGTAGTCGTATCAGGATCTGGTGCAGAGACTTGAGCCCGTCATCATGGAGCTGGAGAGGCAGGGCAACGTGTTGGTTATCTGTCACCAGGCCGTCATGAGATGCCTGCTGGCGTACTTTTTGGACCAAAGTGCTGGTAAGGTTCTTCAGATCTTTTCCTTAGGTTTTTTTCACCTTCAACATTTCTTGTTGTACTTTTGATGTGATCTTTGGCCACTCAGTAATGAAATCAGTCTGTTTGTAGATGTGTCTTTTTGTTTATAACTTCTCCTTATAGAGCACTAATATACAATACTGTGCAAAAGTCTTAGGCCACCATTAGATCTGTGGTTTTTGCAATGGTATAATGACCATATGATAACATGTTGTCTACGACTGGAACCAAAAATTTCAAACTTGGATTTGTCACTCCAAATACTGTTTTCCACTGATTTTCATTCCTGTATTTGTGAGCTTTAGCATTTCTTGCTTTTTCACCCTGTTCCCCTTCTGAAAAAGCCATTTCTGGGCTGCTAACCTTCCAAAAATACCATTCCTGATCTTGCTTTTTCAGACTGTAAAAGGGTCAACTTGGTATCCTGATGAAGCAGCCACATGCTGGTGCTCAAGTGTAAGAGGAGGTCAAACTAAAGAAATTGATTGTATTTCTATTGTATTTTCTGCTTGTATTCTAATAAAGAGACTGAGAAATAATTATATATGGCAATTACACCATTGTTAAAAAATCTAATGGTGGCCTAAGACTTTTGCACAGTGTGTATATCTTGAGAGGAAGACCTTCCTTGCCATTATTTAACTCCGAGTTCCTCTAAAATCGGTGTTCTTCATGGTGAGGGTCAAGATGGCAGCAGGCTGAGAAGGTCAGCATAGATTTTTGTGTTCGCAGTTAAAAATTCCCAGCATTCCCAGTGACATCCCATGACTAAGCTTAGCTTCACCATCACAGACTGGTACGATGACTGCAAACTTGCTGACGCAGATCCAGTCCGATTGCCAATCTGACGCTCTCATTAACTAGTAACACCTGATATTAGCACAGAACTGAGAGTTTAGGCAGAATGTCTGCAGGAAGTCCAGATACTTTTGTCCTGCAGCTGTAAGCGTCCTCCATCTGTGCTCAATAAAACACTTGCAGTGCACGCATTTTTCTTCCAGACCTGCAGCCCGCTCTCTGTGCCTCCGACGTGGTGTTTAATGCGGACTTTGTTTTGTTTCCCAGATGACTTGCCTTATTTGAAGTGTCCTCTCCATGTGGTGCTGAAGCTCACCCCTGTGGCTTATGGTAAACACTTTTGGATGTAATGTACAGTTAATAGATGTTTGTTATAGGAAGGACTTTTACCTATAATAATAATGTGTTTCTGGTTACTCTCGGTGGGGATATTGGCATGTTCTCTATTTGTCTGCATGGGTTTCCTCCCACCTTCTGACTAATTGCCTCTAGTTGTGAGTGAGTGTGTATGTGATGGTCTGTTCTGGGCTCGAGACACTTTTTTGTGGCAAGTTACCCAATATTAATATATAACCAAAAGTTTTTAGACACACACAGTGCGTTTGCATGCACTTAATAATCTGATCATAGCCGCATTTCTCCAGTTATCTGATGATTCATGTGGTCATGTATACAGAATACTCCAATCTGGAAATCTGATTAAGAAATTCGATAAAGAGAGCTGGATTTTACCCCAGTATTCGGATTACTCATAGCATATGTACCAGTTACCTGAATAATCGGGCTTTTCGGTCTGCGCATTTGCAAGAGCCTTCAGCCACGGTTGCCAGGTCCGTGTATTCTAAAGACTTGGATTTATTTAGCCTCTTTTTCCATGGACTTTCGCGGGAGGTTTTCTCGCTGGATGTGGCAACCCAGGAATTAAACCTGCCATGGAATAACAGGCAGTGAGACAACTGTCGAACACTTTGTGGAGACTGAAACGCAGTATATACTCGAGAAAATGAATAATTTGATTATTTAATATTAAAGATTGAAATTTATGTCACATTTCTGTGAGATTATTGGCTGGTTGCAAAGGAGAAATCCGATTACTGTTTCCCGTAATCTGATTACCCATGTACTATTATAGATGGATTATAGATCTGATTTTCTGCAGTTATTGGATTATTAAGTGCATGTAAAAACCATCAGTGTTTCTGCAACCGCTTTTACTGTGTTGAGAAGGCTTAAAGATAGAATTTGGAACATGACTGTGAGGTTGGGAACTGACTTTAGCTCACAGTTGACTTCCAATTCATTTCAAATGTGTCTAATGGAGTTAAGGACTGAATGTTGATGAACTGACGTACTAATGTGGAATGTTGCGAAAGGTTCGTATTGAGAAACAAATATTCAGGACCATCCACTAATTCTGTGACTAATTATCACTTTTGCAGGTTGTAAAGTGGACATGTTTGATCTAAAAGTTGAAGCTGTGAACACACACCGGAACAGGCCATTCGTAAGAACTTATTTCATCTCTTACATATTTGAGCTGTAACTGAATTGAACTAGTCAGGCCTTTAATTACAATGAGGTTAGAAGATGTCAGGTCATGTTTGACTGCATGTTCAGACAATACAGGTGTGCGAAATCGTCCAATAAAATTGCCAGCAGTCCAGGTAAATGGCATAACTTGTGAACTAGAGGTGTGTGATGTTGACAAAAGTTTGGATTTTGTCGATAACGTCTTACATTGTACTCGCTTGCTCTTGTTACAATTAATTGGTGCTGACTAAGGACATCAAGGGAAGCAACATTTAAGGAAATTTCAGTGTAAGGGAAACGCACCATCTATTGCTTTTCTTCTCAGAAGGCACTTTTTTGCAGACTGAGTCCGCTAAGATCTGCTGAGTGTGTTTTTATGCCTGCTCTGGACAGCTGACCCCTAAAGTTTGCCATAATCTTCATGTTCTGTGTGGTGGTTAGTTCGCAGATGATGAAATAAGCTTCATCTAGCAATTAAATCTGTGGATGTAGACGGCAAGGCTGGTGGTGTCTGTATTTTGTCTCCAGTTTGTTCACTCAGTAAGTTCAGTCATGTGTTTCTAGCTAGAACGCTAGCTTGTTTTGGGGAACCTGTTATAAGTAAAAAGCTTAATGTGTAAATGACTACTTTCCCTTTCAGCAGTAGAGAGTACTTATGACCACTGTAAATGACAGATAGGTGCCTACTTACAGTGGTGCTTGAAAGTTTGTGAACCCTTTAGAATTTTCTATATTTCTGCATAAATATGAGCTAAAACATCATCAGATTTTCACACAAGTCTAAAAGTAGATAAAGAGAACCCAGTTAAACAAATGAGACAAAAATATTATACTTGGTCATTTATTTATTGAGGAAAATGATACAATATTAGATATTAGTGAGTGGCAAAAGTATGTGAACCATTGCTTTCAGTATCTGGTGTGACCCCCCTGTGCAGCAATAACTGCAGCTAAACGTTTTCCTGTAACTGTTGATCAGTCCTGCACACTGGCTTGGAGGAATTTTTAGCCCATTCCTCCGTACAGAACAGCTTCAGCTCTGGGATGTTGGTGGGTTTCCTCACATTAGCTGCTCGCATTCAGGTCCTTCCACAACATTTCCATTGGATTAAGGTCAGGACTTTGACTTGGCCATTCCAAAACATGAACTTTATTCTTCTTTAACCATTCTTTGGTAGAACGACTTGTGTGCTTAGGGTCGTTGTCTTGTTGCATGACCCACCTTCTCTTGAGATTCAGTTCATGGACAGATGTCCTGACATTTTCCTTTAGAATTCTCTGATATCATTCAGAATTCATTGTTCCATCAATGATGGCAAGCTGTCCTGGCCCAGATGCAGCAAAACAGGCCCAAACCATGACACTACCTCCACCATGTTTCACAGATGGGTAAGGTTCTTATGCTGGAATGCAGTGTTTTCCTTTCTCCAAACATAACGCTTTTCTTAAGTTCTATTTTGGTCTTATCCAGCCACAAAACATTCTTCCAGTAGTCTTCTGGCTTGTCCACATGATCTTTATCAAACTGCAGATGAGCAGCAATGTTCTTTTTGGAGAGCAGTGGCTTTCTCCTTGCAACTCTGCCATGCACACCATTGTTGTTCAGTGTTCTTCTGATGGTGGACTCATGAACATTAACATTAGCCAATGTGAGAGAGGCCTTCAGTTACTTAGAAGTTACCCTGGGGTATTTGTGACCTCGCCAAGTATTACACGCCTTTCTCTTGGAGTGACCACTCCTGGGGAGGGTAACAATGAGAGAGGCCCACTCACACCAGACTGTCATCCCATTGATTGAAAACACCTGACTCTAATTTCACCTTCAAGTTAACTGCTAATCCTTGAGGTTTACATACTTTGCCACTCACTAATGTGAGTTTGCACAAAATGTGTTAATAGGAACCGATAAGTGGATAATTTATTTATTTATTTATTTTTAACAGGTACACAGTTTTTGGAATTTTGGAACCTGGTTTCGATACCCAACCCTACTGCTTAGTATTGCCTCCATAAGCGCAACACCATTTCAGTAATGTGACCGTATACAAAAGTTTGGGCACTGTTGATGAATCGATTGTTTGTTGATTTCCTAAACGGGGAAAAGTTAACACAACCAGAGACCAATCTTAAATACAACATATTTCTGGACACCTGAATGTATAGATAACAAGCCCATAGTTCAGATTCCCCATTATGTAAAAAAAAACCATGCTATTTGACTAGGCTTTCGCAAAGGACTGCGCCTGGACCGTCCAGAAAAACCACAAAAATTAACGTGATTGGATAGCGGTTAGACCGAAAATTGCAGTTTATTCTGGTCAGACTTGTCAGGGATGTTCTGTTTAGAAAATTTCTGTTTTTGTAAGATTAAGTTGATGCTTGGGTAAACACTGTAGGAGGTAAGTGTGTTGACTCAATACTTCTTGTGGCACAGTCCAGTGGAAACCAGTCAGGTTTTCACAGGTTTAATTATAATGATGTCATGGTTTATACAGGCTGCGTTTAAATGCAGTGGATGACATTAGTGTGGAGGGAAGTGGTTAGAGGTTGGAGGTTAAAAGTTTTGGTTTTTTTGTCACCGTCGTCCCGTTTTGCCCCCGCTTGTAGTGGTCAGGGTTGTGGGGCGTCTGGAATTCCAAGAATTAACTGGGAACGGGTGGGAGAACACTTTGAATGGGACACTAATCCATCATGGGGGCCCCAGCTAGGAAAGGTCTAGAAGATGATGCTCCATGGTTGTATTTTAATTTTTAAATGTGTAAGTTTAATCTCAGTCTTCACTTAAGTACCTGAGTGAAAATGTGAATCTTTAGTCACCGTTTGAAGACAGCAAGTAACGAGCGGTCTCTGTCTCGAAGTCTTTTGGACTCGTTCTCGCCTCAGTCTCGGGGTAAGGCAGACTCGGAAATGTTTCCGTGATCCTCCGAGTCCAGTGCGTCTTCCTGAGGTAATGTTTATTAAAAACGGGACTGTTTTCTATCATTATTGAATGTCAACAATCCAATCAAACAGAATAAATTAGTCCTTTCTCTGCATATACAGTGGGGCAAAAAGTATTTAGTCAGCCACTGATTGTGCAAGTTCTCCTACTTAGAAAGATGAGAGAGGTCTGTAATGTTCATCATAGCTACACTACAACTATGAGAGACAAAATGAGGAACAAAATCCAGGAAATCACATTGTAGGATTTTTAAAAAATTTAATTGTAAATTATGGTGGAAAATAAGTATTTGGTCAATAACAAAAGTTCAACTCAATACTTTGTAACATAACCTTTGTTGGCAATGACAGAGGTAAAACGTTTCCTGTAAGTCTTCACCAGGTTGACACACACTGTAGCTGGTATTTTGGCCCATTCTTCTAGAGCAGTGATGTTCTGGAGCTGTCGCTGGGCAACACGGACTTTCAATTCCCTCCACAAATTTTCTATGGGGTTGAGGTCTGGACACTGGCTAGGCCACTCCAGGACCTTGAAATGCTTTTTACGGAGCCACTCCTCTGTTGCCCGAGCGATGTGTTTTGGGATCATTTTCATGTTGGAAGACCCAGCCATGTTCCATCTTCAATGCTGTCACTGATGGAAAGAGGTTTTGGCTTAAAATCTCACGATACATGGCCCCGTTCATTCTTCCCTTAACACGGATCAGTCGTCCTGTCCCCTCTGCAGAAAAACAGCCCCAAAGCATGATGTTTCCACCCGCATGCTTCACAGTAGGTATGGTGTTCTTGGGATGCAACTCAGCATTCTTCTTCCTCCAAACACGACGAGTTGAGTTTTGACCAAAAAGTTCTATTTTGGTTTCATCTGACCACATGATATTCTCCCAATCCTCTTCTGGATCATCCATTTGCTCTCTGGCAAACTTCAGACGGGCCTGGACATGTACTGGCTTAAGCAGGGGGGCATGCCTGGCACTGCAGGATCTGAGTCCCTCTCGGCGTAGTGTGTTACTGATGGTAGCCTTTGTTACTTTGGTCCCAGCTCTCTGCAGGTCATTCATCAGGTCACCTCGTGTAGTTCTGTGATTTTTGCTCACCGTTCTCATGATCATTTTGACCCCACGGGATGAGATATTGCATGGGGCCCCAGATTGAGGGAGATTATCAATGGGCTTGTACGTCTTCCATTTTCTTACAGTTCCTCCAACAGTTGATTTATTCACACCAACCTGCTTGCCTATTGTATTGTCTATTCTATTGCTTATTGTCCCAGCCTGGTGCAGGTCTACAATTTTCTTCCTGGTGTCCTTCGACATTTCTTTGGTCTTGGCCATGGTTGAGTTTGGAGTCTGACTGTTTGAGGCTGTGGACAGGTGTCTATTATACAGATAATGAGGTCAAACAGGTGCCATTAATACAGGTAACGAGTGGAGGATAGAAGAGCTTCTTAAAGAAGAAGTTACAGGTCTGTGAGAGCCAGAAATCTTGCTTGTTTTTGGGTGACAATATACTTATTTTTCACCATGATCTACAATTAAAATCTAAAAAAATATATATATTTCTCATTTTGTTTCTCATAGTTGAAGTGTACCTATGATGAAAATTACAGAACTTGCACAATCAGTGGCTGACTAAATACTTTTTTGCCCCACTGTATAATAGTGAATAATAATTTTAGGCTATATATAAATTAGTGTTAAATATAATATTATTTATTAGATTATATAATGTATTATGAATTTAAAATGAATTACAAACTAATTAAATATTTTCAGTTTCCTACTCTCTGTCTCATCTCGGTCTCGGCCACTCCCAGTCCTGGTCTTGACTCGGACTTGACATCAAGTCTTGATTTGTCCCAGTCTTGGTGTTGGCTCAGTCTCAGCTTTAGCAGTCTTGACTACAACACTTTGGCATGCGGAAAGCATTAACATTTCCTTTCACTGGCATGAAGGTACCTTGGCCAGCTCCTGAAAAAGAACCCCATAGCATTATCCGTCCTCCACCAAACTTACCAAACTGGAAGACATCCATCAGACTGCCAAATAGAGAAACATTATTGGTTACTCCACAGAACACGTTTCCACTGCTCCAGAGTCCAGTGTGCTTTACCCCACTCCATCTGATGCTTGGCACTCTGCTGTGTGATCTAAGGCTTGTTTTTGTTGGGAAACCAATGCCATGAAGCTCCCGGGATTCTCTCTTTATGCTGATGTTAATGCCAGAAGAGGTTTGGAACTCTGCAGTTATTGAGTCAGCAGAACATTGGTGACTTTTATGCACTTTACGATCTGGACAGGATACTTGTTGTGTTTGTGACACATATAGTTCATTAAACTCACATAAAAGTATGGCTGGGAAGGATATGGCTGTAAGAAAGCATTTAGTTTGTGACTTTCATGAAATGTTGGCGTACTTTTGATTCACGATGAATATTTCCATGAGTAGTAAATCCATATTTAGGACTCAGTGGTGAGATTTCCCTTTGCATGGTCAGTTTTCCCAGTTAGTTTATTGTGCAGTATGTGTAGGCATGACCACATTGAGTTCTGTGTGTGTGTGTGTGTGTGTGTGTGTGTGTGTGTGTGTGTGTGTACATCCCCACAGTGACCTTTCCAAATACACAGCCCAGCTTTATGGTTTTAGAAAAAAAGAGAGGTTGACACAGCTGCAATTCATACTGTTCCAAAACTGCAATACATCCCTCTGTTTGGCGCTCTGTGAAGCTGCAGTGTGTATCATCTTCAGTAATAAATAGTTTAGACATTTTATAAACAGTTTCTCTTATTGGTTTGTCTTCTTAAACAGTCAAACTTTATAATTTTTTTTACCATTGAAATTATTATTCAACCTTTCTTCAGGCCTTCTCACTCCCTCACTCATATTTCTGCTCACCAGTCCTTCATCTTCCTTCAATCACATCCCCTGCTATTTAAACCTCTTGTATGAAGCAGCAGGAACAGTGATGTAAGCACACAGATACTATATAAATGCAATACATGGGCTTTCAAACTTCTAATCTTTGTTTGCTATCTGCATATCTCAGCCCTGGACCATCCTGACATTAGCATTTTTTGGTTAAAGTCTTTTTATCCAGATGAAAACTGCTGAAAATTAAGTGCCGAGGATGTGTGTGCATTTCTAAAAACTACAAGCATTTTAAGGTTACATATCCTAACTTCTGTCATCGTACGTTATATCAGTCATGCCTTGCAGCACAGAATTCGTTCACAGCTCTTAATAACTGTCCTGTGAGGATCCATTCTTGGTGTCTTTCTGCTACATTAGCTGAAAATATACAACAATGTGCAAAAGTCTTAGGTCACCATCAGATTTGTTGTTTTCGAAATGGTATAATGAAACCATATATAATTATTTCTCAGTCTCTTTTAAGGTACAAACAGAAAATACAGGAAATACACAAAATAAAAAAAGTTTTTTCTGTAATATATGTTGAATGTTGTACCACAGTTAGTTCAGACGTTCTATAAGTACTACTCCGTGGCATAAACACGTAACCTAGCAACGATGCCCGCCCTAAACATTATAATGACACAAGTAAAACACTGCCATAATTAAAGCTATAATTAGTTTAGAGAATCTGTTGATTTTGAAAACGATTAAAATTTGGAAGATGAAGCTATTAATGACCAACCTGAGCCAAAGGGTTATCACCTTTAGGATTTGGAAGCTCTGGAAAAGCCAAACGAAGTCAGTACTTTAAATCTTAATGGATTCACAGCTCGACTGAAGAGCAGCGAGACTGAAGATCAGTTTTAGTCCCATCAACAAAAATGCTGAATCACCTTCATCCCTCACAAAGACGTCGTTTGCTGGAGTTAAACTCGGCTCTTTCATTAAACCCCATCCACGGCTGATCGGAGCTTCATTCATCTGACAGGTTTGTTATCTGTAAGTCCAGCTCTAACCCAGAGAAGCTGCTGATGCCATGTAGCTCTGTCCTTACATTTCTGACTGATAAGATTAACATTAAGAGCTTCATCATACAGATTTATAATCACTAATCAAACAGATCCTAGACTTTGGTTAGAACACCAGGATCTCTCTCCGATCTGCTTCAGTTGAATAGTAGAATAGTGGATCTTAGTAACAGCCTGCCTTATAAACCCGATTCATTTTATTTGCTGAATGTAAAAATTTTTAAACTGTTTTTTGTTTTATTTTTTAATTGTGTGTTCGTATTGCCTGTATTTTCTGTTTGTTTCCTAATAGAGAGCCTGAAATAATTATATATGGTCATTATACCTTTACTAAAACCTGTTCTAAGACTTTTGCAAAATTCTGTTTATAAAAGTAATATTAGCACCTCATGCTTACTGTCAGCATCCTGTTTGACTGGACAGACTGGTTTCTTTTTCTTTTTTTCTTTTTTTTAGGAATAAAGTTATGTTACAGGAAATGAAGGAAGAAAGATGTACTGGTATGTTTAGACTATGCGTCTCTGAAGGTCAAAGCTATGTCCTTTCACAGTAATCTCAGCTTCATGGAGCGTGTCTATAATATCTGCAACCTGCTATCACTTTTGTAACATCAATAAAGTTCATACATGCTTTTGTGTAAACTAGCATGGATTTCAGCTATGCTTTGGCCTATTAGTGTTTTATTGGAATTCAATGGAAATGCAACAAGCCAAGTAATGTTTGCTTTGACTTGTTAGACTTGTAGATCCGTACTGCTTAACAAAGATGGGGACTCGAGTCTTTAAATTACTGACTGTTGACTAGGGGTGTGGGATATTGACCAAAAATGATATCGCAGTATGTTCTGTGATTTTTGTCTTTAAGGATAATTAGACAATACTTTGGCAGTGTATATCTTGGGTTTAAAGTATTCAAAAGCTGTTTATCCCATCTCTCTCAACCGCCTGATTTGGCACCGTGTCTTTCGCAATATAATGGGTGACAGCATTTGTTCTGTCTTGCCATCTGCTGCTTTTCTTGTCGTAATGCACAATGATTCCACCTTAAAGTTTGCTGAGTGTGGTTTTCGTTGGTACCTTGGCTGGTTTAAACCTGTCATAGACGGCTGACTCCCGAAGTTTGTCATAATCTTCATATTCTACATGGTGATTAGTCCGTAGATGACAAAATACGTTCGTTTTTTAGCTTTAGCAGCAACCGCCATCTTTTGAGCAACGCCGAACCACCTCCATCCAAATGAGGATAAGCCGCGTAAAGCAATTATATCTAACGATGTAGACTGGGAGACTGGTGGTGTCTGTATTTTGTCTCCTGTCGCTGGAGTCAGATTTGAACGCCACCGACTTGACTCACATGGATCGACTTTTGAACATTGCTGATGCTTGCGAATGCAGGAAAGTTCTAACTACCAATTTAGCATCATGCAATGTTGGCACATATTTTTCATCGTTCCATATAAATAAATTGTGTTATTGGTGTTATTGTTGGACAGTTGAAAGAAGCTGTGGTTTGTAGCTGAGAGGAAGTAGTGGGCACCAGCAATGGATGCAAATATGTCTAGACTCAGATCTTAAAGGGGTTTGTTGCAGACAATAAAACTGGAAACAAACCAGACAGAAACAGCATCTATAGTCTACAGTGAGAAGTATTTAGTGTGTCCTCCCCTTAGATTTGAGCACTAGCAGTATGTGAATATATTCTGTGAAACACAACGTTTAACCGAAATGAAACTTGACTGGACTTTCCCATAGTCACATAGTAGTTTAGATACTTTGCACAGTGTTTTATTTTAAACAATAATATTAATAATACAGTAATATACTGTACAATGCAGTAATTCTTATCTTTATATCTCTTAAAAAATTTGAAGTACTTACCAAAAACGAAAAAATAATCCAGGAAATCATATTGTAAGATTTATAAAGACTTGAATTGTAAATCATGGTGGAAAATAAGTATTTGGTCACCCAAACACAAGCAAGATTTCTGGCTCTCACAGACCTGTAACTTATTCTTTAAGAAGCTCTTCTGTCCTCCACTGGTTACCTGTATTAATGGCACCTGTTTGACCTCGTTATCTGTATAAAAGGACACCTGTCCATAGCCTCAAACCAGTCAGACTCCAAAACTCAACCATGGCCAAGACCAAAGAGCTGTCGAAGGGACACCAGGAAAGAAAATTGTAGACCTGCAGCAGGCTGGGAAGAGTGACTCTACAATAGGCAAGCAGGTTGGTGTGAATAAATCAACTGTGGGAGCAATTGTAAGACATACAAGACCATTGATAATCTCCCTCGATCTGGGGCTCCACGCAAGATCTCATCCCGTGGGGTCAAAATGATCATGAGAACGGTGAGCAAAAATCCCAGAACTACACAGAGGGACCTGATGAATGACCTGCAGAGAGCTGGGACCAAAGTAACAAAGGCTACCATCAGCAACACACTACGCCGAGAGGGACTCAGATCCTGCAGTGCCAGACGTGTCCCCCTGCTTAAGCCAGTACATGTCCAGGCCCATCTGAAGTTTGCCAGAGAGCATATGGATGATCCAGAAGAGGACTGGGAGAATATCATGTGGTCAGATGAAACCAAAATAGAACTTATTGGTCAAAACTCAACTGATCATGTTTGGAGGAAGAAGAATGCTGAGTTGCATCCCAAGAACACCATACCTACGATGAAGCATGGGGGTGGAAACATCATGCTTTGGGGCTGTTTTTCTGCAAAGAGGACAGGACGACTGATCCGTGTTAAGGGAAGAATGAACGGGGCCATGTATCGTGAGATTTTAAGCCAAAACCTCCTTCCATCAGTGAGAGCATTGAAGATGGAACGTGGCTGGGTCTTCCAGCATGACAATGATCCCAAACACACCGCTTGGGCAACGAAGGAGTGGCTCCGTAAAAAGCATTTCAAGGTCCTGCAGTGGCCTCACCAGTCTCCAGACCTCAACCCCATAGAAAATTTGTGGAGGGAGTTGAAAGTCTGCTGCTCTAGAGGAGATCTGCATGGAGGAATGGGCCAAAATACCAGCTACAGTGTGTGCCAACCTGCTGAAGACTTACAGGAAACGTTTGACCTCTGTCATTGCCAACAAAGTTTATGTTACAAAGTATTGAGTTGAACCAAATTTATTGACCAAATACTTATTTTCCACCATAATTTACAATTAAATTTTTTTTAAATTCTACAATGTGATTTCCTGGATTTTTTTTTCTCATTTTGTCTCTCATAGTTGAAGTGTAGCTATGATGAAAATTACAGACCTCTCTCATTTTTCTAAGTAGGAGAACTTGCACAATCAGTGGCTGACTAAATACTTTTTTTGCCCTACTGTACATCGTATCAGAATGTATCGAGATATAATCGTATCGTGACCCATGTATTGTGATGCGTATCGTATCGTGAAGTCCTTTCCAATACCAACCCTTACTTCCATACTGAACAGTACATGTAAGCAGTACTCAGAATGGGTAGTAGGTTCTGTGGATCAAATCTAGTACGTTACATCAAGTACGCTATTTAGGGCGCTGCCATGGACTAAACTGGTTTATCATCATTTATAATGAACTATCCACACACAGCTGAATCCGATATTGGGTTTCTTCAGCCATATTAGTCTCTTAGTCAAAAGTTATTAGAGTTTGTATTTCCATTTTGCATTTCAGCTAGGAACTGCAGGGATTTGTAACCGACGGGTTCACACCCAGCTGCAGCCAGTTACCTCGCAAAGTGTGGCTCATTCGTTTTACCCCACTGATTGACTTGCCGGATCGTGTATTGCGGTTGGAAATTGGCCGATACCGATACATAGCCAGTCGATTCTTCCATCTCTACTATTATAACTCTTAAGACCTTGGACATAAAAGTGAACGGACATTGGTGTATATGTACGTAACGTAATAACGTGTTATAAAGTCATCCACTCCCCTTCTCTCCACAGGACACGCTTGTGTATTGGCTCAGAAAATACATGAAATCAGTGTTTCAGAATACACCAGTGACTTGTCAAGAGTGCTTCATGTTCCCGGCAGCTTTCACAAACATTTGCAATCTGATCCGAGAGGTTTTAAGAGAACTTTTTGAAATGAAGGTAGATTAGCGATGCTATCGCTGCATGTACGAAAACAAATTCTGTTTAGGCAATAGTATTTATGGATCTGTACAGAGCTAGGAATCATGTCATATTTTGGATTTGTTTTTGTTTTGTTTATCATCTCTAACTAGGTGGGTCTCACTCGTCCTGAGCGAGTGAGGAAAAAGCTCACCACCTGGATTTAACTAAGCACATAGTTAAATAGTTCAAATTATCCCATCGGATAATGACTGCATTGGTGATTATGTTTCAGCTGGAAACAACTTCTTGAACCCCAGCTGATGCACTGAGCAGCTTCTCATTTGTTAAACCATGTCGAAAGACGCATCCTGTGGTCGTGGAAAAGATGTTCATCTGTTTCAGAAGGGTCAGATTGTGAAAGTGGTTCAGCCAGCATGAGCCATCATTTTCACACATGGATTGGCCACCACAGGTTGGACAGCTACTGAACTATCACAACATTTATTTCTGTCCATAGCTGCATTCATTTTCCCCAAGATCTTGTATGGATGATGGGAGATTTGTTCCACTGCACAAAGTCTTCTCCAGCACATCCCAAAGATTCCCAATGGGCTTCAGGTCTGGACTCTGTGGTGGACAATCCATGTGTGAAAATGATGGCTCATGCTCCCTGAACCACTCTCTCACAATCTGACTCTTCTGAAGCAGATGAACATCTTTTCCACAACCACAGGATGTGTCTTTTGACATGGTTTAACAAATGAGAAGCTCCTCACTGCATCAGTTAGGGTTAAATAACTTGTTGTCAGCTGAAACATAATCACCAATGCAGTCATTATCCAATGGGAAGCTCTTTTTGAACTATTTAACTATTTGCTTAGTTAAATGCAGGTGGTGACCTTTTTTTGGCCGGGCAGTGCATTAAGTAATTAAGCTATAATACCTTCTCATTACGGAAAGGTATTATAGTGGGTAAGGTACTGGACTGTGGACCAAAAGGTCCAGGGTTCAAATCCCACCTCTGCCAAGCTGCCACTGTTGGGTCCTTGAGCAAGGCCCTTAACCCACAATGGCTTGGACTGTAAGACTGTATCAATTGTAAGTCGCTCTGGATAAGGGCGTCTGCTAAATGCTGTAAATGTAAATGTAATATAATGGTAGCTGTAGTGTTTTATTAGAACCATGAGCTTTCTTTTCCTCTGGATGATGTGCTGATTTGGCCGTGAGTTTTCTGCCACCCTCTCTCTCTCCCAGCTGTTGCAGTTCTCACCCTGATCTCATGCCAGTGATGTCGTTCGTGGCCCTTTCCCTTTTTCTCAATTGCTTCATGTCTCTGGCCAATATTGCTCCGTTATTGACATTAGGCTAGAGCCATTTCGTCACGTTTTCCCATGTCTTACTGTTCCATCACTGTGTTTTTTTTACTATTAATCTTTCAATTCTCTGTCTTCATCAGCACGGTAATGGCAAGCATGAAGTTGTGCCAAGACGGAACAGCTTCACTCCCATGTCCAGTCAGGACCAGGTGAAGCGGCCGCGGCTGTTCAGTGTGGGGAATCCACCCCGCATCCCGCTGCCTGAATCACTCAGCCCTTCTCAGCTTCCTGAAGCCCAGGAGCATGAGGAACTTTCCAAACACAAAGTAAGCTTCCTTTTTCTACTTGCACCTGGTGGCCTAAGACTTTTGCACAGTACTGTATATATTTCGTACATCCCTTGTGCCAGTTAGTCAAAGGTGATTGTTAAGGCATTCAAAGTAATCATTAAGGCCTCGTCATGTTTAACCAATCTATTCATTTCACAATAGAAGGATTGCGATAATCAGTTGGATTAACCTTGTAAATATGCAGTGTTGTAACTAAAGGTTATGGCATAATGAACCGTGCTTGTTTTGCAGGAACGCATGAACTGTTTCACTGGAGAATCCTGATGATATATGTGATAAAGAGATGAGCACCTCTATCTACACTTGGATGAGGCAGCCCATAATCCTGTGATAGGAGCCAAGCCCAGAAACTCCATGAATCAGCTTCTCTGCTTCTGTTTGGGTGTTTAGATTTAGTTATAGTCTCTGCTATACCACTGCCTTGCACTCGTTTCTGGTTGGTATGTGGGAACTCACTTGGCAGCACGCCCATCGCTGTTCCGTTGCCTCTTTAATATGGATTGGCAAAACAAAGTTTTTCTTCTAAAACCTTCTCAATATGTCTGCTGTTAATCCTCGATACAGCTACTTCCCGTGTTACGATGGGGATGCATTTCGACAAACGCGTTGTAAGCTCGATGTATCATAACCCGAGGAGTTTATGATGCACAGGTACTCCCTGTGTTATGATTTTCCTACTTTAGGATGGGAGTGCAATATGTGTAAATACTCGTTCAGCAGAAACCGTACTCAGAATTTTGAATTCTGATTTTTTTTGCCCTGCAGTCAGATAGGGAGTACGATACTCTCCCACTCTCCTGCTAGGAACTCGACAGTGCATGACGTAGGGAGTGAAGAGCGCTGGGAAATGTAGGAAGAGCTATGGTCCTCGTTAATAATAGTTGGTTTTGTTTTTCACTTTCGGTACATTATGCAATAGATTACAAGAGGTATTCGATACTTTATTACAAAATAAGCTTTATGTTAATGATTTAGTTTAATGTAAGTGTTTTAAGCATGTTTAATGTAGGCTATGCTAAGATATATATTATAAGTATATATTAAACTCCTCGGTTTATGATCAATTTGTCAGTATATACAGGGTGGGCCATTTATATGGATACATCTAAATAAACTGGGAATGGTTGGTGATATCAACTTCCTGTTTGTGGCACATTAGTATATGGGAGGGGGGAAACTTTTCAAGATGGGTTTTGACCATGGTGGCCATTTTGAAGTCGGCCATTTTGGATCCAACTTTATTATTTCCAATGGGAAGAGGGTCATGTAACACATCAAACCTATTGAGAATTTCACAAGAAAAACAATGGTGTGCTTGGTTTTAACAGGACTTTATTCTTTCATGAGTTATTTACAAGTTTATGACCACTTATAAAATGTGTTCAAAGTGCTGCCCATTGTGTTGGATTGTCAGTGCAACCCTCTTCTTCCACTCTTGACACACTGATAGCAACATCGCAGAAGAAATGCTCTCCCGATCTGACCCCCTTAGACTTTATCTTTGGGGTCATCTGAAGGCAATTGTCTATGCTGTGAAGATACGAGATGTGCAGCATCTGAAACAATGGATACTGGGAAGCCTGTTGCTAGCATTTCTTCTGCGGTGTTGCTAACAGTGTGTCAAGAGTGGGAGAAGAGGGTTGCATTGACAATCCAACACAATGGGCAGCACTTTGAACACATTTTATAAGTGGTCATAAACTTGTAAATAGCTCATGAAAGAATAAAGTTCCGTTAAAACCAAGCACACCATCGTTTTTGTTGTGAAATTCCCAATATGTTTGATGTGTTACATGACCCTCTTCCCATTGGAAATAATAAAGTTGGATTAAAAATGGCCGCCATGGTCAACACCCCTCCCATATACTAATGTGCCACAAACAGGAAGTTGATATCACCACCCATTCCCATTTTATTTAGGTGTATCCATATAAATGGCCCACCCTGTATATTTTACATTATAAATATCCTAGCGTAGCCTACCTTAAATATGCTTAAAACACTTAGATGAACCCAGTGGTTCCCAAACTTTTTTACTTGGAGCCCCCCACGAGTATCTAAATAAAGCTTCGCCCCTCAGCCCGAACACAGACCAAAAGAATAAAATGATTCATTGCATCTTTATTGGCAAAAATGAACCTAAATTATTTCTTTTAGGATCAGGATTTTGTAGGATCAGGTGGTACAAAGCCACTTTCCTGATGATTTTGCTGCAGAAATGATTGGTGATGATGGTGTCCCCAACCTCTGGATTTAAACCTCAGCTCAGAGTACTTAGCTCATACCCGAAGGCACCGCTGGGACTCAAACCCCGATCACTATGGCGGGTGCTGTATATCCTTTCCGTAGTAGTTTAGCCAGCTTAGCTCTCCATTATTGTTTATTGCTCGGTCTGATTTTTGTTTGGGTCGTACTGTTAATGTTACCGAAACTCCAGTCTGAACGGTTCATGTTGTCATGCTCATACGCACATTCTGAAAAAGGCTTCCCTTTTCACGTCGGACTTCAAATAAGTTACGTAACAAGGCAAAAATGTGTACGTCTGACAGTTCTACTTTGAGCTTCCCAAGTCAAAGGAAAGCACGAATGTGAGACGGTCAGACTGGGAGATTTTCAATAGATGATCATTTTGAGATGTTTTAGTAGCAGTAGTGTTTGTAAAGGTTAAAATGCTTCTCGATCTGCCTTACTCATACACCAGCCTGAAACAAACTTCCAGCCATAGATCTACTGAATGGGTCAATTTAACGAGTCAATGTACAGAAAATGTTTTATTTGTTGGTTTTGTTGTTTTTAGTTTTATTTTACAGACTTTTTGGTGGCTGGGTGAATCTAAATGACTCCAGATATGCTCAGGTATCACGACTGCTCTCATATTTATTATAGACTGGATGTTTTCTTGTCGTGTTCTTTTTACAGAAGGGGGAGTGCCTCTCGGATCGGGGGAAAGAAAATGTGTTGTATATATTTTCTGTCTCTTTGCATTCAGTTATGTGTTTTTAGTCACTGAGCCTTTTTATTTAAACGTGAATGTAAAGAATTAAATGTCATCGTTACAGTACTGGTTGTCGCTGGTCTTAGGTTATGAACTAAGAATGATTTTGAACATGATTATGTAATCTATATATAAAAAAACATTACCTGTTGTATAGATGTTTTATGTAAAGAAAACAGCCTTAGATTATATAAAATATACACTAAATAGACAAAAGTATGTGGACACATTCTAATTCAAATCCAGTCAGATTTATTTATATAGCGCTTTTTACAATGGAGCATTGTCTGAAAGCAACTTTACAATTTTAGATTATCCTAATATCTACGTCCAATCCCAAATTGAACAAGCCTAGGGCGACAGCGGCAAGGAAAAACTCCCTAAGTGTTATGAGGAAGAAACCTTGGGAGGACCAAGACTCAAAAAGGGACCCAACCTCCTTGGGCGGCGTAGATGATACATCTAAGAATGAAACTAATTTATCTGATTGGTGTTGCTCTGAAGACAGGTGTATTAGGGAAGAAAATATCCATCTGTGTTAAAAACATTTTTGCATTTTGCAGCTACACTATTTAATATAGCTGTTTTTTAAAGCTAATCTGTCTATGGCCGGTTGTCTTGTACTCTATGGCAGGATTGCCCCCCTCCCCCTTCCCCACTCCCCGATGGCCTGCGCTCACATTGCCGTTAAAGTTCTGGGTCTGAGCATTCTTACAGTGGTGCCTCGGCACTCGAACTGCTCCGTGCTCGAACAATTCGGTCTGAGCCCAATATTTTTGAGAGAATTCTGGTTTGGTGCTCAACCACTTGCTCGGCACGTGACCATCGTGCTTAAACCGTAGACATAATATATGAGACGCTCCACTTATCCGTGACGCTTCCGGGTGAAACAATGTGAAAGCGTCACTTTGTGGGTTGATTTCAAAAGATAAAGGCCTGCCCTGCTGCGTTCAAGAGCTCATGTTTTTTATGTATATATACATACAATACTGTACATGCTGTAAATACTGAACGAATTGCCTTCAGTCATTAGGGAAGGAGACTCCCCTTCCAAACAATGACCCCCTCACCATCATTCACTCAAGCCATCTGTTCTCCTTAAAAAAGGTATGTCTTGTGATGTTTTTTTTTATTTATAATACCGGAACCAATTAAATACCTTTAGATTTTTTACTATGGGAAAAAAGTGCTTGGCACTGTAAATGATCGGCACTCTACCAGCCTTCCAGAAGTCCCCAAGTTGGAGCTTTCAGCAGCTGGTCTTTTCTCATTTCCTCTAACCACTTTCTGAATTTTGCACAGAGGTTTCTTTCACAATTAGCCAACCCACTGTTTGCTTTCAGCCTGTTTTTCACAGGTGCACAGGCAGTGCGTGTTTTTAGTTCTGGGACTCTGGCGACTCGAAGACCAAACTCTTGTAATGCAATGCAGTTTGTATTGGTTTGGATTTTCACCCAGGCCACCTACTGGACGGATTTGTGGATTGCGATGAAGGGAGATAGATCAAGATGCCGACAAAATCCTCCTCAGTCCATTTGGTGTTAAGCCACTCCCATGCCACTACTTCCTTCATAAAGAGCGCTTGTTCTTTATCACCCAGCTCTTTTGAGGGGGCTGCCCAGAATCCTGTATGCAGTCTGAGTGTAAGGTAATGTCCTTGATCTGGATGTAACTTGGCTTCCTGTGGCTGCACTTTATCATCTCCAACTGGCATACTGCTGGATATGAATAGAGGGCGGATTCATAGGGAAGGTTAGAGCCAAGCATCCATCAGTAGCTTTTCCATCACTTTGAGATAATGAACTATCTAGTTCTTGATCATAACCTGAAGGAAAGTTTTGATGGCCTCAACATGCTTATGTAACCACACCAAAGGAATCTTGGTGTGATTTCAGACAACGACCTCAACTTCAGTCAACGTCCTTTTCTGCAGAGAAGCTGCTTCGATCCTCAAACCGGCTCTTGTCATTTCCAGGCTTGCAATTTTTTAGTTGCTGCCTCTATAGAGCATTGGGACCTACCAAAGTTCTATCAGGTGTAACCCCTTTACTGAGATCATTCCAGACTTCCTGTTCCAGCCTGGATCAAGTTTAAAGCTCTTGTCCTAGCCTTCCAGGTCCAGAAGGTTCTGCTCCATATTATGTACGTGTACTTTGATTCAGAACTACACTCCTGCACTGTGGTCAGCAAATATTCGTTTACTCGTGGGGTCCTGAGGAAAGAACTCGTTACTGCTAGTGCATATTTGGTGTACTAAAGGCTGTCTATAGGCACCCAGTGTACCTTCCCACATCCATTGTGGATACATTTTTTGAGTCACTCTACGTTTGTTCACTTGAATCTTGGAGTGTTGAGCTATGAGACATAACCGCCAGAACTTGTATATCCGTTGGGTTGAGGCGTTATGATGAGAGGTGTGGTCCATGTAGCTAAATGATTCTTTGATGACTTGCTTTGGCCCAGCTTTCCATTTCCTTTTTTTTTTTTTTTTGTATTTTGCTAGGCATCATGTATGTGACAACCACTCCTAGGGCGTTCCAGGCATGATGATGTAGGATATTACATTTAGGCAAACCTCAAGTGTTGCAATAACATCCAAACCACGTTTCAAACCATTCACTCACCGATCACTTTATTCGGTACTCCTCCTTCTTTCAACACATTGTCCATTTTTATTGTAAAATTGTACAATTACAGTCTGTAGTCCATCTGTTTCTCTACATACTTTTGTTAGTCCATTTTTTTTGTTCTGTAATGGTCAGGACCAGCAGCCAGACAGCAGGAGACGCGGACAGTTGAATCTTTTGGCTCCCAAACAGCTCTAACTTTCAGTTTTACAGTTCAGTCGAATATAGCGCTGTTTTGACCCATGATTAGTATGTGTGCACATATAGTGGGGCAAAAAAAGTATTTAGTCAGCCACTGATTGTGCAAAAAGATGAGAGAGGTCTGTAATTTTCATCATAGCTACACTTCAACTATGAGAGACAAAATGAGAAAAATAATCCAGGAAACCACATTGTAGGATTTTTACAGAATTTAATTGTAAATTATGGTGGAAAATAAGTATTTGGTCAATAACAAAAGTTCAACTCAATACCTTGTAACATAACCTTTGTTCAACAGGTTGGCACACACTGTAGCTGGTATTTTGGCCCATTCCTCCATGCAGATCTCCTCTAGAGCAGTGATGTTTTGGGGCTGTCGCTGGGCAACACGGACTTTCAACTCCCTCCACAAATTTTCTGTGGAATTGAGGTCTGGAGACTGGCTAGGCCACTCCAGGACCTTGAAATGCTTTTTACGGAGCCACTCCTTCATTGTGTGTTTGGGATCATGGTAGCCTGATGGTATCCTTTGTTACTTTGGTCCCAGCTCTCTGCAGGTCATTAATCAGGTCCCTCCGTGTAGTTTTGGGATTTTTGCCCACGGTCCTCATGATCATTTTGACCCCACGGGATGAGATCTTGCGTGGAGCTCCAAATCGAGGGAGATTATGAATGGTCTTGTACGTCTTCCATTTTCTTACAATTGCTCCCACCATTGATTTATTCACACCAACCTGCTTACCTATTGTAGATTCACTCTTCCCAGCCTGGTGCAGGTCTACAATTTTCGTCCTGGTGTCCTTCGACAGCTCTTTGGTCTTGGCCATGGTTGAGTTTGGAGTCTGACTGTTTGAGGCTGTGGACAGGTGTCTTTTATACAGATAATGAGGTCAAACAGGTCCCATTAATACAGGTAACAAGTGGAGGACAGAAGAGCTTCTTAAAGAAGAAGTTACAGGTCTGTGGGTGACCAAATACTTATTTTCCACCATGATTTACAGTTACATTCTTTAAAAATCCTACAATGTGATTTCCTGGATTTTTTTTTCTCATTTTGTCTCTCATAGTTGAAGTGTACTTATGATGAAAATGACAGACCTCTCTCATCTTTCTAAGTAGGAGAACTCACACAATCAGTGGCTGACTAAATACTTTTTTGCCCCACTGTATATCACTTAACGTATTCATTTTAAGCATACTAAACCTTATTTCCATAATATAATCATTTTACATTATGTTTGGTATAAAAAGGTTAATTGTGAAAACATCACATACTGATACACATGTAGTAAACGTTGTATTTATAGTGAATGTTGTAGTGTTTTGCTACAAGTACTAAACAGACACAGTGCATGAGGTATAAAAAAAGAATGCCAGATGGTAGGCCTATAAAAAAGCATCAAATTTAAAAATCGGCTGAGGACCTTCCTGGACTTGTTTCCAAAAAAACTCTACAAATGCCCCTGGTCCAATGCCAAACTGATAATGCACAAACTTGACAGGAACAGTCACCAGATATTTATGGACTCATTACCTCACAAGCTTTCCTCAGATTTGAGTCCTAACCATTTTTTCCCCAAAGAGAAAATCTCAGTCTGTGCTAGAGCTGGAGGGTTGTGAGTTCAGACCTACAAGAGTTCTGTTGGTGAAAACCCCTAACCCACAACAGCTCAGCTTTATTTGATGTTTTATGCCTTTCTTGTAGAAGAGGGTAAATGTGACAATTGAATAGATGTAAGCATGCTGTTAATGTCTTACACATAAAGTTCAATCGGCTTTCAAAGCTTCAGGATGGTGGAAAGTACCCTGAGGTGCACACAAGGGGTGTCGCATCGTAAACCCACAACCAAGTAAAACCACCCGAGTCATAAATGTGGTGCCACTCATACAGTACGATACATTCATTCAAATGACCATCATAGTTGAAGCAAAGTTTCATAAATGATTGAGGATGGAACAGTTTCCCCTCTGATTTGAAACATCACCAAAGCAGTTATCATGCCAATAGGTCTGGATTTGTTTGTGCTCTTTCACTGGGTGGGAGTTTTGTGGCAGTGCCAAGTTGGTAGGGCATCCAGTGTTTATGTCCTTATTTTCCTCAGACAGGAACGGGGCGTTCCAAGTCAGTCCTGAATTTAAGGCTGGTGCCTGTCCGCCTGAAGCCTGTTTCCTGCCGTCATGGTTTCAAGTCTGTCTGTTATCATTACGAAAAACTTGACAGACAGCAAAAAGCTCAAAGCAGCACGTGTCTCCATTTTAAATGCAAGGCAATAATATTTACAAAGGTACTTTAAAGTTGTATATACGAAAGGTCGAAATGTTAAAATAATGTTTGCTTCATTAAGCATCAATTGAAAACAGCTGAAGATAAAAATATCTTAATGGCTTGTTGGCTAATAGTCAGTAGTGTTGCTGTTTGTGAGGCGGTTTACAGGGCAGGGGGTGAATCACTGCAGTGTTTTTCTCTTATGGTTGGCGTGGACCAGTGCTAGAACTGTTCACACTGCATCACTGTGGACAATTAAAAGTAAATATTCCAGTTTGTCTCACCAGACAGGAAACCCTAAGACGTCATGACCAGTCTCAAAGCGACAAAGCGTTATTCCAGTCTCCATCGTTTGCAGTTAAAGAACAGAACTAATGCAGTACTTGAGAAACTCGAGGCCAAGATCCTACAAGATTTTCATCGTCCAAGTCTAAACATGCCCTGTGTCAGAAACACAACCCAGCTGTTATGTGAGGGCAGGTAATGAAAGAGCGAGGTTCTAAATCAAGCTGCCAGAAATGATCTGGAGTTAGGGTTTAGTATTAGTAGAGTCACCAGTATTTTTGACGTTATTGTGCCAGGAAAGTCGTCCATCTTTGGCAGTTGTAATGGGAATGCTAAACCAGCCATTATTTGGTAGGGGGCGGTCCATACCATTGACGGATGGGGCAGAGGGGTAGACTTTACATAGCAACAGATGATATGACTGTAAATGGGAGTGTGAATTTGGAAGTGTACCCAGTATTGCTAGTAACTCAGAGTTCGAACGCCTCTTCAACGAATGGTCAGTTTGAATTTTTTTGCTCCCAAATTCAAACACAAATTCTGACTTTGAACACCTAAGCAGAACACTAAATGGTGAGAACTTACAACCATGATGCCCGTAGTCCAGTTGGTGGCGCTAATGCACCAATACAGTATGCCAATCACCATAAAACCCAAAAGAAGAATTAGGGTGATCTCATATCATGTCATGTTATGTTATGTCATGTAAAAAGACCGTGGTAGCCTAGTGGTTAAGGTACTAGACTATAAACCAGAAGGTCCAGGGTTCAATCCCACCTCTGTCTCTTCCTGAGCAAGGCCCTTATCCCACAATTGCTTGGATTGTAAGACTGTATCAATTGTAAGTCGCCCTGGATAAGGGCAAATGTAAGACGCCATTTTGGGACTGTGTTAGCGGATAAGGTACTGGATTATGGATCAGAAGGTCCAGGGTTCAAATCCCACCTGCCAAGCTGCCACTGTTGGGTCCTTGAGATTGCTTGGATTGTAAGACTGTACCAATTGTAAGTCGCTCTGGATAAGGGCATCTGCTAAATGCTGTCAATGTTATGTGGGTGGCACAGTGGTGCAGTGGTTAGCACCGTCGCCTCACAGTTACGAGATCCCCGGTTCGATCCCGACCCCGGGTTTTCTCTAAGTACTCCGGTTTCCTTCCACATTCCAAAGTTAATTGATGTTTCCAAACCAATTAACCTAACCGTGTGTGAGTGTAGGTGCCCTACGATGGATTGGCACCCTTGTTCCTGCCTTGCACCCTGTGTTGCCGCGACCCTGACTAGGATAAGCAGAGGAGACTGAATTAATTAATGTTATGTTATGTATATTACATCAGTCTATGGGTTCGATTTCAGCCCCCCCTCAGTCTCCGCTGTCCCTTTGATAAGACGTGCCGGAATTTTTTCTTACTTCAAAAAAACGTTTTTGATGTAGTATAATGTGAAAATCATTGTTGTGATATACTGCTTTGTCTATTTTTTTTTAGTACAGCCCCAGTGAATATAGCTGGAAAAACAAAAGGTAAGGATTTGTACAGGCTATGATGATTTTATATGATCGAATATGACAGTCAGGTCACGCCTTATGAGTGTTTAATGTCAACATAATGGGTCAAACGATTATCTTTTATTATTCCAATCTCAAACAGGTGCCTGCTATGTAAAATGTTGTAACATTTTAAAAAGAATGCAAACACAAATGTCAATTGTTTGTTAAACTGACAACCAGTGCTGGTCTTTGCTGGCTTTTTTTCAGCAGAGGATTGTGGAAGTAACTGAGTCAGTTCTAATTGAGTTATAAATGGAAGGCACTAAAATGGTAGCTTCCATCAAGTCACACATTTAGTACAAAATTACAAGTGTGACTGGAATGGTCCAAAAAAAAATTCCCTGACTCAGTAAGCAGTAATTGTGTGTGCTGAAAGCAACGATATCATCACTAGGGGGGGTGGAGGCTTTAATAAGTGCACCAGTGTGTAACTGTGTTTATATGTATTTGTTTGTGCAACGATTTAAGGACTTCTGGCTGGTTGTCATAAACGAAAGTGCACCTTTTACAAAAACTTACTACAACAAAAATGACTATCACTATTCTATAGGAATGACTTACAACTGGTAAGGTCCATGCTCCAGAGCCCAACTGTGAGAGCTTGGTAGTAATGAGACTTGAACACTTTACCTCCTGATCAACAGCCTTTATATATATATATAAGAATGGCAAGTTTTGGAAAAACCAAGAGTCAAAAGGTTGGCCTTAGGTTTGTGAAGGTTAAGGTTAGGCTGTATTCATTATGTCAATGGAAAGTCCTCATAAGGATAGCGAGACAAACGTCTGTCTGTCTGTCTGTCTGAAGTGTCTTCCTATACTTTTGAGAACCAAATGTCCACACAATCAAAACCTGCCAATTTTGACTTTTGAGGACTGTTGCCCTGGTCCTCACTTCTTTTTGTTTAATTGTTTGTTTTTTACAAAAACGTTCATTTGAAAAAGCAAAAGAGACAAAAGATTTGCTTTAGGTTATTGAGGTTAAGTTAGAATTAGGTGTAGGAATAATTAGCCACAATAATCATAATATCAATGGAAGGTCCTTACAAGGATAGCGAGACAAATAATTTTGGTGTGCATGTGTACCATGTGGACCAAATGTCCACACAATCAAAACCTGCCAATTTTGACTTGTGAGAATTGTTTCTGTGGTCCTCACTTCTTTAATTACTTTTTAATTATTATTATTATGTTTTACTGTACAAAAATGACAACTATTATTTGAAAAACCACAAAGCTTTGCTTTAGGTTACTGATGTTAAGGTTAGATGTGGGTGTAGCATTAATTAGCTACAGTTATCATTATGTCAATGGAAGTCCTCACAAGGATCGTGAGACAATGTGTGTGTGATGTTTATATATGTTTATATTATATTATATACAGACATAGACAAATCTGACTTTATTTGAACCTTTTGCAGGTCCCCACAAGGAAAACTGCTATTTTAAGTGCTACTTTTGAAAAACAGTCCAAAGATCTCCATTACGTTACTGAGCTTAAGGTTAGTGTTAGGTGTAGAGTTAGTTAGTTACAGTATTCATTATGTCAATTGAAAGTCCTAAAAAGGATAGTGAGACAATGTGTGTGGGTGCATGTTATGTTTATATATCATTGTGGGGACCAAATATCCAAAAGGTCTCCATTGCATTGCTGATGTTAAGGTTAGATGTGGGTGTACATTTACATTTACATTTACAGCATTTAGCAGACGCCCGTATCCAGAGCGACTTACAATTGGTACAGTTGTACAATCCAAGCAGTTGTGGGTTAAGAGTCTTGCTCAAGGACCCAACAGTGGCAGCTTGGCAGAGGTGGGATTTGAACCCTGGACCTTCTGGTCCAGAGTCCAGTACTTTAACCGCTAGGCTACCACAGTCCCTGTGTAGTATTAATTAGCTACAGTAATCATAATATCAATGAAAAGTCCTCACAAGGACCGTGAGGCAATGTGTGTGTCATGTTTATATATCATTGTGGGGACCGAATGTCCCCACAACAATAGATAAATCGCTTGTTTTTATTTTATTTTAACTTGTGTGGATCTTTTGCTGGACCCCATGAGGAAAACTTGTTTTTTTTTAAACAGAAATTGCTACTTTTGAAAAACCAAGAGTCCAAAGATCTCCATTACTGAGGCTAAGGTTAGGGTTAGGTGTAGTGTTAATTAGCTACAGTAAGCATTATGTTAATTGAAAGTCCTGAAAAGGATAGTGAGACAACGTGCTTGTGCGTGTTATGTTTATATATCATGGTGGGGACCAGACCAAATGTCCCCACAAAGACAGAAGGATCTGATTTTGTACCTTCCCAGGAAAAAATGTACTGTGAAATTTGACAGTAGAACCATGAAGTGGCCAAATCACCACCAAAATTCATAGTAGAACTGTGAACTTCATGGTCAAACTGAAATTTCACATTAAAACTGTCAAGCAAGTCACGGTTTCACTATGAAAATTCACAGTACATACTTTCCTGGGTTGTGGAGGACCATTTGATGGTCCTCATGAGGAAACTGTGTTGCTGTTGTTTTCTAACAGAAATCGCCACTTTTGAAAAACCAAAAAGAGTGAAAGGATCTCCACTCCACTCGTGTTAAGGTTTGGTGTAGGTGAGTCATTACGTCAATGGGCGGTCCCCAGAAAGATATTGAGACAATGCTGCGTGTGCGCGCGCGTGCTGGGCGTGTTTTGACTGTCAAAATCCTAATCCCGGGGACCATAAAACGACCGTTACTGAAAGCAGTCAGGAGAGCTGAGACGTGGCAGACATGTTGTTTACGGGGCTCTTCTTGATCTCTGCGCACTTAGTCGGTGAGTAAAGCTCCATCTGATAAGCGAATATCAACAGGTTATGAGCGCGCGCAGTTAAAACCGTTTCTGTAAAGTTGTTGAGCATTTCGTTTTGTGCGTTGCAGTGTCGCTGGATGCCAATAAATGTGGCTCTCCGCCCGTGTACCAGGATAAACAGTTGGATGACAAATACGGCGCGCGTTACGAGTTCTACGACGGAGAGAGGGTGCGTTATAAATGCACATACGGTTACACACCGCTACCCGGCGGCTCGCGCGAATCTCTGTGTCAGAGAGGACAATGGACTTCCCTGAACCTGCAGTGTGTCAGTAAGTGTATTTACCGGTCCTTATACTCACGTCTAACATTTATTTACGTCCTAATTTGTGTTTTTGACCAATTCACTATTGTATTAGCTGATTAAACGCACTATGACCTTATTAGGGTGTCAAAATATTATGCACTATAGATTGTGTGGGATTGTGGTAGCCTAGTGGTTAAGGTACTGGACTATGGACCAAACGGTCCAGGATTCAAATCCCACCTCTGCCAAGCTGCCACTGTTAGGTCCTTGAGCAAGGCCCTTAACCCACAATTGCTTGGAGAGATAAAAAGTTTTAACGTTATATGCTACGGAACGATGCCTTCACTGGAGTGTAGAACATAATCCTATAAAAACAGCTTTGTCCTAAAACATTTTTCCAAAATCTCTTTCTGTTATTGGACTTGGGTGGACCATGGATGCAATATGATACAATATGGAAAGCCTATGAGCTATGTTGGTTTTAATGCATTATGCTATGCCATGGTAGTATGTTGTTGTTTTAATGTGCACTATGGCTGTAATGTAGAAACTACAATGCATTCGTAAAGTCTTCAGACCCTTTCACGTTTTTCACATTTTATGCTGCGGCCTTGTGCTAAAACATATATATTTTTAAAACGATGTCTTCCCCCCCATCATTCTGCACTCAATACCCCATATTGACAGAGTGAAACAGAATTTTAGACATTTATTGAAAAGGAAAAAGTCAAAAGTTGCACTGACATAAGTATTCAGACACTTTACTCAGTACTTAGGTTGAACCACCCTTGGCAGCGATTACAGCCTCCAGTCTTCTTGGGTATGATGCCACAAGGTTCGCACACCTGGATTCGGGGATTTTCTGCCACCCTTCTCTGCAGATCCTGTCAGGTTGGATGAGGACCATCGGTGGACAGCCCGCAGTGATGGCGGACCTCTGGAAGTTTCTCCCATCTGCACACAGTGTCTGTGAAGTTCAGCCAAAGTGACCATTGGGATCTTGGTAACCTCTCTTACAAAGGCCCTTCTCCCCTGATTACTTAGTTTCGTGGGTTGGCCAGCTCTAGGAAGAGTTCTGCTTGTTCCTAACGTCTTCCATTAAGAATTATAGAGGTCGCTGTGCTCTTGGGGACTTTCAGTGCAGCAAAATTTTTGTGCCCTTTTCCAGACCCGTGCCTCCATGAAATCCTGTCTCTGAGATCTACAGGCAGTTATGGCGTGTTTTTTGCTCTGCATTGATAGCTGTGTGTCTTTCCAAATCACATCCAATCAACTGAATTAACCAGTGTCATAGCAAAGGGTCCGAATACTTATGTCCATGTGAAAATTTAGTTTTTCATTTTCAATAAATTTCTAAAATTCTGTTTTCACTTTCTTGTTATGGGGTATTGAGTGCAGATTGATGGGGGAAACTTGATTTTTCTATTTATTTTAGCACAAGGCCTCATTGTAACAAAATGTGGAAAAAGTGAAAGCGTCTGAAGACTTTCCGAATGTAGTGTGTATACAAAAATTTGTGGACCCCCCAAAAAATTACAAAACTTTTGCTTCAGACTTTGTTCCTCTAAGAGGGGTTAGATTTTAGAACATGACTGTGATGTCAGACAATAAGCCTTGGCTCGCTTTTGGCATTACAGTGCATTTCCAAGGTGTCTGATGGAGTTCAGGTCAACCTTCTGTGCAAGCCAGCCAAGTTCTCAGTCAAAGCTGCCAAACCAATTCTCTATGGACTTTAAAAGACAGCATGGCATAAAGTGAAAACCAATAAATGTGTCATATTGAGTCATTGGGGTATCAGTACAACTCATTCTACTGCCACTGTTTGTCTATGGAGAATCCAGAAATGGATGCTTTATATTATGAATGTGTTACGAGTGTTGCTGAAATAGCGGAGCTCGGTGATTAGAAGGGGTGTCCACAAACTTTCGTCTAAAGAGTGTATTTTGGTTTACATGTTTCAGGCTTTACTGTAGAATATTTTAGCACATTATGGTTTTAATGTGGTGAACTACAATTGAAAGGCCTGTAATATGGTGTATTGTGGAGTTATTGGTACTTTATGGTTTTGCTGTGGCTTACTGTGATTTTAAAGTAGTATAGTATATTCTATATATTCATTTTACTGTGGTTTTAATGTGGTATACTATGGTTTAGTGTGATACACTATGGCTTTAATGAGGTGTACTTTGGGTTCAGTGTGGTACACTACAGCTTTAGTGTGGTACACTATGGTTTTAATGTAGAGATGCACCGATTGATTGACCAGTGACTGGAATCGGATGGTTTTCAGAGTGATCGGTAGTGACCGGTGAGTTGCCGATCACTTTCATATAACCGACTCTGTTCCCGTCGCATTTGGCCTACACTTGTGCAACATTAATTCAGAATTCAGTTCATGTACAGTGGTGTAAACATTTTTTGCCCCCTTCCTGATTTCCTATTTTTTGCATGTTTGTCACCCAATGTTTCGGAACATCAAACCAATTTAAATATTAGTCAACACAACACAAGTAAACACAAACTGCAGTTTTTGAATGAAGGTGTTTATTATTAAGGGAGAAAAAAATCCAAACCTACATGGCCCTGTGTGAAAAAGTGATTGCTTTAAAAAGACTTTTGGGAAAACATTCTGTGGGCTGACGAGACAAAAGCTGAACTCTCTGGAAGGTGTGTCCCATTACATCTGGCGGAAAAGTAACACAGCATTTCAGAAAAAGAACATTATACCAACAGTAAAATACGGGGGTGGTAGTGTGATGGTCTGGGGCTGTTTTGCTGCTTCAGGACCTGGAAGACTTGCTGTGATAAATGGAACTATGAATTCTGCTGTCTACCAAAAAATCCTGAAGGAGAATGTCCGGCCATCTGTTCATGACCTCAAGCTGAAACAAACTTGGGTTCTGCAGCAGGACAATGATCCAAAACACAGCAGCAAGTCCAGCTCTGAATGGCTGAAGAAAAACAACATGAGGACTTGAGTGACCTAGTCAAAGTCCTGACCTGAATCCTATTGAGATGCTGTGGCATGAGCTTAAAAAGGCCGTTCATGCTCGAAAACCCTCCAGTGTGGCTGAGTTACAACAATTCTGCAAAGATGAGTGGCCAACATTCCTCCACAACGCTGTAATAGACTCACTGCAAGTTGTTTCTGCTAAGGGTGGCCCAAGCAGTTATTAGGTTTAGGAGGGCAATGACATTTTCACACAAGGCCATGTAGGTTTGGAATTTTTTTTACCTTAATAATAAACACCTTCATTTAAAAACTGCATTTTTTTGTGTTTACTTGCGTTGTCTTTCATTAATATTTAAATTGGTTTGAGGTTCTGAAACACTTAAGTGTGACATGTTTGTTTCCTGGTCCCAATGTTTGGCGCATGGCTCGATGGTCTATTTATTGTTGGGTTCTTGTGTGTCTGTGACCAGTTTTCTGTGTTTATGTCTTTTTATTAGTTTGTGAAAGCTCACAAGGCATGTTTTTAATTGTGTTGTACCACTTATGCCTGGGATTTATAAGTGTGTGGTTCTTAGTGCATTCACTGGCTTACAGTAGCGATGCATGACTTCTTGGTTGGTCTGGGCTGTGTGAAACTGTGACCCGAGTGGGGTGAGTTGCAATTCAGCATCTTTACTTGTCCTTGTACCCGTGCACTAACTGGTAAAAAGCTCTTAGCATGGCTCTAATAAAGTACTATTGAGCAAGTCTGCAGTGATTGATATTTGTGGCCAATGCCACAAAGCTAAAGCCAGTGAGAACATAAAGCCACGTACAACCCAACAGCTCCTATCTTTCTTTAGAAATTGTTTCTTCATGCTGTCATTTCTAGTTCTTAGTCAGCAGTAAAATCAGAATCTGCCCGTCATATATTTAAAAAATCAGAAACGGCCAAGAAAACTGCAATCGGTGCATCTCTAAGATTAGTGTGGGACACTATGGGTGTGATGGGGGGGGACACTATGGGTGTGATGGGGGGGGACACTATGGGTGTGATGGGGGGGGACACTATGGGTGTGATGGGGGGGGACACTATGGGTGTGATGGGGGGAGACACTATGGGTGTGGTTCCAAACCTTTCTTCCTTAAAGCACCGCATGAGTGTCTAAGAAAATTTGCTTTTCTCTTTTTGAGTGAAAATATATTTGTGAGTAATTTTATAGACATATTTCTTTCATATATTAATTTTCAAATATTAACGTGGTACACCAGGGGTTTACTGCATAAGCCACAAGAGGCCATATATTTCAGGGATTTTATGATGGGTAAGTCATAAAAAAGCAGACTGTCTGAAACACCTTTTGCTCATGATAAAATCACTGTAACAAATGGCCTTGAATTACTTTGCTTTTATAAATGTTTTATAAAATTAACTGCTATCATGCACTATGATTTTACCATGCTACAATATTTAATTGCTGTAATTCACTTTATTCCTACTTCGCTGCAGGATTTAATTACGATCATACTCTTATAATTTTTCTATGAATCCCCATGGTCGAACTTTTCTACACCATAGAGTGGATAAATTACTTGCCAAATTAACTTTTGTATGATTTTTGTTCTATTGCACAACCTTTGGACGTTTGCATCCAAAATCAAATCCTTAAACAACCACCCGTCCAGTGATTAAATTATATTGAACATTGGCTCTGAATCTTCAGCTCTAATTGGTCAGACAATGCTGATTGACCTCTCTCTCCGAGATAATTTATAGTGCCAATATTGGGGTATAAAATATGCTGGTTGATCGACCATATCTGGAATCCTATAATTATTTTTCGGTGGTGTAACCACGTTTACTCTCAGGGAACTATGCCCAGAATTCAGAGGGCGGCACAGGTCAACAGGTCACCAGTCCCACACAGGGCTGGCTAGAGGTCACTGTGACAGCATCAGGGGATGACACCCCAACCTCAGGACAGGAGGCACAAAATGACTGGAGGGCACTGCTGGGACACAGACCTGTGGCGGGCTTGCAGCTTAAGGCTGTTGTGCCATTCAAGCACCAGATGATTCTAATTCTGGTGGGGGTTTTTTGTTTGTTTTTTTAGGGAAAACGTGTGGTTCACCTGGAGACATACAGAATGGACGATTTGATCTGAATGGCAACCTTTTTGGGGACAGAGCCTATGCCGTGTGCAATGAAGGGTAAGTGCAAGAGCTTTCTTACTCAGACTAAGTGTAGACATTAAATAATGAAGTTAGATGAGTTAATAAATGATGCAGTGAATTTCTACACAGACACACAGGGTGACACAGAGTTTGCTCCTGGCGTCTAACTCAACTCCTGTAGGCTGAATATGAACCAAACCTAATGTACAACACAAGGGGGCTTCTCTAGTGCTACAACAGCAACGCCCTGAGCCCTGAGTGATGGACAGCCTCCCCATCTAGGATGCGCCTTTGCTATGGAGTTATTTCACTTTTAGTAACTGAAAAATATTTACAAATGTTTGGCCGACTAATCGAGCGTTCTTATTGGTCGAAATTTCGAGCAATCTGATTAGCTGGAGATTTTTCTCAAATTTTTTGATTGGTTGAAATTGAGCAATCTGATTAGTTGGAGATTTTTCTCAAATTTTCTGATTGGTTGAAAAATCGAGCAATCTGATTGGTCATAATATTTTCCCAAATTTTCTGATTGATTGAAAAATTGAGCGATCTTGTTGGCTGGAATTTTTCCCCAATTTTTCTGATTGGTTAAAAAAAAAAAAAAACAAGCGATTTGATTTGCTGGAATTTTCCCCCAATTGTCTGATTGGACGAAAAATCTACCGATCTAATTGGCCGGAACATTTTTCCCAAATTTTCTGATTGGTCGGAATTTCGAGTGATCTGATTGGTCGGAATATTTTTCCCGAATTTTCTGATTAGTCAAGGAAAAAAAAATAAAAAAAATAAAAATAAAAAATAAAAATAAAAAAAAAAGACTAATCTGATTGGTCAGAATATTTTATATTTTTCCTGAAATTTCGAGCAATCTGAATGCCTGGAATTTTTCCCGAATTTTCTGCTTGGTCGAAATTTCAAGTGACCTGATTGGTCAAAAAAATCAAGTGATCTGATTGGCCGGAATTTTTCTCAAATTTTCTGATTCAACGATTCTACACACGGAGCCACCACACTGCCCCTGCTTGCTTTGCTTGCATCCGTGATTACAAAAACCCCATGGGGCCAGGGAGGGGAGTCAAGACAAGATCTGGTAGACCAAAAAAGTGCTCTTAGGCTGGTCAGGTATGCAAACTCCTCACATCACTGCTAAAGACCTACAGGAAAATTCAGCTGGTAGAGTAGTAGCCGACATCTGAATAAATACAGCACTTACCCAACAACACTGCAAATACTGTGCAGATACAGCCGATTCTGATTAAGCTGAATATTACATCAGGACAATGATTCCTCAGCCTGTAGATCTCAAACATTCAAGACGATCTAAGAATGTTTCTGAACTAAACGCATCGAAGAGCAGGAAAATTCCTGAACAGGTGTATATATAGACTGTCGGCTGTTTTTTGTTGTTTTTTTAATTTAGAAAACTAACATGTCGTTTCACCAAGGGCTCGAATGTTTACATAAGGTATATAATACAGAAATCTTTTGGCTGCATTTCCAGCTATGTTCTACAGGGAGATGCTGTTAGGGAATGCCTTCTTCATGGATGGAGTGGAACAGTTCCTTCGTGTGTAGGTAAGATGGGGTTTATTCTCAGCAGGCCCAGTCAGAGCCGGACAGCACCTATTAGTAACTGATTATTAGCAATAACATGCATTATAAGGGGACGATGAAGAAATCAACTTACACAGAACTTACATGTCTGGGTGAAATGTCTGTATTTTGGCCACAACTAGCAATCAGTGGTGTAAATGTGCTTCAGATATTCAATATTTAATTGTATTATATTATGATGATGACTCTGTTGGGGACACATTTACCAACTGTTCAACATTTTCTACTTTCTGTTTTTGTTTAGTTGCGTTATTATTAGTAGAGATGTTGGTTTAGTTGCCAGATCACCCACCATATCAACATTTTATACCGATAAAAGTGTATATTGCTTTAGAAATAAGTCGGTTATCTTCACTTTGTTTAAAATATCAAATCATGAATCAGATTGCGAGCTGGATGTATCGTAACACCCATAGTGCATGTGAGACCTAATCCACAGATAACAGACATTTAAAAAAAAATCCTTCATTTCATTCACCTTGACTAGAAAATAAAATACTAATATTTATGATTTACTTATTCATAAATAAATAAATAGTAGTATAAGCCGGCCCATGTCCTGATGGGACACTATCACTTGATCCACAACCTCAAACTTTAGAATGATGCCAAAAAACTCGCAACTCAAAGCAACACTTGTAGTCTGAGTTTATTTTATTAATTATTTACCTTGTTAAGCAAGCAATCTGTTATATAGGTAATGTCTAAGTACTGTGGTTCTTGTCTAATACTACCTCAGTGTAGAGATATTTCATATTGCAATGCTTTCTTATTATTTTTATACCCAAGACATTTGGTGACTTCCAAACTGATACAACCATACAAAAGGTACAATTTTAGAAATTGGAGCTCAACCTTAAGTTTTGACTTCTCTCCCTCCCCAATAAAAGCTATAAATACTAAGTCGTTCTTTACGTTGTACTGATGAGGAAACCTGACAAGTTTGGCCTACAACGAGCTAGAAGACACCGGTTCACAAACTTTTCCAGGTCAAGGCACGCCTGTAAATATGATAAGCAAATCCAAATATGGGACAGTGCTGTAACTATGGAAACTCATTGCAGAGGAGTGTAAGTTTCCCCTTGTCACAACAGGACTTTTGCAAAGAATGTAAACATACATTATATATAGCACACAAGAAAAGAACTACTAATCCCAGAATGCCTGCTACATTTTCACCCAAGTTGCCACATATATTTCACATTATTATAGTTTATTTCAGTGCACCATGTTTTTCAGATTTAGTAGAATAACAAGCCTCTTATTGTTCATTTGCAGCGGCCACATGTCGACCATTTCAAATACAGTACGGTCAAGTAATGATCCACAACGACAGATACAACACACAAGCAAGGATCACCTGCAACAAGGGCTTCACGCTGAATGGGCCATCTGTCGTGTCCTGTGCAAACGGGTCCTGGATGCCAGCTCCGCCCACCTGTGTTCGAGGTAAAAGCACTCAGATGGCTCACGTGATGTGGAGCAGGACCGTCAAAATCAGATTGAAATTCAAATGCTCATTGAACACACTGAGAAAATATTCAAATGTAAAAAATCCCTGTCCAAAATTCAAATCAGTTGATGATTTACTAAGGCAAAGTCCTGTCCAATCCACAGACGAGAGTCAGGAGAGCCTGTCAGACAGTCATCAAGGTCAGTCAGGGATGATCAGGCTTTTCCATTAGGCTGCATATCCGTAACACCAGTAAACTGCTTTTAATTCTTGCATTTGTGTACTCGCTACAAGCTCACATGACCGGTTCCACTATATAGCCACAAAGTTTGTGGACAGACACAAGTGCCATAAAAACATGGGTGTTAGTACGGAGTTTGTCCCCTATTGCTGCTACAACAGCCTTCTCCCTTCTGAGAAGACTTTCTAATAGATTTTGGAACATAACTGAGTGTGGGCACTGACGTAAGCCCTGGCTCACAGTTCTGTATAACTTATTACCAAGGTCACTGATGGAGTTATGGTCAGGGCCCTCTGCAAGTTCGCCATCAAAACCAGGGAGTCATTTTTTAAGCTTTGTTTTAGAATGGTAGGAAATAAAGCTGATAAACTGACTTGTTCGATATGGAAAAGGGTCATACTGAGAGTCACGGTGGTTCAGTCCAACCCATTCTACTGCCACTGTTTGTCTGTGGAGATTCCATACCTATATCCTTCCTATTATGAACCAAACAGCAGCGAGTGAGAAAATCAAGACCACCAGTTTGAAGGGGGACCTCCATACTTTTGGCTATATACTGCATGCCTGCTGCTGAACTCGATACACTTTGCATGTTAATTAAAGTGTCATTAACAAATGCTAGGACTGATATATGACATGTCCAAATGATAAACCTGTTGCTTGTTTAGTCTGAACGCAGCAATGTGGGGCAGACGGTGCTAAGCCTCAGTTTTAGACGCTAGCCTTAAGATCTGCCTGCAACTGAAGTCACTAAAGTGACAGACAGTAAGACATGGACTTTAAGGAGAGCCCAAAAACATGTCATATAGCAGTCTCTGCTGGCCGTATTGAGAAACAACCTGCCCTCGTGAAAGAAGTGTGTAAATGTCATGTTCGTTTTAGCCACATGCTGTTTGGGGTGAAAAAATAAACTAAAAAGGCAAGTATGTAAGATTTCTTAACCCTAGAACTACTGTTCCCATAATAAATTGCTCTCTCGCTTTTTGTTCAGGAGTCAGACTGCACCCCTGGTCGTTGTGGCCATGCTGATGAGTAGTTCTCCCACTCCCATTATATGGACATATGTGTGCTCCACAAAGCCTGCATTTTTGTGATTTAATGAGAAATGTTGTGGTTTTAGGCCGTCTGGCGAGGCTGGATTATGGGAACTTTAATTCTTTCCACAAAGTACAGTCAGATTTAGTTTGATCTCCAGCTATTAATTTTATTTCAGTGACTATTTCAGAGGCACCATTTCTAACTAATTCTATATCAAGCTTTAATAAAATAACAAGACTCTCATTATCCGTTTGCAGAGGTTAATTGTCAAGCACCTAGAATACATAATGCTAAAATAATGAAGGACAAGCAGACAAATCAAGCAATGATCACCTGCTACAAGGGTTTCACGCTGAGTGGGCCGAATGTAGTCACCTGTGGAACAAATGGTGATTGGATGCCATCTTTGCCCATCTGTGTTCGAGGTAAAGCCATTCAGTTGTTTCACTAGAGGAGTGAATGTGCGACTGATTAATCCTATTGTCTGGCATTATTAACTCAGGATGCTGCTTAAAACGAGACATTTGCTCACCCTTCAGATAACACTGACCCAGATCTGATCTTTTTCCTCATGTGTGAGACATTTTTCATGACGGTGTGAACAGACAAAACACTCTCCTTGATTTGTACTGAACTCTGATACACATCAGCCTGAAGTCCAAAGCATTACCCTTAGAATACATGACTGAAAATTCGTCATTAGTTACAGGGAACAGGTTTGGATTTTATCAACAGAAACAGCAGAAACGACACTTGGCATAAACAGAAATCAAGTTACCCATCAAAACAGTTGAAAAGAAGGGTTTTAGGAAACTTCTATAAATAGCTGGCCCTTATTACCACTACTCACCCAGACACAGTTCACAAAACCTCAGAACTGAAAATGGTTCGCCAACCAATAATATTCAGCCAAGTGTTCTCTGTCTGATCCACTCGGACCAACGCAACGCACACTAACGTCACAACATTTCATTTTCTGTCTGCAGAGGTTCAGTGTCAACCACTTACAGTACAGAATGGTTTTGTAAGGAAGGACAAGCAGAGAATGAACACACAAACCATCACCTGCAAGAAGGGTTTCATGCTGAGAGGGCCAAATACCGTCACCTGTACGAACGGTTCCTGGATGCCATCTCTTCCCATGTGTGTTCAAGGTAAAGGCATCCAGACTTTCCACTAGATCGGTGGATCTGTGAAATGAACAGATGTCATGATCCACCAAAGCAGTATTATTCAGTGTCTTATATCAAATGAAAACCGTGGCCATCAAGTCAAGTCAGATCTACTCCTACTGCACTTTTTACAATGGAGCATTGTCTCAAAACAAATTAACAATTTTCTATTATCTTGTAATATGCATGTCCAGTTCCAAATTGAGCAAGCCTAGGGCGACAGTGGCAAGGAAAATCTGCCTACACATTGTAAGGAAGAAACCTTGGGAGAACCAAGACTCAGAGGCCTAACCTCCTTGTGAGACTTAGATGATATATGTAAGAATTAAACTGAGTTATCTCAGTTTAAATAACAGAAGCTAAAGAAATATTGAGAGTAGAAATAAATAAATAGGTGTATATAGTAATAATAGTGAAAATAAAAAAACTGAATAGAATAACTTAAGATCATGAATTTTCACTTTAAATATAATTAGAATTATAAAAATAAAAAAAGTAACATATTTGAATGTTTACAAATATTATGGAGCCAGATTTATGCTGCCACAGACCGTTATTTACCAAGTTACTAAGGACTTGTGTGTTTGTGTACATTTGTAAAAACACAAGCAAACCTGATGACCAACGCAACACACAATAACGCATCAGAACATGTCATTTTCTGTCTGCAGAGGTTCAGTGTCAACCACTTACAATACAGAATGGTTTTGCAAGGAAGGACAAGCAGAGAATGAACACACAGATCATCACCTGCAAGAAGGGTTTCATGCTGAGAGGACCGAATACCGTCACCTGTATGAACGGTTCCTGGATGCCATCTCCTCCCATGTGTGTTCCAGGTAAAGGCATCCAGACTTTCCACTAGATGTGGACTGAACAGATGTCATGATCCACCAAAGCAGTATTATTAAGTGTCTTATATCAAATGAAAACTGTGGCCATCAAGTCAAGTCAGATCTATTATGCTTTTTACAATGGAGCATTGTCTCTAAACACATTTTCAATTTTCTATTATCTTCTAATCTATGGCCAATCCCAAATTGAGCAAGCCTAGGGCGACAGTGGCAAGGGAAATCTCCGTAAACATTATAAGGAAGAAACTTTGGGATGACTAAGACTCAGAGCTATGGACCAAAAGGTCCAGGGTTCAAATCCCACCTCTGCCAAGCTGCCACTGTTGGGTCCTTGAGCATGGCCCTTAACCCACAATTGCTTGGATTGTAAGACTGTATCAATTGTAAGTCGCTCTGGATAAGGGCGTCTGCTAAATGCTGTAAATCTAAATCTATATTAGAGGTCAATTAAAGCTTAGCAGGCCTCAGTTGGAAAGAATTTACATCCATTCAAAGTTATTCTTCTGTCACATTTTGAGTGTACATCCAAATTGCAAATGAACATCTACATGAATGCCCAGACTCAGGGGTTCCCAGCAGAACATTACCCAGAGCACCACACTCTCTCCAGTAGCTTCTCGTCTTCTCACAGTGCAGTGAGTGGACAGCGAGTGGGCACAGTGCTAAAAACTCCAGCGGCACTGCTCTGTCTGATCCACTCGTACCAAGGCAACACACAGAATAACGCGTCACAACATTTCATTTTCTGTCTGCAGAGGTTCAGTGTCAACCACTTACAATACAGAATGGTTTTGCAAGGAAGGACAAGCAGAGAATGAACACACAGATCATCAGCTGCAAGAAGGGTTTCATGCTGAGCGGCCCGAATACCGTCACCTGTATGAACGGTTCCTGGATGCCATCTCCTCCCATGTGTGTTCGAGGTAAAGGCATCCAGACTTTCCACTAGATGTGGACTGAATGTGTGATTAGTCCATAAACTTCATAATCCAATGCAGTATTTTGCACAGTGACAATTCCACATATCAGAATTTTGCCAGACACAGCGACTGTGAGCTCATGTGAACAAAAAGAGCCAACACCCTCTTCCGAATAAGGAATTGGCCAATGAGGCTCTAGCTTAAAAAGAGATGACACCTGGCTACATGTGTGTGAGAGGAAACATTTTCTAGCGCTCACTCTCTCAGACTTATAATGTCATGTCATTTGTCATATCTTCTGCTCTGTGTTCCAGGAGGACAGATGGAGGTGACATGTCCACCCCCGGCTGTTCAAAACAGCAAGGGACTGCACATATACAAAACGTACAGAGTTGGAGAGATCGCAACCATCATGTGTCAGGAGAACTTCATGCTCCGCGGCTCATCTGAGGCCAGATGTGGACCGAATGGTCAATGGCAGCTCAACGCACAGTGTGTTCCCACTGGAGGTAATTTAACCAACTTGGCCAAATTAACAGCAGACTTACTGAGGGAAGCTCTTGCTTTAGAATTGTCACCCCTGATCAAATGAGGCTTTGATCGTTGAGCTGAACGCGAGAGAAATCTAGTTACACAGCAATCACATTGATCTTCAATAGAAAATCTCTCCAGAGCCAAAAGTCTTATGGATTTTCCTCTTCAGCTCAGACCACAGATTCAACCATTGAATCATTTTGGGTGGGTTTGGACAATATCATCATCATCAATAGGATCACAGGACTAATCCAGCTATGACCCAGTTGTAGATTATTGGCAGAGACGGCTTGATTTTCATTTTAAAACCTCCTGGTACTTCAAGGTTTCCATGACACATGGAGGAAAATGGTCCGAAAAATAAATCACAGATTTAACACTGTGCTCAACAGTGAGGATGAAGCTCTTTTCGTAAAACCATCCTTCTTTTTATGACCTTCAGTGGTGCCAAAAAGCTCTATTTTCGACTGATCTGACCATGTAACCCAATTCAAAAAGGTCCACACCCAGTTATGCATGGAGGGTAAGCTGATGTGATACCAAGATTTGATCGTCCCTACACTGACTGCAGCGGCATCCAGTGACACCGACTCTATGTTCTTAATTGGGCAATTATAAACGCATGGATATTCTTTTTTTTTTCTTATGTTTAAAATTGTGCAGGTATTAAGCTCAAAGTAGCTGTGATGTGCTGCGACCTTATGAAGTTCTGACCATACTTGCAGAAAGACAATGGCAGACCTTGTACAAAAAAAAAGTGTCATGGTACACTTTGATAATTTTTCTTCTTTAAACCAAATGAAAAGGGGATCTGCTCAATTAAATGATGCTACATTTGAAGCAGAGTGGTGGTTGATACAGAAACTTGAGCCAGCGTCACTCAGTGGCTTTAGACTTTCTTTCTTTTTTTGCAATGTCAAATTTGTACTGGATGATTAAATAGTTATTCGGGATTTTTTAAAATGCCAAATCTAGATCAGGGGAATATCAAGCGTAATTTAGGTGGCATCTAATTCTAGAGTTGGTGCAGGGGGAAAAAAGTCAAGTCAAATTTATTTATACAGCGCTTTTTACAACACAGCATTGTCTCAAAGCAGCTTTACAAATAGAGAGACTTACGAGTCTGGAACCTCCGCTTCAGGTGTGATTATGGTTACCGCTTCCCCTCAGGATCATACACCATGTACTGTAGAAATGGCCGGAGGACGCTGGCAAACATGAGATGTGTATTCTTGTGTTCGGTCGTGCTTATTATACACCGATCAGAACTGGTCAGTAACAACGTCTAGTAGTTGTTATGCATCCAATAAACGTCCACATGCATGCCCGGCCCAAGGGTTTCCCAGCAGAACATTACCCAGAGCATCACAGTCCCTCCACCAGCTCAGCATCTCGGTGCATCCTGGTGAAATCATTTCCAAAAGTAAACCGACCTGACTGTCCGTGGCGTCCAGCATTGCTCCAAGGTCCAGTTCTAATAATGGTGAACAGAAGCTGTCATGGTCAGCACTGTGCCAGCTTGCGACTAGACAGTGCCATACTTGGCAGGGGGTGTTACACTGGGTGTTGTGGCACATTCCTCCTGTAACCTGTATTAAACACTTCTGTAATTCGTACCACAGTAGCTCCGGTGCCCATTCGGATGGGATGAGATGAGCCTTTGTTGCACTCGGGGTAACCAGTTGGTGGGTTGTCCCTCCTTGGACAACCGTCTGTAATTACTAACTGCGGCTGATCTCCCACATCAAGCATGTCAACTACGAGAACCAACTGTTCACTCACCATCTAATACAGTGGGGCAAAAAAGTATTTAGTCAGCCACTGATTGTGCCATGGTTGAGTTTGGAGTCTGACTGTTTGAGGCTGTGGACAGGTGTCTTTTATACAGATAACGAGGTCAAACAGGTGCCATTAATACAGGTAACGAGTGGAGGACAGAAGAGCTTCTTAAAGAAGAAGTTACAGGTCTGTGGGTGACCAAATACTTATTTTCCACCATGATTTACAGTTAAATTCTTTAGAAATCCTACAATGTGATTCCTGGATTTTTTTTTCCAGACCTCTCTCATCTTTCTAAGTAGGAGAACTTGCACAATCAGTGGCTGACTAAATACTTTTTGGCCCCACTGTATATACCAGAACTTAACTTGCTGTTGAAACAGGATTATCAATGTTGTTTGCTATTCAATCTCTGCATGGTTTAAAATTTGTACCTGATCGGTATAACTAATGAAAATGATTTTTATTAGAATAAAATGTTTCCTCTGTATGGATTACACATCACTGTGTAAAATCGGTTTCGGATTTGTCCTTTTTTCCAAGGGAAAAGATGTGGCTCTGCTGGAGAGATTATGAACGGGCGTTTCCACTACACAGGCACGTCATTTGGGGACACGGCCACGGCGGTGTGTGACGAAGGGTTAGTCCAGATACTCAATACAACCACCTGTACTGACCTACACTACCAAATCCTCTCACAGACGCTTCAAATAAGAAGCTTCTAGCTTGTTTTTATATCGAGTAAGTAAGCACTGAAGTAAAGAATGGAGGTGGATCAGCAACAGGTTGGTGTGATGCTGCCCTGATGCTTATTACGATTATTCAGCCTGCCAACAATCACACTTACATTGCTAAATAATAACAGATCACATTATTCTTTGATTTATTTGGGATTTTCTCCTCTCGTTTTAACCCCATTTATCCAAGTCAGGGTCACAGGGGTTGCTTCCAAAGCCAGTTCCAGAACGTAATGTGGGCAAGCACATGTGTGTTTCTTGAAGGACACTCCAGGGACTCGAACCTAGGTCCCCTGTGATGGAATACTTACTAGACTGCTGCACCACCCGAACGCTTTGCTAATAATTTTGAAGCAAGATGCATGGTGGATCTTTCGGGGTACATGCATGCCTGCACTCGTGTGTATCCAGTACTTGTGTGCTGTTGCACAGACACTAAGTGCTGGTTCATTCCTAGTTGTTGGAAAAATACAGATGGACATCCAATTTTTTTAAGATTAAGCGTAGAGACAAATCCCATGCCCGAGATGCTTCTTAAAGCAGACTTTTAAAACCCATCATTACCTAGCCGTTTTGCATTTCGTGCAGTTTTCTAACGTTCTGAATTTGAAGCTGATTTCTCGCTTTCTGAATTATAATGGCATGTTTGTGTGTAGGTACCTTCTGGTTGGCTTTGGTACAAGACACTGCAAAGCAGGAGGATGGGATGGAAGAATACCCGAGTGTGAAGGTAGGCTTTTGCTTTTTTACTCTTACCAGCGATTCCCGGTTCTTCCTGATTGAAAAATATCATGAGCAAAATGGCATCAGTTGTAGTGGGATTTCTTGTGATCAACTGTTTTACATCATATGGTGCAAGTTGCTTGTAATTGTGCAATTGTACAGACACACACAGACACAAACCCCCAGAGACAGACAGACATTTTAAAGATATGGTTATGATTGCCCAGCTTAACATAGATGTCTTGTTCACTTGCATACTAACACACTGGACCCAAATAACTGCAATTTTCTTTACTCAAAAATCACAAATATGCACAGATGTCTTTTGAAAGCTCTAAAACGTTTAAACAAACAAACAAATAGTTAAATTAAGGACAGAAACAGTTTGCAATTTACTTGTATACTTAACTATTATACAGTTCTGTGGCGGTAAATTAGTTGTAACCTATACTACACACGTAGCAAAAAATGTTACTCAAAAGTATTTGTCTAAATAAGAGTAACCAAGTATCTTGTGAAAAATGTATTTAAGAACCGTTACTCGTCACAAAGTAAATGTGATAAAGAGAATAAGTTCCATATAACATAACTTCTTTGTTCAAGTAAATCCCGATTACACGATGAGAAATGGACAAGACACCGAAACACTTGGTTAGAATAAACTTCTCAACACAAAGGCACCATTTTATACACAAATGTGTAAAATACTCACACAACATAGATAACCATGTAGTACAGGCCAATTGTTTCAAGCCTCCAACTCAATGTGATTCTTCAATTAAACAAAAGACAGAAAATAACATATCTTACCTTTTGATACAGTCTTAGAAGCTCAGTGAGTTGGTGCCGACACGGGGTCCTTACATTTAATCATTTACAGTTCCTTCAGTTTCATACATTTAAAACCTTTTAAAACACGACAACTTTTAGCATTAAAACTTTGGCTCGGTTTTATTATATTTAGCGTCGTATGAGGGAGACGAGCTAGCGATTAGCATTCAAAACTTAAATGTTTAGCATAGATAGTGTTTTAATATAAACTAAACAAAATGCGAACACGAGCGTGAAGGTTGAAGTCTGTTGCTTTTCTAAAGCACACGAATTAATAATTGTATATAAAAAGTTGATATATGTTAGTTAATTTATTTGTTCGTTTTAGCCCACCATACACCGTCTAATAAACGCCGACCTGATCTTACACACTGCGCATGCGCGCTACATAACATAGTGATATTCAGACGGTTGCTATTGAGCCACGGAGAAACGGGATAAATAAAAAAGTAAATCAGTAAAAGCACATTTTTCTCTCTATGACTTTACTCAAATCAGAGCAACAAGTATCACAAATTAAAATTACTCTAAGAAGTACTTTACTTCAGTAAGCTGAATGGAATATATTGTAACGCCTTAATCTTTGTATATTGAACCATGACATATATGCTATGTTTAGTAAGTTATATTATTTCAAAGTCAACTTCATTAATTTAGACGCATGTATAAGGTGTTATAGCACCTACAAAAGAGCACTGTCTCAAATCAACTTTAAAACTATCTAGGCATGTCTTTCCAACAATCAAATTTGCTCGTTAACTTAGCAACTTACATAGTTGGAATAATGTATTTAGGATGCAGCTATATAAGTTGCCAACAAAGTTAGTGGTTATCCTAGTTATCTGTGCTTTTGGGAAATGCACCCTAGGCCAGTCGAGCCCCACAGACCCACCTGAGCAAGCTTAGGGCAACAGTGGAAAGAAAAGCTCCCTAAATGTACAGAGGTAAACACTTTGGGTTGGCCAAGACTCAAAAGGTACCAAACTTCATTGGTTCTTCTGAAAGGAATCTGTATGTGTTGTGCAGTTGTGCAGTGTCCTCAGCCCCCTATGGTATCCGGTGCAGAGGTGTATGTCGGAACATCTGGAAAGATTACATATCGTCAAACAGCATCTTACAGATGTCGCACTGGCAGACTGATCGGGGATTCGGACATTTACTGCACCAAGCATGGAAACTGGAGTGGCAAACCTCCTCACTGCCAAGGTTAGTAGGCATCATACGTGTTTAGGCACTAGGGGGCAGACCTATGTAGCTGTTTCTAATTGAATGCTCATTTTCTAAATGATTTTTCTAAAAGCTGTGAACTCAGGTCCGCCCACTTTGCACACATACACACCAACACATATATATGTATAGAGATGTGTCACACACACATCAATGTCTTTTAACTTTTGTGCTTTTCAGAGCCGTGCCCCAAACCAGTGCTAATGGGTGGACTAATAGTTTCTGGATACAGGCATACTTACCAGCCAGGGAATGTGGTCGCCATGAGGTGTAACCCAGGATATAAATTACTGGGTTCTGATGTCATCACCTGTGGGGAGGATGGAGTCTGGAAGCCAGGACTTCCCCACTGTATGAATTAGGTACCAGTATTTTGCTGCATCATTGATTTTTGTGTCCATCTGCATAAACTATGTTTATGCATATATTTAAATTCCGATGCCTTAGTACCTTGGATGAAATCACTTTTACTAAAATGCTTGTCTTTATTTTCAGATACCCTACACAGTTGGAGTTTGCAGAATGAGAACACAACTATACTGCCTGTTTGAAAAACATAAGCTTTCTTGTTTCTTTATTTTTCTCCGTAACTCATACAGATCTGTGACCATTACTGAGTAGTACACTTAATATAAGAAGATCACTAAAAGATAATATTTAATATCATATATAAATTCAGTTTAACAGCCGTTGTGGCGCTCGTATGATTGGAACTGATGTGTAACAATATGTAATCATATATGCAGCAAGTCTGTATTGATTGTGTACTAAAGCGCAACCAGGTATTGTCATTAAATTACATTTTCATAACAAAATTACCCATGCTTTGTTTTTGTTATAGATATACACACATACATACATGTAAGATAATATCTTCTGTCTATTCTATCTTCTATCTATCTTCTTCTAGATGGAACACTCATACATTGGTGGATTCTTGCTTAGGGTGTCTAATTACAAAAATCACCCCATATGCAACTGTACAAGCAGCTCGGAAGTCCAAAGATATGTCTGTAGTCTTAATACAAATAATGCAACATTTAGATTTGATCTCCTCGCACTCCCCCTAAGTGTATAACTCCACTTACAGCTCTAAGGACACACATCAAGGGTCTTATGCAAAAGTCAGGGAACCCCTGAAGCCACTACAATGAAAATCTACAACATAATTTGTAGAAATTGGCCGTATTTAGGTCCCCTGCATTTACAGTGTGACCAAGCACAAGACTGTGCATGTAAGTGACTTCTGTAGGTTTTTCTAATCATATAAAATAAAACTTTTAGAAGGTTCGATGTTCTTTAAGGCTGTTTTGTATTAGTTGCAAAAGAGTGTAAATAAAAACAAGACTGACAGGCTGAATGTATGAACACCAAATTCCTTTCATTTAAAAAGACAATACAAAATCCATTTTTTACATGAGCATAAACAATTTCAAGTGCAAATACCTTTACCCACTCCATGAAACACCATCATGGCCAAATCATTTCTCCAAGGAAATTAAAGAAGAAAAGACCAAAAAAAAGAGTAAGCTCTCTAAAAAGTCAGTAACAAAGGAACAGCTGGAAAATAAAACCGAAGCTTTCCATTTGTATTTATCTTTCTAAACATTCTTCTTTGCCATATTTTGTCGTGGATTTTAACATTTTCCATGGCGAACCCCTTTTGAAAACAAAATTCCCTTTCCCTATAGACCAGGCACACTATACTATAAGGCAAACGGAGCCGGAACCTGAACATGAAAATCATTGTATAGGCTTGAAAGAGTTGAAAATTAACAAATGATCAAGTCGGATTAAAACGGAAATAAAACTGGGATTGAATGCTGACATGCTTAGGCGTGAACGATCCTCCATTCTCCCCTCAGACAATAGTGTGCATCTGTTTGTGTACACAGTGGCGGTTAGCGCTCTTCTTCAAGATTTCAACGATAACATGTTAACGCCTATTCATACCAAACATAAATACATGCATTTGTGTGATTAGCTTCACTTGAAGGTCATCAATTTTTTTCCCCCAATTTGGTCCTGCCCCAGTTTCCGTGTCTCAGTGTTCCATTCTTTATGCATGACCCCTCCCAGGCCAACATGTGCTCCATACAACTCTCTGCTGCTGCAAGCAGTGGCCTTCTATGTCAAGAACAAGCCTATATGCAAGAAAGGGCTACGCATCCAACACCTTTGCAGAAGCTTCGATCAGGCAACAGGGCTCTTTTTCTGAGGGGTGGTGCACTAGCATATGTTACTGACTTTTACTGTTATTTAATGGTTCTGAGTTGTCACAATTACTTAGGGTGCGGCCAATTGTTTAACCAATCTAGTTGTTCAGTCAACGGCAGCCAAGCAGTTGATAACTTGTGCTAGAGCTGTAAGATAGATAGCATAGCGGCTACAATGTTGCTGTAAAAGTGTCAGTGATGGGCGACAAATTGAGATGGGTGAAAATTGACATCTAGAAAATCCAATGGAGGCTTTACATATATTCAAATAGTTAATATGTTAGTTTATATAAAAGAAGTATGTATAAAAAACTGGCAAAATGCTGCCCGTTCACTGTTGGATCACTGTGAAGGGGCATGATGTGATGTGCGTTATGTTTGGTATGAATATGCTTTTATGTCCTCCTGATACAACAAAAAATAGTTGACACTGTCAAAAGTTACAGCATTTAGAAAGTGCTTTAATTGCTTCTATCGATGTAGCATTTAATTGCAATGCTACATCGCTGTTAGACCTCCATCACTTCTGATTATTAGTATTAATAATAGCTAACAATGGCTAGTCAAAACATGCTGCTCTACTTAGCAACCAGGAGCTAGTTAGATATTAGCTATAGTGTTAAGTCAGCTGTAGTACAGTATTGACAATGTCTAGTCAATGGGAAGTTTTACAAGTTAAATAATCTGCTTCATTTCTATTTGCTGCCTGACTAACAACTTGGCACACATATTCATTCTTGTTTTCAACAAACAAACAAGAAGCAGTTACATAAAAGTGTGAAGTGTTTAGTGTAAATATTACTCAATATTATTCAGTTAAAAAGTGAATGGATTTAAACATAGCAGCACTGCCATTTTGCTACAAACAGTCTAGTCATTTAAGCTAGCTAGCTAAGAACTTCACTAGCCAATGCTAAGCACAGAGGCACACGCAAGTTGTTCGCAGCACTGACTTTGTGTGCTCCATGACAAGTTTAACAAGGTAAACGGCTAAACAGTGACAGTCCTGCTAATAATGATTAAAAAAATATAAAGCTAATCAAAAGTTTAGCTTGACAATTTGCTGTAGCAAAACAGCTGGCCTCGTTAGCATCTAGACAGATTGCAAATCATTTCTATTATGTAGGGAAATTGAAATATAGCCTTTGTCAGCGCTAGTAAAGCAGCTAATTAGAACCTACTTTAGTTTAAAATGTAGCAACATTCACTGATGCTGACGAAGGTACTTGGGTAAACTAGCTAGCTAATATGCATGTTCTCACCAGCTAACCGGCAGCTTTCGAATCCCAGTCAAGTTTCAGAATGAAAAGATTTATTCAGGACTCAAACTATTAACAGTGTCAACTATCATTGCTAGGCTAGCACTGGTTCTGACAACACAGAGCTAGCTAGCTGCTAGGAATATGACTAAATTCAAAAGGAAAATTCAGAATACAGATCAAACTGGATCCGATATCCGCTGCATGTCTGATTTTGTCAGACTTTTGGATTATAAATGTTATTAAATACCATTTCAAAAGGCTAAAATATTGAATTTTAACATACCAGGTCAATATTTATAAGCATCCTGCAATTGAAAACTGGATTGAATCAATGTCTGTTAGGAAGGGCGGAATCAGCAAGGATTTATTATTAACACAATTTATTAACAACATTATTTGGACTTAACGTTAGTCTACGTTCATTTCATATTTACAATATACAACTTTCAAAAAAAAAACCTACCATGGAAAGATGGAACTTTCTCTCCATTTAACCAACAGTAACACTATCTGAAGGGACCGGAAAAATAAGGCACACAATGCATTTTGTATTTGTATTTGTATTCAGAGAGTGTTGTGTATCAGTGTATGCGCCCACAGGTGCATGTTATACCTTTTAGTAGCTGTCACGTATGAATTTGTGTTAATGATGCTAAAAATGTTACCTTTACCTACACCGGGGAATAATGAGCAGTAGGTTTTTTTTTTTCATATTTTACACACGTCAGTGTTAAAGAGTGCTTTGGTCCTCTACACTTTCTTCATCATGGAGAATTTCAGACATCATTACGGAAAATATAGAGCAGTTTAAACCAAACGGGTCCATTCTGAAGCGATTGCGGTTCTGCTTAGGAGACGAGGTAAGCTCTCTGACTGGGCTGCGGTGGCACAGTGGTTAAGGTACTGGAATATTTACAAGAATGTCCAGGGTTTAAGTCACAAAGCCACTGTTGGGCCCTTAAGCAAGGCCCTTAACCCACTGTTGCTTGGAATATTATAAAGTGTAATCAGTTAGAAGTTGCTCTAGATAAGGACACCTACTAAAGGCTGTAAATTTAAATGTAATTGTAGCTAGTTTGAGTATATTAATTAGAAATCAGGTAATTTAGGTAGACACCTAGCAACCACCTCAGACAAAATGGCTAGTAGGGTAGACTGCCAACAACTCTCAAGTACAAACCTATGTGGAAACAAATGCCTAGTTATATTATTAGATTCACTGTGGAAAATTGCATCAATTATCCAGAATGAAACCAGACAGTTAACGTTGTGTGGTGAGACTGTGGTAGCCTAGCGGTTAAGGTGCTGGACTATGGACCAGAAGGTCCAGGGTTCAAATCCTACGTCTGCCAAGCTGCCACTGTTGGGACCTTAAGCAAAGCCCTTAACCCATGATTGCTTGGATTGCAAGATGGTATAAGTTGTAAGTCAATCTGGATAAGGACGTCTTTATCATCGATATCAATTTAAATGTATACTTTGTGAAAGAACTTGATGGCAGAAAGGAGTTAGGATGGGCAATTGTCTACATGCAGTGACCGAAGAGCAAAAGATTCATCTAGGATGTAGCTACTGGAATATGTGGATTCCAAAAATAAGGTACAGGTAGTCCCTCATTTATGATGGCTACACGTTCTGACAAATCCATGGTAAGTTGAACTCATTTAAACACGACTGCGACCATGGCTTTTCCTCACTACATTTCCCAGCGTTCCTCTGTAGGGTTAGGTCCATTTGGCTCCGTTAAGTGTTGTAAATCTGCAATTAGTAGGTCAGTTCCAGTTTTAAATTCTAATATGTTGTACTTGAAGTTGATCTGCGATTTTGATCAACTTTGCCTTTGTTGGTTGCCTTTCTTTAAGAGTATGGAAACGTACATAAAAACGAACTATTTAGCCAAACCTTTTGATGTGACGTCCTTACAAATGGTTGCCAATAGGGCGACTTCTCCAAAGTCTCCTACCATGGCATAACAGCTTCAGAATGGACCACAACAACAAAAAAAGATAAACATATATTTATATATATATATACAGGTCTGTGATTAGGGTGGAAATCCCCTTTCATGGCATTCGAGGAGGAAAAGACTTGAAGGTTGCGTAGCAGGTTTAAAGTGACGTTTTGTTTTCGAAGAAGCAGCAATCGCATGTCCTGCAAGTAAAATGCACGCCTCTGACTCGTTCCTCCACAGAACCACTCGCCAAACACTGTTTCTCTCCATAACTCTTCCGGTTCAGTCTCGAAATAATGCACTACGAGCTCTTCTACGTCTCATTAAATTAACGCGAATATAAGTTCATAAACGAATAATGCAATCGACAGTTGTTCATACAATCTGAAAAGATGAAAGAAAAAAAATGTACTGTTTTAACAGCGTCGCAGGAAGATTAAAGATGCTCTAAGAGCTGGGATATGACAACACTAACAACGCGGAATGTATTATTGTATATGGAGTTACGATGGACGGACGGGATATACTGGTAGCAAGGCGCTTCCGTTACCAGGAGTGTGAAAGCAAAGTCGTAAGCAAAGGCACACCTGACATGAGCATTCTCAGACATACTACAGTTTGCTTTTGTCATAAATGCTCTGCTCATCTTCTTGTTGTATGGTGATGCTTAAAGGTACAGTCAGCAATTTTAACATGGCAAGTTTTATAAGTAATAATGACCTCTGCAGCTATCAGAATATATATATGTATATGTATACACTGTATAACTGCAGAATGTTTGGACTTTGGAGCACCAGGCTCTTTAAATTAGGAATAAACAAACGAAAACCTCGAAAATCGAGCCAATCAGGACCAATCTACTTCATGTTGGTTTGTTTGGGGGTGTGGCTTTGCAGTGGATACTGAAGGGGATAGATGTGTTTGTTCCAATAGTTTCAGGTCGCTATAGCTAATGCCTGCAGAAATCAGATAGACATTCACTGGACGTCTGAATCTTCTGATCATACTTCAATTGATACTAATAGTTTTTAAAAAAATTGTTTATGAGGCAAATCTTCAATCGGGACCAACATAGCAGGTTTAGCCAATTTATGTTCAACAGTTGTTACTGACTGGGATATTAATCCTATTGCTTTTTAGATTCAGAGACATATCAGGACCACATACGTACAAACACACACACACACACTAATAACCAACAAACCCAAACACACCGAGTGGCGGCAAACGTAAGCCGAGTCAAATGAATGGTTTAACTGATCACCCTTATCTTAATGGAGACGACTGAGAAAATAAACAGAGCTCAGGAATGCAAAAACCAATCTGCATAGTGAAGGCGTTCAAAGTTTAAAGTAACCCCGCTCGTTATCAAGGCGTGTGCTAAGTCCCGTATACTGAAGCCTGCCGGACTGTGCGAAGCGAGTTCCCCACTACTTGTATGGCCGGAGGAAGGCTGAGACTTTGCTGCTGATGAGCCGAATGAAGGAGCGTGGCAGCATCTCGTTGGAATCCCGAGCCGTATACTTGTAGTAGTTGTTGGGGTGCGCCAGCACGTCGAAGAGCGTCTTGATTAATTTTCTGTCCTGAGAAACACAGGGTAAGGCAGGGTTGGTTTAACATACAATATAATGAAATCAAACAAGACACTTCAGAACTGGATGATCCTTAGTCTCACTCTTGACAAGTATGTCTTTGATGTTTCTATGCCTTCTGTAGGAGATTAGTGGGGGATCCTTAAAGAGGGATGCAGTCTCTGGATCATCCTGATGGATTCTGAAGTGTTTAAATATAATATTGGCCACTGTTAATTGGAGGATAATAAGTCAGCACCGAAGTAGATGGTTTACAAGTAAGTGCATCCACACTCTGAATGGGTAAAACACGAGGCGTCCTTAATAAACCCACAGTTCTGAAAAAATTCACACATTTTCATACGTTCGAAGGAAGTCTTCATTCTTACTGCAAATGCACTTAAGTCTTAGTAGCTGCGAGTAAGGGATGAAGTTTTTGCAGGCCTGGAATGTGAATAATTGTATTGTAAATAGGAGAGATACAGTCCATAGGTTTATAGTAGATGGTGGTATATAAACCAGAATTTCCAAACTTTACAGAAGAATCCAAAAGGTGCCAGGATGTGCTATGTTTGATATATATGACAGAGCTGGGTGGAACAAGGAGAAGCAGGGATCTACTGGGGTAGCCTAGCTGGTAGGACTGGGGTAGCCTAGCGGGTAAGATACTGGACTTTGGACCAGAAGGTCTAGGGTTCAAATCCCACCTCTGCCAAGCTGTTGGGTCCTTGAGCAAGGCCCTTAATTAACCCACAATTGCTTGGATTGTAAGATTGTATCAATTGTAAGTCGCTCTGGATAAGGGCGTCTGCTAAATGCTGTAAATGTAAATCTACGGTTAGCTTTTTACCAAAGAGCACTGGTGGTCCTGATTTGAAATTAACAGGAGCACAAAAAAAATCCAGGAGCACATCTGATTAACTTTTTAAAAAATGTTTCAACACTCAATTTTGATACTTTTTATACAGCACGCACCATGTCTGTTTAGCATTTGTAACTAAACACTACACCATTCAGTAGGTTATAAATTAAGCATTTAATACACATGTAATAGCGGGTCATGTTTTATATTATGGAAATGATAAGTTTGATGACAAGTTTTAGTATAAACTAGTATATTGTATAAATTAGTGTATTGAATAAGTTAGTGGGATACGTGCACACATACTAATCATGCGTCAAAACAATGAATTACAAAAGGTTGAATTTTAAAAGACAAGCGTTATTTAATTAAAAGCCGTTTCAGAGTCGATTCCCTAAAAAGAGCCAGGATTCGCATCACTACTTACAGTCGTATGAAAAAGTTTGGGCACCCCTGATAATTTTCATGATTTTTCTTTATAAATCATTGGTTGTCCAGCTCAGCAATTTCAGGTAAATATATCATATAGCAGATGAACACCGTGATATCTGAGAAGTGAAATGAAGTTTATAGGTTTTACAGAAAGTGTGCAGTAATTATTCAAACAAAATTAGGCAGGTGCATAAATTTGGGCACCCTTGTCATTTGAATACCTTTAGCACTAATTATTGGAACACAAAATTTGTTTTGTAAGCTCACTGACCCTTGATCTACATACACAAGTGAATCCAACTATGAGAAAGTGTTAAGGTGGCCAATTGGAAGTTTTTCTCCTCTTTGCATCTTCTCTGAAGAGTGGCAACATGGGAGCCTCAAAAACAACTCTCAAAATGGCCTGATGAAAACAAAGGTTGTTCAACATCATGGTTCAGGGAAAGGGAAAAGCTCTCTCAGAGATTTCAGCTGTCAGTTTCCACTGTGAGGAACATAGTGAGGCAATGGAAGACCACAGGCACAGTTCTAGTTTAAGGAACTCCCGAAGTGGCAGACCAAGAAAAAATCTCAGATAGGCAGAGGCAGGGTGAAGGATGATGAGAACAGTCATAGTCAAGGCACAGACCACCTCCAAAGACCTACAACCTCATCTTGCTGCAGATGGTGTCACTGTTCATCGTTCAAACTATACAGCGCACTTTTGCACAAGGAGAGGCTGTATGGGAGAGTAATGCAGAAGAAGCCTTTTCTGCAGACACGCCACAAACAGAGTCACTTGAGGTGTGCTACAGCACATTTGGACAATCCAGCTTCATTTTGGAATAAAGTGCTGTGTACTGATGAAACTAAAATTAAGTTATTTGGACATAACAAGGAGCGGAAAAAGAACACAGCATCCCAAGACAAACACTTGCTACCCACAGTAAAATTTGGTGGTGGTTCCATCATGCTGTGGGACTGTGTGGCCAGTGCAGGTACTAGGAATCTTGTTAAAGTTGAGGGTCGCATGGATTGTAGTTAATATCTCCAGATTCTTGAGAACAATGTTCTAGAATCAGTGACAAAGTTGCTCCGAGGCCAACGGCCCCAAACCCTGCTCAAAATCTACTAAGGCATTCATGCAGAGGAACCAGTACAACGTTCTGGAATGGCCATATCAGTCCCCCAGACATGAATATTACTGAAAATGTGGGCTGTCCATGCTCGGAAACCATCAAACATGACTGAACTGGAGATGTTTCTAAAGAAGAATGGTCCAAAGCACCTTCAACCAGAATCCAGACTGGAAGCTGTAGGAAGCGTTTAGCGGCTGTTATTTCTACAAAAGGAGGATCTACTAAATATTGATGTCATTTTTCTGTTGGGGTGCCCAAATTTATGCACCTGCCTAATTTTGTTTGAATAATTACTCACACTTCTGTAAATCCTATAAACTTCATTTCACTTCTCAAATATCACTGTGTTCATCTGCAATATGATATATTTAACTCAAGTTGCTGATCTGAACAACCAATGATTTATGAACTAAAATCATGAAACTTATCAGGGGTGCCCAAACTTTTTCATACGACTGTATGAACGTCTCCGTCTTGACACGCCCACGCACACAGAGCTGACGGAGACCTTCGCTGATTTTGGCTATGCTAACATGAATATAATGTCTTTCATGTTAAATATTAGATATAATATTAGCTATAATTTAAAAAGTATATACCTATAGTCAAAATATTCGGGGATGGAACTCCGGTAAAATCATGCTCCAGCTGCTGTCTCATTAACCAGCCGTTAGTCCTATTAAGGTTCCCTTGTCGGTTAGAAAGCTTTAGAGAGCGCCCTACATAGGAAGTAGGCAGCAAGGGCACTCGCTATATATTGAGACAGACCAGATGAATACGCTTTAAAAGTGATGGCAAAGTCTCGGCTCGCTGAAGCGCTTCTAAATAAATATTCAATTCGCATTTCTTTAAAAGAAGGCGAAAATGTGAGCAAAACGCTCACGCTTTACAACTCTGAGAAGGGTAAATCTAACAATTGGAGCTCTTCAAAAGATAATGGAGCAATACCGAAACTGTTCAAAAAATGTTTTTCATTCAACAAGTTTGACAAAGACTTGTTAAAAGTAGAACTTGCACAATCAGTGCCTGACTAAATACTTTTTTGCCCCACTGTATATGTGACACATATTTCCTATTATAAATCTTAAAACCTCAGCTGTTAAACAGACGTTAATCAGCGCATACCTGTATAACACTAGTCAGGTTGGTTACATACATTGATTTCTCAATGGATTTCTGGGAAAACCGCTCACAACTCACCTTCAGGATTTCTTGATGGTTTTCTGAGGCATACAACCTTCCATCCCTCACAATGTCCTCCACCAGCTGCTCATAGTCCTCTGAAATACAAGGCGGGATCAAATGTAACATACACACGCCAACAACAGCCATCAACGTTGAGTACTGCAGCATTTTTTGACCCATGTTAATGAATCATTTGCATTTCATTTAATAATAATAACTTGCCTTTTATTGTCCCTCGTCTTTGCCATATTACTGTCTTAGGAAAAGTGTTTAAAATGTACAGAACCATTGACTAAACCCAGCTATAGTCTTGGAAGTAGGTTTTGAGGTAAGTGCCTACCGTCGTATGTAACATAAGGGATGTGAAAGCCACGAGCACTGTTTGCATCGTTGGATTTGAAATTGATCCAGAGGCGGCGTGAGCGGGCCGTGAATGCGATGGGCCGCTCGTAAGTCTGACACGTCTCGTACGTCGTTATGCTGGTAACTGACCCTGTGGTGAGAGAAACCAATGCGAATTATATATAGATATACTGAGTTCTAGAAACATGCATGTGGCAGTAAAAACTGATGATGTAAGCCTAAAATATAAGGTCAGTCCTTACGTCGGATAGAGTTACGTAAATACAAACATGCATGCATAGATACAGACAGACAGATAAAGAGGCAGATGGTTAGATGGACAGACAAAGAGAAAAGAGGCAGACTGACAGATGGATGAATCCCTATTACTAGACAGACAGACATGCAGATGTCCTTTAAGTAAGAATGGGGCAAATAAGCTACAAAGCTCACAAGAAATGTTTCTTTTGGGCAATTACATTTTTTAGTTTAATTTTTAACTTTCAACAGTTAGCAGAATGTTCTGCACTGTTTTTAGTCAGGAGAGAGGATGGGAGGGGGCACTTCTTGACAGAAGAGGACACCAGCCGACTGCAAGACTGGCAGGGAACACCGTTGCAGACATTGTTCCCAAATTTGACTTCCCTCTGTCTTAGCATGACCAATCGTGACCTTTCGTTTCCTGGCCAGAAGGCACCGCTGGCACTCGAACTGGGCAAGTAGATGTGGCAAGTATAAAGAATGTGGGCTTGCATCCCAATAGTTTTGGCCACATGTGGGTTTGTGTCCCAATATTTTTGGCCACATGCGGGTTTGTGTCCCAATATTTTTGGCCACATGCGGGTTTGTGTCCTAATACCTTTGGCCACATGCGGGTTTGTGTCCCAATACTTTTGGTAATCAGATATAAACAGTAAAATATCTGATCAAGTAAAATATGTAAAATGAAAAACAAAACAAAACAAATAAAGACATTTAAAATAAAAATAGAAAGTAAAACAAAAATCAACCAAACATGTCATTAGTCCTTGTTACATCCCTGTTCACTCACAGTTCTTCCTCATCACCAGCACGTCTCCACAGTCATCCTCAGATGGCAGGAAGATCTCGGGTACGACGATTAGGATTTTGCGCTTGCTGGGGGGGTTGATGGTCCATATGCAGTCCACGTTAGCAGGGTAGTCTCCGGGGTAGTTTGGAGACTCGATGTACCCGATGTACTCTCCGATTTCACCCCCGCATTCCCTCTCTGAACAAACACATAACAGATACAGTTTCTGCTCCATTTTAACGATCACCAAATGACTGGCTACCTTTCACATTTCATGCCTAGAAAGGAAGCCAGTGAGCCAATGAAAAGCAAATGTGTTTTGAACAGGAACAGGAAATTTTCAATTACTTTCTGGCAGTCACTCATGTTTGAGTTGGAACATACAGAGCAAGAACACAGTAAGGAGAGCTTATTCCAAACTAACACGGCAATAAGTCATGAACTAGCATTATAGATACTAGGACAAGCATGAACTACCAACACAATAGACCGGTTGTCAATGCTAATTATAACTGGTTGGTGTAGATGCAGAGCAAGTCTGTGACTGGAGTGTCACTATATATAATTAAGTCATTTTGAATTAACTTAGAAGAAGACAACCCAAGGTTTGGTGGTTTGCTTAGAACATTAGCTCAGAAGATACTATTTATTTTTCATTGTTAGCAAAAGCCTACTTGACTATATGTGTATGCATGTAGCCTATTCATTAATGTCTTAACCTAATATTACTATAATATTAATTCATATATTTTTTTAAATCCACTGTGTGCACATTAACGCCACATTGTGCCCACCCCTAGACGTGCATTTTCCACTCCTGGGCCAACCCAGACAGAAATTCCTAGAACCGCTTCTGAACAATCGCACCATTTACAGCATTTAGCAGACGCCCTTATCCAGAGCTACTTACAATTGATACAACCTTACAATCCAAGCAATTGGGCGTCAAGGACCCAACAGTGGCAGCTTGGCAGAGGTGGGATTTGAACGCTGGACCTTCTGGTCCAGAGTCCATTACCTTACCCGCTAGGCTAGCACAGCACCAGAGTTCGTTTAAATTGATCCAAACCCGCCAAGTGTGAACACACCCTTAAATACAGAACATGCTTACTCTTGCACTGTGACACACTGGTTGCTCCGTCGAAGTCCGTGGTGGTGTTGCCCGGGCAAGTAATGCAGTAGTTTTGTTTGAAATCCGTTTGATAAGTTCCCACAGGACAGCGGATACACCGATGCACAGATGTGTTATAGTAATGTCCAGGAGGACAAGACACTGCAGCGATAAACACAAACGACAATGTTACCAACAAATGATCCTTGTTACATGTTAAGGGTATGGTTACACAAGGTAGGCATTATCTTTGGAGAAAGGAACACACGGTATTCCAACATCAGACCCTTATCCCAACAGTGAAACATGATGATGGTAGTAACATGGTTTTGGCCTATTTTGAGGCTTGCCATCATTGATGGAACAACAAATTCTGAATTATACCAGCAAATTCTGAGTGAAATTGTCAGGACCTCTGAGTCTCAAGAGAACATGGGTGATGGTTAAAGAATAATAATGTTGATGAATTGGGATGGCCAAGTCCAAGTTCTGACCTTAATCCAATAATGTTGAGGAAGGACCTGAATTGAGAAGTTCATGTGAGGAAACTCACCATTCTTCCAAACGGATGTGATCAGTTACAGAAAATGTTTAGTTGCAGAAATGAACTGAATCAAGACCGACCTTTGACTTCACAATCATGGAAAGTGCTGGCTCCCTCTCTCTTGGTGTCGAGGCCTCCACCACAGGGGAAGCAGAGCGTCCTTCCATGGTCAGGCTGGTATGTGCCCCGCGAGCATGGTTGGCATGGCTTAAAGCCATCGCTGGAGTAATATCCTGCTGGACACTGACCTTGAAACATAATAATTGATTATTATATAAATATACAGTACTGGGCAAAAGTCTTAAGCCTCTATTAGATTAGATATACCATTGTTTTACCAATGGTATAATGACCATATATTGTTATTTCTTGGTCTCTTTATTAGAATACAACCAGAAAGTACATAATCAGAAAAACAGTGGCAAGTGAGCAATCGCAAGATGACCCTTCTATGGTCTGAAGATGCCTGATCAGGACTTGTCTTTTTGGAATGGTGGCAGCCAAGAAACCACTTTTTAGAAGGGAACAGGTTGAAAAGCCTAAGATATGCTAACACTCACAAAGATTGGAATGAAGATCAGCGGAAAAGAGTATTATGGAGTGACGAATCCAAGTTTGACATTTTGGGTCCAATCAATATGTTGACAATATGTTTTATGTGGTCATTATACCATTGCTAAAACAACAAAATCTAATGGTGGCCTAAGACTTTTGCACAGTACTGTACATGTTGATCCAATTGATTCAATTTTACAATCCAAGCAACTGTAGGTTAAGGGTCTTGCTCAAGGAGCCAAAAGTGGCAGCTTGGCCGAGGTGGGATTTGAACCCTGGACCTTATGGTCCAGAGTCCAGTACCTTAACCGCTAGGCTACCGCAGTCCTGTACTTAAACACAAGTTTATAAGTCAGCATGGACCTGCAGAATTACTGAAGTAAACATATATAATACATAAATTAACATTATTTAGATGATCATCATGGAATCAACAAAAAAAATCCAGATATTGAGCTTTCTGGCCACATCTACTCAGTGAGCCATGCTTACCTGAGCAAGACGTGATGTTACGTGCACCTGCAGGGCCCTGACGATCTCGATCTCCTCCCGGGCAAAGGTCACAAGCTAGCTGACCCTCACGCTCCTGGAAGGTTCCCGGAGGACAGTGGACACAGCGCTCCAGCTCGCCGTGATAATACGAACCGGGCAAACATCTGACTAAGAGAGCAGTCAGCAGGGGGAGACAGTGAGATACAGCCGAATCATAGAGTGCTGCTACTCTAGAAACGCTCTTCAAACAATAAATGTACACATCGCTCTTACCACAGCGGCCACTGTCTCTCTCACGGCCTGGGCCACAGTTCTCCTGTTTGTCAGTGATCTGTGTGATTTTCTGAGCCACCTCATACTCGAGCCCTGCTACACGGATCAGGAACCTTTCCTGGTTAATGGACTTCTTCAGTGCTTTGATGGAAGAGTTCATCTTTTGCTCCAGCTGCTTTCTCACACAGCTCAGGTCACAGCTTCCTACAGACAGAAAAAGATAGCGTAAGTAAGAGTGTTTAGCGCAGGGTGGTAGAAATGACAACCCACCATTTTTTCCACCTACATGGAGTTAATGGGGTTCATGCCCATAGGGGTCGCTGTTACAATGTCAAGGGATGAGGCACTGACTGAACTCAAATCTGGGTGTCATGGTTGCATGCTCCCCGAACGCCTTTAGTGTGTCATCCAAGTCCTGGGTATACCCCAAGCTGACATATGATGCATCTTTGTGACCGCTGAGGTCCCTGGCAGGGCACAAAGGTCTCTGGCAGGGCATTGACTGTAGTTTTGTCAGTGTTTGATCTACAGCCATGATATTCGGTAAGCTTGGTCCCGGGTACACCCCAAGCTGATATATGATGCTCATGGGGTGCTGAGATATGATGCCATTGTAGGGAATTGACTGTAATTCAGCCAGTTTTTGACCTACAGCCACGAAATTTGGCACACTCAGTACCGGATATATCGAGTCTATCATCTGATGCCCATGGGGCCCCCTGAGGTCCCTGACAGGGCAAATAAGTCCTTGGCAGGGCACTGACTGTAGTTTAGTCAGTTTTTGATCTACAGCCATGAAATTTCACACTCAGTACTGGATATATCGAGATCCGTCATCTGATGCCCATGGGGCCCCAGAGGTCCCTGGCAGGGCACTGACTGTAGTTCTGTCAGTTTTTGACCTACAGCCACGAAAACTGTGGCACACAATACTGTATATATCGGAACTCATCATCTGATGCCCATTGGGCCCCTGAGGTCCCTTGCAGGGCACAAAGGTCCCTGGCAGGGCACTGACTGTAGTTCTGTTAGTTTTTAACCAACAGAAATGATATATGGCACGCTCGGTCCCGGGTACACCCCAAGCTGAGATATGATGCCCATGAGGCCCCTGAGGTCCCTGGCAGGGCACTGACCACAATTCAGTCAGTTTTCGACCTACAGCCACAAAACTTGGCACACTTGGCCCTGGGTACACCAAGACCTGCCACGCCGCAACACAAAGTTTCTGCAGGAACTTCACTTTCTAGTTTTATTGTTGTTATCCTTACTTGTGTTATTCTGACCCGATCACAGTTTTGGGAGTGTGTGTGGAATCCAGTCCGCTCACCAGTGGTGTCTCCCAGCTTGATCTCCGCCTCCAGTTCCAGCGTGATGCGCGAGATCTCCTTATTAGACGGATTCCGCGTGCGGCGCCCTCTGGCCTTCTTGGAGGATTCACACTTCAGGTTGACGAAGGTGACTTGGCAGTTGTTGCAGAGCTGGCCACCTGTGGTCCACACACTCATGTATCACACTGAGGCTAAAACAGGGGCAACAATCTGAGCTAAATCACTCGTTAGGCAACATTAAGGGCCTCCGTCTATATACTGTTAGACAGAATATGGAAATGTGGGTATCGGGAAACGCGATTTGTCAAAAACAATGATGGAACAAAGGATAAAGGAACTGTTTGGCCACAGGTTTCTCAGGTTTATGGTTTCCACAGATTTTTGGTTTTGCACTCTAGCTGTGAGATTACACAAATCGATATTAGAACAAAGAATGAACAAACACAATCTGCAAATACATCGTCAGTGAGTGCGTTTACTTAATAATCCGATCATATCCGATTGTGGGATACCTCAATTAGAAAAGAGTTAAAAGCATGCAGGTGCTTAAGCTGGATTAACTTAGGACCCGGAAGTGTATGCTCCTAAATATCGAAGGGGCACTGGTACGTTTAAAGCAATTCAAATAATAATACAGCTCTGGCAGCTATAATGTTTGCATTTATTAAGCACTGTAGCTCCAGTAAACGAAAATAAAGTCATTCCTGGATTGACTACAATCAGGGTAACAATGTTTTTCTTGAACCACTCTACCCTCTGACTAACATTTATGTATGTTTGTAGGTCCTCGTTCATGACCTAGCCCTTTCACCTGGCCCAAGCTGCTTGCCTCCGTCGTCGGCTCGTCCCCTGAGTTTGGGATGCAGGTGGCACTTGGCGTTCTTGATTCGGAACGAGGCCGTCTGCTTCACTGGAGCAGCCAGAGTCTCTACAGGCAAACCAAAGCAGCATTGGCACAAATAGTCACATTCATCAAACATCCATCCCCTCCACAATTACTTAAAGTAAATTTGGTCTGAGAACTAATCCCTCATCAAGAACCAATTCACAAAGCCATGTGCCATAATATTGGCACCCCAACATTTAATACGTTGTAAGTATGAACAAGCCTGAATATGAATGGTCTTTTTGGAAGCGCAACAGCCGAGAAACCACTTTTTTCAGAAGGGGAACAGGGTGAGAAGGCTAAGATATGCTAAAGCTCACAAAGACTGGAATGAAGATCAGTGGAAAAGAGTATTATGTATTGATGAATCAAAGTCAGGGTCATTGGTCATTACACCATTCCTTAAACAACAAATCTAATGGTGACCTAAGACTTTTGTACAGTACTGGGGTGTCAACCATTGTGGCACGTGGTTTTATTAAAAATAATTACTGCTTGGTGAGATTTGATTCCCCTTAAATATAATTTCCTTAATTTACCCTTCCTATCTATTGCTCTACTGATCTATCGCTCTTACCTACGCAGCTCTGGCTGTTGCTGGAATTGAGTCTGCTTTGGGTCTTTCCTCGGAGGACTGGGACACCACAGCTGACCGTGTAACTGCTGTCAGACTCTAAAAAAGAGCCAAGAAAAGCATGGTCAGTTATACCAGACCTGTTAAACCTGGGAACACAATAACGAGTAGCTCTGTCTAACCAAATGTAAGGTTTTTCAATATGTACTTTGGTGCGGAGTTTAGCTAATTTGTTTGTGTATTATAAAGATAAAAAATATGTTCCTGTGGTGTGTACCTGCCAGGTAGTGCGCTTTGGATGCACAGGTCAGGGAACAGCTCTCCTTTTTGCCCGCCTTGCTGCAGGAGAGCGTCGCTTTGGGTGCCACCAGGTTGGACGTGCACTTTACAACCTCTGAGACAGCACAAAGTCCTCTCAGTGCGCCAATAATGCAAACCAATACAAATCTAACCTTTCAGTTATAAATCTATAATTACAAACAGGTTTGAAAAAGACGGTGGAAAAACGCGTTTAAAGCATTTATTGACACCACTCTCTCGTGCAGCCCCTGAGCTTCTGGTTGCTGCTGCCTCGGTGCAATGTGTGCAGTGACCAGTAGGTGTGAGTGTTGCTTTGCACGTACCAAAACAGTCTTTCTTGTTCCAGTGCAGTCTGTATCCAGGCGGACACGTACACTCGTAACTGCCCAGTGTGTTCACACAGCCGTACTTACAGCCTCCACGGTTTATACTGCACTCATCAATATCTGTAAATAAAGATATACACCTCAGTTGCCGATTCATCCAGTGAGCATAGCATGTATACGTCATATAGGCTGACTGTAGGCAGTGACTGTAGCCCATATGCTGCTGGTGTCCTTTGTGCCTCTTTCGGGAGGCTAAAAAACAAATCATGAGGATATAGACACTTGGAATAATTACACACAGAATGACTGTTACTACATATGCTGCTACTACTATCAAGAGGAAAAAGAAGAAGAACAAAAAAGAAATAAAAAATAAGAACAAGAAGGAAAACATTTTATTATTATTATTATTATTATTATTATTATTATTATTATTGAAGAGAAATAATAATAATAATAATAATAGTTAAAATTAAGATAAAGAAGATGATAAAAAATAGAAATGGAATATGAAACAAGATATCTAAATATTGAAGGCAAAAATATTAAAAGAGAAACTATTATTATTATTATTATTATTATTATTATTATTATTATTATTAGGGGAGGCAGTGGTTCGCACTGTCATCTCACAGCTCCAGAGATCCCCTTTTTTTGATTCCCAGCCCAGACTCCACCTGTGCGGATTTTGTATGTTCTCCCTGCATCTGTGTGGGTCTTCTAGTTCCCTCCAACATTCCAAAGACATCCGTTAGGTCAGCTGATGTCTCTGTGTGTGTGTGTGTGTGTGTGTGTGTTGTATACTGTGATGGATTGGGGATTAGTTCCTGCCTTGAGCCCCATGCTGCTGGCTAAGCCCTGGCTCCCCATGACCTTAAATTGGATTATGCAGGTATGAAAATAAATAATGAATGATAATGATGACTGTTTTTGTTGTTGTTATAATGACAAGAAAAAATGAAGGTAAAAGAAGAAAAAGGAAAAAAAATTAAAGGACAGAAAACTGAAGTACAAATAGAAGAAAAATGCAGTTATTATTATTATTATTATTATTATTATTTAAAAAATAAAATAAAAATAAAAATAAAATAATAATAATAATAATTACAAGAACAAAAATAAAAGGAGGAAAAAAGGAAAGAAAATTTGAAGAAAAAAGAAAAATGCTATTACAACACTACTACTACCACCACTACTGCTAATAATAATAATAATAATAATAATATAACATGAAAAAGAAGATTAAATAGAAAGGGATGAAGATTTTTAAGGAAAAATATAGAAGTAGAAAAGAAAAGGAAATGTAAAATAAAGCACCACACTCCAGAATATTAGAACATTAACCTCATCCAAACTGGTAAATAACTTGGGATATTTAAAAGTTGGGACTTAAAATATAAGCAGCATGGGACTCATGTAGGACAAAATCAAGGTAACCCACGAGAGACTTCAACTACCAATAACAGCATCTTTTAATAAAGTAGAGTCATGCCAGGCTGGAACAATTCATGGACGCCTCTGTAATTAGAAGGCAGCATTTTCAGCTGGCATTGACGGAGGCCATTTTATGTAAATGAATCAAATAAACATGCAAAAAAATGCAGCGAGGAGGTTGGCTTTAGGATAATTTGACGCCGTCAGTAATCGTTTTTCCACCTTGACTCAATTGCGAGGCCCAGGCCAGAGGTTTGTGTGTTTTCACTGGTTTGCATTTCCTCATCTATGTCTCTAAGCACGTTTTTTCCTCCCCGAAAAGGAAAAAGTAAAACCACAATCACTCAGTAACACACAGCAAACCAGATGGGCGCTGAATAAAAAACAAAGTGAGATGCAGAGCTGTTTGACTGAGTGGTTTTGAAGTACAGGCAGCCCGAGAAGAAGACATAAAGAGTCTTTAAGCATATCAAAGGCTTGGAAGAATCTGACGTTAATGAATAAAGCCCTCGCTTGCTAGGCTGGTCTGGTTTCCCTTTTTCTTCTTTGTGCCGTTTTTTTCACCTCTTTCTCGCTCTGTCTCATTAGAGTCCAGACTAAAACCTTTGACTTTGCGTTTCCTCTTTCAAGCGCCTGTGTTCAGAGCGCTCATTAGTCTCAGAGTGTGGGGGAGCAGAGAGGACGGGAGAGGGAGAGAAAGAAAAACTCTCGTTTGATTGACACCTCCATTGACCTCAAGTATCAACAATTGTTCGCGCTCCCGAGACCCCTGAAACGGGGCCGGACCGATCCCCATAGATGGGGGTTGGGGAGTGGGGTGATGTTTAGACGATTCTGTAACTCAGTTAACATTAATGGTAACATTAATCCTAGGAGGCAACAGGATTAACCTGAGGTAATATCCCAAAATCGAAGGGCTAATGGGTAGAGATTCATGCAGAACTTTCAACCTCTATCATTTACAGTACTGAGCAAAAGTCTTAGGCCACCATTAGATTCAATATACAATTGTTTTTGCAATGGTAAAATGACCAAATATAACTATTTCTCAGTCTCTTTATTAGAACCAGAAAATACAGGGAATGTGTATGCAGTATTAAAACACTGAAAAGAAATCCGAAAAACAGATTTTATTGGCGACAGTGGCAAGTATTCAGTGTGATCTCGCCTTACACTTGATAAACAGCAGCCTTCATTGGGATGCCAAGTTGATACAACTTTTCCAGAAGGTGCTACGGTAAGAAAAGGTTAAGATAAAGCTCACAATGGTTGGAATGAAGATCAGTGAAAGAATATTATGTGGTGACAAATCCAGGTTTGCAATTGTTGGTCAAACCGTTGACAATATTATATATAGTCATAATACCATTACTAAACCAACAAATCTAACGGTGGTCTAAGACTTTTGAACAGTGCTGTATATTACAAATCCAAAATACTTCCTGATATTCAGTAGATCTGATTGACAATCAATAAAAAAAAAACACGTAATCAACATTTCTAAGGAATTCCAGGCTTGAAGAATGGCTATGATTTTGGAGAACGCTGTTGCCCAACAATTCTGTTCTTTTTAAGCAGGAAGAAACATTCAAGCGTTACATAAAGGTCCTTAACTGCAGCTTCAAGCTCTTATCTCGGGCAGAAGAAAAACAACATGTAATTCACTCCGGTTTCTCTAAGCATCACTAAAGCAGCCGCTGACTCACTGATTGTCTCAGATGGTTGCTTTCTGTTTTGATACTGCTGACAGCGTCTGATGCTACGGAGTGATAGGAGGAGGCCAGGAGAAGCAGAAGGCACTGCACTATAATAATAATAATATGCTACCATATCACGCGTAGACGACATAAAAGATAAATTAACATAGCAATCGGTAATAATTATTAAGCAAAATATGGTTCAGTATCCCTACTGTATGCTCTAACATCATATATTGGGTAGCGTATATTTCTGCATAAATATGAGCTAAAACATCATCAGATTTTCACACAAGTCCTAAAAGTAGATAAAGAGAACCCAGTTAAACAAATGAGGCAAAAATATTATACTTGGTCATTTATTTATTGAGGAAAATGATCCAGTATTACATATTAGTAAGTGGCAAAAGTATGTGGACCTCTGCTTTCAGTATCTGGTGTGACCCCCTGTGCAGCAATAACTGCAGCTAAACGTTTCCTGTAGCTGTTGATCAGTCCTGCACACCGGCTTGCAGGAATTTTAGCCCATTCCTCCGTACAGAACAGCTTCAGCTCTGGGATGTTGGTGGGTTTCCTCACATTAGCTGCTCGCTTCAGGTCCTTCCACAACATTTCCATTGGATTAAGGTCAGGACTTTGACTTGGCCATTCCAAAACATGAACTTTATTCTTCTTTAACCATTCTTTGGCAGAACGGCTTGTGTGCTTAGGGTTGCTGTCTTGCTGCATGACCCACCTTCTCTTGAGATTCAGTTCATGGACAGGTGTCCTGACATTTTCCTTTAGAAAATCTCTGATATCATTCAGAATTCATTGTTCCATCAATGATTGGCAAGCCGTCCTGGCCCAGATGCAGCAAAACAGGACGGCTTGCCATCATTGATGGAACAATGAATTCTGACTTATATTAGAGAATTCTAAAGCAAAATGTCAGAACATCTGTCCATGATGATACTACCACCACCATGTTTCACAGATGGGATAAGGTTCTTATGCTTGGAATGCAGTGTTTTCCTTCTTCAAATATAACTCTTTTCTTTGAAACCCAAAAAGTTCTTTTTTGGTCTCATCTGTCCACAAAACATTCTTCCAATAGCCTTCTGGCTTGTCCACGTGATCTTTAGCAAACTGCAGATGAGCAGCAATGGTCTTTTTTGGAGAGCAGTGGCTTTCTCCTTGCAGCCCTGCCATGCACACCATTGTTGTTCAGTGGTGTTCTTCTGATGGTGGACTCATGAACATTAACATTAGCCAATGTGAGAGAAACCTTCAGTTGCTTAGAAGTTACCCTGGGGGTCCTTTGTGACCTCGCCAAACTGTTTACACACCTTGCTCTTGGAGTGATCCTTGTTTGGTCGACCACTCCTGGGGAGGGTAACAATGGTCTTGAATTTCCTCCATTTTGTACAATCTCTGTCTGACTGTGGATTAGTGGGAGTCCAAACTCTTTAGAGATGGTTTTGTAACCTTTTCCAGCCTGATGAGCATCAACAACTCTTTTTCTGAGGTCCTCAGAAAATCTCCTTTGTTGGTGCCATGATACACTTCCACAAACATGTGTTGTGACTTTGATAGATCCCTGTTCTTTAAATAAAACAGGGTGCCCACTCACACCTGATTGTCATCCCATTGATTGAAAAGACCTGACTCTAATTTCACCTTAGCTGCTAATCCTAGAGGTTCACATACTTTTGCCACTCACTAATATGTAATATTGGATCATTTTCCTCAATAAATAAATGCCCAAGTATAATATTTTTGTCTCATTTGTATAACTGGGTTCTCTTTATCTACTTTTAGGACTTGTGTGAAAATCTGATGATGTTTTAGGTCATATTTTTGCAGAAATATAGAAAATTCTAAGGGGTTCACAAACTTTCAAGCACCACTGTAGGTCATAAACAAGTTGGCTTTCCCTTTCAGTTATCAGTGCAGCCAGACACAGCAAAACATTACGGAAAACAGAAGACTGTGTTCAAGACATAAAGCTTGGCCGAACAGAAAAAAAAACTGTCCTGGAAATAAAGTCTGTCTGAAATTAGGTCACTTATTTAAATGTAGAGCTTGAAGATTTTTTAAAACAGCCAATCAATGCTCAACATCCACGTGCAGAGGTGGGAGTTTAAGAGCAGAAGTCCTCAAGTGCCTGTCCTTTTGTTAGTAGAACTCTCTCTAGCCTATAGCTACATTAACTGGTTCATATTCACTCCTTGAGTCCCTGTTTCATCTGGTTGATCTTCTGTGTTGTCTATCGATGCATTTTGGGCTCTATCAGTATCAGGTCCATCATACCATCCTCTTAAGTGTCATGGCTTTCCACAACACAGGACTGTAACTGTACATTACTGTATTATCTATGATTATTTTTCATTTCGGTTGGCACTATGGTGCAGTGGTTGCCTCACAGCTCCGTGATCCCTGGTTCGTTCCTGAGCTGTGTGGAGTTTGTATGTTCTCCCCATGTCTGCGTGGGTTTTCTCCGGGTACTCTGGTTTCCTCCCACATTCCAAAGACGTGTGTTAGGTTAATTGGCATTTCCAAAGTGCCCTAAGATGGATTGGCACCCTGTCCAGGGTTGTTCCTGCCTTGCGACCTGTGTCGCCTAGGCACCGGCTTTCCCACAACCCTGACTAGGGATAAGACAGTGGATAAGACGATGAATGAATGAATACTGTGAATTAACTGATCATGGCTGATGCTTCTTGGTACAATTTAGGACATGACGCTCTCTCTTGCTACATTGATCTTCCACTTCCAGTCAGAATTCCAAATGTATTCGTCAGTCCCGATCTGTGGGTTGTTGCCACGACTGCATTTCAGAAAGCTGAATCCATACTTTTATCTAAAGGCTGGTCTATGTAAGTGTGGACAGAAAAGCTGAGAGCCTCATTCATCACAGCAGGACCTCTTAACAAATCAATGCCCGGGCAGCTCCATCTCCATGCCAGGCCGCCTCACTGCCTTCCTCTAGCCGCTCTGTGTGACTCATTCACACGCCATTAGAGCCCGTCGTCTTTCAAACCGAATCCGAATCCAGCAGTATACACGTGTTTCTATCTTGATGCCTCCATCAACGCCTCGTCTCTCTCCCTCTGAACCGCAGGAACACATTCCTCCGTTCGAGAGTTACATCACCCAGCAGGACTGCGGTTAGATGGTTACCTCCGAATGGCACGAACAGGGCGAACTTGCGTTGTTAATTTATTGGATTTTTGGCGTTATTCCAGTCCGCGGGCTTTGAGCAACATAAGCAGAAGGAGATCACAAACAAACCGACTTCACCACACATCACTCAACTGCCTCGGAACAGCTGCTTTAAATCTTAACGGTGGGATATTGGTGCATCTGGTATCTGGTACATGTTTTCATGGACAGTCCTGATGATATATGCTCATGGCGTGATCTGTGGCAGTTTGTCATAAAAAGTAACCTTTTGAAAATGGTATTTTAAGTCAATCACAGTATACAAGCAAACCCCATTGTTCCCCATTACCGAAAAAATGGTTCGGGTACCGGAAATTCGAAACAAGTCATTATTACCTCTGGGAATATTCCTACCTCATTCCTGTAAAACCCCGCCAACTTGTAATGATGTTAACAAGTGTTCTGCTGTCCTGCTGATCACTATTCGTCACAACAGGTTAGGGTACTAAAAACCATTATGGGGCAATTATAAATACTTTAAGCACTTCTCCAGCCACACTGATAATGTTCTAAGCCATGCCCTGAACACAGAGGCAAATTATTATTGTGGCAGAATCCATCCAAGATGTGATGTAATGCACCTTACCTCCGCAGTGAGCAACTCCGTACAAGACGTAGCCTTTTTGACAATGACACTCGAAACTGCCCGGAGAGTTCACGCAGGTGTGGTCACATGCTCTGTCGAACGAGCACTCATCTATGTCTGCAGAATGACAGAGAATCATGTGTAAATATTTAACATGCTGACTGATGTCTTGAACTAGTATAGCTCATCCCGAGCATCAGGAGCAGCTCAGCTTTTGGTAGATCCTGAGTACTCTGAAACCGTGTTCAGTATTATACACTGCCCGGCCAAAACAAAGGTCCCAACCTGGATTTAACTAAGTTAAATAGTTTAAAAAGAGCCTCCCATTGGATAATTACTGCATTGGTGATTACGTTTCAGCTGGCAACAAGTTATTTAAGCCTAACTGATGCAGTGAGTAGCTTCTCAACCAACCAAAAGATACATCCTGTGGTCGTGGAAAAGACGTTGATCTGTTTCAGAAGGGTCAGATTGTGAAAGAGTGGTTCAGGGAGCATGAGCCATCATTTTCACACATGGATTGGCCACCACAGAGTCCAGACCTGAACCCCATTGGGAATCTTTGGGATGTGCTGGAGAAGACTTTCTGCAGTGGAACAGATCTCCCATCATCCATACAAGATCTTGGGGAAAAATGAATGCAACTCTGGACAGAAATAAATGTTGTGACATTGCAGAAGCTTGTGGAAATGATGCCACAGCGAGTGTGTGCTGTAATCAAAGCTAAAGGTGGTAAATACTAGTGTGTGACCTTTTTTGGGCCAGGCAGTGTATCAGTAACAATCTCTGTGGGGTGACTTTAAATACTGACTTGAAATCTCAATCTCAAAGTGATCTACTGCTAATTATTATCATAGTAACTTATCATTGTGTTCAATATTTGGATGCACCAACAAGCAAGCTCAGACATTTTCTAAAACACCATAGATTGCCAACCTCAAAATGAGCTAAATTTAGGAGACAGGTTCCAGACGAGACAACTTCTCGCCTAGTGTAGAGTCTTATCTGTAGTGGGAACCTCATTTAAGGTAAGTTCTTACTCTAAAGGAGCACAGAGACTTCTAGTAAACATGACACCACTAAAAGCACGAATTATTGATGAGTGATTAAAACAACTGACTTTTGTTTGGCAGAAGCCAAAAATGCATGTGGAAGATCAGCCAGATGAAACAGACACTCAGAGGGAATATGAACCAGTTTATATAGTTATAGACGAGAGAGAATATATAGATTGTGTGGGGACAAAGAAAGGAGTACTACTTACAATAGGGCAGGCACAAAAACTTACACACACCATTTATAGCTTGTTACAGATAGGTCATACACACTAACACAATTAACTTGCACAAAAAAATCTTGAAACACATCAACCGAATTAGAACGGTCTAATCCAAATGTGAGCTAACGAGCAAGTGAGCAATTTTTCCTAATAAAATGTCTCATAATTGTTAAGAACTCAATCATTAAAGTGAACACACACTGATCAGACGGTTGTTAAGTGGCACATAGTTGTACTTTAGGCATCACTTCAAGCAGAAGTGTAGAAATCATTTTCTCAAATTTTCTTAGTCATAGACCAAAACGTTAACTTCAGCGAGCTTCCAAAATCGTACTACCTGTCAAGTTCTTCTAATGAACAAATGTAGACAGTATGCTTATGTCCATTCAGTATTGTGCCTGCTATGCCAAATGACTTTTCCTATATAATCTCTTGTCCCTTTTTCCAGCCCAGGTCTCTCAAGCTTCATTAGAAATGCTTTATGACCTGTTGGCAGATTCATTAAGTGAGCCTGATGTGTGTTTCCCCCACAGAGACCAACACAGGTTCAGAAGGACAGCAGGGCACCCAGTAGCCAAGGCTGCTTGCTTTCTGACCTTCAAGACTTCATCATCCTCACATGGTCCAGGACTACCAGGTAACCCAGCAGGACATCTTGATTTCCAGACTTTCTAGACCATTCACTGAATTGTTTTTAGGCGTTTACCACCAAGAAGCCATGCTAGGTCCACTATCAGTGCCATATCTGTAACTGGCCTGTACTTTATCATAATACAAATGGCCAGTCATCAGCCAGCAACACCACTGCACTTGGTCCAGACTGAAGCAGTGACATCAAGGACTTGGGGCAGCAACAAATAGAACTTGTGAACCTATGGTTAAAGCTGCTCTAACACTATAAGGTAACTGGGAAATATGGACACAGTATCTATCCCTGCTTTCCAGATAATCAACATAGCCAAAGGTATGTGGACACCCAGAAATTACATCCAAAATATAGGTACTAGTACAGTTTGTCTCCCCATCTATTTCTGCTCTTCTGAGGTTGCTTTCCAGTAGATTTTAGAATATGATTGTGAGCCCTGACTCACTGTTGGCAGCTTAATTCTTCTCAGTTGTGTCTGATGGAATTAGGGTCAGGACTCTGTGCAAGTCAGCCAAGTTCCCCATCAAAAGTTGGCAAACCAACTCGTTATGGACTTAGTTTAAGGAGGGCAGTACAGAAAGATGATGAGCTGACTTGTTGGGGAGGTGAATAGCTATAAGGAAATGGGATTTATCTTTATTTAACATTGTTTCAGCTGCAGTGGCCATTTCCCGACAAGCACAAAACTATATCGTAATCATTCACGCACACCCACATTGGGCCCATTTGGCGTAATCAAGTAACCTAACGCATGCAAACTCCACACAGATAAGAGTCCGAAGTCAAAAACCTATGAAAAGGTCAACTCATTACAACCCATTCCACTGCCACTGTTTGTCTATGGATACTCCAAGCCTGTTGTGCCTGAAATGACAAAAATCACTAATTAAAAGGGGTGTCTACAAATGTTGGCCATATATTGTATAAACCGAGACTGAGGCTTCTCAGATACGACTCCACTGAGGCTTTTATCAGGACAATGCGATGGTAAGCGACAATGGAAATAAGACAACCCATCTGGAATAGGAGCGTTTTCCTAAAAATGTGTTCATACTTTAAGACCCCAAATTAGACAAAGACTTTCTTGGTTTCCTCCATCTTGAGAAATGTCAACAGTGTGCCACAACTCGTGAACTTGAAGTTCAACTTCAAGTAGGGAACACCAGAGTGGCTGTTTATGTGGCATTAACTTGTAGACAAAAATGAAAACAACCCGTTTGAACACACCATTATGTAGATGGCCATCTTCAAAACTAAGGGAACTGTGTGGGTTATGGGGTATACGACTACATCAGACTGTTGCTAAATAATCCAAATCGATTTTGGCAGCAGTGAGTCAATGGTCCGAGGTAGAAATACGCTGTATTAAGTTACATGAAATTCCCCTGAATTAGCAGTCAAGAAGATCACTTTTTGTTGGGAAGTGCTACAAATTAAATACAAAATAAATTTAACAAAAGTTAATTTTATTAAATTACATTTACAGCATTTAGCAGACGCCCTTATCCAGAGCGACTTACAATTGGTACAGTCTTACAATCCAAGCAATTGTGGGTTAAGGGCCTTGCTCAAGGAGCCAACAGTGGCAGCTTTGGCAGAGGTGGGATTTGAACCCTGGACCTTCTGGTTCATAGTCCTGCACCTTAACCACTAGGCCACCACAGTCCCTTAGAGATAATCTGAAGATTTTGAGACATTAATAATCTGAGACATTATTTAGAGAAGAGACATTATTTAGAGAAATTAATTCACTAATAGCCATGGGTATTGTTTGTATTTTATCGATACTGATTCTGCTTATAGATTCTGACAATTCATGAATTTTAGCCTTCTCATTGCTAATGAGAAAGGGGTGTCCCAGGCTGGCTATGATGGATATGGTACCGAGGTGCTCTGTGATCCAAAAGGAACAAGTTAACCTTTTTTCTTCTCATTAAAATCTATAATAAGTAAAATCTTAACATGGCTTAATGTACTAAAGCAACGACCAACTTTCTCTGAATTACTACTGGTCATATGTAATCTCTACTGCTGAAATGACAAACCTTTGATCCAAAAAGAAAAGGAATCATTTTAAGTTCAGCTTTTTACTTATAATCAGAGGTGGAAAGTAACTAATTACATTTAATCAGGTTACTGTAATTGAGTAGTTTCTTAGTGTACTTGTACTTTTTTACATCTGTAATTTTACTTTTACTTAAGTATGCTTTGTTTGAAGTATTGTACTTCACTGCCTTTTAAGTCACATAAAGTAAATAAATAAAGCAAAAAAGAGCCCAACAGACGACTGCAGTGACTGATGGGCAAGAGAACAAACTGGCACTGAAATGACAAGAAAGATGGACTCGGGCAAGACGGACACCAGTGGTGCAGACGGCGAAAACAAAACCCTGTCGAATTCTGCTGAAGTCAAAGGAAATAAAGTCAAGCCCTGGCCACGTTTCAATGACCACTTGAAAATTCAACAGCTTTATTAAAGACCAGTGGTTGTACTGCTTGACAATGTTATGGGGTGGTCTGCACTAAAATGATGTCTTATACCTCCCTAAATTTCATTCATCATTTCAGCAGCAGAGATTGCTTATAACCAGTAGTAATTGGTAGAAGTTTGGTTTTCCTGGGTCATTTTTTTAGTACATTAAGCCACGTTAAACTTTGATCACGTTAAGCATTGTAGACTCTCTCAACTAATTCAGGATTCGCTCTAGGAGAGCGCAGTTGGTCGAACACGGTACACTGCTCAATATCATGCTGGTAGCTTGATGTTTTGTCACGTTGGAGGTGCGACCTCCAACACAGTATTTGAAGCGTAAATTACATTAGTAGGAACCCATAAGTGGAATCGAAATTCTATTTCTTTAACAGCTACCAGGTTCTTTGGAATAACTGTTACACTGCTGAGTCTCAATAGTCTCAGAATAAAAGCACGACAATCTCAACAACAGACTGAAAGTACGTTACAGAGCTAATCTTGCACCACGAGAGGAGCCTCTTGTCCTTGGAAAGGTGTAGTCAGAAAACTATGCGGGATAACCAAAAGCTGGTCTGCCTACGTGCTAGCTAGCACAAACAGACAACAGAAGGAGGGCTGGCTTCACTTTAAGTGGGTCCTAGAGATCATGTCTATCATCAACAAGACAGAGAGCCTGAGAAAGTGAAGAAAGAGTCCACAGTGAAAAGAATTCCAGCATGGCACCTCAGCAGCCTCGATGCCAACTCTGCTAACTGCTAATCCCAGCCAGTTGGAAGCAACAGTTTTCCAAGGGAAAAGCTAACAACTAGTTTGTTTACAGGGGCTCTATCAGTTAAGGATATGGGACGTGATAAGATAAGAGGCTTGTCTCAATGGCCTGCTGAGGACAGTGGGCTTTAGTAATGGCTCAGGAATGCATCCAGATCTTCAGAAAGGTGGTAAAAGGACAAGCCGTATCCTGATTGATGGAGAAGCTGACGACCAGGAAACCAAGGGGCCATGCTGGATGAGATAAAGCAAATATTCTGTTTACATGTTTCAGTGATTCGGCTTGGTTCACTTTCCATACAGAGGCTTAGCAAAAGGTCAAGCCTGGGACTGTTCGACTAGCACTTCAGAAGATTAGCCAGCGAGAGTTTATTCCTCACCTTGACAACTGCCATTTTTAAATATACGATGCTGTGCAAAAGTCTTAGGCTGCCATAAGAAGAGATATACCAATGTTTTAGCAATGGTATAATGGCCATGAGGGTGCAGAGGATGAGAACCACTGAGCTAAGCAATATGTCTGACCCCTCACCTGAGGGTGCACTTAAGGAGCATTGTGTAGGCAACAGGATAAAGATTAGAGTCTTTCCCTGATGGCCCACACCTACCACTTCCCTGTGATAACACCCCCCCATACACACATGCCTACCACCTAAAGCATCTAAAGCATAAACCCATTCATCCATTCATACACTGCAGTGGAATACTCTGAAAAGCTCCGTCTGTGGTGCTGCTCTGGTGCTGCCTCTTTAAACAATCACCAGCTAACCATTTACAAGAAAAAAACAAACCTGGTCTCAGATTAGTGTCCTTAAGGTAATTCCCAGAAGTGCGAGCAAAGTGCTGGCAATGCTGCCATATCCTAATTTGTGGGGTTTTGTGTACAAGTCAAAGAGCAACGTCTGGGTGGAGTACAGATGATTGCTGGGTCTAAAAGATGAGACTGCAGCTTTCAATTCATACCCTCCAGTCTCCCCTAATGTTTTTGTGAGTGCGACAGGGGTAACTGGCAGCGTGAGCCCCTCCAAAACATGCAATTTTACTGGTAACTTACTGGAAGAGGTAAAGCATAAACAACAGCCAGCTGAAATCCCACACAGATTGACACAACAATGTAATTGAGTTACTGTGCAAATTACTCACTTTGAGACAGATTTAAACCATTAACAAAGTGAAGTATCAACAAAAGTAGTTTGAAGTCAGTTAAGAAGACGTCTGAAAATTGGAGTGATTCAGAAATGTTCCGAATTCCTTCCGAAGACGAATACTTTAAAGGCACCACTACCTTCAAGTTGGTAATTCATGAGTGAATCATGAGGATAACATCTCCAAGGATGCAGTACATGGAGAGAAGATGAGAATGAGAAACAAATTCATGGGTTTCAAATAATCCATTCTATGTGGTAGGGGACATGCAGCACTGTGCAAAAGTCTTAGGTCATCATAAGATCATACACTGCCTGGTCAAAAAAAGGGCACACACACTAATATTCCGTTGGGCCACCTTTAGCTTTGAGTATGGCACACATTCGCTGTGGCATCGTTTCCACAAGCTTCTGCAATGTCACAACATTTATTTCTGTCCAGAGTTGCATTCATTTCTTCCCAAGATCTTGTACTGATGATGGGAGATTTGTTCCACTGCACAAAGTCTTCTACAGCACATCTCAAAGATTCTCAATGGGCTCAGGTCTGGACTCTGTGGTGGCCAATCCATGTGTGAAAATGATGGCTCATGCTTGGTGAACCACTCCTTCACAATCTGACCCTTCTGAAACAGATGAACATCTTTTCCATGACCACAGGATGTATCTTTGGTTGTTTAACAAATGAGAAGCTCCTCACTGCATCAGTTAGGGTTAAAGAACTTGTTGCCAGCTGAAACATAATCACTGTAGTAATTATCCGATGGGAAGCTCTTTTTTTAACTATTTAACTATTTGCTTAGTTAAATCCAGGTGGTGACCTTTGTTTTGGCCAGTGTATATAAACCATTGTTTTAGCAATGGTATAATGACCTTATATAATTATTTCTCAGTCTCTTTATTAGAAAACAACCACAAAACTGGTATTCAGTATTAAAAACAGCTTCTATAAGCTAGAGTGGCAAGTATTAAGTGTGACTTCCCTTAGACTTGAGCAATAGCAGCGTCTGGCAGCTTCATAGGGATGCCAAGTCTACCCTTCTATAATCCAAAGGAGCTTGATCAGAAATGGAAGTTTCGGAAGGGTACCAGCCAAGAAACCACTTTTTCGGAACGGGAACAGGGTGAAAAGGCTAAGATACGCTAAAGCTCACAAAGATTGGAATGAAGAGCAGTGGAAGAGCATATCATGGATTGGCGAATCCAAGATTGACATTTTTTAGTCCAATCGTCAACAATAGCTACTATCCCACCGAACAATTCTAGGGACTAATTTAGGAGGAACTACCCCAGTGGAGCTCCTGGTAGAACTACATTCGTTCCAGGGCCTACATATCTGGACCTAGATGTCTGTAAATTTGGTCTGTTGTTATCAGAACTGACCACTAGTTCTGATCCTCTATAGTCACTTTCACACCAAAAAGTTCTATGAATTAATTTGGGAGGAACTACCTCCCCTTGGAACTCCCCGAGAACTAAATTTGTTCCATGACCTTTTTCGGTTTGCATTCGCACCACCAATAGGAACGCTGCGTAACTCTGAAGTGACATAAGCCACGCAAATTTCACTTAGACGATGCCCTTACCAAAGAAAAAACAAAGTGCAAGATCGACAGCAGGACTGTCCTCTTTTCCTTTACCCTTCCTATAGTCCCTCCCTCAATTTTCCTTCTCTGTCCTCCCTCTGTTGTTCCTCTGCAGGCTGTGTTTGCTTTGCATTCTCCTGGGGCTTGCAGATGTGGGTATGGTATTGGGGGAGGTCTAGAACATCGCTAGCTCTAATTCCCCACACCTGCAGCTCAGCTCGGCTCAGCATGGGCCAGCGTGGCTCCTCTGTTTGTGCAGTGACCGAGTTCGTGCTCTACTACCGAGCATGTATTCCATCAGTCTCATGGTATCTCAACCATATGTTCATATACATATGTCGATACAGCAAGAGAAATCGATTCTGTCATCTATGAACTGTTCTGACCTGGCAGGGCCATGAGATTCTTGTATGGCCACACTTTGGTTTAACAAACAGTACTGACAGTTCTCAGTTGAAATAAAGCACAGGCTAAGACATTTTTTCCCCAATGACTGTGATGGTTTTTTTCTCACGGGATCTGGCAACCCCAGCATTAAAAGCACCATGGAATTAAAGGCAGCAAAACGCCTACTGAACACTTTATGGAGACCCTGAAACACAGTATATACTTGAGAAAATGAAGAATTTTATTACTGAATATAAATTTTTGAAGTTTGTCACATATTTCTGTGAGATTATTGGCTCGCTGCAAAGTAGAAATCCCATTATTGCCAGACTCGTGTAAACCTGGAGGTTTCCCAATTTCTGATGACTCACGTGCATGTAAACACACTCAATGGGTCTACATGGGTATTAATACAGCTCTGAAACCCCAAGAACCCCAGTGTGGTTTTACCTTGACACGTCCTTTCATTGGTCAGCAGCTTGTAACCCTTCTTGCAGCTACACTCGAAGCTTCCCACTGTATTCCTGCATATGTGATCGCAGCCACCATTACTCATACGGCACTCATCGATATCTGGAAGAAAACAGACTCAAGAATGAATGGAAAGCTGTCAAAAAGACTATGAAGGTTTGTCAAATAAGAGAAATCTAACTTAACTTACTAAATACAACATTTTGTTTTCAACAAAACCATGTGCCAGTATTATTGGTAATTACAAAACTTTGATTTCAATTTTTCAGCCATTATTACCAAGGGTGCCAATAATTCTGCACCCAAATAACATCTGCCCAGTGGTGGACACTTGGGATTACCTTTCTATCAATAAAGGAAACACAGGGGACCTTGAAAGCTGTTAATATCATCAGTTAGTAACTAAATACCTTCAAACCCTCACTATTTCTGCAATTGATCGGTCAAACTGTGGCCTGGCATTTCTCTAATGCCTCCTAACTAGTATTTTATGTCTATATATAAACTTGCAGAGGAAAAAAAAGTATGTGAACTTGGGTTTATGATTCCTTCAAAAAATCAAATGTTCTGATTATTGATATATGACTGGAGTTATGGGTTGCCATATAAATACGATGCAAATTTCTGAGTCTGCTCTTGTCAGGAAACATCTGTTCAAGTGAACATCCAAACAAAATTCAGACAGCCTTAGAAGACGACGACGCTGAAAAAGGCTACAAAAGAACTTCTAAAGGCCAGAGTACACAAGACACATTGTCATTATAATCAAAGAAATCCAGGACTGCTTCCAATCTGTCTAGGAGCAGGCGACTGGCAACCCATTTGCCAGAAGCCACGCCAGGGTACTGGTACATGCTGAAACAGAAAGAACGTTTTAATCTTAGGAGACACCCGTAGGCCCAGCGGGTTCATCCGGACTGAGGACTGCAACAAGGCGAAGCCTATAAATAATCGTGGAATCTGCAGGGGATTGGGTGGCTCTGATTAAGAGTGAATCATCCATCCCAATGGGGCGTCCATCTCAGAAAGGGCTCGTCTTCATCTGGATGAAATGAGCACACTATGTTCCTCTGGCAATAAGTGAAGCTTCAAGCAGTTTGTTACTTTTGTACCTTCTCAAATCCATCAATAAAAAAAAAAAAAAACAGTTGTATGTCTTTGTGTGTGTGTGTGTGTGTGTGTGTGTATTACCCTTGCAGGTCTTGCGGTCAGGCTGGAGGGTGAATCCCACGGGGCAGCTGCAGCGCACCCCTGTTAGAGCATCATGACACGTGCTGTCGCAGCCTCCATTATTCACTGCACACGTCTCTGAAGACAAACCCAACAGATACATCACATCCCATCAGTAACAAGAACAGGCTTAACAGTTTCTATCCTAGTATCTATCAGATCATGAGTTCAAATCCCAGAACTACCAGCCAAGACCTTTAACTCCTTACCAGAATACATGGACTGTCTGACTAAACTGTGGGTCATTTTGAAAAACTGAGTGCTAAATATAAAGAAAACCTTAATGTTGGCTATTCTACCTCTGACTTGTATTTATTTGGTGTCATGGTTCCAAAATCAGGATACATTTTGGCAGTGGCATAGGTTTCATTTCAACATGACCCAGCCTAATGCATCATGTGAGTAGTATTTTAGGTTAAATAAAACCTAGGATATGCTACATAAGGAATGCCTTGTGGCATATTTTTTAATATATACAGTGGGGCAAAAAAGTATTTAGTCAGCCACTGATTGTGCAAGTTCTCCTGCTTAGAAAGATGAGAGAGGTCTGTAATTTTCATCTTAGGTACACTTCAACTATGAGAGACAAAATGAGAAAAAAATACAGTAAATCACTTTGTAGGATTTTTAAAGAATTTAATTGAAAATCATGGTGGAAAATAAGTATTTGGTCAATAACAAAAGTTCAACTCAATACTTTGTAACATAACCTTTGTTGGCAATGACAGAGGTCAGACGTTTCCTGTAAGTCTTCACCAGGTTTGCACACACTGTAGTTGGTATTTTGGCCCATTCCTCCATGCAGATCTCCTCTAGAGCAGTGATGTTTTGGGGCTGTCACTAGGCAACACGGACTTTCAACTCCCTCCACAAATTTTCTATGGGGTTGAGGTCTGGAGACTGGCTAGGCCACTCCAGGACCTTGAAATGCTTTTTACGGAGCCAGTCCTTCATTGCCCGAGTGGTGTGTTTTGGAGTCATTGTCATGCTGGAAGACCCAGCCATGTTTCCATCTTCAAAGCTCTCACTGATGGAAGGAGGTTTTGGCTTAAAATCTCACGATACATGGCCCCTTTGCAGAAAAAACAGCCCCAAAGCGGATGTTTCCACCCCCATGCTTCACAGTAGGTATGGTGTTCTTGGGATGCCAAAAAGTTCTATTTTGGTTTCATCTGACCACATGATATTCTCCCCAATCCTCTTCTGGATCATCCATATGCTCTCTGGCAAACTTCAGACGGGTCTATGAACATGTACTGGCTTAAGCAGGGGGGCACGCCCTGGCACTGCAGGATCCGAGTCCCTCTCGGCGTAGTGTGTTACTGATGGTAGCCTTTGTTACTTTGGTCCCAGCTCCCAACCTGCTTGCCTATTGTAAATTCACTCTTCCCAGCCTGCTGCAGGTCTACAATTTTCTTCCTGGTGTCCTTCGACAGCTCTTTGGTCTTGGCCATGGTTGAGTTTGGAGTCTGACTGTTTGAGGTTGTGGACAGGTGTCTTTTATACAGATAACGAGGTCAAACAGGTGCCATTAATACAGGTAACGAGTGGAGGACAGAAGAGCTTCTTAAAGAAGAAGTTACAGGTCTGTGAGAGCCAGACATCTTGCTTGTTTGTGGGTGACCAAATACTTATTTTCCACCATGATTTACAATTAAATTCTTTAAAAATCCTACAATCCTCTCATAGTCGAAGTGTACCTATGACGAAAATTACAGACCTCTCTCATCTTTCTAAGTAGGAGAACTTGCACAATCGGTGGCTGCCTAAATACTTTTTTGCCCCACTGTATACATACACACAGATAAAAAAAGGACCCAGATAGAAATGTCGGATTGCTGCAAAACTCGGCATGCAGTTCCGTCTCAGGCAGATATGTAAATGACTACAGGTGTGGTCTGATTATACACTGGGTCTTGCTTGCCACAAGATGGTGTAAAATTACTTCCCCTGCTGCCCAATGAATAGGCTCTCAGAGGCTACTTTTGGTTAGTGTACCTCTTGGTAAGAGATTGTTGACTGCTAGACATTTTGCCCAGTTGGCAGACTTTGGAAGTGGTACATCATTGAACTGAGAGAAGCAGGATGGGCTTTTTGATTAATTGTATGCCATCTAAGCCGTTCTGATCTAGCTGTTACGAGGTGTTGGGAGCAGTGGTTCCATGAGGGCACACACACGGAAAACAGGCTCCGGACAGCCCAGGCAGACCACCAATAGAGAGGATCAGTTGATCCTGTGACAAGCATGAGCAGCTCCCACAGTTTTGTTGTCCAACATCCAGACACAGATGGCACCTTCAATACACACCCGTCTCTGCCTGTACTATTTCTAGGTGCGTAGCAGAAGGAAATTTGTTCTCACAGCACCCATTACATGTCCTGCCATTAACAGCCAGCCAGTGGTGTCGTGAACAAGAAACCTGTACTGCTATGGACTTGGATTCAAAACTTGCAGAATACAAAATGGAAAAAACTATGTGAACTCTGGGTTGTCAGAACATTTCTTAAGTAGGATTTATTAAAAATTGTTCTAACATTTGAATTTTTCTTATTATTTTTCCATTGGAATTGTATCATTCAGCCCATTACACTGCTGACTCAGCAATGACAAAATTAGAAAGAAACAGGATCACAGCAGGAAGTAGCACAGTTAAGAAAAGGCTGCCCAAGGATATCAAGACACTTTAGAAGAACTTCAGGAACATTCCTGGGAAACCAGGATCGATTGCTAGAGTCTAAACAAATATTATATGACATGTTTATTCTCATTATAAACCAGTCATGAAGCCTGTTTATATCCAGTCATTTATTTATTTTCTCTCTTAACTTCTGTCCTCTTTCAAATCGTTGCCAGTGTAAGAATGTGCATGATTGGTCAAAAGTGTAGCACATAACAGCAAACATCAGCCTACTGACAACTAAACAGACAAAGCGCTGATTGTGGATGTGGGAGGGAGAGTGGGGGCATGCCCAATCCTGTTCCTACATGCTAGCACACTTAGCTATGCTATATTTAAAAAGCAGACGAACCGACACCAAACAACACCTTGGTCCGGCATGTCAAAGGAACACCCGTAAAGCAGTGATGAGCATTAAGACCTGGTTTGCACTTGATTGTTTGATTGGATTCATTCGATTCACTAAAAACAAGTCCCATAGAAATATGAGATATTCCATCATCACTAATCACTTTATTAGGTACACCATTCAGAGTGCGCTACGTTTAATTCTAGGCTTGCCAGATCCCTCAACGCAATCCCGCACCAGGTCAAAGTAAAAGAGCCCAAATGAAGCGAAATCTCTAAGAAAAAGCGGATCTGGCAACCCTGTTTTTTCCGCTAGTCGCTCCGACTGTGTAAACCGATTGAGATCACAATTACGGAACTAAAATCCAGCTCTCTTTATTGGTTTACTTAATCTGATTTCTAGATTCGAGTATGCTGTATACGTGACCACATGAATAATAAGATAACTGCAGAAATTTGACGATGATCAGATTATTAAGTGCATGGGCAAGCTCTAGTTAGCTTGACAACAATAAATAAAGCCTACTAAAAATCATCCATAGGCACCTTAACATATATTAGTAAGTATTATGAGTATTTCTTGACAATTTCAAATAATCAACATAATATTCATACCATGAGGACAAATCAAAAACATGTCTCATGATTTCCTGAGGTCAGACAGACAAGCACGAAACTAGAGTACAACATTAGGCAGTCAATTATAAACTCAAATCTAAGCACACCCAAGCTCCAATGTTTTAGCCTAAAGCAACAAATCTGTCGAGAGAGAAATAAAAATGGGGGCTAAGCGTTCACTGAAAATGTTAATGCGCTTCATGCTGTGCCAAAATCCACATAAAAGCAAGAGTGTTTGTCTAAACTAACATCAGGATTGGAAAAGTCCAGCTCCACCTCAAGAAGGTGCAGAAAGTTGGCATTATGGTTTCACTGAAACAAGTCTGGAACATGCATCCCCAGGTAAAGCTATTCGGTAAATATGATAAGCCCTTGGCACAAGGCTTTCAGAGGCTCGCCCCGATCCAGATGTTGACGCTAAGCCTGTTCTGATGTTAAAAGACCGCTAGGCAAACATACTTATTCCTTTCTGAAAGTGGCGAAAGTCTTCTGAATGAGAAAGAAGGAGAGTTGAAAGAAAAAGGCTGACAAATCATTGAGAGAATTTGAGGTGCGAGACAAAGGCTGTCTTCATGTGCAGGGTAATGGAATGGTGCCAGGAGACTAGCATTGGGAGAGAGCTCCTGCTAGCTAACATGCAAAGCATGTAATGTTAAACTTTGGCATATATATGCGCTGAAATGGGTAACATTTTCAATGGAAAGCATTACTCGATGAAAACAAAACCCATATCATGCTAGCCTTCTGTTAGCAGAACCTTGCTAGCACTTTATTCTTCAAATTGTGTACACTGGTCCATCTTATCGCAATAATAACAGCAGCTAAGCCAGCACCAACTAGCATAAACCAGCTTGGACCCACAGGGAACACACATGGTCTTGCTTGTTGATTAACATACCAGCATCCAAAACACAACATATGCCAGTCTTAGCTGGGATTTGTTTTAGCAGGGTAACAAACACAAAACTTAACTTTAAACACACCATTTTTATCTCTAAGTGAATTCAGAAAAATGCATTGACAAGCTCGTCCAAACAGAATTACCCCTCAAACTTGAAGTTATCGTCAGACAAACTGCTACGCCATGGCTAAATTGCTAATTGCACCAAAATGGGTCATAAATCTCCAAGTTCCAGCTTGTTGGCTGCTTTCACAAAGTGAAACTGCAGTGCAATTTATGAAGTCAGCCATGAGGCTTCATTAGATGTTATATCTGTGCTCTGGTTATATAGTTCATGGTTGCTGAGTTAGCTAGCTTTCTACCAATCAACCAGGACAGAGAAGAAGGCAAGCTTGCCAACAAACTCCTAAAAAAAACTCAGTCAGTCAAGAAGCTGGATTAAATGCTAGAATTATATTTTACTGTTTGCGCTGTATTGTTTAGTGTTGCCGATTTAGCTAACTTGTTAGCAGCCAACCCCAACATATTAGCAAGCAAATATTTGTAGGACTTTGACAAAAACTCTAAAACTACACAACAAACTTGATTATTAGTATTTTGTAATCATTTACACAAGTTTGTACCTACAGTGTTACAATTAGCCTCAGCTAAAACACGAAGACCTATTTGACTAAATTGCTAACTCCCAATCTTCCTGCCTTGCTAAGGTCTTGCTTAGGAATAAATAAGGCAGGAGCAACAGAGTATTTAGTGTAAACCCTCTAAATCAATTTAGAACGGTTTCTATTTACAAAGTTATGAGACGAAGAAACAATATATTGAGCCACTGCTAAAATGTCTTTAATAAACAGTAGGGTCCTATTTGGCTGAACTGCTAACTGCAATAAAACAATGGATTTATATTTTTCCGCTATTCTTCCAGTCTTGCTGGTGATTATTTATTTCACAAGAATATGCAGACTGCACGTTTTAACCGTGACTAGAACCGATCCCGACTTATCGATGCAGTGACACATGCTTTAAGGTTAGCCCAGCTATTCTGTTCGTAGAATTCAACAAGAGGAAAGAGTGCTCTCATGCAGGGTTAGGCTCGTTCTAATTTCAGTTCATACCGCTGACGTTGGACCAGAATGAAATGAACACCCGTTGCAATTTGCCATGCAAATATTGACGTTAAGCTGCGCCGAGCCCAGCCGTGTTGAGGGGCAGGGTAAGTAATAAGCGTTAGCGCTTTGTTAGTCAGAGTTCCAGCATCACCAATAGGATTGGAGCTATAGAAACATATATTTTAGATATTTACCATTGGGTAAGAGTTGTGGCTGATGTAGCTGCTGCTGGATACTCCTTTCCTCTGTACATACACACAGACACACAGACATACACACAAGTTGCAAAAAATAAAAAATAAAAATAAAAATAAAAATACTGTCAGGACACATGGGGCCATATTACAGAAATGTCCTGATTTACACCATTTACAGAAGCAATCCTGACTTAATTTAGGAATGAAATTTCAGTCTACATCTTAACTTTGTAACCTCAAAGCCTATTTTCAATTGTGCTCCAGTATAAAGTAGCAGCATTATAGTCGATATAATATACAATATTCTAATATTGATAAATATACACCCACACATTCACTTTAGTAACCCTGTGAATAAACTGTACATGTGGGTGGTTAAATGGGGGCTATATTACTGACATACAGTGTTTGTAAAGATCAGAATGTAGTTTTACACATTTCTAATCTTTTGCTGAATGATTCTAAATGCCATTACAGTATATTGTACCATATATAGGATCTGTCATGATTTATTACTACAGATAGGGCTTAAGAACACTGAAGTTATTTGATCATTAATTAAGGAGTGACAAAAGTCTGCGTTTTTCATTTGATAATGTCAGAGTTTTATTCATTGAAATATCTTCTGAAGGCAGTATTACACACGATTGGTTCTGTGAGGCGACCAATCAGAACAGAGAGGGGGTGTGGTTATAATAACTTTGAATGTGGTGAAAATCGCTAATTGCTCTGAAAGCAAGCGCCTCAGAAGTTATTTCAATACATTAAACTGAGTGTCATTTGAACAACTAGACTCTGGCACCAAAGCTTGGACATTATTATCCGTATTAATAATAAGACATTACATTTACATTTACAGCATTTAGCAGACGCCCTTATCCAGAGCGACTTACAATTGGTACAATCTTACAATCCAAGCAATTGTGGGTTAAGGGTCTTGCTCAAGGACCCAACAGTGGCAGTTTGGCAGAGGTGGGATTTGAACCCTGGACCTTCTGGTCCAGAGTCCAGTACCTTAACCACTGGGCTACCACAGTCCCATTTGTTATCTATAGTATATATGAATTATTTTTAAAAATGACAATCTATAAAATTTCCATTTACAATACAAGCTTCCATAAGCCTTACAAGCCCTAAAAAACATAAAAAAAAAAGTTATGGTACAGGTATTGTATGGGGATAAATAAAATGTGTTAAGAACAAAATGGTGTGTCCCCAACATAAACACAATAATTTTATCTCTAACACTGACAGTTAATGTAGTAAAAATGTTCATTATTTCATATATTCTTGCTTTATGCTGCTTTATTCTGGTCAAGCTTGAGGCTGAGGAGGACCCAGTGCCAATTTCCATGGCGCAGGCAAAGTTGTACCCTGGATGTGCCCCCGGTCAATCAATCAGGGCTCAGAAGGGGTTGCTCCCCCACCCGGACTCCCCTGCCTAAGACATGACCAATGACAAGTCTAAGTGACATTTGAAATGCCTGGAAGGCACTGCTGGAACTCAGACCCAGGTCACATGCTGCGGTACCCCATGCAACCCCATATTAGAAATATGGCAAAAAGAAACAACCTAGGCTATGTTTAACCTCAAGGCTTTATGTTTGAGATGGTAAACAAGCACCAATGGAAATTATAGTATTGCCATATTATATAGGCTGAGAAAGTATTACACAGGTCGGCAGCAAGAAAGTGTCTCCATCTTTGGCAAGGTAGGATGCTTCTGTAATCGTTTTCGAAATGAAGCTGAGACAATCATCCATTTTCTGGTTACTAATTAGTGTTTAAGACTTCAAAGTTGGGACATTTCTCTAATACAGCCCCTGATTAATCGTATCCAAGCAACATTTTTGGTTTTCTTCATATAGGAACACTTGTAGCTTAACTTGTACCAGTTTGTACCCATTCGTTCAGGCATTTATTCCTTCATTACTGTCACCGAATTGAACTGACACCATTCATAATAATGGTTTGGTTCTTTTACAATCTGACTGTGACCTGATTAACCTGCTCTAAATTAGAGTGTCACCCTAATGATAGCCATAAAGGGCACTGAGGTTACAGTTGTCGCAGCAGGGAGCAAATGAGTTGCAGGCGGCCACGAGTCAGATGTTGTGAGAGTCGGCGTTAGTGAGAGCGGCGCTTGTGAGAGCAGTCACGCTGTTAGCAAGTGACATTCAAAGCGAGTCCCCAAGCAAAAGCAGGATTGGCATGAAGCGCCACAGACGGAGGCAGATCGAATGATAGATCGTCTAGAACGGATTTTAGATTTTCAAACTAGCTTATGTGGGTGAGTGAATTTGGCTAAAAAGAGGAAAAACATGAATGTGATACAAACTAAGGTATATTGTTCAAGGACTGCCAATTAGTACGTTATAATTTTTATAATTATTGAGCTGCCTGTCGGTAAACACGGGTCCCTTGAGTATAAATGAGCATAAACCCAATACACCTCTTAAACTTTACCCCCACCACACACATTGTTGGATTAAATTCGCTGTGTCATACCAAAACATAGCAAAACAAAGTAAAATTTGAATGCAATACAAAGGTCCATGGATCCACAGACTCCCAATGAGCAGTGGTTATATTCACGCCAGACACAAGGCTATATCAACACACTTGTCATGGGCCAATTTCGAGAGACCAGTCAACCTTATTCATGTCTTTGGAATGTGGGAAGTAACTGGAGACACTGGAAGAACATGCAAACTCCACACAGGCAGAGTCCAGGGTCAGCATCAAACCAGGAGTCTCAGAGCTGGAGGCGAATGGGTTAACCACATGCGCCACTGTGCCAGCCCTAGTAGTGTGTGTAGCCTATTGTCATTGCAGTGGGTCGATATTGTTTTCATGTACACATCTGGGTTGTAAGAAACAAGACCAGGCTTTCAAATCTGTGCTTGAAGTTTTTGAAGCTAGATGACGTCTTCGCAAGTGGTAACTCAAGTGTTTCTAAACCCCCTTGGGAGATTTAAAGTCACTCCCTCGATGTGCCATTCAACCATTTTCAACACAGCCATGTGTATTTCTCACCACAAAAAATAGGAACTGAATAGAAACAGAAAAATGTTTGGTCCATACTAAAGTAGCAATATGTTTGATGGGGTTGAGGTCAAGTTCTTTCACACCAAACTCCCCCAACCATGCCTTTATGGACCTTGCTTTGTGCACTTCCCCAAACCGTTCCCACAAAGTTGGAATCATGCAATTGTCCAAAATATCTTGGTATGCTGAAGCATCAGGATTTCCCTTTACTGGGGCCCCCTTTTAGGGGGCTAGACCTCTCCTTCTTTCACTTTCGGCTGCTCCCGTCAGGGGTTGCCACAGCAGCTAAGTAGAGGATATAACTAAAGGGCCTAGACCAACGTGAAAAAGAACCCCATGGCATTATCCCTTTTCCACCACCAACCCAGACTCGCCCATCAGACTGCCAGATAGAGAAGCGCGATTCATCGTTCACCATTCACAGAACACTGCTCCAGAGTCCAGTCGCAGCGTGCATTACACCACCCCATTCGACACTTGCCATTGTTCTCGGTGATGCAATGCTTACATAGAGCTGCTCGCCAATGTAAACCCATGCCATTAAGCAGAGAAGGTTTGGAACTGAGCAGAGTTTTGCCGACTTTACGCAGTATGTGCCTCGGCATTCCACCACATTGTAACTTTATGTGGTCTGTCACTTCGCGCCTGAGCTACTGTGGTTCCTAATTACACTCACAGTTGATCGTGGAATATCTAGAAAGGAAGACATTTGACAAACTGACTTGTTGCAACAGTGGCGTCATTAATTTGAGTACCACACTCAAATTCAGTGAGCTCTTTAATACGGCCCATTCTTTCTGCAACATTGATTTTATACACCTGTGGCAATGGGGTTGAATGAAACACCTGATTCCAATGATTAACCGGCGTCCAAATACTTTTGTCCATTCAGTGTATATTTATAAACAAATACTAAAGTTTCACAGTCACACTTTTAAATTGAAACTGGATTTAACAGTGCTCTTGATTTACTGTCCACAGCGCTGCCTACAAAGGAATATTACAATACGCAGGAGCGGATTGATGACCCCTAGTATGTCATATTGTAATGATTTAACATGGGGATTCACCTGAGCCTGCTGGCTAGACAGAGTGTGATTAGCATTACAGCTGCAAGAAGCGTGAGCATTTTTGATAAGCGATTATGCTTTATGGGACTCCTCAGACACCAAAAACTTCCAAACACTATTTTTGAAAGTCCTGCAAGATTTCTCCTTTGTCCAGGCTGATGGAGGGTGAATACTTTCAGGCTGCTGTAGCCGTTCTCCTGTTCTGTCTTGGCATACTAATTAGTGTCGGTTAAAGTGAGTGTAAGTGCCTAGTTTTTATGCATCTGCTCAGTTTTTTTTATATCTACAGGTCTGGTAGAAATGAAACCTTTCCCAGTGTTGTGAATGAACTGAAGTTCGAACACTATAAGGTCAGCTGATTTGCTCTATTGCTTGAAAAGCACATATATGCTAGTCGATATGCAGCTAGCTAGCCAGCTAGCAGCTTAGCTCAGTAGCACAGTAATATGCTAGTTAACCAACAGCTTAAATACTAAAACCTTAGTTATACAAGTGAAATATCAAAGTCAAAATCGCATTTTGTTTAACTGGAATGAGTTTTTTGCTGCAGACTTGCTGTGTGTATCGACGTTTCTGTAACTTTTGTGTTTTAATTCCCGACTCGCTAGCAACCAGCCGATCAGGTTATCAGCACACTGTGAATGTAGATTCACTTCTCAAACTCAGTGTTGCCAACTTCTATGAGAGGAAAGTAGCTAAAGCCCGCTTGAAAAGTCGCTAAATGATGCTAGATGATGTAATGCGCTAATTTGCATATTTGTGATGTCATCACGTTGCATTTACATCCTGTCTAGTGTCAGACGGCATCAGTCCTTTACATCTTGTTGCTTCTCTCTTACACTTTATACAGGATAAACTAAACAAACTATTTCCATATTTACAACTGAAACTATGTACAGTGGTACCTCGGTTCTTGGTTAATTCGTTCCAGAAGGCTTGTTGAGGAAAATTTTCATGGAATTTAATGAGTAATGGATTGAAAGTGAAAAGTAAAAGCAAAACACTTACTCTACTGGTGAACTCAGGGCGCTTGCTACTAATGCTAACTGCTCAGCCTAAAAGCCAAGAGGATTCAATTCATGTTTTCCTTTCGGTTGGCTGTCGTTACTAACCATTTTAGGACCCATGGGGAGTTATTTTCACTAAGAACACAGTACTGTAAATGTGTAAAGAAAAACAAACACGATAAACACAGTGTAGATCTGCACTTAGAAAGAGCTATTGTGAATCTGAATCACTGAATCACTGTGTACTGAATCGTGAATCATGAATCGAGCTTTGGCTGAAATGAGTACCGAGCAAATGTCGAGACAATTTTTTATAGTCAAAATGTGTCGACGAGTTCCGAGGTGGTCGAGAACTGAGGTACCACTCTATAAGGTTTGTACAACAAGTCACTAGTCACTTTTTTGAAAATAACTCGCTAGAGGGGTCTGAAAAGGCGCTAAATCTAACAACAAAATTGCTAAGTTAGCAACATTGCTCAAACTTGAGGTTAGCCCCAGCTTTACTGATGCCAGTGAAGCAGTTTGGATGGAATAAATAACAACCAAACAATTTCGCTATAATATTATAGGTTGAAAAGCAGAGCTACACGAGATTTAATCTGTGTATGACGTTTAACTAAATAAAACGCTACACACAAAGTTCTGGGAGGTTGCTTGTGCTTGGCAGTGTAGCTCACTAGCTAACTTTACAGAGCACAACCATAAAAAAAACAGTTACACAATCTGTGAACCATGTTGACTGCTGTTTACGAAATCGTATTAAGTCCGTCACGGAGGATTACATAAAATCTCAAGCATGCACACTGCTTAAATTAGCGCGCCCTTCATTTTAGATCTACTGCAGAAGGAGGATCATTGCAAAGCAGCGCGCTGTTGGTTGACTATGTAAAGTCAATTACAGGTTTTGTGTATGAAGTTTGTCAACCAAAAGCTAAACCACAATAATTTCCATTACAATAATGCTCAGGAAATTAATGTGACTGCTGCTTTGCTCCACAAAGTGACCTCAGCTTCATACCAATCTTATGAACTGATACAATTTTTGGATGTGCTCTCAGCGTTCTGAAAGCCACAGACTATGTGAAGCCAACATAAACACCAATTGTCTGACTGGCTAACAGACAAATTAACAAGCAAATAAAATGATTGGCCGCCTTGTGGACATGCTGCACTGATAGGCAGATGAACTGAACGTAACGGCTGCTGACAAACCGACAGAAATACAAGCTCCCTGACAGAAATACCGGCCTCGGTGTTCAAACCCGCAAACAGCTGACCAGCTCAAGGGTTTGCTGTCTGGATGGGGATTACAGAGGTGACATTTATAGAAAGCGCTGAAATATATTCCAGCTCTACCAAGTGTCTTACTCCTCACAGTGTCTTGGTGTCACTCAGAGCCTTAATAAATGCTGCATGGTTTAGCGTGGTTTTCTGGCCTGGATCGGCCCTTGAGGGAGAGAGGGAAAGATTCCTGCGGAGGCCGAGCAACCCCTGTGCCCTCTGAGACGTCTCATTTGAGTAGTGGCTGAGAGTTTGAATGAGCCTGGGGGCTAATCACAGGGCGCCTTGTTCGATCCTTTCAGAGAGAGAGAGGAAGGGAAAGAGGCCGACCAAACCACCTCAATCAAGAGGAGCAATGAAAAACAGCATGTATATGGGGATATGTGTGTTTGTGTAATTCTGTGGATGTGTATATATAAAGTATGGGACGCAGTTGCCCAGCCTTGTGATTGGTTAATCAGACTGTGGTGACTGGTGAAGCAACAAACAGGTCTGGAATTAGCTCCAAACTAAATAATGATAACATTTTGGGCTGAATTGTTGACTACACATTAGTACTTTTTAATGGGAATTTCATTTATCCACCCAGTAGCATTTCATTTTCTGATCCAAAGTGATGTTCATTCACGTTTACATTTATGTCATTTAGCAGACGCCCTTAACCAGGGTGACTAACAATGGATACAATATTGTGGACTAAGAGCCTTGCTCAAAGACCCAACAGTGCCAGCCTGGCAGAGGTGGGTTTTGAACCCTGAGCCTTCTGGTCCATAGTCCATGACCTTAACCAGTAGGCTACCACAGTCTCATATTCCATTCAATATTTCCTCAAAGCTCTAAAATATGTTCTTATTATCTTCTTATCCCAATTTATGGCATAGACTCTCCATGCTTTGTGGGGAAAAACATTTTAAGTATTAAATTATTTTGTAAATAAAAGATAGTTGCAGCTCTGACCATGGCAATGTGTATTCTCTAGATTCCACAGAGCTGAAAGGATGCTGCGATATCTCTCCAATTTGTAAAACTGAATAAAGCAAGAGAAAAATAGCCGGTCTTCTTTTACATTTAGCAGATGTCCTTATCCAGAGCAAGTCACAACTGATACATTCTTACAGTCCAAGCAACTGTCGGAAAAGGGCCTTCAACAAGGAGCCAACAGTGGCGGCTTGGCAGAGGTGGGACTTGAACCCACAACCTTTTGGTTCAGAGTCCAGTACTTTAACCATTAGGCTGTGTTACCACAGTTTTCTGTTTTAGGGCTGATCCTAATGCAGGCAGCTTTACCGTGGTGGTTTAGATCTAAGTGTTAATCCAGAACCCCTACAGGATACCAGTTCAAGGTAGATCCAGTTCTACTTGAAGAACACTTGAAATTAGTATAGGTTCCTTTGAGGGATCCCTGCTCTTTCACTGGTAATGCCAACTACCAACATTAATGGATTCGTTTTCTAACTTAGTTCTTCCTAGAACCACGTTATAGGTTCAACCCAGGTGTTCAAAGGGAATCTAGATAGAAACAATTCATAAGGCCAGCTTTTATATGGCTCTGCTATATAAAATAGCTTCTGTCGTGACTGGCTGACAAAGCCGCTATTTGAGTTTCGAGGTTCTATAAATCCATCGCAAGACGATTCCTTTGTGAGTCTAAAGAACTTGGGTCCTGTTACCAGCTTCAGAAATGACAAGGGGGAAAGCAGTCGGAAAGGAAAAGCCAACAGGAAGCGTGTACACAAAGAATCTCAAACAAGCAAGATCTGAGCAGAAAAGTCTGCACACCAGGTTAGAGCAAGCAGAGGCGTGGCTCCTTTACTGGCTTAGTTTCAGAAAATGGTCTGATATACTGTCATTTGCATTAAAGTTCTATCTAGCGAGTAAGAAACTGTGTAGTCAGATTTCATTTTATGGCTCCCTGGGTTCTGGTAAATTCTCATACGTGACTAGTCTAATGGAAACTGGAACGTATGGATACAAGTGGAGCATGACTATAGGACAATGAGCACATTGTGGAACATTTAAAGTGGCTTCGCAGAACAGCCCATCGCTCATCAGGTGCCGAGGACTGAGGTCTTCTGGGCACACGCTGAACTCCCTGAAAGGGGTCACGGGTATAAATCAGGTTTGATCTGGGATCAGTTTTGAAGCTTTTAACGTATAATTGAAAACAGGTATGCCCTACATAAGCATTCTTTACACACTCCATATGAAGTCTTGTGGATGTTTATATGTTACTCAATTAGAGCTCAGGAAGCTATGGTTGCTTGCATTTTTTAATAACTGAACCCTACCGAGGCCTTTTACCAACTCGTCTCGGTCTGACCCGGGACAGTTTAGAAAAGGTTACACAAGTTCCCAGGACGACTGAACTAATCCAAAAGTTTTCTTACACATGACTACAGAAAGGCAGGTTTTTGAAAAGTTGAAATTTGAAAAACCGGCTAGGTAGAGACAAAGTAGCAGACCAGGCAGACGTATCTTTTTAGTGTCCAACGTGTACTTGGCATGGGTTACAGGAAACAGAAATAAGCCTTGTATGGCCAGATAGGGATGAGAAAAGATATCTAGATCTTACCTTGCTAATTAGAGGCAGTTTAACATGGGTCTCATATTGCAGTCAGGAAGAAAAAAAACAAAAGCATAGCTAGACTTGGGCTTTAATAGACCAGCTATTGTGGAGTTGAGGCAGAACTCAGTGCTACCTTGTTAGAGATGGAGCAAGGAGCCAAATCTGGACCCTAAACGGCCAAGGACTGTCAGTGAGTGGGGCAGAACTGGGTCTTACCTGGCCTTGTTGGACTGAAGGCAGATAGCAAGTATACATTGGCCCAAATCTTGTTTAGTTAGACATTAGACATAAGACGTTAGACATTTTGGCAATTGTGGCAGCGAGAGTCCAGTGCCTTTTCTTATGTTTACAATACTTAGTAGATCTCTTTTAGTTGGAATAACTGAAACTGAGGCCAGGTCTCACCAGGGCAAGAAGGTGAAGACACAGGACTGGAACTTTTAAGGCTGAGGTGAATCAATGAGAGGGAAATAATCAGGCCTTACCAAGCAAGGAAGCAGCCAAATTCTGGGCATTACCAGGCTAGGCTAGAGTTTGTGGGTCCTTACAAGGACAGGCGGGTTCAAGAAATGGGGTATTCCCAGGCAGGTTAGGGAAGGAGAGAACATTTCTGAGAAAGGAGCATACCTGGGCATTACTAGCCTAGACATAAAACTGCGATTGACCAGGCCGTGTAGTGAAAGACAGGACGTAAAACTGGACCTTACCTGGTTAGGAACAGTCGGAGAAAAAAGTCAAGAGATCAAGCCTGAACTGGGCTTACTGGGACAAGCGAGACAGAGCGACGATGTTAAGACAGTGCTAACTCACCTACACATGTCTTGCCATCTGAGTGCAGCGCGAACTTCATGTGGCAGGAGCAGCGTGGTCCATGGTCTGACTCCTCACAGATGTGTTGACAGCCACCATTACCATAGTTGCATGTCACTGATAAAAGTAAAGAGCAGGAATTCACGTTGAAGCATCAACACAGCCCATGAACAGGACCTACAGTGCTATGCAAAAGTCTTAGGCCACCTTTAGAGTTGTTGTTTAGGCAATTCTATAATGACATTGTCGACAACACAAAAACGTCACAGATGGATTCGTCAATCTATAAAACTCTTTTCAATTGATTTTCTGATCTTTGTGAGCTTTAGCATACCTAAGGTTTTTCACCCTGTTCCCTTCCCTGTACCATTCCTGCTCAAACTTTTTCAGTGAAGGGTTCAACTTGGCATCCTGATAAAGCTGCCAGATGCTGCTATTGCTCAAGTGTAAGGGGAGATCACACTAAGTACTTGCCATTGTAGCCTACAGAAGCTGTTTTTCATATTTTACAGAAGTCTATATGGGTATTCTACCATTGCTAAAACAATGATATATCTAATCTAATGGTGCCCTAAGACTTGTGCACATTACTGTATGTCAACTGGTACATGCATGCTTATATGCTTACATCACACAGCCTAATAAGTATAAGGTATTTACTAATACTTTTTCACATGACAGAGGTGAGAGTGAAAAGTGAGTCGACGGGAGCACACAGCCAATGACAGAGTGAAAGAGTGGTCTTGTCTGCACACTCCAACTTTGTCTACACATGCTCTCCCCTATGTTTTCATCACTCCCCTCCTACCATTTTTTTCATGAGCACATAAAACTAGTTTCATGCAACCCACCTCTGACTTTCTGTCTAGGGTCAGGGTTTTATTGGGTTCAATAAGTCCTGACATACACAATTTACTCTGACAGGGATATTCCTTTGGACCCAACTACAAAAAATACCCAAATACAAAATGAAGGGTTAGATTGATTCCAGTGCTTCATATCTGACCAAACCGGCAGTTCAAGAGCTTCAACCAAATTTGGATAATAACCGCCAACACATCACTTTCTTCTATGGAATGACTATGATTAACGCAACCCAAACAAGTCAGGGTGGCATATTGGCCATGATATGGACCAACACTTCCAGTTGGACCAATTTCAGCCCAAACTGAGATGTCACAGATCATTTTGGGTCTGCTTAAGGAATCACTTCACCACTAACACGGAGCTCAAACATTGGCTTAAGGATATATTTGAGCCTTTGAAGTGTGGGTGTAAAACCTTGGCGGTAAAATTGTCACAATGTGAAAAATACAATTGAACACTGAAACGCTGTGCCAGAAATGATATTCTTGAAAACCCTCTAAAACCAGAATATGACAATACTCAAAATACCATTTTCTCTTATGTTTACATTGTCCTAGCTCATAGTGAATCAATATATAGTACTAATAAATTAAACTTTTTGTAAATTTAGTAATTAATTGAGGTAACAGTTGTTTATTTCATCACATGGACTTTAGCGTTACAAGAAACATGCAGTGAGTATACATAATAAATCAGAGAAGCGTAGTTCGCATATATCAGGCAGAAGAGCCAATCAGAGAGTCCCATTAAAAAAATCCACTCACACTTGCAGTCGCGGTTGTTCCTGGTGAGCTGGAAGCCCGGTCTGCACTCGCAGGCGATGCCTCCTTTCGGTGTTTCCCTGCAGATATGAGCACAGCCATGGTTCTTGTCCATGCAGCTGGGGCCTTCCTTCGTCCCGTTCATACGCACTGCAGAGGGGCCAGAAACACATTGATCATTTAGGGCTGCGGTTTGCAGCAGTTCAAGCTATGAGCTTTATTTATTGTCCTTCATGACAGTAATGAAGATTAAAGTTCTGTAGCTGTATGTAGAAAGTGTCAGCATGTCAGGCTACTGAAACAGTGTATAAAGAAAAGCATCTGGGAGGGGACCCACCAGTCTCAGAGTGAACATCAAACTGCTTTTTTAAAAAGCTGACCCCAGTACACACGCTTACTCAGCCGTGTTTGAACAGTAAAAGGAGAACCGTGGCACCCAACCGACTCCCGATCCCATGGTGCATCTGTGTCAATAGATCCTCAGCAGCATGGGAAACAGTAGTGCTCACCACAGTGAGTGTAAAGAGATTAAATGAGATTTCAATTAACCAAGGGTTTTATTGAATAATAGTGAAAGTCTTCCTAAAGGTATTCCTAACTTTAAAAGTTCAACAGAAAATCTGGCCTGATAAACCAAGCATGTTAGTGTAAAATATACAAAGACTGAGAATACCATCCGAGTTTAAATTGAACAGCACAAATATATCAACATCCACAACGATTACACACAAAATGACTGTCTCCCCATACATTGGTTTATAAGTATTGGTCTACCACAATATCAATACCATTTTCCTTTTTTATATTTCCTCTTTACTTTTTATTTTACTATTTAATTATCATTTTACATGGAGAAATCATTGTAAAATACATTGATATACAGCCCATCTCTCTTTCACAAACAGATCTATGGAGTGAGAGTTCTGTCCTTTATGTGACAGCGCAAGGTATTTCCTGTTATGTACGAGGTGAGCGGGTATTTCAGAAGCGAGAAAAAAAAAACATCTAAGCTGGCAAACTGGCTACTACATATTGTGTGTTAGACCAAGTGATTCTGTGGTGCCATGCAAAGCACTGGCACCCTGTTCAGAGTGTATTCCCAGTTGGGACACTGGTGCTGTAGGGTAGGTAGCTTATTCATAGACTAAAATAAAAAGAGAGCTAAAGATGATACCACATACCCTTATACCATCTGCTGTACAAAACAAAAAACTTAAATTGCTTTCTGCTTTCAGTCTATGCTAACAGTTTCCCCTGATGCATTCATCAGTGCTAGCTTGGGTTTGAGCCTCGCCGAAGGGCCAAAAAGGGTGAAGTTCTCATGCAAGTCTCAAGCTGTAGCACGCACTTGCCCTTAAAAAGGCTGCCAGATTATTCCTGGTTTGATCATTACGGCAGTTGTTGTAGACGCTCTCGAGACTGTGCCTTAAAGAAAAATGCTATAAAATGACCAAAAACTGAGGTGAAGCGAAAGACAGCAAGTGCTACAATGGGAGATGGAAAAACAGTGAAGCAGAGCCTGATGGAAAAAATGAGTGTAAAATATTCTAATTAATGCTATAAATCAAAGTCTAATACGAATATAAAGTCGCCACTAGCTATGATCTATTGTATATAATATTGTGTTAAATATAGCAATATTGTGCAATCAAGAATTCCCTTACAAAAACAAGTATACTTAAAATTCATATTAGTATTTAAACTTTAGTAAAGTTCAAGTGTAGGTCCCAAGTATACTTGATGTCGTAAGCATACCAATATCGATGTATTAGCATCGATGTATAACCCTTTAGAATTTTCTACATTTCTGCATTAATATGACCTAAAACATCATCAGGTTTTCACACAAGTCCTGAAAGTAGATAAAGAGAACCCAGTTAAACAAATGAGACAAAAATATTATACTTGGTCATTTATTTATTGAGGAAAATCATCCAATATTACATATTAGTGAGTTGCAAAAGTATGTGAACCTTCGCTTTCAGTATCTGGTGTGAACAGAACAGCTTCAACTCTGGGATGTTGGTGGGTTTCCTCACATTAGCTGCTCGCTTCAGGTCCTTCCACAACATTTTGATTGGATTAAGGTCAGGACTTTGACTTGGTCATTCCAAAACATTAACTTTATTCTTCTTTAACCATTCTTTGGTAGAACGGCTTGTGTGCTTAGGGTCGTTGTCTTGCTGCATGACCCACCTTCTCTTGAGATTTAGTTCATGGACAGATTTCCTGACATTTTCCTTTAGAATTCTCTGATATAATTCAGAATTCATTGTTCCATCAATGATGACAAGCCGTCCTGGCCCAGATGCAGCAAAACGGGTCCAAACCAAATGATACTACCACCACCATGTTTCACAGATGGGATAAGGTTCTTATGCTGGAATGCAGTGTTTTCCTTTCTCCAAACATAATGCGTTTCTGTTAAACCAAAAAGTTCTATTTTGGTTTCATCCGTCCACAAAACATTCTTCCAATGGCCTTCTGGCTCGTCCACGTGATCTTTAGCAAACTGCAGACGAGCAGCAATGTTCTTTTTGAAGAGCAGTGGCTTTCTCCTTGCAACCCTGCCATGCACACCATTGTTGTTCAGTGTTCTTCTGATGGTGGACTCATGAACATTAACATTAGCCAATGTAAGAGAGGCCTTCAGTTGCTTCAGTTGCTTAGGTCCTTTGTGAGGCTTCTTTTTTGCAGAGTAAAGTTTTAAGCGGAATTTGTGAATGTAACTCTGTATTGTAGTGCTTGATAATGGTTTACCAAAGTAATTCCGTGCCCATGTGGTTCTATCAGCTATTGATGAATGACGGTTCTTGATGCAGTGCCGTGTGAAGGATCGAAGATCACGCCTCTTCAGTTTAGGCTTGCACCCTTACCCTTTATGAACTGAAATTCTTTCAGATTCCTTGAACTGTTTATTGAACTGAGGTCATATCGTCCAGCACTAAGACTGGGAATTTACCCAATAATTGACTCAATCTGAACCTGCTGAAATTTGAGGAATCCATGTCTAGATCTCCAACCAACACAAAAATCTGGTTTAACACCAGCTATACAAAGTGCCAATGTGAAGAAACTGACAAGCCGTTGACTTCAGAACATTTTTTCTTCTTCATAAACCTGTTCCATACACCAATGGGTCGTTATCGTATGCACAAGTGAAGCCCACTTCATTTAGTAGTGCTAATATCTTATATTACAGTACTAAAGCATCAATTATAAATTCACACAATGATGGCTAGTTAGACCAGATGATGCTGCAGATGCAACCTGTCTTCACTTTGCTGCCAATAAAACAGCAGTAATTAAAACTACCTGTAATGCATTAAAGCCTCACACTTTTCAACAGCACTAATGAGCACCTAAGAGCCCACAGAGCCATAAAATGAAATTTATAGAGTGGTCTAGCACTCCTCAGCTCTGGGAATAATGTGCTAAAGAGCAGACGCATCTGAACAGCAGTTTTCAGGCCGTCGGTCTAACAGACACTGGGTTTTCTTGTGTAGTACTGCAGTTTGATATTATGTATTTAAAGTGGAGAAACGGTTCATGCCATAGCAACACAATTCATAAATTCACATAGAGACAGGTCAGTAGCTTTTGTAGATGTTTATGTTAAACACCTAGAAGAAGAAAATATCTTTTAATTGACCATGGAATTATTGTTGGTGCCAAAAGAGGTTAGGAAAACAGTAGCTCTAAGCCAGATGAGAGCGGTCAGGGGTGAACATGTTTAAAGTGAGGATACAATATTTCTTTTACAAATGGTTGTAACCAGAAAAGCATACCTCAATGCAGAACCTTAAGGCAGATGGGCCACAACACTGAGTGCGTTTAAATCCGATCATAGTCTGATTTCTGCACTTGTCTCATTATACAAGTGGCCATGCATACAGCATACTCCGATCTAAAAATCAGCTTAAGAAATGAGATAAAGACAGCTGGATTTTACTCCTGTAATTGGATTACTCATAGCATGAGTGCCAGTTGTCCAATTATTATCGGCGTTTTCAGTCTGCACATGTGCACGAGCCTTCCCCCACGGTTGCCAGGTCCGCCAATTTCTGAAGACTTGGTTTTATTTGGCATCTTTTTCCCTCAACTTTAGCAGTTGTTTTCTTGCTGGATCTGGCAACCCCGGAATTAAACGTGCCATGGAATTAAAGGCAGCAAAATGGTTATCGAATGCATTGGGGAGACTCTGAAAAGGAATGAATTGATTACAAAATGTATGTCCCATATTTCTATGATATTATTGGCTGGATGCAAATTAGAAATGCCTGAGTTATGTAAACCCGGAGCTTCCCCATTATCTGATTACTCAGGAGCATGTATACAAGCTGACAAAATCTGATTTTCTGCAGTTATCGTTACTATTAAGTCCATGTAAACGCACTCATTGATTTCCACTCCTGTCAACCATGAAATTTGAAGGCTACCCTGTAAGCATGTTCAGTGTAACTACACAATTGGAAAATGTTGCCTGGGCAGATTACTCTTGATTTCTGTTGTGAATCTCTGAGTTAGTACTACAGCCACGTTAGTAAGGAACATGCCAGAGGCAGAAGTTTTCAGATCCTAAAATATAAAAGCCAAATATTTCCAGTTTGTAAATAAAGTCCAGGCAAATCCAGTTTACCAAGGATTCGGGGTTATATAGAAGCTAGATGTAATGATGAGACTAAAGTGACTATTCTACTCTAAAGTACTTCTGATACTTAGGTCAAAATAATACGAGTTGCACTTTCCATTTCCTTCATCCTTTAACTTTAAGACAAAAACAACCAGAATGGAAAAACTTCGACAGATTTCTCTTTATTTACTGTCGGTACTTATTGGTCGCTCTGCCACACTGGTGCCAGCGGATGAATATACGGGCATTCCTCCTGTTTTCCCTCAAATAGTGACGCATTAAAACCTTTAACAAGCCGATATAAAAGCCAACGAGTGAGCAGAAACATGGAACAGGAGCAGCAGCGTGAGGAACATCACGGCATGGAAGAATGATTAAATTATTGTTTTCGATACGCGCTGCCCAAAAATTCGCAGACCTTAGCGAGATTCGGTACATAAATTTACATTGATTTTTTGAGGGTAATGTCACGGTGCAGTTAGTGAAATGGAGACTGGCCTGAAGTATCCGACTCTGCCTGCCCCTATTCAGCTCGGAGCTCTGGGAGCTGAACGCAAATGAGGGATGACAGAAAAGCAGACTGCTCATCACGGATCACTCGAAAAGGCCCAACACAGGAAAATGCATAGGCAGCACAAGCCTCAAGTGTTTATACAGATTTAGGAGACGGAGAGACTCCTAAGAGAGAAAGAGTGACCACTGGCAATGTCTGGAAGCATGGAAAGAGATGCAGCGTTCAGAACGCTTGCAATCTGTGTTGGAGTCGATCAATTCTAGGTCGACAAAGAGGAGAGAGCTACAATAGTCAGAGACAACATGTTTGACATAGTAGGAGAAAGACCTGTAATTGTAAAAGACCAAAGAATATCAATCGTGAGACAGAACAGAACTATTAGAAGATTACAGTACAATAATGAAGAAACAGAGGATTATACGACTACAGACCTACAAAAGTAGAAGAATGAATGCCTGTAATAGTTAAAGACAGTAGGACCAATAGAACTGCAAGAATGAAAGTCATCAGAACTCCAGCAATGAGATACAAGAGAATAAAACAGTCAGGAAATGCAGGACTATAAGGTTGAGAGACTACAATTCAATGGACCATCACAGTGAGAGGTTATAGATCTACAGTACAAAACTTTCATAGAGGGAGACTACAAGACTGAAATAGTAAGGGCTGTAATAGATAGGGAATCTAAAACTGGAGAATTTTTGGGTATAATAGCCAGAGACTACAGAGCTATAGTTGGTAGAGACTACAGGACTACAATCATGAAAGGCTACAAGACTACACAAGTAAGAGATTACAGTACTGTTGGAATGAGAAATTACAGGATTATAGGATTAATGTACTGAGAAGCAAACAGACCACCATAGTGAGAGATACAATACTGAAGGCTACAATAGTGAGTGACCACTATACTACAATCCTTAGAGACTACAGGACTACAGTAGTGAGATATTACAGGACTACAATTGTAAGGGACTACAGGACTATTGTTTTGAGAGAATAAAGGACAACCACAGTAAAATGCTGCAGGAGTACAGTGGTGCTTGAAAGTTTGTGAACCCTTTAAAATTTTCTATATTTCTGCTTAAAGACGAGCAATGTTCTTTTTGGAGAGCAGTGGCTTTCTCCTTGCAACCCTGCCATGCACACCATTTGTTGTTCAGTGTTCTTCTGATGGTGGACTCATGAACATTAACATTAGCCAATGTGAAAGAGGCCTTTAGTTGCTTAGAAGTTACCCTGGGGTCCTTTGTGACCCCGCCAACTATTACATGCCTTGCTCTTGGAGTGATCTTTGTTGGTCGACCACTCCTGGGGAGGGTAACAATGGTCTTGAATTTCTTCCATTTGTACACAGTATGTCTGACTGTGGATTGGTGGAGTCCAAACTCTTTAGAGATGGTTTTGTAATCTTTCCCAGCCTGATGAGCATCAACAACTCTTTTCCTGAGGTCCTCAGAAATCTCCTTTGTTCGTGCCGTGATACACTTCCACAAACGTGTTGTGAAGAGCAAACTTTGATAGATCCCTGTTCTTTAAATAAAACAGGGTGCCCACTCACACCTGATTGTCATCCCATTGGTTGAGAACGCCTGACTTTAATTTCACCTTCCAATTAACTGCTAATCCTACATTACTATACTAGGGAGTGGTCACAAGTCTAAAATAGTGATAGATTACAGGAAGACCAAAGCAAGATTAGAGAACTACAATACTAAAAACTAAAGGAAGTGTGTGCAACAAATAGAGAATAAAGGACTACAGTACTGACAGGTCATGAGTTTGAACTGATATATGCTGGTTTCACATCCAAGCAGGTTGGTAGATGTGAACTATCACTTAGCAGCGACCGGTCTTCTTGGAACCAGCATCTATGTGATGGACTCATCTAGTGGACTGGTAACTGGCTATAACTTGAGAACTTGGACGAATTCTGGTGTCTCTGTATGTAAGGTGGGACAGATTTCACGAGGCTGAGTGGTTCTAAGAGAAAATGATGAAGCAATCTATCACCCAACCTAAGTGCACACGGTCAGCCATCGGAAACCATCCGTACAGTACTGTACAGACGTACAGTATGCAATCTCTTAAGTGAACAGATGTCAGAACCCCTGAGCCAGCCATACAATTTTATAATAATGACCTGTAACTGCGCTAATACAATCGGTACCACAGCCACTGCCCCAGTCTGCTTGAGGTCGTCCTCTGTTGTGAATTAGTTTTGCAAGAGCGTAATTCCTAACAGACGACTGTGGGAGGAGGGAACGCAGGAACTGCAGAGCTACAGCGTGGTGTTGGTGGATTTACTGCCGTTCTGACCTCTTCGTCCAAGAGGTTTTAATTTGGGAGCAATAAAACCAACATTAACATGAAATATGGGAGATTAGAGAAGGCATTTATCAATCCCCTTCCAACGGGAGAGGGAAAAAAGAGGGAATTAAGCAAACAAACTAAAGGCTTTGCCTCCTTCAGCATTCGAAGCATATGATCCGGCGATTCAAATGGCTCGAATAACACGGCGCTTATGAAAGGCAAACACAGGCGGTGCAGTCAGCCAGACAGATCTCCCGAGATGAAGCTTGGCTGTCGGGTGTTTTTACTAGCGTGAATAAAACACAGGCAGTGCCACACCACATTGGCTAAAGCCAACTCAGCTGATGATGTACATGATGGATATGAATTTGTTAGTATAAGAAGAAAAGTCATCTAGCGGCATCTGTTAAGGTCAATGTTGGATCATTTATGAAGTACTGAATTACTGGCCTGTAAGGTGATGGTTCCAAGGCCCAACACTGCCAAGTTTCTACTGTGGTGCCCTGAACAAGGTTCTTAACCTTGAACTGCATGGATTGAATAAGGTTCAGTTTAAGATAAAAGCAAGTGACAAATATGTAGCCAAATAAGACTTTGGTCCACCAATTGGAAGGTTATGAGTCCAATAATTTGCCAATGTTGAACCCAGCTGAACTGTAGTGCCCAGTACCCAGTGCTGTAACTGTAACGCTTAGGCGGAATCACTCACCTTTAGGTCGCTGAATGCAAGTGTGCTGGTTGTCGGACAAAAAAAAGCCCTCTTTGCAGCGGCACTCGTAGCTTCCCATCATGTTCACGCAAACCTGCTGGCAGCCGCCGTTCCCCTCCGAGCATTCGTCCACATCTGCAGCGACAAAGTCAGTCAGTCAAAAAAATTGCCCTGAGGCACATGTTCTATCCTGTTTGAAAGTATTTATCCAGTGTCTCTGAGAAGAGGCAAACCACAGTCACTGAGACAGATTTGTATGATGGGTGTTACCAGCGACCAGCATATGTTGTGTTCGGGATACTGGTTTGCTGGTCAACAAGCTTGTTCAATGGTCTTTTTGGAGAGCAGTGGCTTTCTCCTTGCAACCCTGCCATGCACACCATTGTTGTTCAGTGTTCTTCTGATGGTGGACTCATGAACATTAACATTAGCCCATCGGAGAGAGGCCTTCAGGTGCTTAGAAGCTACCCTGGGGTCCTTGTGACCTCACCAACTATTACACGCCTTGCTCTTGGAGATCTTTGTTGGTCGACCACTCCTGGGGAGGGTAACAATGGTCATGAATTTCCTCCATTTGTACACAATCTGTTTGACTGTGGATTGGTGGAGTCCAAACTCTTTAGAGATGGTTTTGTAACCTTTTCCACCCTGATGAGCATCAACAACTCTTTTCCTGAGGTCCTCAGAAATCCCCTTTGTTTGTACCATGATACACTTCCATAAACATGTTGTGAAGAGCAGACTTTGATAGATCCCTGTTCTTTAAATAAATTCTCAAATTTCACCTTCAAATGAACTGCTAATTCTAGAGCTTCACATACTTTTGCCACTCACTAATATGTAATATTGGATCATTATCCTCAAAAAATAAATGACCAAGTATAATATTTTTGTCTCATTTGTTTAACTGGGTTCTCTTTATCTACTTTTAGGACTTGTGTGAAAATCTGATGATGTTTTGGGTCATATTCATGCAGAAATATAGAAAATTCTAAAGGGTTCACAAACTTTCAAGCACCACTGTAATCTAGCTAATACTTAGTAAAAAATCAGCATTAAAATGAACTCCCGCTGATTTAACAGGACTCGTAAAAAGCTCAGATTTGCTCCAGAGAAAGTATGGCACTGCTGGTGTTACTGCACAGCACATGATGGTCTAGATACGATTTAAAAGAGACAAAGTTGAGGAGATTCCCGTAGGGTTCTGGCACAGTGTGTAGCCTTTGACATATGTTATAAAGCTTTTAAGGAGAACACCTGCCTGAAGATGGCTACAGACTGGTCAGCTAGGCCAGAGCTAGCGGCAGACAGTTTTATTACAGCTTCTGCAACATCAGTGACGTTCCAGCTTTGAATTTTCCAGTATTATAAACTTGTATTTAATACGAAAAGTTGGAAACGCACTACATTACAGTTGGCCGTCATTAACCATTTTGCTGCTTTCAGTTTCTGTGTAGAGCTTCGGCATCAGAACAAAATATGATAGCAATAATACAGCTACAATATTTATCCATATTTATGCAACTGATCGGCTTTGACGTAAGTAACATCTAGTGCTACTTAATTTCACCCATGATGTTTCCATAAATATATAAAATACCAAATCTTCATACTAGAGTTGTCAGACGATTCACAGCATTGAACGCACCAATTTTAACCCATTAATCACGTTTGCTTGTTTGAATGTCAGACTAAAGTTATGTTTCTGTAAAAAAGTGTTCAAGTGGATATATTTCTGTTAATGTCATCCCATTGATTGAAAACACCTGACTAACTTCACCTTCAAATTAGCTGCTAATCCTAGAGGTTCACATACTTTTGCCACTCACTAATATGTAATATTGGATCATTTTTCTCAATAAATAAATGACCAAGTACAATATTTTTGTCTCATTTGTTTAACTGGGTTCTCTTTATCTACTTTTAGGACTTGTGTGAAAATCTGATGATGTTTTAGGTCATATTTATGCAGAAACATAGAACATTCTAAAGAGTTCACAAACTTTCAAGCACTGTAGCTATTTGAAATGCATACATAATGTCAGACATAAATACGCAGTAAGCAGTCTAGCTAGTCTTGAAGTTTTTTCCACTTGTAGTTGTTAAGCTATCCCATGGCTTATCACATAAATAATAAATGCCAGTTAACTTAAATTCATAAGGCTATAGAGGTCACGTTTGCAAGCCAGCTAGCATAGTGTATGGTAGGGTTAGATAATCTATAATACTCAGTAAAATGAAAGTTAAAGGAACTCCTGCTCAAATTTAAATGCAGTGACTGTGCTGTGCTAGTTTGACAAATTTTATATATTTAATTGACTGAATCTCAGTTCCTTTGTGCTTTCTTAACACAACGCACAAGGAGAAACGGGACACAAACTTTTGCTTTCATGCTTCAGGATTTGGGGTGACCTTGTTTTTTGCTCCATTAATATTTGACGTCCTGACAAACCATTTCCTGTATTGATAGCCATAATTAGTCATTAGTCAGTAGCCTTGCACATTACATCCACATAGTGTCAGCTTAATCTAACAAAACTTAACCGCAGGCTCAGGACCTAATGCTAATTACAGTAAAGTGCATTTCACTGCAAATCATCACCGGACATCAGCAAAATACTGCGTTTATCTAAATTGAATATGGTGCCGTTTCTGTATTAAATTAGAAACCAGAATATCAGAAAGCGGCTAAAACTTGTAACATAACACAAAGATAATAAATCAGGCAGGAAGAACATCTGGAGTACAAGAATTCATTTCCTCATAATCAGATGAGCGTAATCAATGAAAAATGATCCACACAACAGAACCACGTCTGTTGACACGGCGACCAGCTGCTTTAGTGAAGTTCTAGACGTTAGCACATGAGCAGACTCTCTCTCACACACTTAAATGAGCCGTTGCCTCGGCGGCTCACGTCTCCTCGTCACTCGGCTCCTACAGAGGCCTGCGCTATGCGGTGGAGGCAGCGCACGTCCATCGCAAATATTTTGAAAAGGAAAGGGATTCTGGCCAGCGCTCAGGTTATTTGCACTTAAAAGGATTCTTTAAACACTCTCTGGAGAGGATGAAGAAGGTAATCAAGTTAAAAGTGCTGCCTCAGAACTGAAAAGTGAGACATCTTTCCATCGTGCTTTCACACACTCGTACCCATACACCTTCACACTTACACAATCTGTCTCTATATCCTTACTGAATATAGCACAGGCGGGGAAAAAACACTGCGTGATTATCACCATCACTGGCCACATTCAAACAATGAACCTGAGGCCGTGTTCAGAAAGATTCTTAACGCTGAGAGTAGCTCCTAGTGACTAAATTCTAAGACAAATCTTAGAGGTGTATCCCTCTCAAAGTTAGGAGTAGATCCTAGTAAAGATAGAAGTTATTCACAAAGCATCTTAACCCTTAAAAGAGCTCCTGAGATGAAAAACTGTTAGGAGTAAGAAGCAAGACATTTAGGAGCCTTAGGAGTTTTCTTAAACAGAGGAGACAAATCCGGAAGGCGACGAGGCAGAAATGTTCTCCAAACACCGAATAATAGTGAGTTAGTCAAACGCTACTAATTAGATTTTTGGATGACCTTATTAGGATCTTCTACCCAGCGCAACAATGCTGTACCACCCAAAATGAAAGCAACATATGAACCAACCTCACCAGTTAAAGATTAGACACGGCAGCAATCATACCTGAAAAGAGCAGAGCCACATAGGCCAGTTCATAGGCCATGCAATAGATTATGTAGGCTACAAAAATGATCAGCATTATAAATACACTGTCAAAAAAATAATACGCAAGAATAGCCTACACCTCTCATTTCAAAGGCTTGTAATAGGCTATACAGTATTTCCCTAATTAAGACTGCGTTAAGAGAGTGAGTGATTGACGGGTGACGGCCAATCACAGTCTTCAAAAGAATAACCCCACCTCCTTATTGAGATAAATGTTTTTGACTTCCCCTTGCTCAGAGTTGCTCTCAGATCGCTTCTGAATCACTCCTGAGCTTAAACTCCTAGCTAGGAGTTTTTAAACCAAGTTAGGAGTACCCTAAGAGTATTCTGTTTTTTTTTATATTGTAGCCCGGACTGGACGTTCTCAATAGTCATAGAGCAAAAACTGATCTCAGACCGATGTTCACAAGCTCAGGTTGGCTTTGATTGCAGAGCTGCGAGCTTCACAGTGGAACATTACGATCATGATTAGGTTTAGATGATGGCATCAGTCACGGCAGGCATTACATACTTCGCAGATGATCGTGCCGTTGATATTTTTATCGGGATCAAAATTTTTGGCTCATGCAAGAGCGACATACAATCGAGCTGAACAAGTGAAGGTCAAGCTCCTTGGTGTAGCTTTTACTGGTAGTCCAGAGCCTTAAGCACTGAGTCACTGTCGTCCATTTTTTTTTTAAACTTCTACAGCATTTAGCAGACGCCCTTATCCAGAATGACTAAACTGATTTCTGTGCCACCAGAAATTGAACCATATCTATTGTGAATTGAGAGCATGGCTGAACTTTATTCATTCACCTTTTGTATGATCCTGATCATGGATTCCATGGCTGGCCCAGAGACCTGATCCCTGATCCACTGGATGTATGGCCGGAACATGTAGTCTCACTCACTCATTTACTCTCATCTTAGGTAGCACCATGGGCAGCACCATGGCCTCCCAGCTCCCAGCAAGAAGATCCTGGGTTCTAACCCAGGTGAAGTGTACTCTTTCTGTGTCGACTCTCAATGTCTGCATGGGTTTACTCCAGGTACTCTGGTTTCCTCCCACAGCAGTCCAAAGACATGCATTAGGTTAATTCATATATATATATATATATATATATATATATATATATATATATATGTATATATATATATATACACATACATATATATATATATATACACACACACACACACACACACACACACACACACACACACACACACACAGTAGTACTTGAAAAATTGTGAACCCTCTAATAATTAGTCAAACCGAACAGCCCAACCTTGCTCTCAACCTTTTCATCAGCTGGCTCAAAACAGCTGCTAAAGCACGCTGCAAAATACTTTATTCAGCTATTAAAGTAATAGTAGTAATAATAAAATAATAGGCCTGTCATGTAGAAGTGCAGGCCATACTTTAATGAGAATCACTGCCTCATTCTGTCATCAATCACAATAAGCTGGGAGTCAAGTAGATTCTTGTTAAGGTTCGCGTAACATTTGGTTGAACTGGCTGAGCAGCGCAGCCTGACAGAATTAGTACTCCGCTCTGGCACGGTTCCTCGCATCATCAGTGGTGGTGACGGCTATCTGGGCCTCCATTTGTGTCTCACTTTCTCTCCAGCAAATCTCAGCATGATTTGTTCCAATGGCTATCACATGCGGCAGATTAGCCTGCTTAAACCCATTTTTGGATGCAACGCCATAGTTGCCTCATGTATCTCAAGTTCCAGAAGTTACGCTGGAGCCGGATCCTTGAAACACATTCTATTCTCATAAATCAACTGAAGCAATAACTGGGTATAAGACAGTAAATCCATTACTACTGCCACGAGTAAATAACGAATTTCATTTGTTGAAGATTTGGTTTTTATTGTCGAGCAAAACGGTTTTCGTTTACCTTCTTTCGAGAAGTGGGAGCATAGTTTTAATAAAAATGGATCCATTTATATCAAGCACTGCGCTATTTCAGTGGACTTTATGGAGGTAATACAATCACCAATCACTTTGTTAGGTACACCTCCTTGCTTCTACACTAACTGTCCATTTTCAGTTCCACATGCCACTTTGTAGTTCTACAATTATAGATTGTAGTCCATCTGTTTCTCTACATACTTTGTGAGTCCCTGTTACTCTGCGCTCTAATAGGCACGACCCTGAAGTATTATTCACTCAGTGTGCACTCTTAGATACATCTACCATACTGGTCCAGATTGTAGATGTAAAGTCAGAGACAGTAGCTCATCTGTTGCTGCACAGATCGTGTTAGTCATCCTCTAATCCTTCATCAGGGCTCACAGGATGCTGGTGGCTGAACATTTTTGGTTGGTGAACCATTTTCAGTCAGTAACCCCTTTCTGATTAGGGTCACCGTGGATCTTTAGCCAATACTGGATGCACTTGGTGCATTTAATAATCCGATAACTTTTCTTAATAAGTTTCTTGGGTATCAGATAATGGGAAACCTCCAGGTTTATATAACCCTGGCGATAATCGGATTTCTACTTTGCAATCAGCCAATAATCTCACAGAAAGATATGAAGTAAACTTCAATTTTAATACAAAATAAACAAAATTCTTCATTGTCTTGAGTATATATTGCGTTTCAGACTCTCCACGAAGTGTTCGATAGCTGTTCAGCGGGTGCTTCGTTTAATGCCAGGGTTGCCAGAACCTACAAGGGAATCCCCCAAGTGTTCAATGTTCGTAATCCCCAAAATAACGTGAAATCTCCAAGAATAAGTGGACCTGGCAACCATGTTTTTTTTCCCGCTAGCTGCAACTGCCAAATCCGATTGAGATCGGGTAACTGGTAATACATGCTAAAATAAATCAGACTACTTAAATTTAATCCAGCTCTCTTTATCAGATTTTCTAATCTGACTTCTAGATCGTAGTATGCTGTATATATGACCACTTGAATAATCAGATAACTTCAGAAATCCAACTATGATCGGACTATTAAGTGCATGTAAAAGCACTCGGTGGCAGCTAAGCATAAGTGGGATTTGAACCCCGGATCTTTTGGTCCATAGGTCTGTACCTAGAGTGTATCACACCTGAAACATGTATTTGTATCCTAAAACATCAGTTTATTTATAGTAAGTGTATGGGTAGCCCAAAACAGGGAGTCCTTGTCCAAGAAGATCGAGTGAAACTGCTACTGTTCAGTTTGATCCCAAATCCGATCCCCTTAAGAAGAGCGAGGCCTCCCATTAGTGTGTTTGTGCTTTTAATTTGCAGGCTTTTAGAGCCTACATTGCCTTCGGCCCTGCACCAAACGGTGCACATGTCCACAAATATTTAGCCACACACCTCAGCAAGGAAGGCAAGCAGAAATAATGACATGGATAAACACTGCGCTGGCTTCAACCTGGCTTTCAGAAGGAAAGGAGGAACACTCCAGAGCCGACAACCTCCATGAGAGCTAACCGAGGCTCAGCACTAATCCAACGATTCACCCTTAAAAACAGAACCCGTCCTTTGACCAGCACGAGGGAAGGGCGAGGGTAAAGCCAAAGCCAAACAAACAGAATAAAGTCTTTCCTGACAAGATTAAAGGATTTTTTCGAACTTTTCCTCTTTCCACCGAGGCTATGGAAATGAGAAGTCAGCAGAGGATGATATTTTTAGTCACACTTAATAGTGGCCAGAACTTCACAGAAAGTTCAGTTTCAGTCAAAATGGGTCTTAATAGTATGTTTATTAGCCGTGTCCATAATACTGGTGGGAAAATGATACCAGAGCCAGCTATTTATTGTATCATAAAGTTGTTTTTTTAATTATTTATCTTCAGGAACTGCATTAGCCTGGCAAGGGTCATGAAGGTTTGAAGTTTAGCCTGCAAACACTGTGCAAGGAGCATCACACACATTCAATCATCCACTCTCAATGCCTAAGGCGAATTAAAAGTGAGTGCGTTTACATGCACTTAAAACTGATCATAGCCGGATTTCTGCAGTTATCTGGTTATTCAAGTGGTCATGTAAACAGTATACTCCAATCTAGAAATCAAATTAAGAATTCCGATAGAGCTGGATTTTATTCCAGTATTCAGATTACTCGTAGCATGTATACCATTTACTCAATTATACTGTGTTTTCAGTCTGCGCATGTGCGTGAGGGCTTCCCACACGGTTGGCAGGTCCATATATTTTAAAGACTGAGCTTTATTTGGCCTCTTTTTCCATTGACTTCAGAGGGGTTTTTTCTCGCTGGATCTGGCAACCTCGTAATTTAAAGCGCCACGGTTATCGGACACTTTGTGGAGACTCTGAAACGCAGTATATACTCTATATACTACTTTAATATTAAAGATTGAAATAAAGTCTGTCATCTGCAGTGAATTCTGGGTTGCCAGATCCCGTGAGTTAAAAAACAACAACCAGAAACTACTCTCAGAAGCAACCGTGTTACACTCTTATGTTACGTTTTCGGGCATGCACAGACTTAGAAAACTGACTGAAACCATGGTATGGGTATAAATGCTCTGCGAAATCTGATTACTGGAGTAAAATCCAGCTTTCTTTATTGAATTTCTTAATCTGATTTCTAGATGTAGTATGTTGTATATGTGACCACTTGAATAATCAGAAAACTGATCTTTCTTTATTTGAAACATTTTCTTTTGCTGGCACTGTTGCTAGGACTTTGCAACATTTATCACATTCCCCCACTGACCTGTACATTTCTCCATCTTCTTCTTCTTTCAGCTTCTCCCTTTATCAGGGGTCACCACAGCGAGTTAAACGTTTCCACCTCACCCTGTCCTCCAAGTCCTCTACTCTCACCCCAACTCCCTGCATATCTTCATTTACCACAACCAAATAACTCCTCTTTGGTCTTCCTCTTCGTCTCTTGCCTGGCAGCTCCATCGCCAACATCCTCCTACCAATATATCCACTGTCCCTCCTCTGCACATGTCCAAACCATGTCTTCCCTCTCGAATTTTGTCTCCCAATGTTCCAACCTGTGCTGTCCCTCTGATGATCTCATTCCTAATCCTGTCCACCCTAGACACTCCTAAAGAGAACCTCAACATCCTAAGTTCTGCCACCTCCAGCTCTGCTTCCTGTCTCTTTGTCAGTGCCACTGTCTCTAAGCCATACAACAAGGCTGGTCTCACTACTCTCTTATAAATCTTTCTTTTCACTTTTGCTGCGACCCTTCCTTACATGACATTATTTCTGTAGGTTCGACTAATTTTGCTAAAACAGATGCATCTCCCCACTAAGCAATCATACAAATGTGGCTTTAATCCATTTGGGGGGGAAAAAATCAGAGTCCGTGTGTTCTTTAGCCGTTCAGACTGCACAAAATCGGATTTGAGTTGCCGGTCTGAACGTAGCCTTAGAGTTGCCATCCAGCTCTGAACTTTCATAAAACATTAACAAAGAGAAAGTATAGCAGGCGACGGACTTTCAGTAGGCACTGAGATAAGAGAAATATCTTAATCTGCTTATTTATTTGGCCTTGTTGCCAACAGCTCAAATGTGACGAGTACAAAATGGTTTGATTAAGAGTGCGCACAAGAGGGGCACAGAATAAACAACACACACAGATATGGCAGATATCAAAGGAGACCAGAAACAGCCAATTACACACCTGTAAACACAAGCACTGCAGGACCAGCCTGGCTAAATGAACTGGAACGGAGCACTGATTGTGTGAGCGTGAACAGGAGATGAAGGGAGAGATAGCAGAAGAGAGCTCTTCACGGCTCCATATTAGATTACTTTGTGTGCTCGCTGATAAAGATCAGCTAGAAAGAGCTTTAAGAGGGGCTTGGTGTTCCTGCAAGCCCGTGCCTGCCGTCCAAAAGTCATAACTCGACCCATGTTGTATTTAAGATAAAATAATAAACATTTTTACAATAAAGAGTGCCTTTGGTCTAAAATACACAATTATTAGCACTGTCAAGCCATCATGACTAACAATAGCTAAAGTGCGTACATGTTGGTTTCTTGGCAACATCGTGACGTACTGGTGCGATATTTCATGTCCTGTCAAGTCAAATTTATCTATATATCGCTTTTTACAACAGAGCATTGTCTCAATGCAGTCTTACAAATATCTAGGCCCATGACCCCAACGGAGAGAGCCTAGGGCAACAAAGGCAAGGAAAAACTCCCTAAATATGAGGAATCCTTGGGAGGAACAAGACTCAAAGAAGGGAAACAACCTTCTTGGCCAGCCTAGATGTTATATGTATAAATGTATAACAATAAACCCTGGTGCATTCATGCATTATTTAAGCTAAAAGACCACATAAAAGGTGCAATAAGCAACTCGTCAAATTGACTAGACAAAATTGTCTCGGTTTTCGTCGTCTGCTCAGTACTCAAGCCTCATGACTCATTTCAGCGCAAACTCGATTCACGATTCAGTGCACAGTGACTCAATGATTCAGATTCACAATAGCCTTTGCTCTGTGAAGATCTCAGCTGTGTTTATTGTGTTTTTCTTAATTTTTACATCTACAGTGATGTGTTCTTATGGAAAATAACTCCACATGGGTCCTAAAATGGTTAGTAATGGCAGAAAACTGAAAGGAAAACTGATTCTTGGCTTTCAGGCTGAGCAGTTAGAATTAGCAGCTAGCAGCTAGCTAGAGTAAGTGTTTTGCTTTTACTTTTCACTTTCAGTCCATTACCAACTAAATTACATGAAAATGTTCAACACTTTATTATAGAATAAGCTTTGTGTTAATGATTTTGGCCAATTGCAGGTTAATGTAAGTGTTAATGCGTAATGATGTTGGATGCTATGATGGATTTGTCTGAACATATCCCCATAGTAAATTAGGTAGCACCTGTACAATACAACTCCATTAATCTATGTAATGCCTTATACAGTGTGGATTGCTCGGTACCCGTTGTTTTCGGTTCTCCTTCTGGAACAAATTAGAACTGAGGTACCACTGTAGAGGTGCCCAAATTATTTGTATGAGACTGTATAAGTTGATTTTTAACAAATAGTTCTCTAGCATTGCTTAATACAATACAAATTATTCTATATTATTGTAATGGTATATGTGGTTCGATCCCGACCTCATACTCTTGGTGCTCCGGTTTCCTCCCACATTACAAAATACATGCATTAGGTTAATTGTTTGCTCTAAATTGGCCCTGTGTGAAGGTGTCTCACACACTATTTTTTATACTATTTCATACTAATCTCATAAAAAAAAATGCTTTAAGATACTTAAACAACCCAGCATGCCCACCAGTAAGCATCTTTAAAAGGCTTCTGTTTGGTTATTTGTGTGTGCCCGTTCTGCTTTCAGTTAAAGATCTGAAAGCCATGTGCAGTTAAAAATCTGAAATCTGAATTGCACATGGAAGCTGTGTTTAGATTCATAATACTGATCTGGAATATTCAGTGAGTAAATGTAGCAGAAATGAACACACCAACGCTGACCGCAATCTTAATAACCCAGTGCTGCGCGCTCAGCTGTCCACGGGGACACGAGGCAAACGTATTGCCATTTGGGTTTCGTTTGGTTAACCACAAACGCCACTGGCTGCTGAGAAAATATGCATAATTAATGCTGGAAAGTCTGGGAACGTGTCCCCACCACTTTGTGAAAAGTTCAGTCCATTAAAATCGTTTACGTAACAGCTAGCGACAAAAACAGACCCGCTTTCTCGTGTTCAGTTTGAATTCATTTCTACGTTCTTGTAAGAAATAGCCCGTTTACGTCTGTGATACGAATTAACACAGGATATGATCACATCGCCGAATTCTAATCTAATATAAGAACTGTAATACTGCTCGCCTGTTTCCACTGTTAGTCTAAAGCAACCTAATGATTGAAGCATCTAGGAATGTATTTGTGCGGTGATTCCAGGAGCTTGAAAGCCGATTAGAAAAGGTGATGCAAATTGTGTTGCTTCTTCTAAATATTGTGGGTATTGGAAGCTTTCACGACTTTCCCTGGTTGACCCTGTTCTGAAGAAACAGCGGCTTGTAAACATCTGAAGGGAATTACTGCCATTTTACACTTCCTGATGGCTCACTCTGAAGGGGAATGGGAAGGGTTTAGGTCCCACCCATTACAAAGAAAAGACAGAAATCACCCCCATTGTAAAACCACCACAGCTCAGATCTATGCACTGGGTAGCCGTGGATGTATAGTGAGCTATTTATGTACTCTCCAGAGGTGGGTAGGAACGCGCTACATTCACTGTTACATAAGTCACGTTTTGAGCAAGTTGTACTTTTATGGGTGGTTTTACTCTTACTTGAGTACATCTGAGTTCAGTTTGCCATCTCTGGAAATAGCCAGGGTTGGCCAATAAATTACATTTACAGCATTTAGTAGACACCCTTATCCAGAGCGACTTACTATTGATACAGTCTTACAATCCAAGCAATTGTGGGTTAAGGGCCTTGCTCAAGGACCCAACAGTGGCAGCTTGGCAGAAGTGGGATTTGAACCCTGGACCTTTTGGTCCATAGTCCAGTACCTTAACCGCTAGGCCACCACAGTCCCTAATACATATTGAAATAATAAGTCTACTATAAATACTAAATGTTAGAGTATAAAATAAACAACAATGACCTCATTAACCACTACATAAAACTGAATTCCTGCTATTCAAACTTCCCTTTCCAAACCATTTTCCAGAACTAGGTACGTTCAGATAGCAGGGTTCCACTGTCTTTAATTAAACTAAACTTTCTGAACCCGTTTCTAGTCACGCAAGTTTTGTATTTGTAGTTGAACAGAAACGAAATTGACCCAGAAATGACTGGTAATAACAACAATCTTGACAAAATTGGACTTGAAGTGATTAAAAGGATAACTTCCATATTCTAACTGCCACATTCAAACTACTAAAATGACAAACAATCGTGAGATCAATCAATTACACTGTTATCCAAAATCCAAGTAACTTTTCTGTAAAGGTTACACAGACTAATCAAACATTCATAGACATGGAAGACAGACAAGAACTAACCCAGGCAATTGTGGCCGTCGTGGGCTAGGCGGAAGCCATCGTAGCACGTGCACCTGTAGTTTCCAGGAATGTTGATGCACTCGTGGACGCAGCCTCCAGTATATTCACTGGCACACTCATCAATGTCTGCATGAAGAGAGAAAACAAGAGATATACATGTGACGGTGAGCATTTTTTCAAAGACAACTACTTCACAAGCTGGTTCAGCAACCAGCAACGTTAGCACTATTTTAGATCTTTTTCCAACTTGTCTAGCTTTATTTGGCATTTCCCAAGAGTTATGATCATAACATGGACAAATGGGGTCAATAAAGTAAATTCCATCTAAACTAGAACCAGCCACTTGAATGAGAGATATATGAGAACGAAGGAATGAGGAAACATGGCTGAGTAGTGCGAGTAAACACTACGTTCTTCCCTAAGTACAACAGGAAAAACAGCCATTATGTACATACAGTTCCCAGTTTGTTAGCTATACTTACCTTGTGCTCGTACTCACTGGTCATTTTATCAGGTCCACTTAGCAGCAGAGCACTGTCACTTTTGTGGTAGTACCAGGGTGGTGTGTTATGCTGGTATGAGCATGTCAGGTACAACTGAATTACCGATTACACTTACTGGCCAGATAATTAGACTCCCACCAACTGGTACAGCTTAACAGGGTGCCTGGGGTTGGATATTTTTGTATTTGTATCATGTTTGTTGGTTGTTTTCCCCCTTTTCTCACAATTTGGCATGTCCAATTCCCCATTCGTCTACATTGCATAACATTATTTATTTCACCAAGTGTTCCAAATGTACCAAATGTTTACCAAGCATTCATCATTTCTGCCTCAATACCTAGTGAGTGCCCTTGCTGCGTTCTTCCTATGTAGGGCATATTCTATGTAGAGCTTTCTAACCAACAAAGGAACCCCAAGTCTGGTTAGTGAGACAGAATACTGAGTTACTGATCACATCACCTACTGTTCCCGCCCTCTGCACGCTGTCAGTGTATACATAAACACTAGCAAAGTGTTATGGGTCTGGATTCTAGTCTTTGCCGTTTTATCACAATTTTAATCTTTCCTTAAGGCCACTTTTTGGAGGAACATCGTAACACTCATAAATGTTTGACTAGATGTGATGTAGAGGAACAGATAAAATGTACAAAGGAGCTACTATGAAGACTAACATGAGGGAAAATGTAAGCCCTTCTGTATGAGATCTGTGGTTTGGTACAATTAGCTGGTGGCTGGCCATCAATTATTTGATTAAAACTAGCAAGAGCCAAAGTATTAATATGTGAAATTTATAAAAAAGTACATTTACATAATTAAATACACATGAGATCATCAAAGCTACTTGTGACATGTGCAACGAGCAAAGTTGGATAATTTCTTCACCCTGCCTTGACAAAAAGTAACATTGACTTTTTCTAGCCCAATGCATTGCTGAACAAAAATCTGATTCACGCCTAATCTGGAGGAATGCAGTAAAAAAAAAAAGACATTTAAAAAGATGTTAATTTCAAATCAGGTGCACCAGTGCTCCTTGGTAAAAAGCTTACCATAGATCCCTGCCGTGGGTGTGGTAGAACATGATGAATCATTGATTAACATAAAAAATGGGTTCGACCAAATCAGAGGTTGGTGTGACCAACTCTCCAGTGGTAAAAATGAGTCTAGAGCCCTGAGTAAAAGCGAATCTGCATGGAGAAATGGGCCATGCTGGAAGTGTCCATTCACCCTCTCTGTCGCAGCCTTGATCAGCCAATGGTCGCAGTTGACACAGTGGGGAAACAATCCTCATCCATCCTTCCCTCTCTGAGACATGGCCAAGTGTCTGGACTATGGACCAGAAGGTCCAGGGTTCAAATCCCACCTCTGCCAGGCTGCCAATGTTAGATCCTTGAGCAAGGCCCTTAACCCACAATTGCTTGGATTGTGTCTGCTAAATGACACAAATTTAAGAAAGTCTATAGACATCTGGTGATCCAGAAAAATGTACAAGTGTGTAACAATAAGAACTGAAACCAAGCAAGACAGAGAAGAGGAGAAGATCCAGACCAAAGGAAGACTCTGTAATCAAAAGGTGTAATCAAAAACTGTGCCATTGGTAAGGAATGTCTAGTAATTATGCAGCAAAATGACATTTCTGTTGTAAAATGGCTCATGAACATGATGAGTGGGGCGAGCGTTAGTGATAGGGAGCGTGACATCGGTTAGCCTGCTAAGAAGAAATAGCACAAAAGCTCTCTGAGTGCTATGCTTCACCAGGGTGGACATTTTTTTCTTCTATTAACGCTACAGGGTCAAGGAGGTGCAGGCTGTCCCTCTCATTTGCTGGGTAATTGGGCTCTAATTACCCAGCATCCCCTGGTGCCCTTTTTTGGTCCTTGGCGATGAAGAGAAAGCATCCAGTTGGGGCCTGGAACTCATGGACCGTTTCTTCTTCTACTTTTTTTCTTCTTTTCGTCAATGAGGCATGATCCTGCAGTTCTTTCTGTCTCAGCGCAGAAGATTCAGGGGAACCCTAAACCTGGGCCTGGGTTCACATCAAAGACAACAATCTGGTTTTCGTGACATGTCGGGACAGTTAGCATCCAATCATCGGTGATTAATTGTGTCCAGGAAACTAAGCCGGTCAGGCAGACCTCGCTGGAGCAACGTCCAGTAAGCGAAACGACATTTCGGAGAGTCACCCTGAGACTCTAGTAAATAAGAAACCATAAATCAAATGATAACATCTGCTCTGTTCGACTAGGTCAGGGCGACCAAGAACTTTTAGTCATCACTCTCTTCAACCCATTCATTACAATCACAATGTTTACGCACCATTACTCTCAGAACCAGACACTTGCAGCTGCTGAAATCTATTGTTTTTCATCCAAAAATCGTTACCACCACTTTAGGGCTTTTTTTTCCCCTCATGCAAATACGGATGTTTAATAAGAGTTTGCTCAGCCTGGCTTTCCGACATTGCTCACTAATGACAAAGAATTTTTAATGATATATAAGGCTGGATCCATTTGAAATGGGGAACCATGTGGAATATAGTCCTGTGTTTTCCCACAATCGTCACATGATCTAGAAATGGTGGTTTAAATTGACAAGACTCTGAGTCTGTGCTTCCTATAGATTCACCTCTAGCACAGGAATAGGTTAGAATTCCTAAAGAAGCTCCAAAGACCAAAGTTTGGTCGTGTATACCAAATACATACAATATACAGTGCTGTGCAAAAGTCTTAGGCCACCATGAGATTAGACTAGATATACTATTGATTTAGTAATGGTATAATGACAAAATGTAATTATTTCTCAGTCTCTTTCTTAGAAAACCAGAAACTACAGGAAATATATAAGCAGTATTTAAGAAATGGGCAAAGAAATCTGGAAATCAGGATACCAAGTTGACTCAAAGAAGCTTGATCAGGAATGGGCTTTTTGGAAGGGTAGCAGCCAAGAAACCACTTTTTCAGAAGGTGAAAAGGCTAAGATATGCTAAATGGTCATTATAGCATTGCTAAAACTGTGGACTGTGGTAGCCTAGCAGTTAAGGTACTGGACTATGGACCAAAAGGTCCAGGGTTCAAATCCAACATCTGCCAAGCTGCCACTGTTGGGTCCTTGAGCAAGGCCCTTAACCCACAATTGCTTGGATTGTAAGACTGTATCAATTGTAAGTCACTCTGGATAAGGGCGTCTGCTAAATGCTGTAAATGTAAAACAACAAATCTAATGGTGACCTAAGACTTTTGCACTGTACTCCGTTTCAATGCGCACAACGGAGGAAACGCCTGTATACGAAAACTGCACTTGACGTCTGTATAAGCGCAGACCAGACATCTTTAACAGTGATTACCTAGCACGGATCGTTCTGTTTATCTCTTCGTTATCAACATTTTCTCATTTGCAGCGTATCCTTAACCAATTCCAGTGAAGGCTTATCGTGGATTAGGATCCAATCCGGCCTTGTTTTCTCTTTCTTACAGGGCTGAAATGCAACACGAGTGTAAAAAGCCATCTAAAACAGCTTAGCTTCCCAAATCTAGCACATCCTCGCTTAAGGGCCTTAGAGACTGATCCTGGGTCAGCACGGAGTCCAATCCAACCAAAGCACAAACACTGCTGAACTCGCCTGGGGCGCTTGTAGCCGGAGAGGGTTATTTGGAGAGCCGAGGCAGCCGGGCAAACATAGCGGTTGCTTACACCGCAAATCTCCGTGGACGTCCTCTCTTAATAGGCAGTTTGCCACCGACATCTAAGCTTTCTCTGATTTTATTGCCTGGTTTATGTCCTCCCTTCTAATGTTTATAACATCCATGGCGTGCAGCCACTTGCAAGAGGGAATTACGGTGATGGGACAAGGTGAATACGGTCCGAGAGATAAGCGTAACGCGGATGAGCGTTTGGCAACATCTACGCCGAACGAACTGCTAGAGCAAATATCAGTCCTCCGGCCTCCGCTGAGGATCACATGGCTGTCTATTTGGCGGCGGTCACAGGCTTGTGAATCTTAATTTCATTCACCAAAACATGTGCAAGAAATTTCCTGCTCTATTACACAGCCAGGCCTTAAAAACCTGAAGAGTTTCTTTTTAAACATTCACTTGATCCTGTGTTGCGTTCCCCAAGGTGAGTCGGAAAGGGCAGCCAAGGAACTGAAGAAGCCAAGTTCATGCTCACACACTCATAAGCCCCTTTCACACTCAAGTCCAGGGTAATTACCAGGTTACCTTCAGTGGTCATGTCCCAGGCTTTGTGTCATAACGCTCGGTCGGATTTATCCGCTGCAAATACCTGCTCGTATTTCAGCTATATCTTCGCCATTCTGAAATGACACCTTGCGAATGATTCGGACATAAATGACTCCACAAAAGTTCTACATCGTTCCTTTTTTCTGGGCTCCCATTTGCTCTCAATCTTCCCCTTGTTCTTCAGATTCGCTCTGCCCAAATCCACAGTGTACAGATTGGTACAGAGCGAAGATTAGTTTGTTTTTGTGAGCAGGAACTAATTAGAATGCACTTGGAGAGACATGAAAACATCTACATCCAGTCACTCTGAGCTTTTCACCATCATTCTCCAGCCTTTCAGTTATATTCCGAAAGATCTTTTCTTTAATATCCATGTTTTCATAAGCAGCATGTTGCTTGTCCTATAAGCTCTTGTGCTCTGCTACTGGCAGGATGAGCTCTTCTGCCCGACAACCGAGCTCTGATTGGTCAGCCTGATTTTAATACAGAACAGGCTCTGATAAATTTTACACAGTATCGCAGTCCATCAGAAACAAGAAGCGATGATGTGTAGACCATCTTGTTTGGGTTGGGTCTGTTTGTAGTCTGGGCTACTAGCCTTCTATATGTTTTAAAAAAGCAAGTTTGCTTCATTTGGGGTATTGTCTTTTTATTTAGAAAACTAATACCAGGGGCATCCTCAGACCCACTTTACTGGGGCACATGCCCCAGTAACATGTTGCTGTGCTATGCTAAGGACACACTATGCAAATTCACTACAGGAACTACATTTCCCATAAGCATCTTTCCAAAAGCTTGGTCACTAGCTTTCATTGAGAGCCAGTTTCTTTAATTTTTTTGCTTGGATTAATGGGCATACAAATATTTAAAAGAAAGTCAGACAGACTACAGACAATGGAACGTTAGCTCATAGCTTTATAACCATATAACATACCAAAAGTTCATTTTAGACCACTAAAGCGATCAGTTAAATTGTTTTTCTTTTCTCATACATGGCAGAGTAACACCAACTTTAGTGTTAAATCGCTTAATCTAAAATTGTAATCAATCTGGAAATGTAGTGTTTAACAGGCTTATTTGTTATGCACATTTGTGCCCCTACGACTGATTATTAAGCAGAGGGGTACAGCTGTGCCCCTCTAAATTCTGTGTGCACCCAGTATGACAAGTAGTCTAGAAACTCCCCGGACTAATACTATGATTTGATCTGGGGTGCCCAAATTACTTTTCCACAGTAAATCACCAGTGTAGAACATTATATGTGGAGGGGATTTACCTGATATTTACACTGAGATCACTGAGATACATAATTAAAAGTAATAAATTATGTAACATTATACAGACGTCCTGGTGGACTGTTACGTGTTAGACACACAGAAGCATTCAATGCACTGTGTACACTGCCAAGCACTGATGAAAAACTAATACAAACCTGTCAGCTTATATTCCTCAAAACAGATTACCTCACTCCCCCCCAATACCCATCAAAAAGCTTCTTATTGACTGATAACAAGAGAAATGATATCATGTAGCCAAAGGGTAGGGTTAGGCTGCTTTTTTTCCACGAGAAAAATACGAAATAAGAATTTTCTGATGATGTTTTCCCCCTGAGTGGCTTGTTAATCTATGTGGTATTTATTGTGTTATTCCTTGTCAGTAATTGCTTGTTTTTTGGAAACATCTAAAAGTAATTTTTAATCTCATGATTGTCAGCCAGTTCGAACTTTTATCTGCTGAGTAAAGCCTACAGGAACCAATAATTCAGATGCTCAAGACTTGTAGTTCCTGGTGGACAAAAAAACCAGTGATCAGACCTGTCCATGAACAGAAACTGGAGCTAACACTAACCACTGTCTTCAGTTCTTATAAAAGCTGCATACATGTAGGGAATACAGGAGTAAAGGAGTACAGGAGTAACCAAAGAGCAAGGACTTTAGGGACTGGGTAACTTTGAATGCCACCAGAAGAACCAGTGGTGGCTTCATTCATGAGCCAGAGTACCTTTAGTTCCTTCGTTCGTTCAGTCACATTTTGGGCGAAGCTGTGGCTAAAGTGTTTACATTTACATTTATGTCATTTAGCAGATGCCCTTATACAGAGTGACTCACAATCTTACAATCCAAGCAATTGTGGGTTAAGGGTCTTGCTCAAGGGCCCAACAGTAGCAGCTTGGCAGAGGTTTGATTTGAACCCTGGACCTTCTGGTCCATAGTAAAGTACCTTGGCTGCTAGGCCACCACAGTCATAGACAGTCATAGACAGTGCTACATAGACTGTTGGTTTAAACCTATGTTACCAGGAAACAAAGCCAGCCGGAACCAAATTCCAAAGAGGCCACCAACTTCCCCAGATGTACAGCAAGAACTTTTATCATTACATGTCCTACACAGATTGACTTAAAAAGTTATGTTCCCAGGAAGGAAAGACCCCAAGAACATTAGACACAGATGCCCTGGGCTGGTACTTTCTTGTTAAGGGTACTAGACTGTTGACCTGACCGTCTAGAGGTCAAGCCCCAGCAGTGCCAAGCTGCCACTGACTGCATTTACATGCACTTAATAATCCAATCATGGAATCAGGTTAAGAAATCCGATAAAGAGACCTGGATTTTTCTGAGTAATTGGATTGCTCATGGCATGTGTTACCTGATTTCAATCAGTTTTCTCAGTGCATGCAAGCCTAAGCAACATGGTTGCCAGATTTGCTTATTCTAAAGACTTGGTTTTATTTGGGCTCTTTTCCAATGACTGTGTTTTTTTTTGTGGGATCTGGCAACCCCAGACTTAAATGTGCCACAGAATTAAAGGCAGCGAAACGGCTTTATTATTTAATATTACATATTGAAGTTGACCTTTTTTTGCGAGATTATTGGCTTGTTGCAAAGTAGAAACCTGATTATCTGATTACTCAAAGTGTAAACTTGTGGATCGGATTTCTGACAAATCAGATTTTCTGCAGTTATCAGATTATCAAGTCCACGTAAAAGCGCTCACTGTTGGACCCCCAGTTGCTCTGAACTGTACATTATAAGTTTGTATGTCTCTCCCCACAACAGAACTTTTGTGAGCAGATGTTTGGACACGTCTTACTTATTTAATATCCACAAAAACCAATCGTAAGTATCCAACACAATCTAGACGATTCATGTAGTCAGTCATACCTTCACAGTGCTTCCCGTCTCCTTTATACCCAGACTTGCAGATGCATTTGTACGATTTGAGTGTGTTCTGGCAAATGGCGTCGATGCTGCAGTTGTCCGTGGTCTCCACACACTCGTCCACATCTGGAGGGTGAGAGAACAGGCAAGACATGAAGTTAGAAGACTCTGGGTTTTCTCCGATCTCGGTGAACTGACAAGAACCAGTTGTTTTAAAAGACGAATTACACACAAGGAGATAAAAACAACAATCAAACGATCAAACTAAACATTGACTTTGCCAATTTTGTGATTAAATGCCTGTCATTAGTAAATTGGGTATTTGGCCTGAAAGAGCTGCAGTTAGCCCTGAATGAGCCAAAGGAGTAAAAACATGTGCTTTAAACATTAATTAAAAACAGAAATGGTGCTTGACAAATAGCTCTAAACGAACACTCCCTAACTGATCTCCATCACCTGTACAGAACAAACGTCAGCTGTAAAGACAGCACCTTTATCTTCATCATTCAATCTGGACCGTACCTTCATACGTCATACTTTCTTGACCTTAACTGACAGTTTTGTGTTCTGCCTTAGTGTGATAATATCCTGTTATTATGGTAAATCGCAAATCCCTGGTTGGGTCCCTGAACAACAACTGCTCAGACCTTGCCTTGTAACATCTCCGCAGACCAGGTAGCCATAAAGTTTGGCTTTACATATTGATGCTTCTGATTGTTAATGTGCATCATGAATCAATGTTACTTTGATAACGGAACCAGTCATTCCATCATCTCTTTACAGCAAAATGCAATTCAACTAACCGCCAGAGCCATCGCCACAGGAGAGGCAAAGATTTAAATGTCGAGGCAAGTCGAGTTTCAAAATGCATTAACCCCTGCATAACATCCAGCATAAGCAATTCACAGTGACATGTGAGGAAAACCCCTGTCTACTTGAAAAATTCTGTGTCTCCACCATAGTGATTTCTATGCAAACGCAAAAAAAATGTTGCGAGAAAGGCAAAACGGCCCTATGCATTTGAATCTTCACTTAATATTTGATATCCTTGTAAATATCGATTGCTGCAGACCTGTATCTCTTTATTACATACATTAAGCCCAACTAAATACTTTGTGCATACCCATGTTCTCCATGTTATTCTCTTGGAAAGCAGTGAAGTACCATGACACATTCTTTTTTTTTGGCCATCATGCTGTGAAATATCACTGTTTATTTCATTGATCTCTGACTTGTATGAACTCTGAGCAATTCTTCGGATTTCTGAGTCACTGAACGTGCAGATTATGAGCAAGTTCTCTTAAAGACATAAAAACAGATACTTTATATATGTCTAGCGTATCATCATGTAGAGCAGTGGGTCAAAACAGTACAGTTTGGATGCAGAAGACATATACGTGTGTATCTTATCTACAAAAAAGGGGCACTGCAAAAAGCCTTTCATATTTAAAATGCATGAACACTCAAGCAGCACAAGACCGATTTCCTTTCCAAGCAAAGCCGACGCCTTGTATCTCTTCCTCTATTCTCTCATCTCCTTAGCTTCCCGTGAAGGCCCGTTCCCGTCAGCGCAAACCTCAACAGTTTATGCATCCTCCCTCTGCCTCCAGCTGCACCGATTATGCCTGAGCCAGCGTCTGCCTAAGATCTCTTCAGGCCTGGATGCGCTGATTGCCCTGTTGTGATGATCTGGCATTGATTTGGGCGTAAAATAATCAGACTGGAAACATGTGCAAAGACAAGGTTGCATGCTGAATAATTTAGCGGGAGATTCACATCTTAAACAGAATAACAAACAGTTCTTGTGTTAGCTATAATAGAAGCAGACATGGCTGTAGTCCGGCAATAAACAGGCTAATCAAAAAGGAATGCAGATTGCAACGATGCAAATTGCTCCTTTTTTTTTCGTATCGTGTTTGTTGCGTCGCATCAAGAGTCCATGATTGATATGCCACATGCCTTTGCTCATTCGGGCCCGTACAGACAGGCGAGCAAAGGAAAAAGTTTCATCTGAGTAATTACCGCTGAGTGTTTGTCAAGAGTGTTATAAGCATCTGCCTGTCACTTTCAATACCCCCGGTCTGCTTTTTCTAAACTCACGGTCTGAATTCTTCCCCCTAAACCTCAAAGAACTCACAAGAAGGAGGAATTCCTGACAAAGATGGGTGGCTGAAGAAGGTGGAATTTGTTTTCCTATTCAGTGTTGCATAGCTAGCTAATTTACCTCAGAAATAAACTAATAGTTATTAGCATCTGCTAGCTTTTTCTTCCTGTCAAAATTAGTTGCTTAACTAGAGCTTAGCCTAAGTTAACAACATCAGCCAGTGAAGAGCAAACCTTAAACAAATGAAAAATATGAAAAAAAGCCAACAATGAGAAAATCTAACCTGCTGCCTTCAATAAGAAAAATGGCCTTCACTTGCTAACAGTTCAACAAAGACTTAAGCTAATTTCTCTGCTTGTTTATGCAAGTTGTCTTAGCAGCTTAAACACATTAGCATCACTAGAGAAACGAGGGGCAAATAAAGATAAAAATAGGTGATAAGACAGGGAAACACATGAAAGGAGTTAGCAGACAGTAATTAGTCACCCAGGGAGCGAGCATATACTGCATTAAAAAGACAATACAGAGAAAGAAGCTAAACAAGGAAAAAACTCAACTGTTTGAAACACTGAGATTAATGTTGTGTTTTAATGTTTTTAATGAGATAATATGCTATTCTTGCTAGTCCTGCTAGTTTGTGAATAGCTGGAGCTAATTACAAGTTATAAGGCTGCCAAAGCTTAAAGATTAGCCTCGGAGATCTCCTGATGAGATAAGAAATCATCAACAAAGGAAACATTTGGCTAGTTGTTTAATGAGGCAAAAAAAAAGCCCTAATCATGGCCTTCTGTTTGTGCTGCAGAAACAGTTTGATGCTTTTACATGTATGGTGCTATATTAGAACTCCGCATTAGGCTAATCTCTAAATTCCTTCCCATTTGCTTCATTATTAATCTTGTATCATGCTTTCCAACTGGACTCATTCATAAGTGCAGACAATCAAATTCCTATAGTGTTTACAGCCAGCATCTGTACAAAAATGCTGCAATTCATGGCAGCGTTTGGCACGCTTAAATAGTGTATTGCACAGGTGCAAGCCATCCGCCCCAGAGCACTCTGAGGAACTTAAGGAACTTCTGAGGAACTTTTCTTTTCTGAGAATTTCCTTTCTGCGCTCTAGCGGCCGGAGCACACAGACTGTTACAATATTGGCAATTATTATCTTAAAATTGAAATATTGGTGTTAGTTACACACGCTTGTCTGAGACATTTATGAAATACTTTATGACCCTGAATCTTTGCTGCCCCTTTACAGTACATCGTGCTACCGAAAGTAGGGACATGTCAAGACCAAAAAACACACACAGGTGGATGGTATATAAAAACAACACAGGAAGTAATTTCTACAGTGTTGAGACCTATTCACACACAGTACGATTGTTTCGCACGAAAAAACACCGGATGCGATTTTTAACGTAGTGGTACGTTACATTTACAGTATTTAGCAGATGCCCTTATCCAGAGCGACTTACAATTGGTACAGTCTTACAATCCAAGCAATTGTGGGTTAAGGGCCTTGCTCAAGGAGCCAACAGTGGCAGCTTGGCAGAGGTGGGATTCGAACCCTTTTGGTCCATAGTCCAGTACCTTACCCACTAGGCTACCACAGTACCACAGTACCACACTCTGGAAACTCCTTGTCCGCCTTTGCTTTCTTTAATAGTCCTTCTCGTAATGTGTCACAGAGATATCGCCATGGATTTTACCATAGCTTGTGTTTTTGTGGGCGTGAACAGACTAGGACTTCAATAAACAAGAAAATGGTTCCATCCAGTCACTGTGAGGCTTATCACCATCATTCTCCAGCCTTTCAGCTAGATTCCGCCAGATATTTTCTTTAATAGCCATGTTTTTATAGTCAGCATGTTGCTTGTCCTATAAGCTCTTATGCTCTGCTACTAGCAGGATGAGCTGTTCTGCCTGACAACCGAGCTCTGATTGGTCAGCCTGATTTTAATGCATCCGAACAACGCAGAAATTAGAACGGGCTCCGATTAAAAATTTTACACAGCCGAGTTTCGGGCCCGATGTGAAGAAAGGCGTTAATTTATGCGTGTTGTTTTTCAAAACTTAACTTGGTTTTTTTTGTACTTCAAAATCGGATGCGGTGTGAAAAGGCCTTTAAGCAGTATGACAATTTTACACATTAATTAGCCTAAACTTTTTTGCACCATGCTTTTACTCTAGATTAGTCATGCCCCATTGTTGATGGCAGGTCGCAGACTTCTCTAGCCACTGTTGTCGAATCAGGAAATGAACGTGGTCTGGCCTTTCTTCTCTCAGACTTGTCAAATTATGTCTGTAAAGGCCTTGCCCAGGCCCTTGACACCAACAAAACTCAAACTCAGGTCTCTGCACTGATGGGCTAGCACCCACAGGCATAAGAGAGCAGTAAAAATAAGCTGCTAATGTTATATTTGCAACAAACATGCACAGTGTAAATTATTACTAAAGTATTACCGAGATATATCTAGGATCAGCTGATATTGTTTATGTATTTATATACGTGTCCAGCATATCGCTGTCAGGTAGCAAAATTAGGGCTAAATTATTGCTAGCTAGACACATAAAAAAAGGTCAGGCATGGAAATGAGAGTGTAAGCTAAAGCTAGCTAGCTGCCCCGAGTTCTCTGGGGATAGGTGCTGGAGCCCTAACAATCCTGATCCGAAACAGCAATGTTAAATGTGATCATTTTTGGACTATACCAGTTCATATAGTCTAATCTCTGCTATCGTTAGCGTGACTAGCTAGGTACGTATTCTAGCTATAGTTCTTTTTTACATTCTATTTACATTTCTAAATGAAAATGTTCCCTTAATGTGAACTGTCATGAAGTTGCAGGGACATTTCAGAAAAATATCCAACAGCAGATGGAAAAAGGGAAGGAAAAAAACAGATGGTTTTAATAGCATAGGACAATCTGGCTGACTTTACTAATAACCCGGCTTAACCTAGCTTAAGTATAACTGCTTGTTAATCTACTTGTTCAGTGATTCATATAATCGACTTTAGAGTGAAGCATAATTAACTAATCCCTACAGATTCATAATGATCAGTGCATAATTATTTCAAGGAAGCCCTGGTGGATTGACTTTTGCTACAAAGAGGACTGTCTGGGCAAAAGGCATGTAAGGGTGCAACTAGCATTTGTGGGCTGAACAGGTCTTCTAAAATTGGAACAGAACAGACGTTGATATTACTCACTTCTAAAGTGCATTAGATGAAAAGCTGTTTACACTGTAGGGCTTTTAGAGCCGATGAACTGAATCTACAGAGTGCTTGGGCTCTGTCGACCTGTCAAAGAAAAACTTCAAATCAAGAGTAATGTCTGCAGAGTGCATAATCAGTTCACGGAGGTGATACAACGCAGATAAATGAAGGTTTGGTTTATATCAATGGCTGATCAGCGTCAGAAATAAAGTCATATTTGAGGTTAGCAGGAATTGTTTTTCTGTTAACAGTTCTGGGAACTGGCTTCTCGACTGCCCAACTAACAGAGAACAAACAGAAAAGCCTGACTAATTACAGGTTCTAGAAAGCAACGTTACAAAGATGATGTGCGTTCATAGTTTTGAAGCCATGTGAAGGATTGATGAATTGCCAGTTTGGACAAAACCTATTGTGCAAAAGTGGCCTTGGCATTCTTATAAACACGAAATGTTGCATTGTATGAACATAAACATTATGTTCCTGGAATTGACATGTTAAATATCCTATGGACCAACAACTCTAAGATCAACACAGTAATGCCTCGGTTCTCGACCACCCCGGAATTCATCGAATTCAGTTTCTCGACGCATTTTGACTAGAAAAATTCATGTTGACTCTCATCGTTTGCTTGGTATTTGGTGTACTTGCTTAGCTTGTATGAGTCAAGCCATGTGACTCGTTCCAGCTGAAACTCGATTCACGATTCATGATTCAGTGCACAGTGATTCAATGATTCAGTCTCACAATAGCGGTTTCTCAGTGAAGATCCCCGTTGTGTTCATCGTGGTTTTCTGTATGTGTACATCTACAGTACTGTGTACTTAGTGCAAAGAAGTCTCCATGGGTCCTAAAATGGTTGACGATTACAGCCAACCGAAAAGATTTCAAGAACTGATTCCTCCAGTTAACATTGGCAGCTATCGTCCAGAATTGAGTTCAGCAGTAGAGTAAGTGTTTTGCTTTTCCTCTTCACTTTCAATCCATTACTCACTAAATTACATGAGATTTTCTACACTTCATTATAAACTAAGCTTTGTGTAAATTATTTTGGCCAATTGTAGGTTAAGGTAGAAGCTCCGCTATGGTACAGTATAGACTATATTAAACTCGGAATGGATCCCCATCGAAAATCAGGGAGCTCCTGTACAATACAACTCCATTAATGCATATAATTCCTTATACAGTGTGGATTTTCTGGGGGTCTGGAGCAGATTAATTCAATTGACATCATTCCTTGTGGGACATATTTGCTCGGTACTCGTTTTCAGTTCTCGACAAGCCTCCTGGAATGAACTCATGACGAGAACCGTGGTACCACTGTAATCCACAGAAAATGTTCCCAGCATGGCCATAAACAATGCAACCATGAATAGATACAACATCACAGGAACTAACAATTCTTAGACCAAACGTTCATAAAATGTTCGTAGAATGCTCAGGAACTTCACAGGGAATCAACCATTCTTGGAAGATTTCTCAAAATGCCCCAAAAAGAGTCTTGGGCTCACGCTATATATAAACAAAATGACTAGAGCCATCACAGGAAACATTCACAGATAAAACATCCTAGGAACCCATATTCCTTAGACCAATAACGTTCAGAATATGTTCCCAGAAACCTTGACAGAATAAACATGGAACCACATATTCTTAGAATCATGATGCTCAGAAAAGCCTTATCAGAATGCTCAAAGATCACTGACAATTAATAAACAAACACTCTCTGAATGACCAGAATAAATGTCCTATTAAATCAGCAGTTCTTATACCACTGTAAAATCTTACAGATCTAAAAACCAATCAATCTTAGACTGGCGATACTCAGAAAATGCCCTAAGATATGAACAGCAAGCAATAAACAACCCAAGAACCAACATGTTTAGTGCTTTGGCCATATTGTGTTTAGATCAGACAGGAGCTTCACAAACTAGAACTCTATAAATTTACCACAATTAAACCCTAGCAGCGAACATTTAAATATGCGGCAAGTCAAAATTCATTAATGAGTATGTGCATTTTCATCAGAAGTCGTAAGAATGTGGTTCCAACGCAAAGTGCTGTGATTCATAAAAATATTCTGCTAGCCCCACCCTGGACTCGCATTACTAACCATTCTGAACTTGTTTTCGAAGCCCTCTTCACAGAGAAGTGATAGCAAACTTCTCTTCCAGACGATGGTGAATCACGATGTGGCTTACATCGGTTCCAGTCAACAACAGAGACTAGTCCCATAATCACTCAATAATTCAGTAATGCAGATTTAAGTAAACTCTTCATCTACGGTAAACTGAAAAAGCTTTCAAATGATCTGAGTGAAAGGTCAGGCAGAGTAATCCCCTGCAGGCCTGGATAATGATGGCAAATTTCCTTGGCCTTGGCTCAAGGGCAGTAAATTATGTTCCCAGATGACTGGGGGATATCATGTCATTATATGCCTAGTCTCTACTCAGTCGAAATCACACCAAACACCACATCCAATCAGCATCTGGACCTCAAGCCATGGACTTGTCAGCTGTAAAATTGTTGGCAACCTCGGTAAAGATGGGGGGAGGATGTCATTGAGGGAAATTTGCATGATCCTCTTGGCCGAAGGAGCCTGATTTGATGAATCTTAAAAAGGTTTCCAGGTTTGTCTGAAGACAAGCAGCCATCATAGATAGAGGGAACAAAGTCCTTTCTGTACAAGCATCCTCAAACATACTGCACTTCTCCATTGGCTTTAACAATAGGCAAGTACCTGCGGGCAATTTAGAGTACCAGTTCACCCATTGGCGTGTTTTGGGAGCTGGAGTACTCCAGAGTACCAAGAAGAAACCCATGCAGGCATGGGGAGACAAAGAGATTTTTTGTTCAGAACAACAGCCTCATTTTCAAAATAAAAAAGGCCAAAAATGTGCCGGGTCAAAACACGCGTGTTTTCTTTTTTTTTTTTTAACAGAGCAAATAAACATGTCACTGTTAATCTCTCTGAAAGTGGGGTTTCAAGAACATTCCTCTGACACTTAGAAGAGGAAAAAAACATCCATTGGTTAAGCAACGCATGCCTACAAATTGACTCATGCTACTTTTATCCCCTTCCTTTGCACTTCACAAACAGTAGACAGTGGAGATCTGAAGTTCACTGTTGATGGCTTAACAAAACATTCCTGAGCATCGGTATTAGATACCGAGAACGTACATCAGAGTAAGCTGTTTCCTCCCGGAGACTCCAGGACTAAGTGAGTAATGCTCACTTGAGTCATTTAATTGCACCAAAGTCCAAGTACAAGCCCAAAGCCTTATTCTGATGTTTAGGGAGGAGAGATTTTCTTTGCCAATTTCCAAAACCTTTATCATCTTGGCGGCTTGGCTCGTAACACAATGCTCTCCTCCCTAAAAAGTGTTAAACAGCGTACAATGGAAGTAGGCTGCTTCAATTTTTCATCCTAGTAAGCACTGTGGTAGATCCTGGGCCTAAGGAAAACTTAACATAAGCACTCTTAGGTGGTCGCATTCTAATCAGCCGGGTGGAATTATAATAACTGCACAGACTGGTTACATCCTGGGGGATTCAGGTCCATAAGGCTTAGTGATACCGAGACATAAATTTAAGTCATGTGACCCATGGGACTGTGGTGGCAAACCAGTTAATGTACAGGCAGTGTTTTTCCAGTCTTCTAAAATTGGTGGTGAGCCCATGTTGATTGTAGCCTCAGTTGCCTGTTCTTAGCTGACATTAAGGGTACCCGGTGTGGTCTTCTGTTGCTGTAGCTCATCTGCTTCAAGGTTTGAGGTGTTTTACATTCAGAGATGGTCATTCATAGCCACTCAAATCACCTTTCTTCCCCATTATGATGCTCAGTTCAACTTAGGCAGGTTGCCTTGACCATGTCTACATGGCTATTTGCATTGAGTCGCTGCCATGTGATTGGCTGATTAGATATTTGTGTTAATGAGCAATTGAACAGGTGTATCTAAAAAAAAGTGGTCAGTAACTGAACATATACGCATTTTGACTAGAAAAACATTGTCTCAGTTCTCGTCGTTTGCTCAGTACTCTGCTCACTTTCTTAAAATTGTGAGTCGAGCTTCACAACTGGTTTCAGCTGAAACTCGATTCACGATTCATGATTCACAATTCATGATACACGATTCAGTACACAGTGATTCAGCTTTACAACAGCCCGTCCTCAGTGAAGATGTCTTTACCATGTTTTTCAAAATTTTTCCATCTACAGTACTTATCCTTAGTGCAAATAAGTCCTAAAAAGGTTACTTATAAGAGCCAACCGAAAGGAAACCAAAAGGAAACTGAACACAGGCTGAAGTTAGCTTAGCAGCTATGCTAGCATCAAATTCACCAAGAGTGTTTTCGTACTTTTCACTTTCAATCCATTACTCACTAAACTCTCTAAATGATATTTCAACACTATTATAAAACAAGCTTTGTGTCAAGTGTTTTAAACATTAACTTACGTATTACTTATCATAGGCTTCAGTCTGGATTTCCTGGGGCTTGGAACAGATTAATTCACTTTACCTCATGGGAAAATTTTGCTCGGGACTCGTCAGTTTTGGTTCTCGACAAGTGTTCTGGAAAAACGAGAACTGAAGTGCCACTGTTTATGAATTCAATAGCTGTCGGATCAGACTGTATGTACAGCAGGTCAGTAGCTGGTGGTCAGTAGCAGAAAGTGCACACCACACCACAGTGCTTTCCCTGCCCTCAATATGGCCACGCTCTGACACTGAGGTACTGACGGGTATATTTAGGCGCCGGCTACGTTACAAAGGTGTGCAGTTCAAACACGGGCCAGTGTTTGCTCAGAGCCCTGAGACTCTCACTGTTTGCACACACAACACACAAGCACATACACACACACACACACCTCCTAGTTCTTACCTCACATGTACCTCACAAGCCTGGTTAAGTGTATTCCATACAACAAAGCAGGCAGGACTACCATGGAAATGAACAACGTTTGTATCATTTACTGACAGAGAAAAAATAATTCTGCCAAAAATAACATAATTCTCTGTGTGCCTGATGTGTGCTTGCTTCTTTATTTTTCTCTTCTTTACTGTTTATTCACCCTTCTTTCTCTTTTTTCTTAACTTACTATCCCATTTTATACTTATATATTGGTTCATCCTTTTTCGCCATTTCTCTTCTTTCTCTGATTCTTCCTTTATTATTTGATCATTTCTCTTTCTCCCTTCCTTGTTTCATATTCATCTTGTTTTTCTTTATTATTTTAGATTTGTTTTCTGCATACTGTCTTGCCCTGCCTTTGCCTAATATTTATCTTTTGCGTTGCCTCCCTGTCCTTTCTAGTGTAATTTTCTTTCTTTCTTTGCCTTACGTCTAGCTTTGGTCTTTCTTTCTTGTATTCTTCCTCAATTTCTTTAGTTTCCAAATTCTCCAATCTTTTTAAAATTCTTCCTTCTTTATTTGATCATTTTTTATTTCTCCCTTGCTGTCCTTGCCTTATATTTATTTTGTTTGCTTTGTTTCTTTCTTTATTTTTCCTCCTCTGTTTCCTTTCTTTCCCTGTCTTAGATTTAGTGTTTCCGTCTTTACTTGCTTTATATTTAGCTTTGGTATTTCTTTTTTTCTTCCTTCCTTTCTTTCTGTCATTCTTTATTCCTTTCTTTTTCCTACTGTATTTTCTTTCCTTTTTTCTTCGGTTCTTTGTTTCATTCTATCTATCTTTTTCTTCCTTCATTCCTTTCTTTCTTCTATATTGTTTTTCCCTTGTTTTACATTTTTCTTGCATTTGTTCCCTTATATTTAGATTTCTTTCTTTCTGTTTTCCTTTCTTTTTTTCTTTGCTTTACATTCATCTATTGCCTGTTATTAATATTGACTGAATAATAAATTCATTCTCCATTTTCTTTTTTCAGTACATTTCTTTCTCCATTATTTCTATCAGGTCTGTTATTTCTCTGTTTCTGTTCTTTTTACAGAGAACAGGACACTCTTGGCATTAGCAGAGTGACAGCAGAGAACATGTCTGAACAGTCTGATGGACTGCAGATCTTTCTTCACGTTTAAACAGAGACAGAAAGGGGGTGATGACGAGGAAGAGTGATGTCTGACACACAGACAGAGGAACTCAGAGAGAAAGTCTGAGAGCGGTAAAGTGGTGTTGAGAGTGCGTGTGACTGAGTGAGGCGTGAACGCTGACAGGCCGTCACAGTGCCTGGCTCTGGGTTATTAGGCGACGTGCAGACTGGTCGGCTGAAAAAGGGTGTTGATGAAATGCAGACGTCAACATACGGGCAGAATTTAGCATCCCCTCCCCCCCTCCCCACCTTTCCCAGGGCTAATGAAGGAGCGCACTGTGCATGGATGGAGCTGGTCATAAAAGCTGTTCCTACTTAACTTGCTCTCTCTTATTGGTATACTGCGATGGTTAGGGAGGCTCAAAGCTGAGTGATAGCCGTCTTCTGAACTGTGACGTCTCCTTCAAAGCAAGCCTCTGAATTTGTGACACTGTGAAAGGTCGGCTACATAATCAGACATGAAGAGTATTAGAAGTGCATAAAACGGCATAAGTGACCTATGGAAAGTTCAGACCCTTTCGCTTTTTCATATTTTGTTATGTTGAGGGCTTGTGAAAAAAAATAAATAAATAAATAAAATTAATTAGACCCTTTTGCTATGACACACTGTTGGCCTCGCATTTCTCTCGATCATCTTTGAGATGTTTCTATGCCTTGGAGTCCACCTGTGGTAAATTCAGTTGTTTGGACATGATTTGGAAAGACACACACCTGTCTATATAAGGTCCCACAGCTAACAATGCATATCAGAGCAAAACCAAGCCATGAGGAGGATCTGGAGAAGGCTACAAAAATGTTCTGCTGCACTGAAAGTTCCCAAGAGCACAGTGGCCTCTGTAATTCTTAAACGGAAAAAGTTTGGAACACCTAGGACTCTTCCTACAACACAGAAGTGGTTTAGGGCCGACTCTTTGAATGTCCTTGAGTTTCCCACCCAGACCCTTGATTTGAATCCAATCGAACACCTCTGGAGAGACCTGAAAATGACTGTCCACCGACGTTCTCCATCCAACCTGACAGAGCTTGAGAGGATCTGCAGAGGAAAATGGTGGAAACCTTGTGGCATAATACCCAAGAAGACTGGAGGCTATAATCGCTGCCAACGGTGCTTCAACCAAGAACTGAGTAAAGGGTCTGAATACTTACGTCAACCCAATATTAGTTTTTCCCATTTCCTTTGTCTTTATGGGGCACTGAGTGCAGAACGATGGGGAAAAACTTAGTGAAACAAACTGTGAAAAGACTGAAAAGGGTCTGAAGACTTTCCATGATCTAGCTGAATTGTGTCTGAATGCACTGTACATACTCTAGTTGATTTGTGCACCCAGTTAAAGGGAGAGCAGCTAATATTAACAGGAACTCTCTCAACACATTAGTGGAATCTTAACCTGACAGGAATGAAATACAATTAAGGTCAGTGGAGGCATAACCCAGCACTGTTGAGGAATGAGACTATGAAAAAATGTAAAGCAACAGTCTCTGCAACATTGTCCAGCACTGAATCTCAAGCAAAAACGAAGCAATGAACAGATTCAAATAACTTTGACAAAAAATCAATACAGCAATATATCGTGAAATTTAATTTCACGATATACTGCATCGATATTCAGCTGAAAATATGTATTTTTGGGAGGTAGGAAAAACACATTTCAAATGGGGTGTAAACTACAATCTCTGCTCCTGTAGATGCTCCTGCTCCTGTACAGCGTTTTGACTGAATTTGTCAGCCAGAAATGTTAGCCAGAAACAGGCAGCATGTAGCAAACGCCATTGACCAAAGTCACTTACAGCTGAAGAGCAGCTGAAGGTTAGGGGTTAAGCTCAACAATCCAACAGTGTCAGCTTGTGGCAACTGTGAAACTGTGACAACTTTCTGATTGGCCCAGAGCCATAACCACCGAGTCATCACTGTCCCCAGACTTGCTCCCATTCAATTCTGCTGCTACATCGCTGGATAAACACCCAACCCCCCACCCAGAATCCAAGAACGTGCTCATTTTTTCTGTTCATGAGCTGTCAAATTGAAGATGAATGAATTCAGATGGGATGGACTTCCGTGACTTTTTAGATACTTTATCTACTGATATTTGTATCGTGTTTCTTTAGGAAATAGTGGTGTGGCAGTGCTGAAGACGGAGGGAATCCCTGCAAAAAAGGGCCATAGAAGGAGAACCGAGGGCAGAATGTTATGGTGAATTTGTAGAACTTTTATAAGGCCCTTGATTGAGCGTAATGACATGGAGTGAAAGCCACAAATGGAATAGCCCATCTGCTCTGAAACTGTGAGAGGGTGTGGAAATGAAAGCGTTCCGCTAACGATGAATCACTTAACCAATGTGTGTGTGTGTGTGTGTGTGTGTGTGTGTGTGTGTGTGTGTGTGTCTCCGCTCGCATGTGCGTGTTTGTGTGGAGATGGCAGAAGACCAGTAAAAAAAAGGACCTCTCTTTTCACCACCTAATAAAAGAGCAGTAAGTCAAGAAGTAACTGATAACATCCAACACAAGAGAGACAAACACCGCTAAGCTCTGCTATTGAAAGTACTGCTAGTCACACCAGCTTTCTGCCAGTGAATCACATTCATGTAAGTGGATTTCGCCTGTGTAAATAAGCAAGTTCAAATACGGTGAACTTAACAAATCCACATCATCATGGACCAATAGCTTAACTCCCTTGCTGTGCTTAGCTTTAAGGGATCCTAGCTTTAGCGTGCCGTGCAGCTATGACATTTTACTGACTACAATATTTTTAAAAACCTAACATGGATCAGTGAATCATGAGGTTTAATGAAGTAAATTCCATTTGCTTTCAGACTTTTGACTGCGAGTATTGGATAAGTTAGCAAGCTTTGCTAGCAACAACTCAAACAGCCTAGCAAGCAAGGAAGACGTCCATTTACATTACATTTATGTCATTTAGCAGACGCCCTTATCCAGAGCGACTTACAATTTTTACAGTCTTACAATCTAAGCAATTATGGGTTAAGGGCCTTGCTCAAGGACCCAACAGTGGCAGCTTGGCAGAGGTGGGATTCGAACCCAGGACCATTTGGTCCTTAGTCCAGTACTTTAACCGCTAGGCTACCACAGTCCAAGCTAATACGGTACAAAACTCCACAGTGAAATGAATTTCATGCTACTAAATGTATGTAAGAAAGCACATAGAAAACAATACAGAAATAATTAGCTCTCAAGGTTGTGCAGCTAAGAAGCTAATTTGTAAACCGCTGCATTACTGGTTAATGTTCAACCCATATGCCTTCAGTTTTACTGAGTAGAACAAAACAATTTAGATTTAAAAAAAAAAAAAAAAAAGGAAAAAAAATTCTTAACAAAAAAAGGTTTAAAGTACTAAATCCAAGATAAAAAAATACCCCTTTACTTTTTATTTTTCCTTTGCTTTTTTTCTTCATTTATTGATCTCTCAAATTAACTTTTGGGTTTTTTTTCTTTTTGTAATCCATTATTTTAGTTCTCTTGCATTTCAGTTATTCCTCGTTATTTCTTCTTTCTTTCTGGCTGTTGTGCATATTTTTTTCTTTCTCAAATAATTTTCTTTTCGCCTCTCTTTTACTTTGTCTCTTTCTTTTTTTCTTTCGCAAATTGTTGTTCTTTCTATTTTTACTTACCTTCTCTTTCCTCCATTCTTTCTTTTTGTCTGTCTTTATTCTACTTTATTTTTATCTTTATTCAGCTTTTTCATTTATTTTCTTTCATTATCCCTTTCATTATTGTATTTTATTTATTTACTCCTTTATTTTTATTTTCTTTCTGTTATTTCTTCATTTCTTTCTTTCTTACATACATCAGTTATCTTTACTTTTAGCCATCTTTCTTTCTTTTTTCCTTTCTTTCTTTTTCCCCTTCACTTTCCAATAATTATTCAACTTTAACCCTTTTGTCTTTGTGCTGTTTCTTACTCTAACCATCCCATAATTCAACAGTTTTCTTTGTTAACTTCTGTAGTTCTTCTGTTGTTTTAGATTTCTCTTTCCTTAGCCTTTCTATTATTTGGTTATATATGGTATAATCCATTTTCCTTCTTTCTTTTTCCATCTGACATTGTTTTTTCCTGCCTTTAGCTCTTCTGCCTCCTGTAAGAACTGCCTGTTTCCTTCAGAAAAGGTAAAACTTTTTATTTAGTCAAGATAAGGATAAAATATAACAATGATGATGTAAATATGCTTTTGTTTAAGTAACACTGTGTGGTTCCTGACTGTTTGCTTTATTTAGGTTATTAATCCTGAAACTGCCTGTGCGGTCAAATACAAGTTGACGCAAAAAAAGACTTAATTGAAAACTTTAATTTCTCCTGATTTAACCTTCAAGTGTATGAAGCCTGATATCTCTGACAGCATCACCTGGTGCTGTCTGTGATTGTACCCAGAGGCATTTCCAGCAGACGACAGCTGGAAATATTGCCTAAGAGCCTGGACATGAAAGCGACTGTGTGCGAAAAAACAGTTTAAAAGATATAATGGGAAATGATGCATCAGGCTAAAGGCACAAGACGTTTGCATTAGCATGAAGCCAAACTAAACCAACAGGACATGAATCATCTCGTGTTTTGCTTTGAGAGGATTATCAGAAGCATTTGAACCAAGTACGAGCCACTCATCAGGACGCATTTTTGGACTATTACCAATCTGCCACTGGAGGTCCTTACCAAATCATGACGTGACAGGAAAGTGTACAAACACGTCCCGGTATCTAAAATCTTGGGCTGTTCTTAAATCTTCAAATGCGTACAGCTTAAGAATGCCAAGCTAGTGACTTACGAGCAGGAGGTATTGAAAATGACTAGTAACCAAACAGAAATAGAACAAAGCTTAGACAATAATTCGTCCCACTACATTTCTGCTAAACACAACCTTAAACAAAATAGCCATTTTATGTTGTGTTAGGAAAAACTCAGTTTAGCTAAATTCATTTATTTTCAGAACTATATAGTGTTTTCTGTTTTCAGTAACAGTTAGCAATATTCACTGTACTTAAATACACTATTAATCCACGGTCTCATATTTACTTTTTACTTTCGACATGAGACAATCACACATAGTACTGTGCAAAAGTCTTAGGCCACCATTAGATTAGATATACCATTGTTTGAGCAACGGTATAATGACCATATAGAATTACTTCCCAGTCTCTTTATTGGAAACCCCAACCAGAAAATACAGGAAATGTGTATAAAGCACTACAAGATGAAAATAATCAGAAAAAAACCTTCTATAAGCTACAGGCTCTGACCAGGAGTGACCCACATTACAATTCTTGACAATAGAAGAAAGCTAAAATCCAACTGCCATTTGTTCTGATCATTTTTCTCTTCAATCTGATTGGTTGAGAACTGTTCTCACCATGATTACATTTGTGATAACAGTATTTTCACACCCAAACAGTATCCCTCCGCTGACATGTTGCCAAGTAATACATTTACATTTACAGCATTTAGCAGACGCCCTTATCCAGAGCGACTTACAATTGATTCAGTCTTATAATCCAAGCAATTGTGGGTTAAGGGCAGCTTGGCAGATGCGGGATTTGAACCCTGGACCTTCTGGTCCATAGTCCTGTACCTTAACCGCTACGCTACCACAGTCCCCACATAATAGAGTAATAAGAAAGAACTAAATACAATTTTTAATTGAATTCGTAATGAATTTTACTTTTAATTTTAGTTACCTTTCACCTTTGTTTATTTACACTTTGTATTTCAAGCTAATGTTAATTGGTATTGTTATATAAACCTTAGTAGCATAGTGTATTCGAGCAGGATAGGGAATTGTTAGCGAGGCACAACTCATTTGTTGTGGACCTACTTTTTGGTGGAAGGTATTGCCAGTATTAAAGCATATTCAGTAAGAAGTTCAGGGCTTCTTTAATTAATTTTGTTGGAGAAAAAAAACTGTTGTATGAAAGCAATAGAACACTCAAGGTGTGTTTTGTGTTATCGCAAATAACGTCACATGTGATGATCTAGGGCACTCGCCTTGGGCTTGTGCCTGTGACCAAATCACAGCCTTGATGTTATTCACAAATGTTCACTCTTGTGTTCTATTGCTGGATTATGGTGCTACGTTAATGTAGTAATATTTATACACTGGGACTGTAGAGTGATGTTCTGTAGTTATTTTAATCTGGCAACCTGTTATTTGCAATGTTTTTTGTTAAGAATTAATATTCAAGTCCTTATCAACATATCCATTGTCGTTTGGCCCATTTTGTGCTAGATGCTGTAAATCTTATAACAATACTTTGGCTGCAAAATTATAAAGCCACCTGAATGCGCAGCTGCTAGCTACCTAGATCTACTGTGAATCCTGACAGAGTAGTTACTCCAGATGAATGAATGATGAATAGGATGATAAATGGCAATTACATTATGCCAATTATTGCTAATCATAACAATGCTTGATCACATTAGCCATCTTTAAATGACTGTCAGATACTTTTTACAGAGCCTGATTCGGCGGATTTTACACCACACTCTGTGTGCCGAAGCTAATGGAGTCCCTAGCTCTTTTTCCTCACCACAGGTGCCAATTAGCATCCTGCTTTGCGACTTTTGGAAGTTACTAAAGCAACTTTAAGAGGAGCCAACATGGCAATTACAGTACCAGTGTTGGCCTGATATTTTTAGGCGTTTCCTGTTGGACCAAACCATAAAATGACGGGCTCTGTCTGTGCGATTGAGGCAGGCTAGAAAAAGCTAGCTTTGTAGCAGCAGGGCCCAAGTGCCACACACTGTAATACATTATATGAAGGGTGCTAAATATTACCGATGTAGAAATAGCCGTTAAGCCGTTTTATAGCAAACAGGTAAAATGTGTACGCCACATGAAAGGCTTGATATATTATGCTAGCTGCAGAGTAGCTCAAACCCGAGCTGTGAAGAAAGAGACTTTCAAATGCTAGGTTAGCGCAGCTTACGCTGTAAGAACATGCAGTCATTCATCTTCAATAAGTGCTTTATCCTGCCTATCCTGGGATCACTGGGGGCAAAGCAGGGTGCCACTCCATCTCAGGACATCACACTCGCTCAGTTACTCAGTCTCTCACATTTAGGGGCAATATGGATTAGCTACGATATGTATTAGCTAATATACCTACTGGCATGCGTACTTGAAGTATGAGGAATCACCACACAAGCAATCAGAGCCAAGAATCGAACTTCGTTCTCTGGCGCTAGAAGGCACCAATACTAACTTCTGTGCCTGTTCATTAGAGTTAGCAGAGCGAGCAGGCAGGACGTTGGCAGCAAGTGTATGCGATTGCAGAGGCACTGCAGGTTAGCATGATCACAGCCTGAAAGACTTGGTGCGATTTCGAACTGCGATGCGGCATCAGGCCCATCATGTGGAGGTTGATGGGTCAGCTGTACAATCGGGCTAAGATTCACATGGCTCCTAAGCTTTTCCCATCGCTTCTCGAAATGTCATCACCATCGTGCCATCTCCGTGCGCGAAGCCAACACGGAGCAAACTTTTAGACCCTCGGCGGTTGAACACATGGCATGTTTTTTCCCTTTGCTACGAAGAATAAAGCATTTCCTTTCATTCATTTACTACAGGGCCTCGGAATGTAAACACACAGTCTGTAAACACACACATAAACTACATAGCGACACACATGCAAGTTGATGTCCTGCAAACACCACCGGTCTGCACTGGTCTCCTGCTGTTTCTCTGTAACACTCTGTAAATTCTACGTTTGTGAACTGATGTTGCAAAAAGTTTCATTTCCTTCAGTTTGTCCAGTGTTTTATGAGATACACCGATCAGCCGTACCATTAAAACCACTGACAGGTGAACTGCATAACACTGATGATGCTCGGGGCAATGCTGTGCTGGGAGACCTTCGGTCCAGGCATTCATAGGGTCCTATGAAATCCATTTTATTTGATTTTTTCCTCATTTTTCACCATTCAGATTTTTAGCTTTCTAACAGTGTTATTCTTGAAGAAAATCGTTACAATTAAACAAACCACGGCAAAATGGAACATTTTATTTAATGAAAATAACTACAGTGGTAGCTTGACGCAGCTCTCGTTGTTTGCTCAGTCCTCAGCGCACTTGCCTAAACTTGTATGAGTCAGCTGAAACTCGATTCACAAAACGATTCACAGTGATTCAGATTCACAATGGCCCTTGCTTATTGAATACCTCCACTATTTATCATATTTTTCTTTTTTACATCTACAGTACTGTAATCTTAGTGCAAATAAGTCCCCATGGGTCCTAAGAAGGTTATTTATAAGAGCCAACCAAAAGCTTAGCAGCTATGCTAGCGCCCTGAGTTCACCAATAGAGTAAGTGTGTTGCTTTGAATTTTCACTTTCAGTCCATTGCTCACCAAATTACGTGAGATTTTTCAACACTATTATAAAATAAGCTTTGTATTAATGATTTTGGCCAACTGTAGGTTAATGTAAGTGTTTTAAACAATAAGGTCGGCTTCTCTATGATACAGTATAGACTATATTAAACATCAGTTCATGATACATTTAACTGATGATGGATTTGTTTATCATGGTTTTTTTATTTTTACATCTACAGTACTGTATACTTAGTGCAAATAAGTCTCTAAAATGGTTGTTGATTACAGCCAACCGAAAGGAATTCAAGAACTGAGCTCTCTGGATGACTTTCAGGCTGAGCAGTTAGCATTAGCGTCTATCGCCCCAACATTGAGTTCAACAATAGAGTAAGTGTTTTGCTTTTCCTCTTCACTTTCAATCCATTATGCACTAAATTACATGAGGTCCTCAAGCCTTTTTATAAAATAAGCTTTGTGTAAATGATTTTGGCCAATTGTAGGTTAATTTACAAGTGTTTTAAACAGTAAAGTCGGCTCTGCTATGGTACAGTATAGACTATATTAAACTCGGAATGTATCCCCATCATAAATCAGGGAGCTCCTGTACAATACAACTCCATTAATGCATATAACGCCTTATACAGTGGATTTTCTGGGGTCTGGAATGGATTCACTCAATTTACATTATTCCTTATGGGAAAATCTGTTCGGTACTCGTTTTCAGTTCTCAACAAGCCTTCTGGAACGAATTACCGACAAGAACAGAGGTACCACTGTATTGTAATCACATTGATACCATTGTATTCTCCCCATTGCGAAAACCATAGGGCCAAACATTCATGGGGATGTTACTTTCAAACATAACACCTACTCAAACCAAGTTCACGTCTACGCGGAAAAGGTATTCCCTAAAGGCAGTGGGTTGTTTCAGCAGCAAAAAGTGCTGTTTTACACATCTACACATTTGGATTTCCTGTACTGTGTTTGCAAAGACAAAACTGTAACATTATACGCATGTCTACGTCTATAAGGCTAAATATCCGTGGTTTCCCAGCATGCGTCGATCTCTGCATTTTAATAAAAAAAAAAGTAACGCGCTAATCAGATTCTGATGTTAACAGACGTTTTGTTAATATCTGATCAGAACCAGCTTGTAAGCTTTACAGTGGCTCACAAATTCCCCCTTTAGACAGGAAAAGCATTACTGAAGCCTCTTTCCCTAAAAGCAGTTTTTCGTTCGTTAATAGGAACCAAATGAGTCAGAAGCTGAACAAGTATGGAGAGTAATGCTGAAAATAAATAATCCAAATCATTTACATGTTTTTCCTTAATGAGTTTGTAATGCTGACATTTCACCATAAGGACCCGAACGTGCCAATGGAAATAAATTCATTTAGCATCAGCAGTGTAATTTGTCAAACCTCACAATCACTCCGTGAATGTTCTCAATTACCACTGTCGCAGACTACAGCTCAAAAACCATTCCGCTTCAGAGGGGACAGAGAAATCCAAGCCCAAATAACAATGGTGCTATAACTAAGTAGTTTGTCCTTTCGTTATGTGTTTTTATTGAGCTATAAAATATATACAGTGGTAACTCGGTTCTCATCCTCATTCCAGCAGGCTTGTCAAGAACCAAAAACAACACGTACAGAGCAAATATTTCCCAGGAGGAATAATGTAAATTGAATGAATCCGTTCCAGACAGTACCAGTTCATGTTTAAAACACTTACATTAACCTACAGCTGGCCAAGTAATTGACTGAGAAATGGATTGAATGTGGAAAGTAAGAGCAAAGCACTTTATGGATGAACTCAGGGCTCTAACATGGCTGCTAAACTAACTGCAGCAGTGTTCTGGAGGATTCAGTTCCTGATTTCCTTTCGGTTGGCTCTTATAACTAACCTTTTTATGACCCATGAATACTTATTGACACTAAGAATATAGTACTGTAGATAAAAATAAATATTTGACGGTTCTGGTATTTTCTACATTTGTTGTGTTCATGTCATACAAGCTACTTCAGTTACAGTTTGTCAGTTTCTTAATGCCTTTAAGGTTAAGCATGCTACTTCACCAGCGACAGTATTTTCCCAGTTTGTTAGTGTATTATTATAGATGTGCTACTCCAACCATTATGGTATTTTGACCAAATTTCAGTGCTCTTAGGGAATTTGTGCTACAAATGTTTGCCCATTGCCTGTTCTTTACTGTTTTACAATTGGTGTGTTACACTAACAGTTATGGTACTTTGGCCTGTTTTGATATGAAATGTGGAAATCCAAATGAACTAAGGTCTTTTGGCTTTTAGGCTGCAATACCACAGGTTAGAAGTTGTTTTTAGGTCTATCTAATATTTTGACCAACTGAACAATTAAGTGGTTATGTTACCATCTTACAAAAAAATGAAAATTTTTAGAAACGTTTTGTATGTGTGTGCAGATGTTCATGTTGTTGGTAGGTTCAGTGTTCTCTTGTGTGTTAAATATCTGATTGCAATACAAATTTCCCAACTAATTATATTTTAAAATCATTTTCATTGTACTTGATGACAAAAAGTACATTTCTTCATTCTTTTAAACTATGCTACTGCTTTATTTGGGCATACAGTAATAATGGTGGATTTTATGAAGTACTGAGATCCTTAAAGCTTGGGGTCATGAAGGGCACTGGCCACAACATCCAGCAGAAAGAAATAAGAAGCACATCTAGCAGACACTGACGATGTACTGAAAATAGAAGCCTGTCTGACACACTCAGGACTTTACAGCCACACGTGAATGTCCATGACCACATGAGGAATGAAGGGAAACTATAATGCTGATGGGTTTCTCTGTAAGTCCGGTTCTCTGTAGTATAGCCTACGAGCCACGGCTTTTTATTCCATGCAGTAAAAGCTGCACGTACTGTAACATTAAATGGGATTTTTCTCATACCATGAAATATCTTCAACAAAAGAGGTGCCTCCTAGTGTCAAGTGCACAGAATGCAAAGATATGCAACTGGACCTGTGATGCCGTGCCTCTCCTTTTGAGACTCCTCATGAGCCATGTGAATAAATATTCAGTATAACAATCAGGTGGGCATTTTTGAAAAAGTGTGCATGTCAAGTCCAGGTCGAAAAACTGCACTTCACCTTACGTCAGTCTGTATCTGCCACCTTATCATTAGCAGCTAGCATCATGCTCTATACATAAATTGAGACAACTTTTTGTGTATTTAGAAAATTAACCAACTGTATAATTTAAACTCGGGAGCTCAAACCTTGCTTTCTTTACTCTTCCTTTCTCCCCATTTTTTTAACCCAACCCCTTTTTTTGGAACATCACCGTTAAAATGGGCACCGAGTTGGAAAATAATCCCTAGCTCAGTAATAACTCATAAAAATACCCGATTATAATCGGTGTTTATAGTCTGTGAGCAATCCCGCCACGGTTGCCAGGTCCCCGATTTTCTAGAACTTGACTGGTTGTATTTAACCTCTTTCCCCACTGACTTTAGCAGTTTTCTCGGTGGATCTGGCAACCCTGGAATTAAACGCACCACAGAATTAAAGACAGTGAAACGGTTATCGAACACTTGGTGAAGACTCTGAAACGCCGTAAACACACGAGAAAATGTATAATGTGATTATTTAATATAAAAATTCGAAGTTTGTGTCACATATTTCTGTGAGATTATTGGCTGGGTACAAAGTAGAATTTTGCCTGAGTGTTACTGCCTGGGTCATGTAAACCCGGAGGTTTTCCATTATCTGATTACTCAAGTGTATGTAAACTCGTTGATCAGATTACTGAAAAAGTCTGATTTTTCTGAAGTTATTGGTTTAAGTGCAAGTAAACACACTCACTGTTCCAATTCACTCAAACAGAACTGACTGAATCTGATGGTCAGGGCTCTACGTGAGCCGGCCAAGTTCTCCATCAAAACCATTTTATATGGACTTGTGAAAACCTTATGAAAGTGTCATTCTGAGAGTTCAGTAGTGCCACTGTTTTTCAATTCCATGTCTACATGCTTCATGTTATGAACTGTTAGCAATGACTGTGGCTCAAATATTCGAGATCCCAATATAGAAGGGATAACCAAGTACATTTGGTCATATAGCTTACACTGCAGATCCAAGACCTCTAAATCCAACTTACTGCTCAAATCCATTTTGATAGATTGTTTTCTTTTTAACGTGTCTGTATCCAGCACTCGTCTGAACAGGTCATGCTCTCAAACTGAGCCATATGCGGAATGCATCGACAACTTTCCTCAAGACTTGAGGGGCAGGATATAATTTGAGGTGGCCCACATGGCTACAACCTCTCTGGCTTTGCCAAGTCCTCAGTTTGTTTGACTGAGTTCTGCAAAGTCATTCAATATGTTCTCATGCCTGACTGCATCACGCTATCCCAAGGAGATGAGCTCCGGGATGTCCTGCAAGGTTGAATTCCAACCCAACGTCACCATGCCCCATACAGTACCACATACAGTGGTGCTTTAAAGTTTGTGAACCCTTTAGAATTTTCTACCTTTATGCATAAATCTGCAGTTCATTTGAAGGTGAAATCAGAGGCAGGTGTTTTCAATCAATGGGACAACAATCAGGTTTGAGTGGGCACCCTGTTTTATTTAAAGAACAGGGATCTATCAAAGTCTGCTCTTCACAACACGTTTGTGGAAGTGTATCATGGCATGAACAAAGGAGATTTCTGAGGACCTCAGAAAGAGTTGTTGATGCTCATCAGGCTGGAAAAGGTTACAAAACCATCACTAAAGAGTTTGGACTCCACCAATCCACAGTCAGACAGATTGTGTACAAATGGAGGATATTCAAGACCATTGTTACCCTCCTGTCGACCAACAAAGATCACTCCAAGAGCAAGGCATGTAATACTTGGCGAAGTCACAAAGGACCCCAGGGTAACTTCTAAGCAACTGAAGGCCTCTCTCACATTGGCTAATGTTAATGTTCATGAGTCCACCATCAGAAGAACACTGAACAACAATGGTGTGCATGGCAGGGTTGCAAGGAGAAAGCCACTGCTCTCCAAAAAGAACATTGCTGCTCGTCTGCAGTTTGGTGAAAATCATGTGGGCAAGCCAGAAGGCTATGGGAAGAATGTTTTGTGGACGGATGAGACCAAAATAGAACTTTTTGGTTTAAAAGAAAAGCATTATGTTTGGAGAAAGAAAAACACTGCATTCCAGCATAAGAACCTTATCCCATCTGTGAAACATGGTGGTGGTAGTATCACGGTTTGGGCCTGTTTTGCTGCATCTGGGCCAGGACGGCTTGCCATCATTGATGGAACAATGAATTCTAAAGGAAAATGTTAGGACATCTGACCATGAACTGAATCTCAAGAGAAGGTGGGTCATGTAGCAAGACAACAACCCTAAGCACACAAGTCGTTCTACCAAAGAATGGTTAAAGAAGAATAAAGTTAATGTTTTGAAAAGTCATAGTCCTGACCTTAATCCAATTTAAATGTTGTGGAAGGACATGAAGCGAGCAGTTAATGTGAGGAAACCCACCAACATCCCAGAGTTGAAGCTGTTCTGTACAAAGCAAAGGTTCACATACTTTTGCCACTCACTAATATGTAATATTGGATCGTTTCCTCAATAAATAAATGACTAAGTATAATATTTTTGTCTCATTTGTTTAACTGGATTGTCTTTATCTACTTTTAGGACTTGCGTGAAAATCTAAGGATGTTTTAGGTCATATTTCTGCAGAAATAAAAAAATTCTATAGGATTCACAAACTTTCAAGCACCACTGTATGAAAGTGGGCTGGAACAAAATTTAAAAGCTCTTACTGTGTTTCCTGTCATTCACATGTCATAGAAGTACAAAAAGTCACATATGGGCAAAAATCTGAATTTTTATAATAAGAATATAATTTAGTTTTATAAAGCACTAATGGCAGCACTAGTGCCAGCAGCACCACACTGAGTGCGTTTACATGCACTCCGATCATAGCTAGATTCCAGCAGTTATCTGGTTATTCAAGTGGTCGTGTATACAGCATACTCCAATCTATAAATCAGATTAAGTAACTAAATCCGATAAAGAGAGCTGGATTTTAATCCAGTAATCGGATTACTCATAGCATATATGCCAGTTATCTGATTATAATTGTTGTTTTCAGTCTGCGCATGTGTGTGAGGCTTCCCCCACGGTTGCCAGGTCCACATATTCTAAACACTTTGCTTTATTTGGCCAATTATTCCATCTAGTTTAGCTTTGCGGGTTTCTTTCTGGATCTGGCAACCTCGGAATTAAACGCACCACAGAATTAAAGACAGCGAGATGGATATACAAAACTTTGTGGAGACTCTGAAATGAAGTATATATGTACTCTGAGGTTTCTCATTGTCTGATCTCCATGTATACTCGTTAATCGGATTACTGACAAAATTAAATTTTCTACAGTAATCGGATTATTAAGTGCATAAGTGCAGCCAGTGGCTCTCCCAACATGCTACCTGAATTTCGTTTCGAAGATCAATAAGGCTACATCTGCTTTTTATGTCTATCTGTAGTAAACTAAGATCAGTGGAAGTCTCAAAGTGGTTTTCATCCTAAACTTAGAAACTGGCCGTTAAACCTATTAGCCAAGCGTTAATGCATAATGTAAGTGATTAAAGACTGGGTAAAAAAATGTCAAACTGTGATTGAAGGAACCTTAGTAAGTCAATCAGATTGATTTACCATCTGTTATTGAAGACATGACTTTTATCATCCTGAGCTACTGATCTCACAGCTGAGATTTAGCGCTTTGGAAGCTTTATCAGTCTGGACAGTAAAGCCTTTGCTATGTGGTTCACCATAAACTTTATAGCTGCCACCTCAAAAATGCACCCCAGATTTTAGACATTTCAGACGGTGCTGAGAGACTTAACTGGTTTCATAAAGTGGAACTTGGGACAGAAATGGGCAGTAACGGGTTGTGTGGAAAATTCAAATCATAGAACTACAGCTATCTAGTAGCTCTGTCTGTATCTCACACACTATTGATATAACTTACTTTTGGTTTAATGTGCTGTACAGCATTTAGCTTAAGCTTGGTCTTATATTGCTCGGTGCCAATCCAATGCTAGCCTGTCCAAAGATAAAATCAATAAGTTTAATACATAGCAATACAAATATATATCAATAATCTCTATATTAGAATAGAACCAGGACATTTGTACGTAATATTAAAAAAAAAAGTCATTCTGCTATCATACATGCCAAAAATACAGAATTAACTACACAGCTAAGTGTATACTGACCTCTAAACATGTTACAGCACCAAGTTAGAAGTTCAAAATTTTTATTTTCGTTAACCCCTGTAACGAGCGTGGAGACGTAGGAGACAAACGCCGGCTGAGGATTCAAGACAGGTAGGTTTATTGAAAGAAACACACAACGTATGAGGCACAGAAGTGTGGAGCTAGGGACCAGGTAGCGAACCACGAGGCATAGCGGAGAGGAGAGGTGACTGAGGGTTATTTATGGTGCATGGAGGAAATGAGACACAGGTGGGTAATCAGTATTCGGGTGATGACGAACGTTGCTGAATGCGGGTGTTAGGAGCTGAGCTGGCGGCGGGTGATGACGAACGTTGCTGAATGCGGGTGTTAGGAGCTGAGCCGGTGGCGGGCGTGACGACCCCATTGCATCTCAATGAATGCATTTGATGCTTTCTTTTATTCAAACATAGCTGCCTCAACCCAGTATTCAACTCACATTCTGCAGAATGTAAAAATGACTGTAGTCCTACATAATTGCAATACATTTCATTTAATTATCTGAAATAATTGCTATTAGACGATTATGTAATTATTGTGACAGCCCTAGAAAAGTCATTATAAGATAAGTCTGTTCACTCTGCCGCCATCTTGGTAATGCCCGCGGGCAGATATTTCCAGCCATACAAGACCAGACTTTTATCTCTTTGAATGGGGAGAGACCTGACAGAGAAATTGATGTTTAAAGTGCACATTTAGAATCGCTGGTATAATCTGACAAAAAGTATATTACTTACTTGCGTTGTTGGGTTATAATAACACAGAAAATTGGAAATATTCTGGCTACTGCGTATGCGCATCCCACCACTATAAAGGGGCCAAGACTTGCCGCCCCCCTCTCCGACACATTTACTAATATGCTGATTGGTTCTTCCTAATGACGAGTCTGCAGTCACTATATTGGCCATTACTGGCTGTCCAAGTCATATTTCAACCAGTCTGTATAACGTCTCTGGCCCATGGTGCTAGTCTACAACTTTACGCTGTAAACATGAAGCTGTAGAGCATCTCTGTTGCTAGTGCACATTCTAAAGTCATCTAAATCCAGTCAATTAAGATTCAGTGATCATAATGCCATGACCAAAACGAATTATAAAATAGTATTTCAAATCTACTGTCCAAATACAAATGTCAGAATTCTGCTCATGTCCACTAAAAAAGCACAGATCAACCATAGCTGGATGCTAGTATCTGCCAACCAGTGTCAGTCAAATGCTAGTTTACAATGGGAGGAAAAGTGCAAAACTGAAATTTAAGACACTGTAAAAATTCCCCACAAAACTGAAAACCCTGTTAAAACATGAGCACAGAACACTAGGTTTTGGTTGTCACCAGCATTAGTTGCATATGCTGGTACCGGAGGACTTGTTTAACATGCTTAGGTTGGAATCACGGGACTACGTTCATCACCTGGCTCCTACAATAACCCATTCTGAATTAGGTGCGTTTAAATCTAGCACTTTGTCAGCTAGCAGACATTCACAGAAGGAACTAACACCACCAGCACGAGATCCCTGCTGCATACAAGGCCATCGCTCAGGCCGACAAAAGGACAGGGCAAGCTCACGGAGTGAAAAGCAAGACAAAGCAAACAACCCCCTCGGCAGGATAAAGAGTGAGTAAGTTGTATTGGCACGTCCCCTCCCCTCTCCGTGGGAGTCTGCAGTACCAGTTTGGCCTTTTCTCCGCTCTCTGGCACTCTTCTCCGTTCAGTCAGGCCAGCGGGTTCAGTTCCCACACTGACAGCATCCTGTAGCTTCCACACCTACTACTACACTCTGTATGGATGCGTGTCTGTCTATCCATCTTTGTCTCTCTGCCTCTCACTAACTGCCTCTTTCTATGTCTTACTTTCTCTCTCTGTCTGCCTTGAGGGGGCTCTTGGCTGGGAGAAGGAGCAGAGGTTACACCAACACACATCTCCGCAGCGTGTCACATCTCCACCAGTGGTTGCCTTGGTGCTACCTTACACATCAAACTGAAGCTGACCAAGTCTTCTGAAGTATTGCTACTTAGTTTTTTTTTTAATCTGTTGGCATGCCTAACCTAACAACTTTTGTAAAAAGTCGTTTCCCACAGTCACAAATTAGTACCTTATTTTGTCTCTTTCAGTTAAACAGCCTGTCTGTAAGGAAGTATAGCTCTGTTGTTTTGGCACGAAACTATAACATTACTGCAGTGATGATTATCCCCTGATTTGGGCTGAATCATGCAAAAATCACTAACGTCTTTACTGATGAGAACTACCATGCCTCTTAAGTATTTAAAAGCCAAAGTGATAGGCCCATTAATTGGGCCGATGAATGGCATTTTGAAATAATCGACAACAGCTGATATCTGTGCTCAAAAATAATGGAGAAAATGCAGAGAAACCTTATGAGAAGATGAAAACTTCCAGCACTATATCTTTCTGCTTTTAACTGGAACTGAAAACTAAAATTCTGGTACCATGTGAATTACTCTTAACGTTCCTTAAGAGAACCATATATATGTGGAGGGAGTTGAAAGTCCGTGTTGCCCCAAAACATCACTCCAAGTAGGAGAACTTGCACAATCAGTGGCTGACTAAATACTTTTTTGCCCCACTGTGTGTATATATATATATATATATATATATATATATATATATATATATATATTTATTATGTGACCTTTATATAATGGTACAATATACACACCAAAGATTTTGTGAAAATGGTCATGCAAATTTCAAAATGTTTCCAACTCTGACTTTAAACCGATTTGGTGGAATAGTCCATCTACCACTTTGGTTTCCTCTGAAAAGTGTATTTTGACATAAACAAAATCATGATGTCTCCAAGTCCTTATTGGAAAATCCCAGTAATTTGATATGAAGCCCATACACAAAGAAGAGGATGCTGTGCTTCATCTCGGTTCTGCCTCACACACGCCCCAGGCTTTTCTCACTGGCGTATAAATAATGTGAACCGTCTGTATTTCAGCACGTATTTATCATTTCCACAAGTTGTCCTATGTTATTGTAGATCTAACCTTGAGATAATCAGCTACAGATAAACATCCCCATGGAAATACACAGAGGTACACGCACTTCAGCACAGCACAGAACAGCCAGCAGGTGCTGGCCACCTTGACCGAGTGCTACCGCCACCTCTGGTGCTCGGGCCCCTGCAGCACGCACAGTGGATGTTGTGGAAAACGAAAAGAGGAAAAGTGGTTCAAGTTGCAAAATGTAAATATTGGGTTTTCCCACAATGGGAAGCAGACCACCCAAGATGCACCCCCCACCACTGTGTCCCTGTCAGCGGCCAAGGGGGCGGCTGTTTGTGTGTCTAATAATGAACCTTCACCATGTACCTCACAAACATCACAGGATGCCGGACACACGTTCCTGGTGCACTTGCATCTGAGGTTGTCTCCAAAACTTAGTTCGACTTCACGGCTGCATATGAGCATCATTTATTGGTGTGCAGTGCCTCAAACATCTGAACATCTGATCTAACAATTTGATGTTTGAGAAGCTCGTAAACCTTAATATAGGCATCTACATGTTGTCCACAGTAACCAAAACCTACATGAAGGTCCATTCATTGTGCTGGAGCATCATACTTGGAGAAACTAAGAGGAAACCCTACTTCTACTTGAATTATGTTAATGAAGATCTAATTCCTTACAAAACCACTAGTGGATCATTTGATAAGGTATTTGAGCACCTTCTCTGTCCCACGTATCGAGAAGATAGTCACTGATATGATCAGTATCTCATCACCAGCAATTGTGAAACTTGAAATATAAAGTATCATGTTCAGTCAAGTATTCTACACCTGTCCCTGGGAGTGGTTCGCATTCACGCCTGGTACAATCCAGACTCTACTTGAAGTGAACTCCACACTGAGTGGTGCACCCAGGCACGAAATCCCTAGAATGGTCTAAACTTCGTCCTCACCACTGTACAAGTCTGATCAGGAACTAGAGGAAATGGTACTGCTCCCGAAAGCAGGTTCTACCAGTCATCAATGCAAGGGCTCACAAACTTTGTCCTATTTGAACTGTGGATGATTAAACAAAGCATTCAATAAAAGACATCCTATCATTATCCTCGATAATGACACACACACAGGCAATGGAAAATACAGGGACTTGTTTTTAATTGCAGGTTGCGTTCACTTTATCTCCAGCAGTATTAATAAATTTGACTACATGTAGCTGTCTGGGCAAAACCTATTCATATCCATCAATAGCGGTATCTAAGGGTTTAACGTCAATAGGTTGAACATGTTGAAGAATGCAAGCGTACAACCTAACAGAGCAAGACTGGGAGGAAGAAGGATGTGACAGTGGCAAAATAGCAGCATTGTATTCAGCCAACAGGATATTGTCAATTTTGACCAACAAAATCAGAACTTAATTCTACTGAAACCTGTGCGAGTACTTGGGGCAGCAAGTGAAAAGCTGAAATAAGCACCAACAAGTTGGCTAAACTGCCTAACCAGTTAGTCTAAAAGTGTAAAAAAAAAATTAATCAAGTCATGGGTGCAACCCTTACCTAACCTGTATAGCCAAAGGTTTTTGGACAATCAAAAATTCATCCAAAAATATGGATATTAATGAGACGTGTCTCCACGAATGACTGTGAGGTTGGGCACCGATATTGTACAATAATTCCTGGCTCACTTTTGGAATTCCAATTTATCTCAAAGGTGTCTAAAGGAATTAAGATGCAGGCACTGTGCAAGCCAGCCTAGTTCTCAACCAAAGCTCGCAAACCATTACTCTTTGTTTTTTTGTTTTTTAGCAAGCCAGGGCATGACGTTGATCAACTGACTTGGCTGGAAAATAAAAACCTACAGGGATACTTGAAAGTTGGTGAACCCTTTCGGAATATCTATATTTCTGCATAAATATGACCTAAAACAGCAAATTTCCACACTTGTTCTAAAACTAGACCAAGAGAACCCAGTTAAACAAACTGGACAAAAATATTATACTTGCTCATTTATTTATTGATGAAAATGATTCAATCTGTGAGTACCAAAAGTATATGAACCACTGCTTTCAGTATCTACTGTAACCAATAACTGCAACTAAACATTTCGGGAACTGTTGATCAGTCCTGCACATCAGCTTGGATGAATGTGAATTTAGCCCATAGATTACAGTTTCAACTCTGGGATGATGGTGGGTTTCCTCACATGAACTGTTTTCACAACATTTCGACTGGACTAAGGTCGGGTCAGGCAAGTCCTAAACATTATTGTCTGTAGTCATTCTTGAATGACTTGTGTGCTTAGGATTGCTGTCTTGCTGCATGCATCACTTTTGATAATCAGTTCATGGGCAAATGTCCTGCCATTTTCTTTTAGAATTTGCTGGAAAAATTCAAAACTCATTATTCCATCAATGATGGCAAGCCGTCTTGGACCAGATGAAGCAAAACAGGTCCAAACCATGATACTTCCACCAGCATGTTTCACAGATGGGTTAAGATTCTTATGCTGGAATGCCTTGTGTTCCTTTCTGCAGACATAAGGCTTCTCATTTAAATGAAAAAGTTCTATTTCAGTCTTGTCTGTCCACAAAACATTTTTTTTCCCAACAGCTTTCTGGCTGGTCCATGCGAAATTTAGCAAACAGTAGACGGGGCAGCAATGTACTTTTTGGAGAACAGTGGCTTTCTCCTTGCAACCCTGCCATGCACACCAGTGTTATTCTGATGGTGGACTCAAACATTAACATTAGCCAATATGAGAGAGGTGTTTAGTTGCTTAGATGTTGCCTTGCTCTTGGAGTGGTCCTTGTTGGTCAGCTGTTCCTTGGGAGGGTAACAGTGGCCTGGAATTTCCTGCATTTGTACACAATCTGTCTGACTGTGGATTTGTGTGAGCAAACGGTGAGCAAAAATCCCAAAACTACACAGAGGGATCTGATGAATGACCTGCAGATAGTTGGGACCAAAGTTACAAAGGCTACCATCAGTAACACACTATGCTGAGAGGGATTTGGAGAATATCATGTGGTCAGATGAAACCAAAATAGAACTTTTTGGTAAAAACTCAAATCGTCGTGTTTGGAGAAAGAAGAATGCTGAGTTCCATCCCAAGAACACCATACCTACTGTGAAGCATGAGGGTGGAAACATGATGCTTTGGGGCTGTTTTTCTGCAAAGGGGACAGGGGGCGACTGATCCGTGTTAAGGGAAGAATGAACGGGGCCATGTATCGTGAGATTTTAAGCCAAAACCTCCTTCCATCAGTGAGAGCATTGAAGATGGAACGTGGCTGGGTCTTCCAGCATGACAATGATCTCAAACACACCGCTCGGGCAACTAAGGAGTGGCTCCGTAAAAAGCATTTCAAGGTCCTGGAGTGGCCTAGCCAGTCTCCAGACCTCAACCCCATAGAAAATTTGTGGAGGAAGTTGAAAGTCCGTGTTGCCCAGTGACAGCCCCAATACATCACTGCTCTAGAGGAGATCTCCATGGAGGAATGGGCCAAAATACCAGCTACAGTGTGTGCCAACCTGGTGAAGACTTACAGGAAACATTTGACTTCTCTCATTGCCAACAAAGGTTATGTTATAAAGTATTGAGCTGAACTTTTGTTATTGACCAAATACTTATTTTCCACCATAAATTACAATTAAATTCTGTAAAAATCTTACAAAGTAATTTCCTGGATTTTTTCCCCATTTTGTCTCTCATAGTTGAAGTGTACCTATGATGAAAATTACAGACCTCTCTCATCTTTCATCTTTCTAAGTAGGAGAACTTGCACAATCAGTGGCTGACTAAATACTTTTTTGCCCTACTGTATAATATTTTTCAAACTTTTCTGTAAAGCTGACAATGCAGAAATTTTGAAAATTCGAAAGGGGTGACAAATTTATGAAAGTATAAAAGTGTCATATTTTAGAGTCACTCAGTCATTGAGGTGTTCAGTAGAACCACTATGCTTTGTGTTATTAGCAATGAGTATGGCTGAAATATCAGAGAACACCAGAGTTAGAAAGGTGATCTACACACATCTGGATTGACTTGCATTTTGTCCAAGCCTGATGTGACTCTGAATTGGATACCGCAGGTATGGAAAGTGAATGATCTACAGCTCTGGAAAAAATTAAGAAAACAACTCCAAATGTTCTTAAAATCAACATATCTACATGTATGGCAGCAATTTCATTCCAGCATTCTACTTAATGAGGTACGGATCAGGTGATCACTTAAACCAAATCTTATTCATTGAGGAAAAGTACAAGACACATGAAATCTGTGATTGAAATATTGCATTCTGAACTTTGCAAAGTTAAAACATTAGTACTGTTTTGTTAAAAAGGTAATATAACCTTGGATTTTCGTCAGTTGTCATTTACAGCGAATAAATGCTCTTGTCATTGATCCAAATTAATATTTTTATTTGGAATCTCTCAGTAATATATAGAATAAAACAAGAAAGTTCCCTTTAACTCAAACACATACAGTGCCTACAAATAGTAAAACCAGAAGAACTGATCATTCTGCTGTGGTCTCACTTTTTTACAAAGCTGTATATATGTATGACCGATGAGTGCAACAAAACTGGTATTGTGCGTAAGGTGAGCGATGGTAAAAACAAGTATTAAATGAGAAATTGTGTGCTCAGAAGAATGTGTAGCCAGTGAGCTTGAAGGAGGAGGATCTATACGTGAGAAGGACATCAGCTGATGGTACGGCGAGAGAAAATGAGGAATGTTAAACATTTGCGTCACTATTGAGGCATTACTCCTGCATCATTAACAGTGTTTGTTGACTGGGCAAAGTCGTGTATTAAGAATAATGGTGGACATTTCGAGCTCTTTGATATGCCTTTTTTCCCCTATGACGCTCGACTTATGGGACACCCTGAACAGAAAACATTAGCATGCATGTGAGGGCAGGAATACATCAGCACAGATCATGCAACAATAGGAGCTGTCAGAGGAAACTGTCGGAGAAAATCACGACACTTGTGACTGTCCAGTACCAGCAAGCAAAATGCGGAGTTCTAACACACTAGCCCACCACCTTACACAGGAACAATTGGCTGTAACTGAAGGAGGGTTGAACAGACGTATGGGTCAACCATTGGCACTACAACAGTAACCCCTACCTTGTCCAGCAATGGACCGACACTCCATTTATGACACATCCTTGCCTGTTCCCTTTAAATTGGGAGCCCCAAATGACCAAAAATTGCCATGGCCAGATGAAACGGTGTTAACATGCAAGAAAAAAGGCAATCTTTTCATTGTGACTGCTTGCAAGGTGCAAATGTGCCCATTTCAAAGACAGAATTGCAACCTCTAATGGCTTTAGATCTGGCTATAATCAAGTAATGCATGTATCCATGTAACTACTGGAACTATGGATGGTGCCATTAACCAGCTTTAAACTACTCTATGGTTGGTGAGACATACATATTGCAGACGGTAGATGGTTTTATTTTTGACAGAAAGTTCAACATGCCAAAACTTGACCAACCATGTTACAGCAATGCTCAAATAGGAAGTTCATATGTCCATATCTGGTTGAATAATGAAAAGCTAATTGTAGAAAGTGGTTAGTTTTGACTATACAACCTCATATCATCTCCAAGTCACTGACCCACTTTCTAATATATAAATGCAGGAACGGATGTTTATTAACAAATGAGGCTGACCAGACAAAACATGAAATATCTTGAGTTCATACTGTCTGCAGTGAGATAAAAGTCAATGTAAGAAACACTGCGTTTTATTTAAATGCCCATACTTTCCCGACTCTTTCCGTCACACTGACAACGCTTACAATGCCTGTAATAACGAATAGAAGACTTTGAGGCTATCATGTCTGGATCTGTGCAAATAATAGTGACTTCTCATGAACCTGAACCCTCACTTACCAGTAACACCACTAAGAGCTACTCTATGAAGGTGAACTTTGGGTCTAGAGACTTTCACAAAAAGGTGTGATGTGATTGCAAGGTGGATCGAGCGCCTGGTTCTACATTACACACACACACACTCACACACACACACACACACACACACACACACAGTAGATGAAGGGAAGGAAAAACTTTCACCGTGTGCGGATCTGAGGGATGCGGCCGCCGGCTGCGGGACAAAGGCGAGCAAGCAGAAGGACAGCCATCCGGCGCAGGAGCGCAGCACCGCCTGTACAACCATCTCCCTCGTGAGACTAAGCGACAGCACGAGCCGAGTTATTCCGGGTCTAATTATGACGAGCCTGGTTCCCCTGGGTTATTCTAAACGCGCTTGATTCTGGAGTTGGGCTCAGAGCGCTTGGTAAAGGTCCGTGCTTCAGTGCGCGCTGTTCCCCTCTCACTCGCACTCGGCTGCGGGTTGCAGTGTCCGGCTCGCGACAGGAGCGCGCGCCACTGCTCATGTTCTCCACCGGGCCGCTATAGTAGAGAGAGAGACCTACAGAGAGAGAGAGAGAGAGAGAGAGAGAGACGGGAGGGGGGTCAGTGCGTGAACCTCTCTCCTCCCCCCTTCTCTCTCTCTCTCTCTCCCTCTCTCTCTCTCCTTGTCTGAATTCACAATGACCAAAGTGTGGGTTGCCATGGTCACGGCTTCCGTAGGCGCAAGAGGTCAGACGCTCCGAATCCAATCAATGGACCAGAGTATGGAAAACCAAAATGGTCACAACCATGACTTTAAGTTTCAGCAGGTTTACTCTTACTAACATGAAATTCTTAGCCAAAATTGAACTGTAACACAAATAATTACATTTACCAGTACGTCTCCTCTCCATTTTTAATCTAAGCACATAAGCAATGTAACAACTGAACATGTAAACAAACTACTCTTTCAAATAGGGTTGGAACTCCGCCACCAAACACTTGCTATAAGGTATGGAATATTTTATTACTCCAACTTGGTGCCTGGACCACTATTGTGTTATAACGAAATGAAATCTGAGGAATCTGCACCAAGTGAGAGTATGTATATCAGTGTGGAGTATTTAACTGCAGTGGTTCAGTGGCTAAGGTACTGCACTGTAGACCAGAAGGTTGTGGGTAGTGCTGTAGTCAAGACCAAGACCGGGACACTGAGTCCAAGTCAAGAAAAAAAGAATTTTAGTAGTTGAATATGTAGTTGAGTAGCTGAATATAGTAGTTTAATAAAAAGAAGAAAATTGAATAAAAAATTATATTTGGAAATAAATGGACTATGGTAGCCTAGCGGGTAAGGTACTGGGCTCTGGACCAGAAGGTCCAGGGTTCAAATCCCACCTCTGCCAAGCTACCACTGTTGGGTCCTTGAGCAAGACCCTTAACCCACAATTGCTTGGATTGTAAGATTGTACCAATTGTAAGTCGCTCTGGATAAGGGCGTCTGCTAAATGCTGTAAATGTAAATGGAATTAATATACATTTCTGTGCAGAGTTGCATTAATTTTTCCCCAAGATCTTGTACTGATGATGGGAAATTTGGACCTCTGCATAAAGTCCAGCACATCCCAGAGATTCCCAACGGGGTTCAGGTCTGGACTCTGTGGTGGCCAATCCAAGTGTGAAAATGATGGCTCATGCTCCCTGAACCACTCTTTCACAATTTGACCTTTCTGAAACAGATTAGCATCTTTTCCACAACCACAGGATTTTTTGATATGGTTGTTTAACAAACAAGAAGCTCCTCACTTCATCAGTTAGGGTTAAATAACTTGTTGCCAGTTAAAACAATCACCAACGCAGTAATTATCTGACGGGAGGCTATTTTTTTAAACTGTTTAACTATTTGCTTACTCTTTCTCGCAAACTTAAACAGAAGCCAACACAAAGTCAAGTGGATATAGCCAACAACATCCATTCGATCCATTTTTATTATTAAATTAAGTTAAGCGAGTGGGTGAAAATGCACACTTGCAAGCTTAATGTCAGACTATTAAAAAAAAAAATGTTTTCTTTGATTGGATACTGAGTGAGAAGAACAGGAAATAGTTTTTCCTCTGTTAGCCATGCAGAGAAAAGACTGATTTATTCTGTTTGAATGGATTGCTGATATTCAGTAATGATAGAAAATAGTTCTGTTTATAATTAATGTTACCTCAGACAGACTTATTGGACTCAACTGGTCTCGACAACAATTTGAGTCCACCTCACCCCGAGAACGAAACAAGACCGAGTCCAAATGAGGTTGAAAACAAGACCAGATTCAAGTACTACAACACTAGTAGTGGATTCAAATACCACCTCTGCCAAGCTGCCATTTTTGGGTCCTTGCTCCCTTAACCCAATTATCTAGAGATACATTCAGATAGCCAGTTTAACTGTATTGTTGATTACAAAACATCGAAAAATGTGACTGGATTCTCAGTTGGTCAAAATACATTTCAATTAGTTCCTATGTCCAAGCATGACTGACTCATATGAAAGGATTGCTTAACAACTAATTTTGTGTATTATCATTTTGTACAGGATGATGTTAAGTAAATTAGGTCACTTTTCAAGTATGCACTACTGTGATTAGATAGATTAGATATACCATTGTTTTAGCAATTGTATAATGGCCATATATAATTATTTCTCAGTCTCTTTACAGAATACAGCTAAAAATACAGGAAATCTGTATGCAGTATTGAAAAACTAGAACAAGCAGCTTTTATATGTATAAATAATTTATGAAATCCTAGATATATATAGACAAAAGTTTGTGGACACATCCCACATGTAAACTTGCATCCCAAAACATGGATGTGCAAAAGCGCTTCCACTTGATGTTGAAACATGACTGTGAGGTCATGTTCTGATGTTAGACAATAAGCCCTGGCTCATTTTTGGCATTCAGGTGCATTTTTCAAGGTTCTGTGCAAGCCAAACAAATTCTCAACCAAGGTTGGGTTCAATCCCAAGGTGGAGTTAATATAAATCCCAAGTTAATACCAATTTAGCCATCTCAAGTCTTGATGTAACCTTGTGTGTGTCACTGAAATGGTCACTGGCGTTAAATAAACATCAACCAAAGTTGGAAAACCAATTATTTATGGACTTCGTTAAAGGACAGCAGGACAGAAAGTTGATGAGCTGACTTGTTGCAAGTGGAACCCTTTAAATGTGTCATCTTGAGAGTGACACTCTCTGACCCAATAGTGGCAGCTTGGCATAGGTAAGATTTGATACCTGGACCTTATGTTCCACAGTCCAGTACTTTAACCACTAAACCGCCACGGTCCAGACATGGCAACCAAAACACCAAGACGTGTTAGTTTGATTTTTCTATCAAACATTTAACTCTTTTCCCAATTCTATATTTGCGTGAATTCTATATAAGTGAATTTCCCCGTTTACAGCTTTCCCCTCAAAGTACACTTAAAAGCAATTACCGACTTTCTCGCGACCCTGACCAGGATTAAGCGGATAAGAAAACGAATGAATGAAATGCATGCCTCGCTGGAAAGTCATCCCAGTAGCCACGTCGCCCCCTGCTGGTCAGTATCTGCCACCATTGGCTCCAGCTTTGGATTTGTATGATCTAAGCAGATGTTTTCTACCCAGGTCTTTCCACCCTAACCAAATGGAACAGAAAATGATGAAGCATCCGATAAAAAGCATGATGTAACGTCTTCAGCTTTTAACCTTTAATTCATGTGGGTTGTTTATCTGATTTGGCTTCAGCGTAACATTTTTAAAGCCATTTCGCCAATCTTTCTTCATCATCTCCAGCTGGGTCAGCATTCCTACATTTTTGATTACATGCTGGCGTTGAATCGCGGGTCAAGCCTTTCATTTCTGTCTTTGACATAATGAAAAGGCATATCAAAATTGGATATGAAATCATGGGCACAGGTACAGCACTTTTAGGCGCCACAACACAATAATGAGTGGGGCATCCGAAAACCACTGGGGGCATCATATAGACGCGGGAAGAAAGAAAAAAAAAGACAAAAAGAGGCCAGTGGTGATGAGATGGTATGTCTTAAATCTCCCTGGACGGCGTCAACGCGGGCATGGCGTCCTCTGCGACTCCCAGCATGCATTGTACAGTTGTCTCACAATATTTGCTGAAGTTTCAACATTCGGCCTCACTTGCTAGTTTCTTACTAATGCGTTTTTAACGTAAAGGGAGTTATAGGGTAATTAATTACCCAGGATATCAGCCAGCTAATCAAATAGGCTAAACCGGGTTATGGTAGCTTACCTCACGTGCTCAGATGGAAAACAGGATTTCTCCTTATTAGCACTTAATTTAGCTGTTATCATGAAGGTTAGTGGGTGAGTTATCAAGCTAAGAAATGCTATATTCACACTTAATTAAGGAAGGACAATATATACAATAAAACAATATATACATGGCTGTTACTGAGGTAAAGGTTGTCCAATGTGAAGGTAAGGAGCTGTTCAAAGAGAAGTTTGCCTCAGGAAGTCTAAGATTGACCCTTTTCTTAGTTTCTGAAGCATTTTGTACTGCCAAATGAAAGTCTTTTACTTAGCTGATAAATGTTCAAGCAAAATAAATAGCACCATACATGCTAATTAGATCATTTTTAGTTACAAAATTGACATTTTCAGAAGCTCTGGTTCCAGAACTGTCTTCACAGACTTTTCTTACAGTTTACACTGCCCCAGACCAGTTAGTTAGCATGATTCATGACCTCAACAATTGTCATTGGTAAGCAAACATTAAAAAGACAAGGTTACAAACACTGTGTACATATTGTAATTACAAGGGAAAGCATCCCTGACTAATGACTTCCATGTGGAACTGTGGGTAATGTAGTACTTTAACAAGAAGTAGCATGATATTTTTAAAAATATTGTTGAAATATTCTGAACGTCTGGGTGTATAAAATTGTTTAAGAGTCAGCTAGCTTGTGGTCAGTCAAACTGGCCTGTTTTTAATCTGTAATCCTAATTACCTCTCTGCTGAAAATTATTGCCATTTTTTCTGGAACCTCACTGTTGAATATTGTTAGAAGTCAACCATGGTGTATTTAATTGTGTATTTTATTTAGTGATCTTGAAACTTTTGGTCAAGTGGATTAAAACAGGATGCAGTAATGATCCCTTAACCCCAAATTTGTAAAACCAAATTTGTACCAGTTGTCAGTCACTCCGAATACGGCGCCTGAGCAGTGTAAACCTATCCAAAGCCAAATTGTGTGTAATAAGTTTCTTGCTGAAACAGTTTAATGAGCCAGTTTCCATATATTACTTTGGTTTGGTACTCAGAGGGACAAATGATATGTCATAGGTAGCCACCCCAGGCACTTTTGCTGTGACTTCTGAATACAGATAAATAGTGATTATTATAATTATACATATACATCAGTGTAAAGTACAACACATTTTTTTTCTTTGCATATCCAAGCTTGTTACCTAGTCTGGGTCCAGGAGACCCAACAGTGGCAGCTTGGTAGAGCCACAATTTGAACCCTTGACCAGATATTCTGTAGCCCGAGTCACAACTGCCACATTTCATACGAAAAGTCATTAAACACAAGCTGCAATTGCTCACCCTGCCTTTGTCCTGGTTCCCTTTTTCGAGTCTGGTCCCTCTCAGTGTTCAGACCAGTTCTATCATGTTAATTAGCTGTTAAGTTGAATCAGGTGTGGTGGGAGTAAGAGCCAGGAAGTAGTACACAGGTACTCTAGGTCATGACCTGACAAGACTCTGTGAACTGAATCTCTCTATTGAGATGTTTACAGTTCAGATATGCCCTCAGTCTCTTAACATGTCACTGTGTAGCTCACAGTCTCTTATTTCTCCTCAGTGTTCTGGCATTGTATGGTAAAACCCAAAGCTAAGAGCAAAACAAGCTCATCAAAGCTTTTATTCCCTGAAATGGAAAGTTCTTCCCTCCCCAAATCAATAAACAAAGGAAAGGCACAAATTTAATAAGCATTAGGTCTGTCTCCAGCCATAGCAAGATGTCCGCAAATATCCGACCTGCTGTTTAGCCATTTGCACAGTCCCCAGTGAGAGTTATTAGGCAGATTGCTGGTGAACCACAAGCATTTGGTTATTGTTTGTAGAACAGGCCTCATGCTGAGGAGCTGGAAGGAGCAGCTGTGAGACATAAACCACATCAGCAGAACACTAACATTACTCACCATCCTCATCCTCTCGTATGGCCTTTAATGTTAGGAAGTGTCGCAACGCATCCTCTCGGCTAAAGTGTTATGCGGAAATGAGGGTACAATTTCTCCCTTACACCCTGTGTAGTCAGAGTCAGGATATTAAGTTTGAACGGCAGAAATGACGTCTATGAAGTATGCACCCTCTGGTGTTTAAAAAATGTTATATCAGATGTTATAAAGAGACCACATGTGATATCTAAATGATGCACGTTGGCAGAATTTTGCATCACAATTGATCATGTCACAATGCATCGTTACACAGCTAGTCATCATTTCTACAGATCCTTCAATGACAGTATCTTACGGTGATTCATCTTAGCCCACACAAGGACAGCTTACTAAGGATCGTGTATATATGTCAGAAGGGTTAGTTGGTCATTTTCAAGCCTCAAATCAAAGATCTTTATGAAGAAAGGACCAAGAAATAAGCCTGCATAGCCATCAAACCAACTGTTCTGAAACCTTGATTCAACAAAATGGTATCATGCCGTCAACGAATTACACCTTTCCTAAATTGGTCACTCCCAACATGCCTTTACAGATTCCCCAAGTCCTACTCTTGTACTTCCAGCAACATTAGTGTCTTTGCACCTGTCTATTGTCAGAATATACACTAGGCATGTTGAATGCATGGGGTTAACATGTAGCATCTAGTCACTGTTTCTGACATAACTGTTAACAGGATGTCAAACCAGTTAGGGACTACACATTGTAATGGTATGACTGGACTACTATCATGAGACAGTGTACTCGTGGCTGTTATAGTAATGTAATAGCAGCACATAAAGTAAACTTGTAAACAACAGCAGATTTTTGGAGATATGAATTATGCAGCAGAAGACTATCTGAATGGAGTTAAAGGGGACTGGGCAGATATTGGGAAGACAAACGATACGTGTCCCTCAGCACATTTATCCACCTGTGTAATACTCACTGCACCACTAGATGACGCTATAACTCAACAAGGGAAACCTCACAATAATTCGTGTACCTGAATAGCACTCAGTAGCTGCTACAGTAAGTTTACTTTCCAACACTATAACTTATAGATAATATTAAAATACCTTTTCTTTTATTTCACTCATAACCTATTTACAGCAAAATAAAAAGCTGGATGTGAAGTCTTTTTTTATTCCAATACAACCAGAAGTTTAGAGCAAGAACTAGTACAATAAGAGTACAGCAACAGAGTATGGATAAGTTCATACAGCAGGCAGTATGTCTCAGGTTTCTGATCAGAGGGCATGTAATTTTTTAAATTACAAAACCACAAGGTCTTTAAGAGGTTGAAAACTGAACTGCAAACTGAAGTGTGAGTACAGTGTACAGAACACTGGCTTTAGAGCATGAAGCATTGGTGCCTGGCTTCAGGTTTGACTGGTTTTTCCAGGTTTTGGAACCTGCTGAAGTTATGAAAAGAAGCCTGAGAATGCCGGACCCGTGTTGACATGAAACGCGTGGATCGACATGTTTGGAGGACGGATGTTTTCCCCTTGTGCGTCAAAGCCAAAACAGGCCTGAGCCTTGATGACTCGAGGTACACGATTCAGGGTACATGTAATGTCATGCCATAACTTACAACTCAGGTTTGTTCTGTAGTCATGAACATCCTTCATATGGTGGTCTTGCCAAGAGAAACTCTGATTCAATTACAGATTATTTATTAAACATTAGTAATTTGAATTAATTTAATATGATGAAATATCCCTGTCTATAAAGACAACATCTCTTCTCGCCAAGCAGCAGCAATCACAAAAACACCCATCGGCCACAGACATTTTGTATCAGATTTTTTCTATATTGAGAAGATGAAGTTATTTTTGCGTCTGTATCCTTACAGAGGATAACATGCATTGCTTGGAATATTACTGGACAAAACGATGTTAATTTTTATGTCAGCTATCCTGAAAGGCTTTTTTTCTGATTTCCACTTACAGCAAGCTCAGTGTGTATCGTTTTATTTACAGTTCTGAAATTGCATTCAAGTCCTTTCACAGGCGGTTCCTTACCAGGGATGGTCCAAGCATGCTGTGTTCTTTATAGGCGTGCCTGAAAATGTTCAGTCTGCCTGTGTACCTGACATCGCTATTAAAGGTTTTATCAGCTGCTTTGGACGTTCCACCTTAGCTAACCCCTGTAGAGTGTATTCTGTCAAAATACAGTGGAAAAATAAAGTCCTCACTGGGACAGTATGGAATTTTCTCCAATTTGGAAAATGTCCTTTTAGTTTAAAAACGATTAGTAAACACCTAGTACAAATGAAAACTTAAGGACAATAGATTATTCTAGGGTAGGCTCCAGACCCTCCCAATGACCAGGATCAGGATAAGTGGGTTACATGCATGTCTTAGGTTTTTGGTTCTCAAAACTTGTTTGAGCTCAATGACGGATACCTACAATACATTGCTTAGCCATTGCTATAAAGATGACACAAATATATATACATAAAATATAACAAGACTAATTATGTATTTATATTAAGAAGGTTTAATCATACATGCAAATTAAAGTGCTTTCCAAAAGACTCTCAATATAGTACTTTAGGACTAAAGGGAAATTAGAAAGCTGATGTGCAGAACTGATCAACAGTAAGCGGAAACAATTAGCTGTCGTTAGTGCTGAACAAGAAAGTCACACCATATTATGGAAGCAAGGCTTCACATACTTTTGCCAGTCAGAGATATTTAGTATTGGATCAGTATAAAATTGTCATCAATCTGATGATGTTTTAAGCCATATTTCTGCATAAATATACACAAACTATAATATATATAAGATCTGAATAAGTTACCGTAATTATATATCTGTTAGCTATATTTCTACCAACAGAAGCCATTCATCTAGTATTATTCCCTGAAAAGTAACTACAAGTAAAATCTATTTTCTCCAATTATCCATTATGGATGAACTAATCTAATATTGAGTATCAGTACTGAGCCTTAAATGATTAATTTGTAGTATATGCTGTGAATCAGTTAAAGTTATGCTGTACTAGTTTCATCACAATGTTAGCTCATGCATATTAAAGCCATTAACCCAGTCATGCACTACAAGTTGTTTCATTATAAATAAGCATAACATCTAAAGTGGGAATCGGTACATCCCTAAACCCCTATCTACAAACAATGTATATGCAATATAGCATAAATAAAGATAACCTAAGATTCTTTCATCTGACATATCCTTCATATAAAGTCAAAACCAGTCCTTGCTTTGTATTTCACTTTTCCACGACGTCCATGTCCATGGTCTCAGTGTGCAGCAGCAGTAGGGTTTGCACTACTCTCGGAAGGCTGTATCCTAATTATTCCACTAACCTCAAGACAGCGTAATTGAATCCTCCTTTGTTATGCAGAAGACAGTACATTCCTTCAAGCATGTTCAGCTGCCCTATTTTGGTACTTTAGCAGCAGTTTGAATAGCTTCGTGTGTGTTGGAGGAAACATACCTCTTACCCTGAAAGATTGGAAGTTGTGCAATTGGAGAGAACTTGAGGGGAGTGCGTGAAAATTGACTACAGACCACCTTTCTCCAGAAAAAATATGTCCAGTTGCCATAATGTCTGTATACAGCACATTTTCAAAATACCCAGGATATATACTGATCAGCCCAAAAGCACCTGAGCCATGTTAAGTAGGTGTTACATGTCAAAATAACATCCCCATGAATATCCAGACCCAGGGTTTTCCACAGAACATGGGCTTCATTACCCATGTGCATAGATGAGCCATTGGTGCCACCACCCCATTGCCGGTTTGTGGTTTGCCTCTCATCGGATCACTTCCGGGAGCTCCCCACACTGGTTGTTGATCACACAGTCATCTAGCCATAATGATTTTTCCTTTTAAGGTCACTCAGGTCTTTACTGATGAACATTTCTTGCACGTCCAACACGACAATGAGAACTGACTGGAAATACCTTCCCCCTTCCAATCTAATAATTAAAAATAAAAACAAGCACTGATCCTGGTTCAGTGTTAGGAATAATATGGCCCTGTGAGTTCACTGTACACTTTGAAGTTTGAACACCTCAGTCCTTGATCAGCCCCAGCCTCTTCAGGGCCTGTTTACGTCCCTCTTCATTCCTGCTCTGAGGGGAAATGATCACACTTACGCCATGCGAGCGAAGAGGCTTCTGAGAGTCCGCACTTGGTGATGGAACATGGAAAGACTGCCGAGATTTCCCGATCTCTGGTTCTTTTTTTATTTCAGAAGGCGACTGCTCAATGCCGAGGTCCTTCCAGCTTCCTGCAGAGGCAGGTCGAGAGTGGCTTCTGTGTGTCTGTTCAGATGACAGAACCACATTACTCTGCTCTGGATTCTTTTCTCGGCGAATGGAGGGACGCTCAAGTGAAAGGCTTTTTAGACCTGAGCTTGATTGCTCCATGGGCATTGATTTGATCTCAAATGGTTTTGGACTTGGTGCCCTGACGTTTGGCGGACTGTCCTTTCCATGGTTTCCAGTTTGAGGTAAAAGCAAACCACTATTCCCATCCATGCCCACTACCACTTGCTGCTCAGCAGTATTTGAATCTCGTGGAAATCCTGGCACATACGTACTTGTGTTCGAGGATGCTTGAGGTGAAACCTTGTGTAGTGGACTAACACCAGAGTCTGGTTCATCACCCTTCATCAAGCCCAGTTTCTTCAGGGCCTCCATGTGGACCTTTTGTGGGTTTGTAATCATCCGATCACCAGGCGAAACAAGTGAATGACCTGGCCCAGGATCTTTGTGGCTTTTCAACACAATGCTGGGAGGAAGTTTCTTGGGTTTGGGTGCCACAGCTGGTGGGCTTTTAGGTTCACCATGTTCTACTGGAGTGAAGGAACTAGAGTCTGGACCTGAGGTGGGAAAATGTTGTTGTTCTGGCACCTTCTCGACTGGAGGTCTTACAACAACTACTGGTACCTTCTCAGGCGTTCTCTTCGTAGAAGCTTTTTTACGCAAATTTTCTAGTTCAGTGACGGACAATATTTCTTTAGGAGATGCCGCCATTGGGCTTGGATCTTTGTCAGTGTCATTGTACCCACCAAAAGCTGGAGGTGGGGCAATTCCCATGTCTGCTGAATGTGGATCTGAGTGGAGATAGACTGAAGGCTGTGGCTGAAGTTGAGTTTGACCCTGCTCTGATGGCAGAGGGAGTGTTGGCTCATCCATAAAGTCTGAAGGAGGAGGAAGCAGCATCTCAGATGAAAAACCCTCATGTTTCTGATCAGGAGCCAGGTTGCCCTTTGGAGTGTGGTCTTTGGCTTTGGCACCACTGGAACGGCCTGTTTTGACTGGCGGCACAGGTATAAAAGAAGGTGGCAAGTCAGCCAGCTCACCATTTGGTTCGGGTGTTCTGGGACTTGTAGGTGATCTATGAAGTCCATTTCCAGCAGCCAGTAAACTTGTGGAAGGGTGCGAATTTAACGCAGTGGAATTAGGCTTATTGACCAGTAGAACTGGCTTTTTCACAAATTTGCTATTGCCATTGGCCAGAACTAGTGGAGTTGGCACAAGCAGGCTATGGTTTTTACGGTCTTTTTCCAAAACTTTGTTGGGCTCATCATGGGCTGAAAGACAAACAAGACAGCAATATTTAAAATAAACACCCAGCAATTATCCACCACGTGACAAGAACGCTACAATTTCATCAACATTTCTAAAAGCAGCTATGTCAGTAATAACTGATGTATGAAGGACATTACAGTAGATGGTTATGAGTCCAGGAAGCTGCAGAACCATAGGGATTACTAAGACATTGTTTTAGATGAATGTTTGAATTAGCAATAAATTCATAATCAGACTAAAACCCCAGTCACATACATTCTTATGACTTATCTCGCCCCCTGTTATTTCGTCAAACTCATCTCTCACCACCTGTGATGGCAGGTCAGATTTCCCTCCATACACTTTACCTCTAATGCCGCCCTCGCCATTCCTAAAATGTGACAAATGTCCTGCCGGCAATGAAATTCTACCTCACTAAGCTGCCAAGTTTTCAGACCGTCGGTAGGTGTCACTTTAATCCTACTGACAGGGTCGCCTTCCGCTGTTGAACGAGGTCCTGGTCAGTAACAGCAGTTGCTATGCTCTATTTACATTTACATATACGTCATTTAGCAGACGCCTTATCCAGAGCGACTTGCAATTGAGACAATCTTACAATCTAAGCAATTGTGGGCTTGCTCAATGACCCAACAGTGGCAGCTTGGCAGAGATGGGATTTGAACCCTTCTGGTTCATAGTCCAGTACCTTAACCGCTAAGCTGTTTCTGTATTCTGCTTAACACTATATTTACAGCATTTAGCAGACATTCTTATCCAGATAGACTTACAACTTATACAGTCTTACAATCCAAGCAATTGTGGGTTAAGGGTCTTGCTCAAGAACCCACCAGTGGCAGCTTAGCAGAGGTAGGATCTGATTTGCCAGTACCTTAATCGCTAGGCTAAAACAGTCCCAACAAAGGAAGCCTTCCCTGCTCTCTCCTCAGCTGGGAGCTCACCAAGCTGGTAGATCTTGACCCTGCTAACTCTGCTAAAAGCCTTGCTGCTAACTGTTATTGCTCCTTTCATGTGTTAACCTCATCGTCAGTCTTTTAGTTGACCTAACGCATACGACAGGTGATTGGCACGCTGATGCGCCATTTTGAACAATCAGAATCAGGTTGATGGGGCAAAATGAGAAACTTCAGTCATTTCTTGCTTATTATAATCCTGATGTCGTTTCTAATAATCACTGGGTGTGTGATTGTTGTCAAGTTTTTGGCATTGCGTGTAGGCTCATCTAATTCAGTTCACCATTCAATTAGACTGTACAATATGTTAGCAATTTGCCACACAGGGGCATACTTTCCATTTTGTTGCGCAGCAACTCTTGTGAGAATGCAAGGTGAGTCAAAATTCAAATATGTAGCCAGATTTACTTCGTAACTGAATTAGCCATGCTGATAAAAAAAATGAAATCCATGTACATGTACACTGTAGTCTAGTAAAACAGTATTAATCTCAAAGCTGTACAATTCCAAAGAGTAAGTCATTGGCAAACGTGGAGACCAAGTTCAAGGACACTTTTACTAGTTCATAAAATGTGCGTAAACAACCAACATAAGCATTTCCCGACAGAAAGAAATCAGTGTAACATTAACAAGTAACATTAGTAGTCAAACAGAAGCTAGCCAACTGGAGCTGCAATTATATGGTATTCAATGGCATTGATCTCTAGTTTCACTGCTTATGGTCTTGCACAGATTAAATGTGGCATGTTTGATTGTGACTTTGTAATTACCTTGTCCTTTTTTAAGCAAGGTAATTAGTGGCAGTAAGTAAGGGTAAGCATTTTGCCTACAGCGAAGGGTGTAGCACATTCTAGAAGTTCTGGCTCTCCATAACTTTCATACGTTACTCCTGCATGGCCTCAATTTGTACCTGGATGTTTCTTTGGTTCATGTGTTTCTGAAGCAGGGCTGACACGAAATGGGGAACAAATAGTATGGGATGGCATTGCTGAAGGTCTATCATGACTCAGGAAAGCCAAATGACACAAAGTAGATCATTTAATTTCACTGAACTCACTGTGTTAAAGTAAGTTTTTAGGGAAGTTTTGTTTGTCTTTAAAGAATTAAAACATGAAGATGTGTAAATCTGCTCTTGATCTGTTCTCTGAAGCTGTAGGGTCCTTGTGCTGGTACTCACCCCCTGGGTTTGGTTGGTTAATGGAGTCAGGTTGGCTCATCCTGTGCATTATGTGAGACTGGTGCTCTGGTTCATCATTCATTATGCCACTATCTACCTCTGTCTCCAGAGACTCAATCGTTTCCTCAAGGAACATGAGACATTCTCGCTCCTCAGCTGAGAGATGCTCCATACTGTCGTCACTCTGTTACATATACAAAAAACTTATCAACAATGTTTGAATATACATGACAATGACTACATACATGATGATTGCAAAAAACCAAAACACTCAACAGGTCATTGTTGTTGTTTTTTCACCAAGTAGTACCCCTTAGTTGTCATAGCACCTCCATTTGAGAACGTGTTCTAGATCTGTTCTGATTTTGGGTACTCACATAGCCAGAGTTGATACTGATCATGCTGTCACTGCTTCCTGCACTGTTCATGCTGACTGAGGATCCTGATGCAAAGCCACGCAGCCAGGAGTCATGAACTGGCATTGCACATGAGGACGGACGACAGCAGGAGCAACACTTTTAAGGAGAAGCTACACCAGGCAAAGGAGCCACACTGTGGGATGAAGCACAAAGAGTTTGTAGAGGTGAACATGGGATAATTATGAATAAAATGCAGCTATACTGGAAAAGATTTTGGTTAAGGAATGTGGAAACTAGATTCAAAGTCTGTGCATGAAATAAAAACATGCATTAATGATTTCCATTTACTGCAAGTATCGACTGAGATTGGCGTCTGACATCTTCGCAATACTAATAAACTTTAATTAAAAAGCGTATTATGGCTTACTATAGCATAAACTTGTAAAGTTAACTTGTAACAAAACTGCATACCACTGCGCAGGCCTCACCCTTGATTCTTCTTTTATACATGTGTCACTTTTCTCCAAGAAAGCTTTTCAAATGATCAACAACTCAGGTTCTATGCTTGGGAACAGAAAGGGGCTAGCTAAAATCTAGGCAGAGAGCTAGAGCAGAGCCCGATGTTCTGTTTGGATCTCATTAGTAGACTTGCACATATGCAAGGTTGCAGATTTTCATTCCAGCCAAACAGGAACCACACCTGGTAGTCATGAAACTAAATTGGTTAAACAAGCGGAATTAAGGTGTAACTCCTGCTTGATTGGGAAGAAGAACTGCATTTAAAATTTTACCAGCAAAGATCAAGTTAAGTCCCAAGGACTACTGTTTTTTCTTTTCACGTTTTAACTCCAGAATCGGCCACCCCAGGGCTTGATGGGTAGCTGTTGCAGCCCCAATGGATTATCCTGTCCAGCGTTAACATCCTCCCCACATTGTGTGACACCCAACGTGACCAGAAGGAACAGCTGGGACGCAAACCAGTGTTTCTGCAGTGGGGGGCTAGAGAACTGCGGATACAGGAATATAGAATAGAAGCTGTGCAGTGTCATGTGCAAGAACTAGAAATATCATCAGTAATGGAAATACCATTGCAAACCAGACTAAACTTTATTGTGTAACACCCCATGACTTGCATTGCCATAAAGTAAAGTGAGCATATTATTGCGTAGGATAAAGCTCCATCCCAGCACAAGCTCAAACAAGCAGAGGATAGCTTCGAGGATTACAAAACATGCTTGAATAGCGAGCACTGTTTGTTCAGGGCTCTTTTCAAGTTGGTCAGCATACCAAAGGCTTCAGTCTTGCCTCGTTAAAGGTTTTTAATTGAAAGAACACACACGTCACTTGAAGTGCACAAAGACAAAGTTGTTTCGTCCTCCCTGTAAACCTGAATAGCGAGCAGGTATGGCACTGGGCTGAGCCTACTCCTGCACACTTACTCTTATTTGTCTTGGAACTATTGTGTACAAGGTTTGCGGTTTTTGATCCAAGTTCATGGGAGAATCCTAAATCGTCCTTGTTTCTGAAAAGGAACAATACCAGCGATGGATGGATGGATGAGCCTGACTCTAAGAAATGGAGACGATGTCACAGAGTTTGGTTGGTCTTAATTTATTCAGGATGATTAATAGCTCGTTCGACTGTACAACTCACTTGGTCAGTTCATTAAATCAAATTTTTGACATGGGACACATTTGACAGGGAACACATCATCTCAAATGGTTGAAGTCTTGAGAATTCTGTTGTAAGGCAAATGGGACATAAAGAAAGCCAGCATACCCGAGTTAAATACTGACACTACACAGACAACGTGCAGGCATAGTGACACTGCAAACAGGACGTTTCTTTGACATTTTCTGGAATGTCAACATTTTTCTTCAGCGTGTAGCCAAATTAGTATACAGAGTCAGATCTATTTATATATCGCTTTTTACAATGGAGCACTGTCCCAAAGCAGCTTCACAAGTAAAACAGAATACAATATTAGGACGAGTATAATAAAACAGAGAATATAAAACATAGCATACAAGACAATAGTGTATATAAATAAAAGTGAAAACAATGTAGAGAACGTACAAGAGCCTTCACCACTTAAAGTACACTGTCATTTCTGTAGCAACCAAAACTGCAATCCAAGCTACCATGAATTCTGCCCTATTAAAAAAAATGTCCACTTGGATTTACTTCATGTACTACTTTTTAAAAATAAAATATTAATTTACACAAGACTGGACCAGGTAAATATGTTTACATAAGCTAACCTTTAAACCATACTGGAGAAAATGAGACAATAAAGGTTTTTATACGTTTCATCACGTGATTCATTTGTGTGTTTTTGTAATCTCCGGACTGATATGTCAATGATTCCATAACATTTGCATAAATATGTCATGTTTTAAGTTCCTGTAGGGTTTACCTCTTTTCTTTTACATCAAAACATAATGTGACTTTGCATTGCCAAACTATTACATAAAATTATAGGAGGTGGGTAACTGGTAACCTTCTGGAAACATCTGGTCAAAGAAAACATTGACTGAGACAATATACAACCGGACTTCTGCAACCCCAGGTATTCTTGTCAGTTATCAATCATTCCAGTGTGATGCGCTACAAATCTTCACTCTAAACATTGCTGCCTTGAAAATGGAAGAAAACTAATTGTGACGAGGTCACCCCTGCTCTGTATCGTACCACATATCCAGCTATCCCAATTGGGCCTTATAATACAAGAGACCCTAGCAAGGCAGCAAACACACAGTCCCTGGTGCCAGACCCTCTAGTTCTTCCAGGTTCCTATACTGCACCGGATTCTTGTTGGAAATCAAAAAAACACTGAGGTGGGATCCAAACTGTGTAACTCAATGCTAGAGCGCTCATTCATGGTGTTTGGCCACCACGGTGTTGGTGGTTCACATCTTACTTTTGCCCAAGTAAGAGATTAGTTGTGCTTCAAGTTGCAGAAGAGTCTTGCCACCTTTTGGGTCTGGTGGAGGTATATGGACCCTGGATGTACTGAAAGATCACAAAGGGCAAGAAAGACCAATGGTCTGACACAGCAGAGACCAAGGGTTTCCCAAGAAAGGCCTGGTGCATGATATTGGCCAAGAAGGACAGAAAGTGTCCAGTGCCCAGTAAACCAGGAGGGCCTGGTGCCTAAAAGACCAGGGGTTGTGTATATGTATAGGCTTTTCATTAAGGAGACAATACTGGCTGGGTTCCAAACATACAACGTTCTCATCACAAGAAAAGAACACCAACCACTAAGCTACCACTGTCCTATAACCAACTCCTGGAAAACATGCCAGGAGGCCAAGCACTGCTACACTATTACACTGACATCGTGATCAAGTTGGGAATTATTCCCACAAGAAATACTGGAAAAAATGCTTTCACTACCTGAATATTCACTATTAACACCATTTTTCAGAACAACATACACAGGTTTGGAGCCTAAACCAAAATTCACTGCATGCAGGCAGAGGTACAGCTCAGACAGAGCGCCAAGCCCATAGCAGGGTTCCCTAACCCAGCCCGTCAGGAACTACTGTTCCCAGCATCTAGCTCTTACTTCAGCAAGATGATTTTATTAAATGGACATTATAAGCAGAGAGAAGTACTTTAGCCAAAATGTCACCCTACGCGCCAAGAAAGTGATTAAGACATATGATGGGGTGTTGTCACAACTCTGTTGCCATAATGGGAACACAATTCTTCAAATTGTCCACATGCATGAGAAAGTAAGCAGACACATAGGCTACTACATTCTTGGGCACGTCCGGGTTTGCACTGATGAACATCAATAGTGATACAATGATGACAATTATTTTTGGAATTTCAGCCTGGAAAAAGAAAGAAAGCAGAAAAAAAACGCCTCACGTACTCAAACGTAATGTACTTTGTAAGATGAGGAAATGTAAAGGAATGTGAAGCATGCATCCCTGCTACTGTGGTTGGTCAACGCATCTGGTCAATCATTTGCAGCAACTGCACATGCACACCTCACAGAAACAACAGTACGGCCAGCCGAGGCACATGTCTAATTATTTTTTAGCTTCCTGGTTGCCGGATTTCCTCCCCGATACCATCAAAGCATAAAAGTGAAACGTTAGAAATGAAAACCGACATTTCTCACTGATCCCACAGCAGCCATGTATGCAAGTGCAGTGAAAGCTGTTGTGTAATCAGATCTTACATGCTATAATATATGGCCCATCTAACTGCTGAACTATTATTTCAGCCACAATCACTGCCAAGGGGTCAATAATATAAAGCATACAGACATGGAATATCCATAGATAAACAGTGGCAGTGCTATGGGGGACTCTCAACACTTTCACAGGTTTCCTCCTAAAATAAGTCAGTAAACAAACAGTTTAGAAGAATGAAGATCTCTTCATTGCTGGTAGAACACAAACTCCATTCTAAATCTCTTGCTCAATGTTATTTCTTCATTTTTTCGTCTCACGATGTGCTACTATGTAATTGACAGGCATTACAGGGTGGCCTGATGATCGGGTTCCTGAGCATCGGGTTCCTACTACATTAACATAACCAGTTTTAATGATGTCAAGCTTAAGTAATGGTACCTGACTGGCAATTCATTTTTACTATTCAATAATATCATTTATTGCTTGTTGGGTATTACATTTTGTTTTGATATCTAACTGTGCAAATGACACTATAGTTCAAGTTAAACTGATATACTGCAAGCCAATGTTGCTGTAGATAGCTCAGAAATTAAGCAAAGAATAAATACATTAAAACACAGAGCCACAGTTACCAGGAGAGTGAAAGTATTTTGATTAAAAGAAAGGTTTGAAGCTGGGCTTTAAATAAGCGAAACCAAGAACAGAGGCAGACAGACTATGGCAGACAGTTTCACATCTTGTGGGCCAAAGACACTAAATGATCCCCCAAGTAGATGCAGAAGTAAAAGATGCCCAGAGTAGTGACCAGTCTGAATTTAGAAACAGCTAAGAGACCAATACCAGAACCTGAGACCATCTCCAGTAGTGTACACATTTAGCATATGAAGGCATAGCAGTGGTAGCTCAGGGATTAAGGTACTGGCCTACTGACCAGAAGGCTGAGGGTTCAGGTCCTAGCACTGCCAAGCTCCCACTGTTGAGGGCCCCTGAGCAAAGTCCTTAACTGACGTTCTTAGATTGTCACTCTGGATAATGGTGTCGTCTAAACGCTGCAAATGTAAAATAAGTGTAGCTACTGATTGAATGACTTGGCAACTTGAAAAAATGCTGTTTTCATAATAAGCAACTGGATTGTAATGTTAATTTTGACATTGTGCAGCCCCACATTCAGGGGAATGTATTCCTTACAATGTAACTTGTACAGAATTTTCTGTTGTGTAAATACAATAAGAATTTTCTTATTAAATTGGCTGACTAACTCTTGTAAATGATTATCGTAAGCATCACTTTTAACCTGCATCCATGTAGAGAATTTATGGCCCAACCTGCACCTGCGTAATCTTGATTCCCTTAATTATACGGTTTAGTCATGACTACCCCAGTGGAAACAACAGAAATCTATTACAATGCATAGATACTGCTTTGAACCAAAATATAATAACAGGGCCGCACCAGCATTGTCTGAACGGTTTGATTGTGATTAGTGTGTAAACAATGTTGTGCAATCCTTTGCTTAAGATAAGCCCGGATGTGGTAGAAGTATTAAGATAACCCAAACTGTATCGTAAACTGAATTTGGACACACAAGTAATGCTGATTTAACTCAGTACAACAGCACATGTTAAGATCTGGCTTATATTAGACGATAAGTGAGCAGTCAGTTCTCATAGTTGATGTGTTGAAATGTTCAGGAGTAAAGACTCGAGCAACTTCAACAACGGACATATTGGTATGGCCAGACGACTGGGTTGGAGCATCTCCTAAACAACGAGGCAGGTGGGGTGCTCCCGGTCAGCAATGGTGAGGACCTGTTGGCCTATCCCATCTGGTTCGAATGCAAGGAAATGTACTATTTTACAAGTCACAGAAATGTTTAATGCTGGCTGTGGAAGGAATGTTTAACAAGACACAGTCTAGCACTCCATTTTAAATATGGGGCAGACCAGTCAAAATGCTCATCATGCTAACCCCTATCTACCTTCAAACTGGTCCTTGGAGCAATGGAAGAAGGACATCTGGTTGGATGAGCCTAGCTTTGTGGAAGGCCGGGTACATGTGCACCATTTACCTGGGGAAATGGCACCAGGATGTCTGTCTGTCTATCTAGTCTAGCCAGGAAGGCATTGCCAGAACTCGAACCTGGGAAAACCAGTCTAACATAATATCCAATACGATATTAGATGTATTTTTAAGGAACAAGTCCTAAACTATGGGTTTAAGACGTGATTGTAATCAGGAATGAACAGATTCCCTACAAGTGTACTTTAATGACCTTTGCTAAAGTCATTTCGAAAGAATTTAGGATTCACTCATGCTGTTGAGCCACAAACAACACCACAAATTCTGTTCGAAGGTTGCTGACAGTTTTATTAAAGCGTGTGTGTACTCAGTGTATAAAGGCTTTACGTGCTTCGAACATTAGTGTGTTTACTGGTTTAAAAGAGTATAAAGTAAGCATATTATATGAGCACAACACAACGTGCTTCCTACTCTCTGTGTAGTTACACTACATAAAATAAGAATGACTTTTATTTTACCAATAAGACAGGAATTTAGTATTCGGCGACGCTAAGCCATAAACAAAAACACGAAAATTGCAGGTGGCTAAATGCTATAACGAGACATATTTCAACTTGTGTGTGTATATATATAAAGTATGTAAATGAGATTTGTGTAATTTTAAAGCAGCGAAGTCCAGGTTTAAATGGTCTGAACCTGTTAAAGTTCGTATAAGTATTTATGGGCCTAACACACAGTGATATTTGGCTGAATCCCAAACAGTTTCCTTCATCCTATGTAGTGCACTATACAAAAAGGTCTTTTACCCCCTACCTAGTGCATTAAAAAGCTATTAGGAAGCCATTTGGGATTTAACATCGTTATGAAGTTATAAACAGAAACACGAACTGTATTGCATTGTATTTACACACAAAGTTGTGTGTAAATATAATATCTAAAAGAGGTCTGTTTTAATAACCTTAAACAGACCGGTATATTATTATTATTATTATTATTATTATTATTATTAAATTATTATTGGTGTAAATGACGACGGTTGATATCAGGACAAATACCAAACGGCTTTCTACTCCCTGTGTAAGGTACACTTTATAAGGTAAGAAAATTTTGCACCCTTCGTATTGCACTAGAAAGACATTAGGAGGTCATATTTGGGTTAACCCTACCGTTATAAGCCATAAACAGAAACACGAATTGCGCTCGCAGGTGGATAGTGTTTGATCAACAGACAGTTTTGTATGAAAATGCACACCGTGTGTAACACGACACCGTTGGAGTGTAATTATTGAAGACAAAAAGGTTTGTTTTGAACACAACCTGAGTTAGACAAGTCGTTAACAGTGAGGTAAGTAAAAATAAATAAATCAAACTCATACCTGTCGGAAAAGGCACAGCCACAACTGCTGAATTGCACAACACCTGTATAAGCACCCAACCTGAGTTTCAAAGGCAAGAGGCAAAACCTGAACGAACCCTCCTCCTGACGGGTATGTCAAACTGTTCCAGCTGTTTGGTGTTTCGGCATTCAGAATTCGACATCCCCACGCCCACTCTCCTTTCGGCCAACGAGAAAGTAGAAAGGCCTGTCAATCAGCAAGTGAAGAGCACTCATTGGTGCGCGCTCTCAGGTAATGGCAAATAGTAAACGCCCAGAACTTACTGTTATGAGTCAGGGAGCCGGTTTTTTAATTAATTTATTATCATTATTGGATAAAAGTGGACTGTGGTAGCCTAGCGGTTAAGGTACTGGACTCTGGGCCAGAAGGACCAGGGTTCAAATCCCACCTCTGCCACTGTTAGGTCCTTGAGCAAGGCCCTTAACCCACAATTGCTTGGATTGTAAGATTGTACCAATTGTAAGTCGCTCTAGATAAGGGCGTCTGCTAAATGCTGTAAATGTAAATGTACCCAGTCAAATTTCAAAAGTTTGCCTTCTATCACTGTGGGAACCTTCCATGGACATAATGATTACTTGATGGACATGATTACTTTCCATGGACATAATGATTACACACACACTAGAGACGCCAGTTGACCTATTGCATGTCTCTGGAATGTGAGAGGAAACCTGCGGCTGCTATAATTTCACCTAACACAGAACACTCATTTCCCCACTACATGCAGTAAATGGCTAAACACTAAATGACTTCTCCTGTACTGGTATGTTAATCACTAATCATAAACAGAAGTGCCATGCCTTTATTTGCAGGTTGTCATTACAGCTATCCAGCTAGCTAATACTTCAAACTTTGCTATAGATAGTGGCTATTTTCATTCTATGCGATCCAGGTTATAGATATCAGAAGGGGTTAAGGCATTTTTTGGGCTGTAGCAAACAGCAGAGGAATGTTGCAAGTGACGGGAACATGGCAATGTTGACATTTCGCCAGGCTATTCTTTAACTGGTGATCTCATTCCTAACTGAAGGTTTTAGTCCGCCTGAAATACGATGTTCATTTGGCTTGAAGCTCGAGCTTTCTGCTTGATTCAGGACATATTTACTCTGTCACTTTACGTAATCATATGTGAGATATAAACATTGACTTCATTTCTATCTATCTATCTATCTATCTATCTATCTATCTATCTGGTTCTCTCTCACTGTCTCTCTCTCTCTCTATATCGTCGACGTTTACATCTCCACTCGTGTGTTGTGTGTGTATAAAACATCATTTTCACAAGTCCTAGAAGTAGATAAAGAGAACACAGTTAAACAAACAAGACAAAAATATTATACTTGGTCATTTATTTATTGAGGAAAATGATCCAATATTACATATTAATGAGTAGCAAAAGTATGTGAACCTCTAGGATTAATTTCACTCCCCAGGAGTGGTCGACCAACAAAGATCACTCCAAGAGCAAGGCATGTAATAGTTCTAATAGTTGGTTAGGTCACAAAGGACCTCTCTCACATTGGCTAATGTTAATGTTCATGAGTCCACCATCAGAAGAACACTGAACAACAATGGTGTGCATGGCAGGGCTGCAAGGAGAAAGCCACTGCTCTCCAAAAAGAACATTGCTGCTCGTCTGGAGTTTGATAAAGATCATGTGGACAAGCCAGAAGGCTATTGGAAGAATGTTTTCTGGACGGATGGGACCAAAAGAGAACTTTTTGGTTTAAAAGAAAAGCGTTATGTTTGGAGAAAGGAAAACACTGCATTCCAGCATAAGAACCTTATCCCATCTGTGAAACATGGTGGTGGTAGTATCATGGTTTGGGCCTGTTTTGCTGCATCTGGGCCAGGACGGCTTGCCATCATTGATGGAACAATGAATTCTGAATGATATCAGAGAATTCTAAAGGAAAATGTCAGGACATCTGTCCATGAACTGAATCTCAAGAGAAGGTGGGTCATGCAGCAAGACAGCGACCCTAAGCACACAAGTCGTTTCTACCAAAGAATGGTAATTAAAGAAGAATAAAGTTAATGTTTTGGAATGACCAAGTCAAAGTCCTGACCTTAATCCAATCGAAATGGTTGTGGAAGGACCTGAAGGGAGCAGCTAATGTGAGGGAAACCCACCAACATCCCAGAGCTGAAGCTGTTCTGTACGGAGGAATGGCTAAAATGACATAAATGTAAAATTTATGTCAAATCAAATAAAATTATTTTAAATGACACACTTAACACCTGCACATTGTGTTCTCTGGGGACAGATAAAGCATTTGGTTAAATGAATATAAACTGCATCTTGGTTGTAGCACCAATCACAGGTAAATGCACCAATAAATGGTCCTATTCTAAAAGTGAATCATCAGGAAAGTCAAGTCAAGTCAAGTCCAGATTTATTTATATAGCACTTTTTACAATGGAGCATTGTCTCAAAGCAACTTTACAAGTTTAAGATTATCTCCTAATAACTACGTCCAATCCCAAATTGGGATCACATGAGACATTGGCAACCCCACGGGAGGCAGAAGACAGCAACCCCAACTGTCTCTGATCACCATAAGACTCTTTGACTATGAACCCCCAGCTCTGCCCTTATTCTAAGGCAAGGATGCAATGAGTCAAGAATCACGAGGACCCGAAGCCCAGTTCAGCCAGACCGCCCACTCGACACTCCGGCTAGCGGACAAGGCAGGCAGGGCCAGACATGACTCCAGACTCTGGCCCCATGACCCAAGCCATGCATCCTGGTCTAAATCTAGTCAAAAGCCTGCGTAAAAAGTATGTTCTTTAGCCTAGACTTAAAAATTTGTAGAGTGTCTGAATCTCGAACGAAAGTGGGAAGTTTATTCCATAGTTGGGGGGCCATGTATAAGAAAGCCTTTCCCCCGGCTGTGGACTTTTTTAATTCTAGGAACTAAAAGAAGTCCCGCGCCCTGCGAACGAACTAGACGAGTTGGATTGTTAAAACTCTAAGAGTTCACTCAGATAATGGGGCCAGGCCATGTAGAGCTTTTATAAGTTTATAAGAACGTATTTTGTAATCAATGCGGAATTTTGACTGGTAACCAGTGCAGTGATGATAGAAACAGGAGTGATATGATCAAATTTTCTAGTTCGAGTTAGCACTCGCAGCAGCTGCATTCTGAACTAACTGAAGTTTATTTTATAGATTTACTAGAGCATCCAGTAAGTAAGGCATTACAGTAATCCAACCTTGAGGTTATAAACACATGAAACAAGTTTTTTCTGCATCATTTAAAAGAGAGGATATTTCTAAGTTTAGCGATATTACGTAATTGAAAGAAAGCAATTCGAGTGATGATGCTAATGTGCGCATCCAAGGAGAGAATCTGAGTCAAATGTGAACCCCTAAGTTTTTTACAGACGGGACTGGGCAATACTGGACAGCCATCTAGATTTAGGATAGATGTAGCCAACCTGTCTCTCACAGCCTTGGGTCCCACTAATAGAACCTCAGTTTTATCTGAGTTAAGTAAGAAAAATTAAATAACATCCAATCTTTTTATTTCCTTTACACAGTCCTCGATTTTGTTGATTGTAAGGCTGTCATTAGGTTTGGCTGATATGTACAGCTGTGTATCATCTGCATAGCAGTGGAAACTAAATGCCATGTTTACGAATAACGGAGCCTAGTGTAGCCATGTACAGAGAGAATAAAAGCGGGCCAAGCACTGACCCCTGAGGCCACGCCCATACTTCAACTTTTGAGAGCTTAGACCTTAGATTATTTATATGAACAAACTGGTACCGGTCAGTTAAGTAGGATTTAAACCAAGAAAGTGCTTGATTCCCTAATACCTACAGTATTTTTCTAGTCTGTTTAGTAAAAACATCATGATCCTATAATGTCAAATGCTGCACGTAAATCTAACAGAACAAGAAAAGAAACACATACATTATCTGAGGACATTAACAAGTTCATTTAGTACCTTAATTAATGCTGTTTCAGTACTAGGATGGGGGCCTGAAGCCAGACTGAAATGTTTCATAAATTTCATTCCTTTGGAGGTAACTGCAGAGCTGCTGATAGACGGCTTTTTCTAAGATTTTGGACAGAAACGGTAGATTTGAAATTGGTCTATAATTAGATATCACACAAGGGTCAAGATTGGCTTTTTTAATCAGTGGTTTGATAACAGCAGACTTAAAGGATTTGGGCACATAACCTAAGGTAAGGGATGAAAGGTGCTCAGACATTTGCATAAGACTCTATACTGCCCATCACAATGTGTTATTATTAGAAAGCAGACCTCTCTTAATACAGTAATATAGCTCAATTCAAAGCAGACCCACTCCACACTTGCTCCTTATTTTAGACGAGTGTTTAAAAGAGTGTGTTCTGAAACACACAAATAGAAACACTACCATGATAACAGGTGTAAACTTTCATTTAAAGCATGTTTTGCTGGTTGAACAGGTGACCTCTTGGGCAGGTCACGTGAGTTTAGGGCGAGTCGTCAGGGGTTTGCCATGACATGCACCCAGCAAGAGTGATGTGAGATGCTGGCAGTCATGACATGCTTTAAATGTCCAGTCCGGTTTGACTAGTCCCTGAATGTGATGGATAAACACACGCACACACATGGAACACCACGGACTAGTAACATATTCTTGCAAATCAGTTTTGAATGCATGGCTCTTTTCCCAGAAACGTTTTAGTTATGTATATTGTACCATATGTAATATTCACATATCTAGTAAAAACTTTCAGATTTCATATTGTATTTCTCACTAGGTTCACATTATTTTTTTCTCTCCCAAATGTTTTAATCATGGCAGTTGTAGTTCATTTTGAGCACAACTCCACTAGGTTTGGGAGTGACACTATGGTTTTTCTTTGGGATGCTTATACAGTTCTTCAAAAAAAATATGCTCCAACTACTCAGCATGAGGCCATGAGAGCAAGGGGTGCAGTCTTACTTCCTCATCTAAAATACAAAGGTGTGGCTAAAATAAAGCTCCACATGTGGACTAAAACATTGTGTTCTAATAGTGACAGCATTTTTTACTTATTTAAAAATGATATGGTGGTGACTAATATAAATTGCTTGACTTCAATTTTAAAATAAATATCTGGAAAAATACTAAAAAATATGTTCACAAGTTAAAATGATTTGTTTTGAATTAGAAAAGAGGCCCTTCTGGTGTGCCTATTGGTGTTTCTCTTACATGCATTTACAGTGGTGCTTGAAGGTTTGTGAACCCTTTAGAATTTTCTTTATTTCTGCATAAATATGACCTAAAACATCTTCAGATTTCAGAAGTCCTGAAAGTACATAAAGAGATCCCAGTTAAACAAATGAGACAAAAATATTATACTTGGTCATTTATTTATTGAGGGAAATGATCTTCTATTTAAAGTGGCTTACAACTGAGCCATCCAACCCCAGAACTGAAATGTTGCCATTTTTATGTAGTGCCAGTGTTAATGTAGTTTGTATTTCAGTTAAGCATAGTTTAGTTTTGGAAAAGGTTGCATAAATACACATTGCAGAAAAAAAGATTCCAGCTAAAAAGCTGTTGAATGCTGGCATATTGTTTCAGTCTTTGAGACATTTTTAATCAAATTAATTCTGAGTAAAATTCTTCACCAATTTGGCAGTTTTAAGCATTTTACTAAAAAACAGTAGAAGAACGATCTGCCAGTACAAGATCATTTCTATAGATTTTTGAATTATACCAGAGCTTCTCAGTAATGTCAGAAGTGTCAAAGCTCCGACGTTATGTTCACTACTTTACCATATCGCTCTAGAGCGAGGTGATAACACTCTTTCTCTGTCAGAAAATGATTTATTAGGTGACATGTTGACAAAGGGTGGATTCGAAATCCGTGGGTTGTGTATGGAAATGTGGCCCACAGTTCTATACTTTAGGCCTATTAATACTATACAATGAGGCAAAACCTGCTTTTGACCAAGCTAATGAAACGTTAAATCCACTGTGTATCTACAGCGTCCTCTAGAGGACAACGTTTGAAACACATGCTCTAAATCCGTTTAGTCATGAAGACGTCATGTACGAAATAGTTTTGTTTTCTCTGCATTAACACACCCATTCCGACTCACTGATTGACTCAGCTGAAACTCAGGAAACAGGAGTTCAAGTAATCCACTCAGTACAGTCACTAATGGCGTTACGTAATACTGTTAATCCTAATTATTCTACAGATATTCCCCGAAAGATGTTAGTAAGTGGACTGACTGCTCTGAAATTGGTGATTGATTGAATGTGTGGGTCTTTAATATGGATTGGTGGTAGAACTGAAGTTTGGTGAATGAATGAATAAAATGACTCCGATAAGTGATGTACACAATTAACTGTTATTCACTGTGATTAAGGAGGGAGGGCGAGTCCACGGACGATTTATTTGTACGCAAATTGATGGTATTTTGTGTCAAAATCAGTCTGTTAGAATAAAACATCCAAGTGCTCTTTTCTCTTTTAAAGAATATTAGGCGTAGTAAATATCGTATTATGTGAAATCATTAAATGCTGAATCTGGGAACTACAGTAGGAAAGTAATGAGAGGAAAACATGTTTCAGTCCAGACCTGGAGTTACTCTCTGTACCGAATTCCTTTGTTGCCCAGGGAACAAAACTGAAATCCATATGTTTTCAAGCAGGTTGGTGTGAACAGCTGTTGGGTGGAGTATCTGCATGACATCATCACTGACAGGATGCGTTAAAGGCTCCCATGGATTTCGCTGGAGAACCTTTGAGAACAGTCCCTCTACTCCTACACATCAGGAGAAGAATATGGGCAAGTGCTGGGAGATAATGGAAGGGTCAACTGATACACTGACAGCACCTCTGTAGGCTTATGTTTACAGAGAGACCTCGCTCTGGAGTCTGGAACCTCTCCCAGATTACATTTGGCAAAGGCAAGAGTACTACAGGGATGAGAACTTGCCAGTTCATCACATGGCTCAGTAACTGTACTGTCCCGCCTTCATATTGCAGACCCAGGGTGCCAGGAACAGCCGTTTCCAGCAGTTGGCTCTTACCTCTGAGCCACATGAGCTGCTTCTATATTTTATAAATTGTTAACCTGTTTAATTTTTAGTGTTTTTTTCTCATTTCAACTACAAATAAAGATTAAGAGCCAGTGCCAAGCTGGCAGCATAGGGCACAAGGCAGGAACAACTCTAAACAGGGCGCCAATTCATCATAGGGCACATACACTCACTCACTCATGCACTCACTCACACTCTAAGGACACTTTAGCGTAATCGTTTCACCTAAAGCACGTCTTTTTTAGCGTGGGAGGAAACCAGAGCACCCAGAGTAAACCCTCATGGACACGGGGAGGACATGCAGACTCCACACAGAAAGACCCAGACCACTTGCTATGAGGCGACAGTGCTGCACACTGAGACCCTTCATACCCACCAGAGCTTCTGGAGTCTTTATAATTGCCTGTGATTTCACATTTCTACAAATTGTTTGACCAATTTTGTTTGAACAGAAAATAAAAAACCTTTTTACTACAATTTCGCATGTAGGGAATTGTTGTTTTCGCTCTAAAATTAAATGAAAGAAGTTTGAAAGAGAACAGAGAAGGTGAAAAGACCGTAAACTATGAAAGGATGCTAACATTTGGAGCTGATGCAAGCTGGTGGTAAATGATAAACCAAGATGATTAAGTTTGAAAGCCAAGACCAAGAAGGAATAGCAAAGTTATTAGTTGAAAAGAAAAGAGAAAATACTGAAAACTAATATTTACTGTAGTTGGAAAAGCTTAAACGATCTCAGACTCAGTTTGTTGGCTTCCTTTAATGGCCATTTCTAAAAGGGAATGCTTTGATAATTAATTCAGGTTTGCCAGATGCCAGTTTGGTATATCCTTTGTTCTGTTTTACTTTTTCTATTTCACTCAGGCCACCCAGTGGCACAGTGGTAGAGCACATGTCCTGTGTGCATGAGATTCCTAGATTTAATCACATCCTCGATCATTTGGCTCAAAGAACACAGTATATGTGCACACAAAAGTATATGAGGTCACCATTATTATTGACTATTGCATTTAGAATGTCTCATTAGAGGAGAGCATCTCAAACAATGTTATACCAAAACTATAGCAAACTACACACAGTTACTGGGATGACTAAAACACTGCAGTTTTATCATAACTACAGTCACACAATACCTTTAATCCACAATAGCAATACTAAATATGGATAATAGCAAGAAGACCCCATAAGGAGCGACAAACTCAAGGACTGGAGAAAATGCTAGTTTACTACAAACAATAGGCATGAGCAGTACTAAGAAGACTAAATTGCATTCAAAAATGTTGTGGCAAGCACCACAATTCTACTGGAGCCGCAGGAAGACAGTGGACTATAAAAATATAAATATCGAGACCACTCAGTGCATGTTTGGTTCCTGCAGTGTCAACACCATATTTTGGTGGGGAAAAAAAACAGATTTGTGAAACAGATATTGTTCTGGGGCTCAAACCACATGAATGAGGTGACAACAACATCCAGTTATTCTTTTTTCATGTGTTTTCTGGGTTGTACCATGTTTGGGTGTAGCTAAAACAAAGGATATTCGTATGAGTGAGTCATCACTCGATTCTGATTCACTTGTTTAGAAATGATGGGAAATGAGGAACAGCATCAAATGACACTATTGATTCAGGATAAGAAAATGAGGAGAAAAACAGACCGGTGTTTTCATTTCATAAAACATATAATGTGTACCATCTGAAAAATGTGACTAATGTCTAATGTCGGTCACGCATGGGTCACATTTTTATTTAAAACAGCTTGTCTGTACTCTAGCAACCAAAGATTAATAGTGTGTGGTGTATGAGCTCAGATCGTGAGTTCAGAGTGTAACTTCACAGCTTTAATACTGTAGAGGTCGCCAGTCACGCCATTTTGAGTGTAAAGGGCTGGCTTCTAAGTTTATTGTTAGTTTTGCGTGGTGTTAGCGAACAGAGCCAGATTTTCACATGTATGAACGGCAAAGAGAGGTTTGGTTTGATTAAGCGATGTTTTTTTCTATTTAATATTGCATTCTTAAGGCAACCTATGAGAGTCCCGTTTTATTCGGTGTGTTTTTGGTGGTGTCTGTGTATAGGATCTAAGCCCGATTTTCATAATCACTTGGTGGAAAGATGGACTAAGGAATGACCTGTTAAATTTTCAAACAGCTCTGACTCGCAGCCGTGCCGTGTCTGCCCTCGTTGTAAACATACAGGGTGGGCCATTTTTATGGATACACCTAAATAAAATGGGAATGGTTGATGATATCAACTTCCTGTTTGTGGCACATAAGTATATGGGAGGGGGAAAACTTTTTAAGATGGGTGTTGACCATGGTGGCCATTTTGAAGTCGGCCATTTTGGATCCAACTTTATCATTTCCAATGGGAAGAGGGTCCCATGTAATTTATTGAGAATTTCACAAGAAAAACAATGGTGTGCTTGGTTTTAACAGAACTTTATTCTTTCATGAGTTATTTACAAGTTTATGACCACTTTTAAAATGTGTTCAAAGTGCTGCCCATTGTGTTGGATTGTCAATGCAACCCTCTTCTCCCACTCTTGACACACTGATAGCAACACCGCAGAAGAAATGCTAGCACAGGCTTCCAGTATCCGTTGTTTCAGATGCTGCACATCTCGTATCTTCACAGCATAAACAATTGCCTTCAGATGACCCAAAAGATAAAAGTCTAAAGGGGTCAGATCGGGAGATTTACAGCATTTAGCAGACGCTCTTATCCAGAGCGACTTACAATTGATACATTCTTACAGTCCAAGCAATTGTGGGTTAAGGGTCTTGATCAAGGACCCAACAGTGGCAGCTTGGCAGAGGTGGGATTTGAACCCTGGACCTTCTGGTCCATAGTCCAGTACCTTACTCGCTAGGCTAACACAGTCTCAGTGTTCTTCAGTGTTGCTATCAGTGTGTCAAGAGTGGGAGAAGAGGGTTGCATTGACAATCCAACATCTATTAAGAACGCTGTGAAAACAGTCTGCATTTAATCAAACGCTGGCTCTCTGGTTGTGATTATATTTGAACTCACACCCAAAGTCACAGTAAAAAGTTAGAAAGGATTAGGAGGTTCATCTTCTCACAACTTCTTATGTCCTGTTGTTTCAGTGCTCACAAATGTGAGCGCTGACCTGTGTGGAAAAGCACCAGAAAGTAAATAAATTCACACATGTGATCTGAAGCGACTCGAGGCAGATTATAATGATCGCTTGCAGGGTTTATAAGAATGCTCCCAAAAATGTTGATGCCTGTAAAGTAATAATTTTGTCCTGCAGCTGGTCTGCACACACCCAGTTCCCAGGCTGAAGTGCTTCATTGCTCTGTAGGAGCAATTGCCTTTCCTTTATGCTGAATGATGGTAATTTGAGAAGACAATTGTTCTCCACCCAGCAAGACGACAATTGAGAGGGAGAAAAAAACAAAACAAACAAGGCATGTTTTTTCAGACCAAATCAGTTATAACCAAACTGCCATATGGACTTTCAGTCCCAGAAGATCCTGCTCCAGTTTACATAATGCTTCATGCGAGCCTGATTCCAGTACAAAAATACTTCTATTGACATGTTCTCACAAGACACTGACTGTGTTTTTTATCATCAGATGCTCCCTCAGTCTCAGTGCCACTGTCCCAGTGATAAGATGCACCGAAACTGCGTTCGCCTGAGTGGCTATAAAGTTTCACTTTTTTCGCACTCATTTCTGGTATTTATTGATTATTCCCATATTACATATGAATATGGGAGTAAAAAAACAATAACTGAGGTCAGAACAGATTAATCCTATTTCTATTACTTCTTATGGGGAAATTTGATTCAGACTTCCATTGTAGTTAATGATTTTCTTTTAGGTTGGAAAGGTAATCATTTCCCTTGCCCACCACTGTGGTGAGCCGAGTTTGAGTCTGGATTAGGCCTTCTAGCCAGGTCAGGTGTTGTACAGGCGCAACTGGCTGCCAGAGGGAGTTGAAAGATCACCCGCTGGGTTTGAAACTGCTGATAATACAGTGGGGCAAAAAAGTATTTAGTCAGCCACTGATTGTGCAAGTTCTCCTACTTAGAAAGATGAGAGAGGTCTGTAATTTTCATCACAGCTACACTTCAACTATGAGAGACAAAATGAGAAAAAATCCAGGAAATCACTTTGTAGGATTTTTATAGAAGTCAATTGTAAATTATGGTGGAAAATAAGTATTTGGTCAATAACAAAACTTCAGCTCAATACTTTGTAACATAACCTTTGTTGGCAATCACAGAGATCAAACATTTCCTGTAAGTCTTCACCAGGTTGGCACACACTGTAGCTGGTATTTTGGCCCATTCCTCCATGCAGATCTCCTCTAGAGCAGGGATGTTTTGGGGCTGTCGCTGGGCAACACAGACTTTTCAACTCCCTCCACACATTTTCTATGGGGTTGAGATCTGGAGACTGGCTAGGCCACTCCAGGACCTTGAAATGCTTTTTACGGAGCCACTCCTGCGTTGCCCGAACGGTGTATTTGGGATCATTGTCATGCTGGAAGACCCAGCCACGTTTCATCTTCAATGCTCTCACTGATGGAAGGTGGTTTTGGCCTAAAGTCTTATGATACATGGCCCCATTCATTCTTCCCTTAACACGGATCAGTCGTCCTGTCCCCTCTGCAGAAAAACAGCCCCAAAGCATGATGTTTCCACCCCCATGCTTCACAGTAGGTATGGTGTTCTTGGGATGGAACTTGGGATCTTCTTCCTCCAAACACGACAGGTTGAGTTTTTACCAAAAAGTTCTATTTTGGTTTCATCTGACCACATGATATTCTCCTAATTTTCTTCCTGGTGTTCTTCGACAGCTCTTTGGTCTTGGCCATGGTTGAGTTTGGAGTCTGACTGTTTGGGGCTGTGGACAGGTGTCTTTTATACAGATAACGAGGTCAAACAGCTGTCATTAATACAGGTAATGAGTGAAGGACGGAAGAGCTTCTTAAAGAAGTTGTTGCAGGTCTGCGAGAGCCAGAAATCTTGCTTGTTTGTGGGTGACCAAATACTTATTTTCCACCATGATTTACAATTAAATTCTTTAAAAATCCTACAATGTGATTTCCTGGATTTTTTTTCTGATTTTGTCTCTCATAGTTGAAGTGTACCTATGATGAAAATTACAGACCTCTCTCATCTCTCTAAGTAGGAGAACTTGCACAATCAGTGGCTGACTAAATACTTTTTGCCCCACTGTAGTCATCCATCAGAAAAGCACAATAAATAAGACACACAGACTAAAGATACATTTATTGTTCTTCAACTTGATTTCCTCACTTTATTCAGATATATTTGTCTCTCCACCTTGAAAAATATTTTCTTATTATTCGATTACCTAAGGTAATGACTATTTTTATGTTTTAGGTTTTATGACCTAGCTATGGTTCATTAAAAATAATTGAAGACTTTGTATCCTGGGAATCCAACCACAACTTTTAAAGTAAGCCCACTTGTTTAACCACATGTTACAGACATGGTTGGTGATTTGAGAGGTTGAGCAATATTTCTAAGGCTCACATGAGATAGAACATGCGAGGAGGTATTCATAAGAGTTCCTGGCATTCCTTTTGGGTCCTCCTACACACTTTGCATTCCTTGGTCGGGTAGTACTTTCAACTCATGACCACCACTGCAAACTGTCAGAGTGCAATTTGATCAGAGGTGCCCTAAGTCTATTTCACTTCGGCAATACTTACATTTAGCCTCTTCACAAAATGCAGATTAAAAACCAAATCTCTTATACAGTTTCAGTCGACCTTTAGCACATAGTTTGTGACAGCACAATGTTGTCAAAGGTTGAGAATAATATTACAGTTCAGGAAATGCTTTACAAAGATCATTCGGGAAGGTCGAATGAGCATATTGACCGGACAGGACAGTAAAACATGAATGAGACAACAGTGTACAGAAGTTCACGTCCCACATTAAAAGCCCTGCTACAAAAAAAGTTTGGTGACCAAAGTTTGTGTAGGAGTAAATTTCAAAGTTTTGTATAAAAATGGATAAACAATGTTGTGTAAAGTGCCTTAAGTATAAACTGGAGAATAACATTGTTTTTTTTAAACTTTGCAAAACACTTACTGATAGTCATAGGGGGTTCACCCTGGACAGGGTGCCAGAACATCAGAGTTCTATCCAAGCCAAGATACAAAAATCCAAACATCCAAAGATACTAAACAGAAATCAAAAATAATGTAAAATATAATAGCAATACGATGATACCTAAAAGCCGCCCACATTCTGTCTTCAATATTCCATAAAGAAATGGTTTGCCAACTGGTGGAGAAATGTTCATATTATTTTATATTTTAGTTGGAGGATACACATACACAAGACACTTAGATAACCAATCATTGAAGCAGTTTCTGTCTTGACAACAGTGAGATTAGATCTGATATAGGAACAAATCACGTAGCAGACTAAATCAAAATCAACAATACATTTGGTTATGCCTCAATTCCCAACATTATTTAGTCTATAGCTGGAGTTAGCTAAGAACAATTGGATCATTAATCTGATCAGTCAGAATGTAAATTATATTTCAGGAATATCTCAGAATAACAACCTTGAGCTCACAAAAACATGGACTTTGTTTAGACTATGGGATACAGAACACAAACCAGATAGGAAAATGTCATTATAACCTGTTCTCATAATCTGTTTCATGACCCTGGGCCCAGAGTCATGAAGGACTGAGTGCTAAAAAATATTATATATGAATAAAAAGGTTACATTAGGAAGTAAAAAGAAGTAATAAAGTCTACATTGTGTATGATTAAAGTAAGTTGAGTGAACAAAAAATAAAAAATAAAAAAAGCACCTGTGACTGAAACGTACCTAACAGCATGTAATACCTCCATGAGCATGAATACCAGCTGCCATTCGATTTAAGACATGCTGTTAAATGGTTGCTAATCTACAATAACACTGACTGAGGTCTGATTTCAATCAGCTGCTCTGTTATAACAGACTTTGGACTGGGGAAAACACTACTCTGATCCTTTGGTGGGTCACACGATGACGATTTCTGCTTAGAAAACAAGCTTTGGGCTAGGTCTGTGCTGTGTTCTCTAAATCCTGCAGTGTTGTTCAGAGGAAATTATGAAAGTAACTGGAGCACAGCAGAGAAGACAAGGCTGGACTGGAGCGAAACAATTTTATTCTCTGTGGCATTCCAATTCTCATGAAACACACAGGGAGCGTGTGGTAACATCTACACTGCAACTGTGGCTGAGATTTCTGGTTGAGATGGGTAGATATGACATGTTTGGATTCAGATGTCCCTGACTTTCTGACAACAGGGGATAAATGCGAAGTTGTCTGAACATGTGTGTGAGTAAAATACGAAACATGAGCCATAGTGGGTTGAGCAAGCGTTAGGGGTGGGAATAAGTCAGGTCCAGAATCAGGAGAGGCTCCTCTCTTACTCACACATTTAAAAAACAGCCTCAGTCTCTCTTAAACATAAAGATATATGCACTAACAGACTTGGATACCCCCATCTGGACTGAACCAGGACTGAAAGTACAGCACTAAGAGTAGACGGTACTCGGCCTCCATAAGTGGACTGCACTTGCTCAAGGAGGATGAATTGGATCGTGACCCTGCACTGTGCCCAATTCTGGCTCGTCCTGACCTTAGTGGATGGCCAATTGACTCAGGGGCAGAAAAAGCAAATCTTGGATATACACAACATGTATCGCTCCAAGGTGAAGCCAGAAGCTGCTGACATGCTGTACTTGGTGAGCATCTTGTGTATCTGTACCAACCTCTTGATTTACTGGGTGTGGTGTTGTAAGTGGTTTTATGGAAACTTATAATAAGGCAATATGACCAGACTATTATATTGCAATAGTTTTCACACTGTTGATTGTATTATAGTATCTGGCAGTGGTCCATTTTCAAAGGCAATCAAATGTCCTTGAATGGTGGACAGGAAATGCTGATTTGAGTTTGTTTTCATTAAAGTTGGTAATAAAATACTGGTATTATACTAAACCATTACAAGCAATTAAACATTTCAACACCTTAAAAAGGACCGACGTATTTAGTCTAAGGACCTTACTAAAATCAATGCTCTCGTCTCCAAAACCTGTATTGTAACATATTCTGTTATTTCAGTGTTCTGACAGTAAGCATAATACAATATTAACACTATATTTCCACATCACATAGGCTGACATTCTAGATGTAAATGATTCCACTGCTATTCAGGAATAGAAAAATAAAGCAAATAATGCTATAATTCACACATGCAATAGAAATGTATAAAAACATTGCCAAGAACTTGATTAGGTACTCCTGTTCAACTGCTCGTTAACGCACATCTAATCAGCCAATCACATGACAGCACCTCAGTGCACTCAGGCATGTAGACATGGTCAAGATGACCTGCTGCTGAAGTTCTGAGCATCAGAATGGGAAGAAAGGTGATTTAAGTGACTTGGCGTGACTGGTTGTTGGGGCTAGACGAGCTGGTCTGAGTATTTTTGGGATTTTCTCACACAGCCATCATTACATTACAGAGAATGATCCTAAAAAGAGAAAATATCCAGTGAAGGCAGTTCTCTTGGAAAAAATGTCTCGTTAATGCCAGAGGTCAGAGAAGAATGACCAGACTGGTTCAACTTGATAGAAAGGCAACAGTAACTCAACTAACCACTCGGTACAACCGAGGTATGCAGAAGAGCAACTCTGAACTCTCAACACGCTGAACCTTGAAGCAGATGGGCTACATCAGCAGAAGACCACTCAGGGTGTCACTCCTGTCAGCAAAGAACAGGCAACTGAGACTAACTCACCAAAATTGGACAAGAGTAGATTGGAAAAACTTCTCATGGTCCAATGAGTCTCGATTTCTGCTGCAACATTCGGATGGCAGGGTCAGATTTTGGTGTAAACAACATGAAAGAATTGATTGTTGTATCAACAGTTCAGGCTGGTGGTGGTGGTGTAATGGTGTGGGGGATATTTTCCCTGAATACCAACTGAGCATTGCTTAAACGCCACAGCCTACCTGAGTATTGTTGCTGACCATGTGCATCCCTTTATGACCACAGTAACTATCCTCTGATGGCTACTTCCAGCAATCATCTCAGACTGATTTCTTGAACATGACAATGAGTTCACTGTACTCAAATGGCATATGGATGAAAACCTCTTAAGAAATTTTCCAGCACCTTGTTGAATCTGTGGTACAAATGCACATTTGAAGGCAAAATGGGCACCAAACTGGTACTAGCAAGGTGTATCTAATAAAGTGTCCAGTTGGTGTATATTCAAGGTACAATACATGACTATTAAACACCATTGGGCAGTATGTGTGTGGGACCATGAACACTGTTGCCCATGGTGTATTGGGTGTTATCGTATGAATGTGAAGTGTTGAAATATCATTTGTTAAGCAAACAGCAGAACCTCCAAAAACACATCTGGATTACATTAGATATTTTATTGTACTTAGAGCTTTGGTTATTGCTTTCTTCATTTTGTGTATGCCGTCTTTGCTTGTGTGTACTTACCTTGATCCTTAATTTCCCAGGATTTCATTCCACATACAGTATATGAGTCAGGAAATTCACTCATCTGGCTTTTAACCAAAACCTTGCTGATTTAGGGAAAGCAAAAACTGAGGCGTTACAGCAGTAACCTAAGTGCCAGGGAATTGAGATAACAAATGTACCAGCTAATAATCATGGTTAATGATAATTAAACAAATGAAAAGCACTCAGTGTGAGACGATTTACACTTTAACACTTTACAGTTGACGCTTAGCAGTGATGAGGACATGTACAGTACTGAGCAAAAGTCTTAGATCACCATGCAACCATTAGACATCAACATAAAACAACAGATATAGGGATGGCCTAATACTTCTGCACAGATTGTATATGATTTTACTCAGTCTTAATGGATATATTATTGGATAAACTGACAGCTTTACCGGAATTTGGGCAAATGTAAACAATTTAGCACTGTTAGAATTGTGTTATGTTATTTCAGTGTTGATAGCTTAATCATTCATTCATCTTAATATCCGCCTAATGAAGTTCAGTATTGGGGGAGCCAGGTTGTAACCGGCAGCACAGGACGCAAGCCCTCTAGGCAGGGTGCCAATCCATCAGAGGGCATATGCAAAGACACACAGGTGCACTTTAGAGATGCCAACTGACCTAATGTGTGTATTAGGAATGTGGGGAATTTCCAAGCTCCGGTGAAAGGTGATAAGAGTGAGCTACAGAGGTTCTTGAAGACCAGGGTACAAATCCCAGGTGAGGATAGTAGCATCAAGGTCAGGTGGTGTATGTAGAGATCCCTTCGTCAGACTGGCGACTTGTCCAGAGTAATCCCTGCCTGCGCCATGTGAATTTAGGGTTAGGCTCCTGACCTTACCTTGCAACCCAGGAGATTGGGGCTTGCTCAAATGTCTTAGAGCTTCTTCTTAAAATATAGCTGTGTTTAAATTACAGTGCTAATCATTGTACCGATAGCATGGGGTGAGGGGTGTGTGGAAGTGTGTAGTGATGTCATTCTATGAAATATGTACATACGGAGGAATGTGAATGTACTCTGTGTTTCTGTCTGTTTGAAAACCCCCATGTGGTCATCCTGCTTGGCAAGCCTGTGAGGTGAAATGAAGTGCATGATCTCGGGAGAATTCATTTACAGGAAAAGAACAGACATTCTTGTGTCTTGTATCAGTCCTGCTTATTCAGCAATTGTTTGTGTCAAAACGTACCAGGAGTGAGCGCATGCTATCACAGCCCTGTTCTCTATAGAACACGAGATCGTGACGTGAGTGCGACCTCTGATGGTATCTAAATTCAGAGCAGAAATGTTGAACTGGATGCTTATTAGAATATTAGTGTTAGCAAAACTTGAGTCTACCAATTTATGTGGTGCATTATATACGGCATGTGGTGCACCATACAGTATGAATTTTTCATAAACCGCCATACCATACCAACAGCAGAAACAACAGCTGTAACACTTCAATAGGCAGCAAATTATATAATATCATTCACTGTTAGCGCTGCCTAGAACGGCATTGCTGAACGGCATTCTGGGTACAGCTCGCTAGCAAGCCAGGTAGCATAACATACACCACAGCATATCCTAGCATAGCATAACAGTCTGTTAACAGCTGGGGAGAGGCTCCGGCAAATTAAAAGAACAGAAAGTAGAGCTGGAGGATAAAGAAAGATGCAATAGGAGAACTTGTGGCCAAGAAAGGAGATGTGTCTACAGTTTAAAAGTTTTTTGGGTTTTTGAGCCGTTGTTGATGCTGTTGTTGGTAACACTAGCAACTTACTCCATCATCCCAACAGAAAACATGTCTTGGAATACCAAGTGAGCATTTACAATCGTCGGATTTAATGCCGTTAAGCAGTAGCACTAGTGAAACAGTGAAAGCAAAGGCTCAGACATCTCTTGAAGAGGCATTTCTGCAGCTGTTTCATGTATACCAATTGTTTCATATATATATATATATATATATATATATATATATATATATATATATTATATATTATATAATATATATATATATATATATTATATATAACTATATATCTATATATAGATAGATAAGATAGATAGATAGATAGACCAACACATAAATTACAGTGGGTGGCAAACGTTTGTGAACCCTTTACAATTTTCTATATTTCTTGCATTAATATGATTTAAAACATTTAAAACATCATCAGATTTTCACACAAGTCCTAAAAGTAGATAAAGAGAAACCCAGATAAACAAATGAGACAAAAATATTATACTTGGTCATTTGTTCATTGAGGAAGATGATCCAATATTAATATTAGTGAGTGGTAAAAAGTATGTGAACCTCTAGGATTAGCAGTTAAATTAGAGACAGGTGTTTTCAATCAATGGGATGACAATCATGAGTGGGCACCCTGTTTTATTTAAAGAACAGGGATCTATCAAAGTCTGCTCTTTACAACACACGTTTGTGGAAGTGTATCATGGCACACGACAAAGGAGATTTTCTGAGGACCTCAGAAAAAGAGTTGTTGATGCTCATCAGGCTGGAAAAGGTTACGAAACCATCTCTAAAAGTTTGGACTCCACCAATCCACAGTCAGACAGATTGTGTACAGATGGAGGAAATTGAAGACCATTGTTACTCCCCCCCACGAGTGGTCGACCAACAAAGATCACTCCAAAAGCAAGGCGTTGTTGTAAGAGTTGGGCGAGGTCACACAAATGACCCCAGGATAACTTCTAAGCAACTGAAGGCCTCTCTCACATTGGCTAATGTTAATGTTCATGAGTCCACCATCAGAAGAACACTGAACAAAAACGGGGGTGTGTGCATGGCAGGGTTGCACAGGAGAAAGCCACTGCTCTCCAAAAAGAACATTGATGCTCATCTGCAGTTTGCTAAAGATCACGTGGACGAGCCAGAAGGTTATTGGAAGAATTTTTTGTGGATGGATGAGACCAAAATAGAACTTTTGGTTTAAAAAGAAAACGCTATGTTTGGAGAAAGGAAAACGCTGCATTTCCAGCATAAGAACCTTATCCCATCTGTGAAAACATGGTGGTGGTAGTATCATGGTTTGGGCCTGTTTTGCTGCATCTGGGCCAGGACGGCTTGCCATCATTGATGGGAACAATGAATTCTGAATTAGATCAGAGAATTCTAAAGGAAAATGTCAGGACATCTGTCCATGAACTGAATCTCAAGAGAAGGTGGGTCATGCAGCAAGACAAACGACCCTAAGCACACAAGCCGTTCCACCAAAGAATGGATAAAGAAGAATAAAGTTTGTAATGTTTTTGGAATGGCCAAGTCAAGTTTCCTGAGCTTAATCCAATCAAAATGTTGTGGAAGGAGCTGAAGCGAGCAGCTAAATGTGAGGAGGAACCCACCAACATCCCAGAAAGCTGAAGCTGTTCTGTATGAAGGAATGGGCTAAAATTCCTCCAAGCCGGTGTGCAGGACTGATCAACAGTTACAGGAAACGTTTAGCTGCAGTTATTGCTGCACAGAGGGGGCACACCAGATACTGAAAGCAAAGGTTCACATACTTTTGCCACTCACTAATATGTAATATTGGATCATTTTAATCAATAAATAAATGACCAAGTATAATATTTTTGTCTCATTTGTTTAACTGGGTTCTCTTTATCTACTTTTAGGATTAGGATATATGAATGACGTAGTGCTGGGTGATATGTTTCAGCATTACAACCATATTGCAAGATGCCAAACCCTGTTTCGGAACAGCTAGTGAGGTCCACTGTGAGGTGACAGCACTAACCCCACCACCACCAAGTCTGATTAAATAAATCAAATTGATCTGAATTACACAGCCGTACTGGGAACAGAATTAAACTCTTTCACAATAGTGTATATTTATGGTTTTTTAGTTTGCCCCAGAGTTTGATTCTTGTTTTTATGTTTGTGATGTTGTAGGTATGGAATAAAACGTTGACTGCAGTTGCTGAAAAGTATTCCTCCAAGTGCATATGGAAACACAACCCTGAAGTAGCGGAGTCACTGGGAGAAAACCTCCATATCACCACTGGACGCCTAAACTTCAGCCGTGCCTTTTCTGAATGGTATGAAGCCATGATTTTAACAACCAAACATATGACTCAGTACATGTCATTTGTGCTTGAATATTATTGGTGGTTCTTGTGTGGTTCTGTTCCATCATTAGGTTTAAGGAACAAGTGAATTATGATTATGAATCGAACAACTGTCAGCCCAATACAATGTGTGGGCACTACACACAGGTGAGTCATGAGCAAATATGTTAGAGTTTGGCTACTGTAAAACCACTTGTATTAGTATTATTATGTATTATACAGAATCTCCTTTCTGTGTGTGTATTTACACCGATTTGATAGCTTGTACACATTGTACAACTCCAAATCAGAAAACATTGGGGCAGTATGGTTATGTTAGTTTTAAGTGGCACTTGTTAATGTAACTCCATTACAAGTGACATGCGTTATGTATCTTAAATCTTTAAAACTTGCCTCATTCATTTGCCTTGCTGTGCCACACCCACAATGGCTGTCCACTTTGTTGACCTTGACATGCGCAGCTGTAATGAGAATCAGTCTTAATCGTTATTCAGTCTTTAAGATGTCATAATGCTTTGGTCCTTTGGCGTATGTACTACTAAGAGTTTACATGGACGACTGCTTTATAGGCATTGTAGTAATCCTTCATATTAGTATAACAGAAACAGTGTGTGCTTTTTTCAGATGGTCTGGGCGAGAACCGCCGACGTTGGCTGTGCTTCACACCTCTGTGAGACCGTTAAGGGTTTGGAAGGGTATGAGAAAGCTACTATTGTGATCTGCAACTATTACCCTCCGTAAGCCTACGCTTCTCTAATCACAAGCTACATTGGTCTTTTAATGCCAATACTTATACTCTACATGCTCAAAGACTTGATGTAAAGTGGTTTTTAAACCATGTTCTACACCAAATTCTATAGCATGTAGATATATAGCAATATATCACATTCTTTGTAGCATGCATTAATGAGTGAAAACATGTTGTTTCATTTCTAGAGGCAATGTGATGGGATACAGGCCATATGTGAAAGGAAAACCATGCTCCAGATGCCCAAAGCGCATGACAAAATGTGTCAACAAAACCTGTGGTAAGATGAGCTTAAGTGATACCTTCCGCAGCACAATACTTTAAAAAGGGGGCAACCCTTATCCGGTGCAAACTCAAAACCAAATGATACAAAGGTAGACACCAAAGACCAGAAACCGTCCATCTTTATGTGGACAACCACATAAAGATGGTACCTGCCCATCGTGGTTCATAACAGCAAACCAGTGCTTTACCAGTCAACCAGCCTGGTTCGTATTCTGCCTCGGGTGGGGTGGTTTCTGGTGGTCGAGGGGTCTTCATTTTCCCACAGAGTTCCTGTTGCAGGGGCCTTGGCTGGGTTAAGCACTTGCTATATTTCACCTTTTCTGTTGCATAAAGGTGGACTGTGCCTCTTCTCAGGCATGTACTATACCTTCCATCTCAGCCGTGCCCCCATTACACCTATTAAATCATATTGAATATGTTTTGCTTACTACTTAACATGTTTACAAATATCTTTGCTGGTATTGTTCCAAACCCTTAGGTCTACATCCGACAGTTTTCACTAGTCTTACCCATTTTTACTGATAATGATTTATGATTTTATTTTATTTCTCTGAGAATATGCCCTTGACTTCTGTTACTCCTGACAAAAAAACAAGCAGTTACAAGTTTGGCATTCTGCATCGGAGTAATTTTAAAGACAATAAAGTCACGAAAGCTTTTCTATTTTTACAGGAGTACAAGTAGTAATCAACACACAGGCCGTGGGTTCAGCAAGGTTTCCCATACCATCAGAAGATACACTACTGTTACTACTACTACTCACTGGCTTAATGGCTTTGTAACATCTTGATCTGTCTAAGAGTAAGTCAAGACGACTGGACTTGATAAGTGACATGTCAGAGAATTTCTCACCATGGATTAAAAGTCAATTTGATCAGAGAGTAAGGATGGATATTTAAAGGAAACTTATTTGAATTGGGTGGCACAATGGTAAAGCTGGCAGGTTCAGTCCATCTCCCTACATGTACTTACTCTGGTTTGCATCCATACTGCAAAAAAAACAACAAAAAAAACACCAGTAGGTGGACTGACCACTTTTTAAAAAAATAGCCCCTACACAGGGCCAACCACCTACACAGGGTGTATTTCTGCCTTATAGATCACTGAACACAAACATGCCTCTGAGAGGATGGGATATACAACAGTAGATATACAGTAAGAACGACAACACTGAGCAACACATTCAAAGTAGACACATACAAATTAGAAGATTGCATGTCACACTTCAAAATACAGAACAGTGTCATACAAGTAAACGACAAAAGACGCTGGCTTTAAATGCTGATTCCTGATTAGCAGAAACTCACTACAGCTGCTAGTACTCTAGCGAGTTGGAACGTCCCCTGTGCTCAGCAGGCTGAGGAACTGATGACATGACTTTCTTTAAAAGCCCATATTGCAGACCAACATATTTCAAGAACAAAGCATGAAAATATATTAAGTGCAAGCAAATTATGTCTAGTGTATAGAATTATACTTTATGCTACTAACTCTGTTTGCATTATTACATTACTACTGGTTTTGCATTTATGTACACTTCTACTTTAATGTATGAATGTTTTGACCAGGCAAAGGTGCTCCCTGAATGGATTGCCAGTCCATTTCAGGGCATCAGAACTGCACCACCCAAAGTTCATGCTGCAAGATCTACCCAGGTCCTCAGGAGCTTCTTGTTTTTATTTATATACAGTATGGTAAAAATTAGTCATACCAGTGAAGCCCTGTTCAACTAGTATCCAATCAGTTCAGCAGATGTGTTAAAACATTATTTTTTCATCAGAAACACCTCTATTATTATTCTCAGTAATGTTGAATGTAACATGTTTTATTCGTTTAATAGAACAAAATAAAAATCTAACTCATATTGTTAGAATCTGTATCCATCACAAAATATTTTAATGTCAAGTGTATGTGTAAATCTAGTCAATCAACTGAAATTAGTTTTATACAGTATTGCATTAATATGTGATTATATCCAGACTTAATAAGAAATAATTCCTAGGTAAATATTCCAAATTGGAAAAATGACTAACTTAAGTAACTGGATCTGCCAATTGCCTTAACTGGACTTAACTGGACTGTTTATGACTGTAAAAACATAATAAATAAGGGATGTTTTTGTAACACATTGTATTTCATGATTTCCTTTTTTTATCAGTGTCATAGCATTTCATTACTTCTGTTTGGCAGTTATGTCTTACTTAAATTAAACACAGGTTTTACCAAAGTGTAACTTCTTGGTGTAACATTAAATTCTAAAAAAGTACATACTTGTCCAGCGTCTAATCTTTTTTATATTTCCAATGCTTGTTTACAAATTATTTACTACTAAAACCTTTTATTTGTGATTGACCTTGTCTTAAAGTTGCGAATTGTATCTCCATGAGGGGGCGACAGAGTCAAAGAAACCGACCTCAATTTATACCCTCATCATTACGCTGTTGCTGTCCTGAGAGCAGGATTACTCTTAAATTTAGTAATAATAATCTGTACAAAGACAACAGCATTTCTGTCCTAAGAATAGCATTATTTAAACCAGGATACTGTGATATAACTGCAGTCTTCTCAAAAGCATGGCCCCTCTAGTCAGTACTCTTGAACGTAACGTAAGCACTGCGGTCATATTTGGCTGTTTTACTAACATTAAGCTAGTTAAGGCTCAATAACTGTTCATTTACTTCGTCAGATTAAGTGCTGGTTACCATTGACCCGATAAGTAGTTTATTTAACTCAATTCACTTCACATTAAGGAAAAACTTACCTTCCTACAGACTCTTTACAGCTCAAAACAAACCGCGATCCACCATTCCCGCCATTTTCTAAAACCGATCCACCTGTTTCATTTAATTTCATTGGCCGTCCATGTGGACCAGTTATATCCCTTTCTGCTCTCAGAAACGAAGTTTGTATACATAACTGCTCACCATTTAAGAAATGTAGAGCTGCAGTTCTGCAGATTGTATCACTGTGCCCATATCTGTGTCTTTACATTAATGCCTGAGTTTACTATCTGGCTAGTACAGACACGAACTAAAATCGGTTTACCAGTCATGTTGACTCTGAGTGGGTTCAGATTTGGTATCGTGTGTTGTGTAGTTTTTTACCTGACTTCAAAAGTTGAATGCTACTTAAAATCGTGTAAAAATTTCTGCAGAACTTCTACATAAGTATGTAGCGTTGCTTAACAATACAGCTCACGGTCTTCAGATTGAAACAATATTGCTTAAAACCTAGTTATATTGTGAAACAGATACCATTTTTGTCCTGAAATGTCACTGTTGAGTGCTGTATCCTCAAGCTGTTCTGATTAATGGCAATCCTTAAGCAAGAAGCAAATCACTGTTCATATTTCATATTATTAAAAAAAGTGGCCTGTGGCTTGGACAAACACTCGAGCCATGCCTGAAAGCTTGATAACCAACTGTCACATTGTGGCCGTGTTAACCAGGTCCTACAAAGCTAATTAACATTTAGCCTGACTGCACTCCAGCGGAAATGTCAACGTCTCACTGCTTTCCTCCAGAGAAGGTGCTTGTACAACACGTATGACATTTAGGGTCGGATCGGGTGGCTTACTGTCATCACTTGAAATTGAGTCCTTTGTTATCTGCAGTGAAAAGAAACACCATAAAGAATGACAGAACCGACTGAACCGACTGGATTTTTCTTTTCATTTTTTCTCCTGTATATATATAGGTACACTTCAACCATGAGAGACAAAATGAAAAAAAAATCCAGGAAATCACATTGTACAATTTTTAAAGAATTTAATTGTAAATCGTGGTGGAAAAAAGTATTTGGTCACCCACAAACAAGCAAGATTTCTGGCTCAATTAATAAATGACCAAAGTACAGTGTGGCAAAAAGGTATTTAGTCAGCCACTGACTGTGCAAGTTCTCCTACTTAGAAAGAAGAGAGAGGTCTGTAATTTTCATCATTGGTACACTGCAACTATGAGAGAATTTAATTGTAAATCATGGTGGAAAATAAGTATTTGGTCACCCACAAACAAGCAAGATTTCTGGCTCTCACAGACCTGTAACTGCTTTAAGAAGCTCTTCTGTCCTCCACTCGTTACCTGTATTAATGGCACCTGTTTGACCTCGTTATCTGTATAAAAGACACCTGTCCACAGCCTCAAACAGTCAGACTCAACCATGGCCAAGACCAAAGAGCTGTCGAAGGACACCAGGAACAAAATTGTAGACCTGCAGCAGGCTGGGAATAGTGAATCTACAATAGGCAAGCAGGTTGGTGCGAATAAATCAACTGTGTGAGCAATTGTATGAAAATGGAAGACATACAAGACCCATTGATAATCTCCCTCGATCTGGGGCCCCACGCAAGATCTCATCCCATGGGGTCGAAATGATCAAGAGAATGGTGAGCAAAAATCCCAGAACTACAAGGAGGGACCTGATGAATGACCTGCAAAGAGCTGGGACCAAAGTAACAAAAGCTACCATCAGTAACACACTATGAGAGACTCAGTAACAACCGAGAGAGACTCAGATCCTGCAGCGCCAGGCGTGTCCCCCTGCTTAAGCTAATACATGTCCAGGCCCATCTGAAGTTTGCCAGAGAGCATATGCATGATCCAGAAGAGGATTGGGAGAATATCGTGTGGTCAGATAAAACCAAAATAGAATTTTTTGGTAAAAACTCAACTCGTCGTGTTTGGATGCTGAGTTTCATCCCAAGAACACCATACCTACTGTGAAGCATGGGGGTGGAAACATCACACTTTGGGGCTGTTTTTCTGCAGAGGGGACAGGACGACTGATCCGTGTTAAGGGAAGAATGAACAGGGCTATGTATCGTGAGATTTTAAGCCAAAACCTCCTTCCATCAGTGAGAGCATTGAAGATGGAACGTGGCTGGGTCTTCCAGCATGACAATGCTCCCAAACACACCGTTCGGGCAACAAAGGAGTGGCTCCGTAAAAAGCATTTCAAGGTCCTGGAGTGGCCTAGTCAGTGCCGGCATCTTCGTCATAATTCTCAGCGTTATGGGCACCGACACTTCATGAAGTTTTGTTGCAGCATGTGGGTGCGCTAATGTCGCAAGACACACACATGATGGATGTTCTGGCATTTAGACAGCACTGGAACAGTGAAGGAACTGGAGCTTAGAACATGTCCTAAGGAGGATCATAGGACTAAACCTCCTGCCAGACACTACAATACACACAGGAAATATACAATTTGTGTGGCCGGATGCTTGGTTAGGTACATGCATATACGTATATCCATTTACGTATATAAGTGATCACTACAGTGGTGGTTCTAGACGATTTCATTTGGTTGGGGTCAGTCTAGGGCCAGTGATTTTCTTAGAGGGGTCGTTTACTTTCTAGCTCACATTAATGTGCCTCTTTGTCACCATGTGTTCACAGAAGTGAAGAAATTCACACCTATATTAGGGGGTTGTGGGGATCCAAGCTTGTTGTGCACCCCCAGCCACCAGTGGCTCATTACGATTGCTTTGCATGATGTTGAAAAAACAAATTAAACAAAAACTAGTGCTGTCAAATGGTTAAAGTATTTAATAGCTATAATTAAATTTAATTACTTTATTACTTTAATTACTTTTTTATAGTATACCTCTACACAGCCATATGAGTGCACAGAAATGATAACCAAATGTATGTATTACTTTATAATTGTTCAACATTTTTTTTTGTCCAAGCAGGAGGGCTGCAGAGACGTCATGTTCAGAGAAAAAACATGCTATAAGTGTTTCATTCCAGTGTTACTAAAATAGAAACAATAAACTACTTGCTAATTAACAAGACATGGCCGCTAATTAGACACTGCCACACTCCTTACTTTACTAACAAGGAGGAAGGAGCATACAAAAGAAGAGCCGCAGAAAGGCAGGGAATGAAACACTGGGGGAGGGGAGCCTGGCTGCAGTATCATCCCTCGGTACTGCAACAGCCTGTTTCCAGCCCTGCACCCGACTGGTGCCACGTCCAAGATGTAATTCCGCCTGCACCCATCAATTACCGGGATAGTTTATACCCTAAAAAACAAGAACTAAAAAAAAGAAAATGGTTTGTGTGCAGGATTTTAGCCTCACCAAATGTCCCCCTGAAAGTCATTAGTCCAATTGTATTTATTGGCTCAAAAATGAATTTAAGTGTAACGAATTGTTACCTGCTTAACTGTATTGTTTTTGTATCGTATCGTAATCTGTATGTCGAGATGCGTATCGTGTCATCTGAAAGGCTGAGATTCACACCCCGACATTATACAGACACCCCCACACAATCCACAGACTCATCACCCACAGTTTCAGTTAAAAATATTGAATCAAGTCCTAATTTCCATTTTAGAGTAGAATGGTGAAATAATCTTGTGCTTGGGACATGTGTCATCTCTTTGGGACCACTGTAATATTTCCTTATTTAAAAAACCCAGCACATACATACGAATATGACTCTTCCATGGTGATAAATCTTCCTTTGCCTAAACAAAAACCCCAGTAAACAGCACCTTGGTGGAACCCCAGGACACATGGTGGATCGGACAGCGGTATAAACAGATAAAACAAATTTATTCTGTCATAAACATGGCATGGTGTCTCACATCAGCTTACTTCCACATGGAAAATGCTCTAATCCAACAACGTAAATATGCCACCGACTTAATTCTTCTGCAGTTAAAGCTATAGGTTTTATTACATACTGTACAAGCACAGCTCTGTGGGAAGGGTAATATATTGTGATGACAGTACTATACACCAAACATGCCAAGCCGAAAAGATAAACGATATTAATACGCTTTATAGGGCTCTGCAATGACAATACAGAGCACTGAGAAAAAAAGTCTTTAAAAATACGTATAACACGTCAGTCCTTCCCCTGATACAAACCAGCATATGTTGTGTTTTGGATGAACCATACGTGTTCCATGGTCTATACTGGCCCAAGTTAGTTTAGATGGTTTAACTGGTGATGTTTTAAAAACTTTTCTGGAAGCTCAACCTCATCAAGCAGTGACTATACAGTCCTGACTTTCGGTGGTCCTCTTACAACGTTCCTCTTTACAAGCTTACAAGTAAACCAGAACCCAACATAAGCATTCAGTATAGAAAGGTAGAGTTAAAGACAATGTGGAATGAAAGATAAACCTATTTTTCTCAGTTATATTTCTGAGGCTTATCTGGGTGGGAATATTGTTAGTCTTTATGCTGCATGGCTGGATTGCTGGAGAAGACTAAGGCTGTGTTAGCTGTTAGCTCATTTACATCAACACTCATGTGGTAGCACTACCAGAAAGCAGTTGGGTAGGCTAGTTATCACAAAGAAACACTACAAAAGCCTAAATTAACCAGCCCTCCCCTATCTTAAGGCACCCTGCACCATATTTTGCAGTTTGAGATTTAAGAATGGCTTTGACTCGTCCCTCTACTCAAGACACACGGAAGAAAGAGGAAAGACTCTCGTCTGTAGTAGCACCAGATGGTGAAATGTTGGAAAAGTGGTCATTGCTGTCCAAACGATCTTCAAAGGATGACTGAAGACCCAGTTTTTCTTTAAACACTTAAATGAGAACTTTCCAACTGTAGAAACAACTTTTACTAGTATAGCAAAATGATACTATATCGCACAGTTAACAAAAACATGAAGATAATCACAGGTATCGTATTTTCTATACACTAGGGGGCGATGTTAGCCTCCTTCCAGGATTGGGTCTATTCAGATGCATCGGAGGTAAATTTTGACTGACAAGACATCACGACTTTCTTTGCTTGAAGAGGTATTTTTGTTCGCAACAGTCACCTTGAAATTTGCATGTTTTTCTTGCCGAGCGCGATTTATTCTCCCACAACCTCACAGTTCCTTAAAGCAGCGCATTTGGTCAAGAGTCACCATTGAGCAAGACGAAGAGATGTTGAAATGGAAGGATGACACATGAGGCCTCGGGTTTGTTCAAAAAAGAAGAGTTGATGAGTGGTGGGCGGAAAAGGTGATATAGATGGTAAAAAAATGGCGTCACGGGCAGACAAATGACTGCAGGGATACAAGAGGCCTCCTACGAGTGTGAAAGCGTTACAGGGCACACCATCAGAGTGAAGGGTCTATAATAAATCCCTTACATGCAGTATTTGTAGCTCTTAGTACAGAACTTGTAAAAGCAATGTATAGCACAACAGTAATACAACATAGGATAAATATATCTGCATATAAGGAGAAACTGCGATTTACATCAGTCAACTATTACATTCTGTCTGGATATAAAACCAATAAATAAATGGGCTAAAATTATCTGCAGTTCCAAGAGCTTTCTCAGGTAAGCCACTCATTATGTGAGCATGACGACGGCGAAAACAGTCAGAGCAAACAAGTATGGTGGAGTGCAAATTCAAAATGGAATTGGTACCGTTGCATCCCTAGCCAACCCAGTCTGGTGCCTCAGCACCTATCAAAACTTCACACTCTTCCTCTTTTGGAGTAATGAATGTTCTGAAGGTGTTTATGAGTACAGACAGGATCAGGCCATTATCACGTGTTTCAGCACCAGGACACCAGGACTTGCTGCCTCAAAAGCCCTGAGTTTTGCTTGGGTCAGTTGCACCAACAGGAATAACATTGTTTGGTTGTAGTTTTCTGGATGTACATATATGATTGTTGCTTCAGTTGGTTGTGACTCTTTATTAACACTATCACATATTCACAGATTGTAAAAAGCACATGTTGCTGTTATGTGTTTGTTCAGTGTTCGCACGTCAGGCCAGTTTGTGTGGTGTTTGTGTAAAGTTCACACGCCAAACATCTGGCTGTTACTTAACCAAAATTACTTACAAGTTCTTGCAAACTCCAGAAATGGATAAAGAAACACGATCCAAGCATGATGAACATTGTGGATATTTGTCAAGATATATCTGAATACCCACTGTGTAGATCCAAAAAGCAATCCCAAAGTCAAACGTTTGGCTCTTCAAGAACCACTCTGTGTTGGGTGAACATGTCTCACCAGTGTTTGATTCCAAAATTCAAGAGTCAATACATTGCATTTACAATACAGCGGAGCTGAGCTGAGGAATTAAGCGTAAGCTGAAGAGCCAACAGAAGTCCAGAGTTCTCTGTTCAAAGAGTCAATCCCATCAACCACTGAAGCCTTAGCACAAACCACTGGGAGTTTGTGCTAAGGCTCTTATAGCCATTTAATGACTCAAATAATGGTAAGAACAGTCACACAGAAAAATATTGCTAAAATGCTGCTAATTTTGCATGGAAGTCCATAGGGAAACATACCTTTTGGATTTTGACCACAAGGTCAAGGTGTTCACCCATCCAGCCAAATAGTCTGAGGATTCTCCAGAGAACTCCGTTCCTAATATAGATTAGACATCGAAGAGTTATTGGTCCTCCACAGATCACGCAAGCATTATCTATGATTTCTCAACAAAAATATTCAAAAGTCATTGTGACAACATAGTAACTGAGACTGAGGTGACCAGTAACTAGGATTCTTTTATGCTATATTTGCTCATTTGGTACAGTACCTGGATATTAAACTTTTTTCAGACAGCTGCTAGTGCAATTAAACTAAATTGTAAACAAACCAAAAATTAATTTCTCAAATTCTTAGAAGGTCTGTTCTCATGTCCTAGCAGAGTCCTTATCCAGACTTAAGTTCAAGAGCCTTAAACAAACACAAAACGTCACTATAACACACACTGCAAGGAAATCAATAAGCTAAATAGACCATCATATAAAAACAGACTTAATATTACATCTTTATCATTAATGCATTACCAAGATGTACTGATGGCTCCACTATAAAGCCACAGAAAGCTGTATCAGTTCATCTGGACACAAGGCTTTTGTGGGAGAAATGTTTCGTCAATCATCTAAGTGACTACTTCTGTCTCAGCTACAGTAGTTGGAAAACTTCCCCAAGCATATATATACAGCACATTTGCATAATGACCAATACAAGCACCATTGAATAACAATGGGTGATCAGTTCCATATGCAAATTGAAACTGAGACACATATTTTCCAAGCACAGAGTCTCCGTTGCTTTCAAACCCCAAAACATGCAACGCCAGAAACTGGTCCACTGCACCCGGGGTACCCGGCATGAACAGAGTAATATAGTGTACACTGTTAAGTGCTGGGAGAATTGCTAGGAATTGTACATTGGGGAAAGCCTCAGAGAAAACAGCCTCTGGGAAAATGGATGGTACAACAATGAAGAGCTTCCTCATCAGGCCAGGACTCAGCTTTTTACACCCACCTACAGGCCAGTGGAAACCTCTCACCATCTTACAATGCGGTGATTGCAGCTAGCCCCCAATCCTGTGTAAGTAGCACAGGTAATTTGAATATGAAACTGATCACCGGTTCCATTGTTATGAAACGGCACTGGTATCCGTCATTATGCAAATGTTCTGTATATATATGCTTAGGGAAGTTTTCCAAATAGCTGAGACCGAAGAAGTCACTTAGATGACTGATGAAACCTTTCACCCATGAAAACCTTGTGTCCAGATGAGCTGATTCAATTTTCTGGGACTTTATAGCTATACAAATATATTAAATATATTATATTTAAGGCTGTTTTGATATGATTGTCTATTTAGCTTAACTTTTTCCTTGCAGTGTGTGTTGAAGAGACTTTTTCTGTTGTTATTTACTTACCTGGATCATTGAGCATGCATCAAGAGCTTTCTAAAGACTCTGAAACTACATCTGCTTAACATTCTAGCTGAATCCAAACGTCTTCCCAAAGTTGGTTATATGGCCCTCTTTATTCCCTTTCACGGCTTTTAAAAACCATAATTCATGGTGTCATCATGGTGCATTATTCAGAACACCGTGGCCCTGTGAAAAGGTGTTGGACAATACTCATGTTCCATTAGTTTGTGCCTTTTCAGCCCACCTTTTAGAAAGACATCCGTTTTTTGTCACCAGCACAGTGATTCAATGACTTTGATAAGATTCTTACTGATGGAAGCCCTATGTTTAATGGATTAATTAAAGAGAGTGTGTAGTACGCCTTTTCTTCTTTTCACAGCTTGGCATGTCTCAGAGAGGTCGGCAGACTTGAAAGAGATATTCATTAATACCACAATGTCTTAAAAGGTCTACGCAAGGATACAGGATGCAAAGACTTTGCGCCTTTCTCCATATTTAGATTTTTTGGGGGGGATAAAAACCTATACTGTGCTTGTCTCGGAGATAGCAAAACCATTACCGACCTAATCAATAACATTTCCATTTCTACGTATTCACTGAGAAGATGCTTTTATCCAGAGCACCCTACAGGTTGGACGTACAGATCAGACTGCTAATAACAGAAATACATTGATTATACACAATGCTGAGCTTCCTTAATAGCCACAACCATTTAGAATAGTCTAGATTTCTGCCTAAAACATCAGATTTTCACTCAAGACCTGAGGAGAACTCAACTGAACATAGACAAGAAGATAAAGACAAGAAAATGACCCAATATTACATATCTGTGAGTGGCACACTTATGTGAAACTTTGATTTCATTACCTGATGTGACTCTACTTTCCCTTTCGATTCAGTTACCTGGAAGATGTAATTTCATTTGCATTTCAGTAATTGCTGGTTTATTTCAGAATTAATTGTTACATCAAGAATGACAAGCTGTCCTGGCCCAGATGCAGCAAAACAGGCCCAAACCATGATACTACCACCATCCCTGTGAGCTTTGGCATATCTTGCTAATGGCTGTTACCATTCCAAAAAGACCATTCCTGGTCAAGCTTATTCAGACTGTAGAAGACTCGACCTTGAAAGTTCCTTTGTTCATGCCGTGGTACACTTCCTCAGACGTGTGGTGAAGATCAGACTTCAATAGCTCCCTGTTATTTAAATACAACAGGGCACCCACTCACGCCTGCTTGTCATCCCATTGATTAAAAACAACCGAGTTTAATTTCACCTTCAAATTAATTGCTAGTTCTATAATTATATAGAGAATTCAAACGAACTACTATTATGCATATGTTGGATGCAAAACAGTGGTGTAGCAGGAAGCACACAGCTTCAGAGTGCAACTTCCATGCATTTGGTAGCTTCTAGATGCCCCAGTTTCCTCCCAAACTCATCTCACTGAGTGGATAGTGTGTGTATGATGGATGTCCAGTGTTACCAGTACAGGCTCTTGATCTACTGCAGCCCTCAAAAGGACAAGTATGAATACTTCTGAAAACATGTTCATAAAATGTACATAATGCAACCAGGAAGAGATAGAAAGGAAGAACATTGCTTCTGACTTCAAAATGAAGAGAAAATGCAAATCATGCAACCACGAATGTATGTTGACCTGTAGCCTATAACATCATCTGAACTGTCACTCTGAAAATACTTTCATTTCTCTCAGCGCTACTACAGCCATTCGATAAAATCCCGACCCTGCTGAATCACTTTTGTGAATAGAAAGCAGCATATGTTTTGAAGCATAACTTCAGCCTTATTTCCTGTATTCTTTTTATGATGGCATGTGGCGCTGAAAACCGCAGAGCTTCCCACTTCCTTTTGCACCACAGGCTTCATGCCTGCTTTGTTTACATCTCACGGTCTGACACTGAAGGCTGAGAGAGAGGGCCAGAACGGAGATGAACACTGCTGTCAGTCAAAACAACAACACCGAGCGTTTACACGCACTTAATAATACGATAAGAGCAGAAAATCTCATTTTGTCAGTAATAAAATAGAGTTTACCCGCACTTCAGTAATCAGATAAAGGGAAACCTCTAGGTTTACATGAGTAATCGGATTTCTACTTTTCAACCAGCCAATAGTCTCACAGAAATATGACATAAACTTCAAATTTTAATATTAAACAATAAAATTCTTTGTTTTCTTGAGTCTAAACAAAGTGTTGATAGCTGTTCCGCTGCCTTTAACTCCGTGGTGTGTTTATTTCCAGGGTTGCCAGATCCCACGACAAAAAAAACAATCAAAATCAATAGTATAAGTAGAAAAACAAAGTCAAGTCTTTACAATATTTGGACCTGGCAACCATGTTGGGTTAGGAAACCGAGTAACTATGAACTACCGATTATTGGAGTAAAATCCATCTCTGTTTATCATTTACATTTACAGCATTTAGCAGATGCCCTTATCCAGAGCTACTTACAATTGGTACAGTCTTACAATCCAAGTAATAGTGGGTTAAGGGCCTTGCTCAAGGACCCAACAGTGGCAGCTTGGCAGAGGTGGGATTTGAACCCTGGACCTTCTGGTCCATAGTCCAGTACCTTAACCGCTAGGCTACCACAGTCAGATTTCTTAATCTGATTTCTGGATCAGAGTATGCTGTATAGCCTACATGACCTCTTGAATAATCAGATAACTGCCGAAATCCGACTATGATTGGACTGTTAAGTTCATGGAAACGCACTCACTGTCTCATTACTTATTGTGAACGGACACCATCAAGTACATGTACTCGACTTCTCATATAATTATATCATATTCCCCTAAATGTGGTCCTACATTTATCTAACTGTGTGCCTACCTAAACAATAAAACCTTTAAGCACTGATCTTCATCGAAGTTGGGCACAAAGCACCTCTACTAGCAAACACACTGGACTTTTGTTTTCTTTTCTTTTAGAGGTTCCCATACGTCATGCTTCCCCCAACTTACCAACTTATCCTAGGGTTTTGTAAACGCTCCACCCAACCTTTGTGTTGCAGGTCCCATTCAGGATGGCAAGCGATATTAAAACGTCATATTAGCAGCATATACAAAGAAGCAACTGACCCCTGAGGCACCCAATTCAGAGCAGCAACAGAGGAACTTATTTTACCAGTAAACATTATAAATCCCCTGTTTGTCAGATAAGAAAATAATCCATTCGAGGCCAGACCCTTGGCAGACTCAGCCTTTTAATCATGAACAATACTAAAAGGCTGGACTAAGCTCTGATAAAAACCTGTTAAAAAGAGACATTATTGTAAAAGTGTCTCTGATATGCACCAACTGTTCGGGATCAGAAGTTTGTCTGCTTTGTCAAAACACTATCTGAGGACCTTTCACATCCCTAAGCCTCTTTGACGAACCGCATTGCACTCAGGCTCAAGAAAACCTGAAGGGAGGAGGCTAGTATTGCTTATGCATGATGAATGGTAACCCATGACTGGGATGAGCAATAATTCCCAAAAACCAAAACAAGTTCAATTTGGAGAGACAATAAACACTTTAAATTTCTCCCAGACTCCCTTTAGAAGGATAGAGAACTTGCATACCCACAGAATTATTATGGTAATATTTTGGAAGCCATAATGAACAAACCTATATGGATACATTTTATATTACTATTCATTCATATATATGATATTCATATATCAGATATATGGTGGCCTGTATATTATGTATTATTTATTTACAGTTTCACCACTGACCATGACCAAACCTCAGTGTTATTTTGACTCATAGATTCACATAAAGAAATATAGGCCAATAAATATACAGTACTGTGCAACAGTCTTAGGCCACCATTAGATTTGTTTATTGGTATAATCACCATATACAGCATATTGTTGACCATTGGACACAAAAATGTTTTCCACTGATCTTCATCAGCCTTTTCACCTGCCTCCCCTTCTGAAAAAGTGGTTTCTTGACTGCTACCCTTCCAAGCTTCTTTGGACTGTAGAAGGGTCAACTTGACATCCCGATGAAGCTGCCAGATGCTACTATTGCTCAAGTGTAAGGGGAGGTCACACTAAATACTTGCCATTGTAGCTTACACAACCTGCTTTTTCTGGTTGCATTCTACTAAAGAGACTGAAAGATAATTATATATGGTCATTATACCACTGGTAAAACAATGGTAGATCTAATCTAATGATGGCCTAAGACTTTTTCACAGTACTGTATATACTCACCACTTTATTATAAAGCTTACACTAACACTGGGGTAGGGCCTCCCAAATTGCTCTCAAAACAGCCTCAATTCTTCGTGGCACATTCCAAAATGGCACTGGAAACATTCCTGTACTTCTTGCTTATTTTTAGGTGCATTTTCATGTTCCAATTCTTCCATTCTACCACACTCCAGAAGGTGTCCTACTGGATTCAGATCCGACGACTCGGAAGGAAACTGAGAAACACTGAACTAAAAAAAAAAAAAAAAAAAAAAGCAGTCTAGCATTCTGGCTCACCTGAATTATGAACAGCTGAACAGAACCACACAATAGATGCTGGCATTTACGCCGGCATGTCTCTTTCCTTGTGTACTTGCTCTGCACTAGTCTCGCCTTCATTCTGCCGCTCAGGACAGGTTTTGTCACTCTCTGGGCATTTCTCGGATCCAAATGTTTGTCTGGTAATTGAGGTTTATATTTGAACTCGAGCAGTTTGTGTGTACTTTCATCTTACACTTAGCGTGCATGCGATCACAGTGGTGTGTCCGCTACATGCCTTCTTTGAAGTGTTAAGCATGTGTATTTCTGGGGTGGTGATCCATTACCTTGGCTTTGGGTCATCTCCTCACTGGCGTGAGTCTGGCAGAGTGCTTTCTTCTACTTCTGCTAAATTCTGTAAATGTCTGAATCTGAATTTACAGCATTTAGCAGACGCCCTTATCCAGAGTGACTTACAATTGGTACAATCTTACAATCCAAGGTATTGTGGGTTAAGGGCCTTGCTCAAGGAGAGCTTGGCAGAGGTGGGATTTGAACCCTGGACCCTCTGGTCCATAGTCCAGTAGCTTACCCGCTAGACTCAGAGTTTTTGAAGGCAGCTATGGTTGCATTATATCTTTATACACACACACACACACACACACACACACTTGGACGCAAAGACGCACAAAAGTCTACAAGACCAAAAGTCTGAGACCATTAGTGAGCATTACCATATGTACTAATAAATGGAAATATTTCTGGAACTTTCCATTCATCCATAACAGGTTACCTTTATTGTAGTTCCAGGTAACTTGCACAACTGGCTGCACCTGACTTTAAAGGGATTATGAAACAAAGTTGACATACACAGTTAGATTTCACTCTTTAATAACCTTTAGAGAGAACACATTGGAAAAATATCACAACACAGTTTGGAGAAACCCAACATGAGGAAATGTGACAACTGAGGTAGAACCATTCAATGCGTAAACCAGAAACAACAACAAATGAATCTTCTAAGCATAATCACAAAGCTTGCCAGATGAGAAAGTCTGAAATAAAAAGTTAGATTAAACCAACATCCAAAAGCCTCAGGAATGTAACATACACAGTAACATGATCAGCTATGAGGCTAATAAACCACAAGGGAGGTCACGTGGCACGTTCAGGGCAGTAGTGTATTTAAGGGTAGGTTCAGTTATTGTAGGATATTTCAACTGTCCTGACTAAAAGCAGATTCATAACATGTTTCAATGCATAAAACCCTGGTGACTACACTTCCCATGAGTACCGGCTGCTTAACGTTCCACTAATCGTTCTAGAAATCTCTACACAGAGTGTCATGCAGTCTTGAAATGTGGTTGTGTTTACAACATTACCCACTCTTGGTTTACTATATGGGCTGGGTGCTCAAAAATGTGACGCAACGTTACCAGTGTAGCGGTTTGTGGTCAACGTTAAGTGTAATTACGCTTACTATAATAGCGCAGTCTTTTCTTAGCCGTTAGCCAAAGCATCTGAGAAATGTCGGGCTGTCGATTCTCGCTTCCGTCATCAATACTACAGTAACGTGCTAGCTAGCTCATCATTAGCTAGTCTATGATCGCATGACGCACTATATTTACGTTAGACAGTCAAAGAAGTAAATAAACATCAGTGAAAAAATTAATAAAACATGCCATAACTCATTTTGCTCCCTTCAGAAAACTTGCACTTGGTAGTCAAAATAAAACTTCAAAAGAAATAAACGTAAAATACGAATTTCCTTACCCGATAAGTGTTTTCTATACACACCATGTGTGTGAATAGGTTCATGGAGTTTTAAGCAACTGTTTGGGTACCAGTGGTTGTACTGATTGTCCAAATGCAATGAACTGACAAGAACATTGCAGGGAACAAACTTAGACTGTAACATGCAGGATTGTGCAAAAATCTTAGGCCACCATTAGACTTGTTGTTTTAGCAATGGTATAATGAAAATATATGAAATGCAGTCAATGATTGGACCCAAAAATTTCTTGGATGTGTCACTTCATCACACTATTCTACTGACCTCCATTTCAATCTTTGTGAGCTTTCTCATCATGTTCTGCTTTTGAAAAAGTTTTCTTGGCTGCTTCCATACTTCTTTATTACATTACATTTACAGCATTTAGCTGACGCCCCTATCCAGAGCAACTTACGATTGGTACAATCTTACAATCCAAGCAATTGTGGGTTAAGGGTCTTGCTCAAGGACCCAACAGTGGCAGCTTGGCAGAGGTGGGATTTGAACCCTGGACCTTCTGGTCCAGAGTCCAGTACCTTAACCACTAAGCCACCACAGTCCCAGGCTTCTTCAGGCTTCAGAAGGGTCAACTTGGCATCCAGATAAAGCTGCCAGATGCTGCTATTGCTCAAATGTAAGGGGAGGTCAAGCTGCTTTTTTCAGATTTTCTTAATACTCGATACAAATTTCCTGTATTTTCTGGTTGTATTCTAATAAATATACTGAAATAATTACATATGGTCATTCCAGAATTGCTAAAACAATCCTATGTCTAATCTAATGGAAGCCTAAGACTTTTAAACAGTACTGTATATTGGCAATAATTCAACTAAATTTGGCTTGTGCAAATATAGAGCTTAACTGAGGAGTTTTCAGAGTTATAACTTCGTTTATGAAGGTCAGGGTTGCAGAGGTCTGGAGGCTATCCCGGATTTGTCTGTCCACGTCGTTCAAGACCTGGACAATATGAAGACATAATACTGATCTGACAGTAAAATATATAATCTTACTGATACTTACAACTCACTCGCTGTATGAATTGTGTACTTTTTTGTAATTCAGTAATTACAGAAAAATGTATGTTAAAAGCTTTTTTTACGTCACACTAAAGTATTCCAGCATATTCTTGGATAATCAAATTATAATAATACATTTCATGTACAATCTCATAAGATAAGGGTTCCTCACTGGTTCCATGGACTGTACACCTACTGGAATAAGGTCCGTCTAGCACCGGAAGGGTCCCTCTGATAAAATCCTAGTTACAGAAAATGTTAAGTAGTTTTGTGGGTAAACAAGAATCCATTAGGAGCAAAGAACTGCTCTGAACGGACAGCATATGCTTCAAGTACAAATGTTGCTATGTAGAAACACTAACCATCCACAGAACCCCTGAGGAACCCTGTTCTCAAAGGGTGTAGCATCTATAGTCTTTGCAAGAGTTTGGAGACAACCTGGTTAAACTTGAGCATGTCCTCCTTCTACAAATGCATTTAATGCTTACATTTCAAAACAACAAAACAAAGAGTGCGTTTACATTCACTTTATAATCCGATAACTGCAGAAAATCTGATTTAGTCAGTAATCCAATCAGGTAAATGGGAAAGCTCCGGGTTTACAAGCAATCAGCCAATAATCGCACAGAAGTGTGTGATGGAAAATTCAAACTTTAATAGAAAATAATAAAATTCTTCGATTTCTTGAGTATATAGTGCATATCAGAGTGTTTAATTCCGGGGTTGCCAGATCCAATGAGAAACAAAATGCCACAGTCAATGGAAAAGAGCCCAAATAAAGCCAAGTCTTTAGAATAAGTGGTCCTGGCAACCGTATTGGTTAGGCCTGAGCGCAAATCGGGTAGCTGGTATACATGCTATGAGAAATCCGATTACTGGAGTAAAATCCAACTCTCTTTATCAAATGACTTAATCTGATTTCTAGATCTGAGCATGCTGTATACTTGACCACTTGAATAATCAGATACCTGCAGATTTTAACATCCAGGCTGCCCAAGGAGAATGGGTCCCTATTCCCTATTGGGTCCTGCAAGGTTTGGGGAGTTTTTCCTTGCCACTATCGCCTCAGGCTTGCTCAACTAGGGCTTTGAGCCAATATATTTGTAAATCTGCTTTGAGACAATGCTGTGTTGTAAAAAGCGCTATATAAATAAATTTGACTTGACTCGACTTAAGTGCATGTAAACGCACTCAAAGAAACCTGGAATTTGGCGTGAGCAAAAGTTTGGACACCTTTATAAATGTCTGCACCAGACTGTAGACAAGATTGTTCAAGGTTTCCCCTCTTGCTTGTTTTTAACAATCCCTTACACCGATGATCATGTTGAGCATGATAAATGCAAAAACAAAATCTAAATACATCAACTATGCCCATATGGCTTTGTAGTTAACAAAAGGAAAATCTGGCCCTCTTAATCAGTTTGAGATTCTAAGCGTAAGTAAAAGAAACCTGAAATATTCTGTCTTTCATTAACGTGACAGAGAGGAAAGTAATAAGGCACAAGAGTCTTGTGTGGAAACAGGAAGCCACTGCTCAGCCCCACACGTACGATTACACAAACACGCCAGCCCGAGGAGAGAGCCTGACGAGAGACGTGCACCCAACTCGTTCACATCGGGTCCTTCACAGTAAGGGCCTTTTCACACAGAGTCCGATTTTAGGCAAGAAAACAAACATGAGATTCACACCACACGGGGCACCTTCACACCAAGTCCGATGCGTTTTTGTCTAAACTCTCTGAAAACGCGTCAAGAGGAAGAAATGGATTCCCTTGAGCAGCAGCAGTGATGATGAAATGGTCTTTTTTCTTTTAAGCACTGCAACTGACACTCATATTGGGTTCACCCCATTCCACAGAACAGACAAATACACAGTTTCACCGACTATGGATCAGAAGGTCCAGGGTTCATATCCCACCTCTGCCAAGCTGCCACTGTTGGGTCCTTGAGCAAGACCCTGAAGCCACAATTGCTTGGATTGTAAGATTGCATCAATTGGAAGTCGCTCTGGATAAGGGCGTCTGCTAAATGCTGCAAACTTTACTTACCGACTCATCGAGAAGATTGTGCGCAAGAACGGACTAGAATGCACTTTAATAACAACGACAGCGCCTCCATAATGTCACTGAGGTACTCGGTCATCATTCCCCAGCCTTTCAGCTATATTCCGCCAGATATTTACCACATTTTTATAGTCGGCGTGTTGCTGAGGACGAGCTGTTCTGTCGCCATCTTCGCACTCACTTGTTTGGGTTGCAACCATGACAACGAAGCTCCGATGGGTCAGCCTGATTTCACGCCGAACAATTTTTCGGACTCTGTGTGAAGGACGCCGTTAATATACGCGTGTTCTTTTTCAAAACCTGACGCACATTCTTTTGGTCCAGGAAAAAACCGACTCGGTGTGAAGAGGCCTCAAGTCTGTATATAGCATGTCAGCCTGTATCCCTGCCATTTCTTCCCCATCAGATCCACAAGACAGACAGAAACCAAAACAAAAAAAGTAATAATCTCGAATGACAGTGCCGATAAGACAAAGGTGGAAGACCTGCTTATCTTTGAGTGAACAGGGCTGAGCAGAACAGTAAGTGCTACAAACTGGCTGCACACCATTTCTGTATCATCCAAAAGAGAACAATGACATTATCTGTTCTGTATGTTTCACAGTTCCAAGATCTGTAGTCAGTTTCCCCTTCTGCAGTTCAGATCAAGTGTTCCCAAACCTGAGGAGACAACAAACGACATTCAGTTAGTAGTTATAATTATTCCTGGGCTGAGGAATGGTTTTGTAACGAATGACACAAAACACAGTGGTACCTCGGTTCACCCGCAGAAAATCCACACTGTTCAAGGCATTACCTGGATTAATGAAGTTGTACTGTACAGGTGCTCCCTGATTTAAGATAGGGATACGTAAACTACAAGTTCCAAAACAAAATGGTTTCTACTGAGAAAAGTCAGTATTTATCGGGAACTCCCGTAGAACAAAGCACATCTTGAACTCTTTTAGGGGGAATGTCCTGAAGTTTTCTGAAGTAATCGTACGTTATATTATACCAGGCTTCTTTCAGCAATTACCACCCTTTAGATTTAGGCTGTCCTTTATTTCATTCTGATTCCATACCGACTCTGTGGATTGTTTTCTGTTTTTTAATACTGCATCCAAATGTCCTGTATTTTCTGGTTATATTCTAATAAAGAGACTGAGAAATAATTATATATGGTCATTATGCTTATACTTACGCAGCCTGTTTTTAGTTTCATTGCTCCTTAATCAAATATATTACTGCCATTTGGAAAATTAAACAGCAACTGTCAGTAACTTCTTGTTCATCACACACACGTACAGGCCAGCCGAGAGCAAAGCATAGGTCATCAGTCTAAAGACTGAAACACAAATGATCTATTACTGTTGGGTTAAAAACCTTTGTTCTAGGAGAAGAAAATTCAACATAGTAATAATAAAAATAATTTATACTGCTACTTATAAATATAAAATAATAATAATAATAAAAGTTATGTTATTATTTTTTATAAGTAGCAGTAGAAGTTATTATTATTGTTTTATTATTGTTCCTATTATTATTATTATTATTCACAGTAGTAGTAGTAAAAATAAATGTAATTACTATCTGACATATCTTGGACAATAACAATAATAATAATAATAATAATAATAATAATAATAATAAAAATAATATAAAAATGTGTTAGTATTTTTAGTAGCAGTAGAAGTTATTGTTTTTTTATTGTTACTATTATTATTATGATTATGATTATTATTATTATTATTATTATTCACAGTAGTAGTAGTAAAAATAAATGTAATTACTATCTGACATATCTTGGACAATAACTATTCAATAATACTATTAATAATAATAATAATAATAATAATAATAATAATAATAATAATAGGAACAATAATAAAACAATAATAATAACTTCTACTGCTACTTATGAAAATAATAATTACTTTTATTATTATTATTATTTTATATTTATAAGTAGCAGTAGCAGTAGTAGTGTTACTGCTATTACTATTATTCAAAATAGTAGAATAAATAATAATATGTTTAATTATAGTAAATAGTAGTAATAATTATAATCACTGTTATTATTATTAATTTTAAAAGTACACTTTCTGACTCCGGTATCTATATTAATAATAATCATCATTATAAATTTTATATTTTTCTATTTTAATAAAAAGAAAACCAGGGCAAACATTACAAAAACACTGATTATTAATTATTATTATTATTCGTAGTAGTAGAAGTAATAAACTGATTTACTGTCTGACTGATATCTTGGATAATAACTTACAGTAGTAATAATAATCATCATCGTTATTATCATTAATTAAAAAACATACTAAACAAATATTCATTATTATTTTAGATATTTTCTCTTTTTATGAAAAGAAAACCAGGGTAAATGACAAAAAAAATTCAGATTATTATTATTATTATTATTATTATTATTATTACTACTACTAATACTATTAAAACCAGTTGAAATTCAACATGTAGAATGCTTCATTTTTTAACCCTTTATTATGGAGAGAATAAGCTCAGCTATATAGCTCAGGCATGGGGTGTCGCCTATACATTTCAGAGCAAACCAAGGAACCAGTGAGGACAAAATGTTCCAGGGGTGAGCGCTCAGTGTTTTAGGACCTCTGCTGCTGCCAGAAGAGCCCATGCAGCAACAGACTCACTGGTGTGTAACATGGCGGGTGTACAGTTATGCTATGGCATCTATAAGTGGCTTTCACTTGTAAACCCATCTTGGTGCATAAAGCCAAAGCGTCAAGATCCTCCATCGCAAGACCCCTCCTTGTAAACCCTACACCAACACTAACACTCGCACACGTGCGTATGCCATATGTGGGACAGCTTGGTCTGGAGTGAGGGAGGGCTCCGTCCTGTTGCATAACTGCTCTATATCTGAGCATGGCACTGAAGGAACCGGGCCATGCAGCTTTGTAGCTGGAAGCACGCGATCACGCACACAGTCGGCAGCCATCTGGAGTCTGACCGGTTCTGCTGACACGTTAGTGATGCCACATAAAGCAAAGATGGGGACCCTTATACAATAGTAACCTTTAATGTTCCAACATGGTCATCCTAGGTCATTCATGGTCAAGCCAAACCATGTTTTTATATTATCGCTATATTAATATTATTCATGAACACCATGACTGAGAACATGGTAGTGAAATTTCCCACCATGAAGCAGTTCATCTGGCTGGGAATTACACTTTATTAAAGGTTGTGTAAAAATATTCTACTAGGCTATGTACCCGTGTTCAGCTGCATATTAGACTTGCAACCAACATGAAAACTAATCATGATAACATTGTGTATCGTAATCTTACCCAAGAAAACCATGATACGACATTCTGCCCTCTCCTAGGCCAGTTTAATGAAAAAGGAAGGAGAGCAAGACCCTCCTGGTCAAGAATTTCCGTGTACATTTACAGCATTAGCATTACCCAGCGCGACTTGCAAGTTATACACTCTTTTCAGAGTTATACAATCCAAGCAACTGTGGGCTCAAAGACCCAACAGCATGGCAGAGGTTGGATTTGAACCCTGGACCTTCTGGTCCATAGTCCAGTCTTAACCACTAGGCTACCACAGTCCCGATCAGTGTACCGCCTTAAAAACATATCCCAGATGCATGTTAGTCGGACTAATCTGTCTGTCAGCATTGTGCACCTGTGAACAGGTAGATGGCATGCAGCGTCAGTGCTTCTGCACAAAAGGTGTCCAACCTTATTAATGTAGCTACACTTGAAATGCCTCCTAGGGCAAACACGTATGCAAGCAGGAGCGAGCAGGTAACAATGCGAACCAATACCAAAAGCTGGCAACAACAGCCTACCCCTGTGGCTATAGGCGTTCTGGATTTAATTAAAGCAATACATAAGAGGGCGGAACCAGAAATTCCTGAATAAGAAAGAATAAAAGCTTCCAGATGCACACGTCATGAGCAGAAGATCTTGCCATGAGATGTGTACTCAGTGACTCCTAATAAAAAGGAGGAAGTCAGCAGAGTCCTGAAAGCCTCTCGGTGGGGAAGCAAACTCTGAGTGGGCATATGCAGTCTGGTCAGGATTATATTCAGGCTGAGGCACCGGTTTTACAGAGTATTCATCGGGTTTGTCTCAATACCTAATGAGTGCACTTGCTGCCCATTTCCTATGTAGGACATACTATATGTAGAGGCTTCCAACCAACAATGGAACCATAAGACTGCATAATGAGATTGTCTACGGAGTTACCGACTGCGTCACCCATTGTTCCCGCTCTGTGCACGCGATCAGTGTATGAATGTACTTCCACCATTAGCATGAATGCTAAAGTTTTACAGGTCTGAATTCTAGTGTTTGGCGTTTTATCGATTTGAAGGAGGAGCGTAAAACGAAAATGTGACTTTTCATTTGGGATGTGATGTAGAGGAACAGATAAATGTACACAGGAGCTACTATGAGGACTAACATGAGGAAAATGTATGAATTCTGTGACTGCGCACATTTACCCAGTAGCTGAACACTTACACTGATACAGTCTTACAATCCAAGCAATTGTGGCTTAAGGGTCTTGCTCAAGGACCCAACAGTAGCAGCTTGGCAGAGGTGGGTTTTGAACCCTGGACCTTCTGGTCCATAGTCCAGTACCTTACCCACTAGGCTAACAAAGTACCAGCTAGCTGAACAATGCCACATAATCCTGCAAATAAAGTATTTTAAAAACAATTCAATTAGTATAAATTATATTATAATGTTTTATGTTTAAACAATTGTGTGTGTTTTTAGTACGAACAGCTCAGAAACTGTTCCCTCAATCTACCTCTGTTATACATTAAACCTACCCATGACGTGCAACTGGCCAAACCCGAAACTGAAATTCTGAGCAAACACAACCAAAACGCATGCTTGTTTTTTTTTTATTTGCGTTACTGTTTGTTTTATGGATGTTACAAAGATACTTTTTTACTCTGCTGCTGCTCAAACTAAACATTTCTTCACTGGCTGGTACAGGACTGCGAAGGAAACAAACATGGCTTTTAATTCCTTTCGAATTTTTATCACCATTAGATTTATTTATAAAATGTTCTTCAGACTCTGAGTCTCTCACGTCGCCCTGACCAACTCTGTGCTGATCAACTGCCGGTGTATTGATTCCTCTCACCTGCTACACAATTCCTTAATGACATCTACAGCTATTTAAGCTCCTTGCCGAAAGCAGTTGGGCCGAAGCCACGTTACAGTGTTTATATAGTATATGTAATGGACGACACTGTCAGTGTGAAGAATTCAAGTCTTTGTTCCCCAAACTGTTTGTTCGCCATTTGTGTTCGTCTTCGTTCTGTGGCTCAGCCGAAAACCAAACGTGCTTTTTCAGCTGAAAATTTCCAAAACACCTCAAGAATCCAGAATAATGAGGTTTGAGGTTAATTGGCTTGATGTGTCACTGGGAACTTAAAGAAACCGCTCACTTCAAGCCATCAGAAGTGTCGATCATCTGAAACGTTCTCCTAAATTATTCTATTATCAGTTAGAAACTTCACTTTGTTTTTGAATTTGACTAGAAGGAAAAACCACAACATACAATAAACAGAGCAAAATCTGTTTGCTACAAGACCAATATGTCAGTTCACTTGGCTTATTTCTACATTGTCAGACAGAGCTAACTATATTCCACCACTACCCTTAAAAACAAATCCCCTCCTATTCAGGTTCTTTATTTATTTACTCTAACTCCTGACGCTGCTCAAATAGGACCCAATATTTATCTGACCAGACAGAAAAACAGCTGGTCCGTAGGAAAACAGCTTTCCTTGTTTCGCCACTAAAATAGTCCACGCTTACATAAGCTCTGCATTAGACCACTGCGACACGACGCTGGCTGGCTGCCCCACTGTCTCTCTAAATAAGCCGCTGCCTGTTCAGAATGTAGTAGGTCAACAAATATGAGAATGTATTACTCTAGTCTTACTCAGCTTATCTTGGCTTCACATTAAATCTGCCCAGACTACAACATTCTGATCATTTGAAGCAGTACAGTTCATCCCTCCCCACTGAGGCTGCCTACACTAAATCCCTAGGATCAGTCACAGCTAAGCTAGGGAAAATGTTTTGTTATATTGAATTGTTGTAGGTGTTCTATATGCAGTTTAAAGGAATGGTAAGCAACCCTAGTTAAGTACATGTTTGTTGTGGATTCAGTTTAACATTAGCATCTCAAAGTTGGAAGATGGAATTGCACCAGAACTACATTACGTTCCTTGTTGTGTCACCAAACAGTCCAATTAAAGACGAGCTTATGTAGCTCTACTTGTCTGTGAGCAAGTACATGTACAGTGGTGTGACACACTAAAGTGTTTCGGAACATCAAACCAATTTAAATATTAGTCAAAGACAACACAAGTAAACACAAAATAGTTTTTAAATGCAGGTGTTTATTATTAAGGGAGAAAAAAATCCAAACCTGCATGGCCCTGTGTGAAAAAGTCATTGTTCCCCCTTGTTAAAACATAACATAACTATGGTTTATCGCACCTGAGTTCACTCTCTAGCCACACCCAGGCCTGATTATTGCCACACCTGTTCTCAATCAGGACATCACTTAAATAGGGCCTGCCTGACAAAGTGAAGAGCACCAAAAGATCCCTAAAAGCTACACATCATGCAGAGATCCAAAGAAATTCAGGAACAATTGAGAAAAAGTAATTGAGATCTATCAGTCTGGAAAGGGCTATAAAGCCATTTCTAAAGCTTTGGGACTTCAGCGAACCACAGCGAGAGGCATTGTCCACAAATGGTGAAGACATGGAAGTGGTATTTTTTTTCCAAAATTACCCCAATAGTGCAGCAACGACTCATTCAAGAGGTCACAAAACACCCCACAACAACATCCAAAGAACTCCAGGCCTCAGTTGCCTCAGTTAAGGTCAGTGTTCACGCCTCCACCATAAGAAAGAGTGCAAAAATGACCTGCATGGCAGAGGTCCAAGACAAAAACCCCTGCTGAGCAAAACGAACATTAAAGCTCGTCTCAATTTTTCCAGAACACATCTTGATCAGCCCCAAGACTTTTGGGAAAACATTCTGTGGACTGACGAGACAAAAGCTGAACTCTTTTGAAGGTGTGTGTCCCATTACATCTGGTGTAAAAGTAACACAGCATTTCAGAAAAAGAACATTACAGCAACAGTAAAACATGGTGGTGGTAGTGTGATGGTCAGGGGCTGTTTTGCTGCTTCAGGACCTGGAAGACTTGCTGTGAGAAATGGAACTATGAATTCTGCTATCTACCAAAAAATCCTGAAGGAGAATGTCTGACCATCTGTTCGTGACCTCAAGCTGAAATGAACTTTGGGTTCTGAAGCAGGACAATGATCCAAACACACCAGCAAGTCCAGCTCTGAATGGCTGAAGAAAAACAAAATGAAGACTTTGGAGTGGCCTAGCCAAAGTCCTGACCTGAATCCTATTGAGATGCTGTGGCATGACCTTAAAAAGGCCGTTCACGCTCGAAAACCCTCCAATGTGGCCAACATTCCTCCACAACGCTGTAAAAGTTATCACAAACGCTTGGATGCAGTTGTTGCTGCTAAGGGTGGCCCAACCAGTTATTAGGTTTATTGGGCAATCACTTTTTCACACAGGGTCATATAGGTTTGAGTCTTTTGATTTCCACCTCGGTGTGTATCATTAGTCCTAATTATAATCAGAACAGTTTTACTATACTGTATAGCCTTGCGTCCTTCCAAATCTGAAATCTCTGACATTTATTCTGGTATGGTGAAAGCTGATATGGTGACCTTTCTAACAATCTTAAGAAGACTAAGCAGCAAGATGACAGTGAAACCCACTGCCCATATAAACAAGTCAAAATACAGGTTAAATTCAAGGTGGAACTGAAATACTATGGAACCTCAGAATTTGAACTTGAATTGGTTCCAGAAGGCCAGTCGAATTTCCCCATAAGAAGTAATGTAAAGAGAATTAATCCGTTCCCGACCTACAAATTACTGTTTTTAACTCCTATATTCTTATGTAATTAAAGAGTAAAAGCATGAAAAAAGCAAAGGAATGCAACACAATAATAATAATAATAAATAAATACATGAAATAAGCAAAGCACAAAAGACATGAAACTGGTGAAAATAAAGTTTAAAGCCACCAAGGTGAACGCAGTTTCGGTACGCCTTATCATTGGCGTACCCAGACTAAGGTCGTGTCGGAAATCGCACCCATAGACTGATATAATATACACATACACAATATAACAATATATAGAATATACATAATATGCCTATGATCATGCCCTAGTCCTTCTAATGGCTGCATGCTGAAGCCTCACCTGAATCACGTGGCACATGTGACTTGGTCCATCCTATGATCCAGCTGGAAGGCATCTGGTCTGTCCTCTGGATTAACAGCCAGCATGTCACGAAGGAGTAGCCGGATGGCGTGGGACATGGAGCTTCGTGGTCTCTGTGGGATGTGCAGCACCATTCGGGGGTTCTCCAGCAGCGCCTCGCCCACGGGTACGATTTCGCTGCCATGCCGGATATAGGTGCCCAGGAGCTCACGCTTCGACTCGCTGTCGATGAACGTGATCCGCTCGAGCATGGCCCAGATGATGATGCCGAGCGCGAAGATGTCCGCCTTGGCAGTGTAGTGGCCCTCCCAGACCTCGGGCGCCATGTAGAAGTCTGAGCCGCATGCTGAAGACAACCAGTACTTGTTAACGTTGACGTTCTTGTCGATGTGCTCGGCGTGCTCTTCAGACCCGTCGTCGAGGTGCCCGAGGCCAGCGCACACCTTGCTGAGGCCGAAGTCGGCCACTTTGACGACGGGCAAGCCGGACTTCTGCGAGATGAGGATGTTGTCAGGTTTGAGGTCGCGGTGGACGATGTTATTGTTGTGAAGGAAGGCCACGGCGCTGGTCAGCTGCTTCATGAAGCGCCTGTTGATGTTTGGATCGGGCCGTCGTGACAGGATGAACTGGTTCAGGTCCCCACCTTCACAGAACTCCATGACAAACCATAGGAAGCATGGTTCTTCTGGATAACCCAGGATACGCTCACCTGGAAACACATTTCAAAAGGTGTCACCGACCTCAGGAACCCTACAGACTGCAAACAGAGGACTGTACTTATATTTAAGGTGTATTCGGGTAACATAACTCCATTTTATACTGTAATTATGAATACAGAGCGTGCACATATATCCGATCTTATATGTTTAATAAAGCTCCTAATATATCATTTACTATAATTTGATTCTATTCTACAATATCTCATGAGTGTCCACACCGAGTCTGAAGCAGATCTTTCAATGGAAATGATGAGTTTTCGTGACGACTTTACTGTGTACAGTTATTATACTGCATGCATACAAACCTGAGCTTATATCTTAATTAGATCTTATAATATATCATCCATTCCAACTTGAGTCTATTCTAGAATATCTGCTGAATGTCCACACCGAGTGTGAAGCAGATCTGTGGTGGTCACTGAGCAATAGCCACTTTAATGTATACCGTTATTATCAATGCATGCATGTAGATGTTTAATCTTAAAAGGATAATGTTAAAAAAGCATTTCCATATTGCAACATTTACATTTCATATTTTAGTCAGCTAAAGCTACTGTAGATAGTCAACTACAATCTTATTATAATTAGTCGACGACAACTAGACTAAAACTAAAAACAATTCAGATGACTAAATTATGACAAAGTAAATTACATTTTAGTCAAAAGACTACAAAACTAAATTAAAATGTGCTGTCAAAATTAACACTGATTAATACAATTAAAATACACTCAGTCATGCAGGCTGCACCTTTAGGCTTCCGCACATTACATAATGCTAGCCAAATCCCTATGGTTAGGCAGTTTCACCATCACATGGTATTGTACTAAGAGCCAACCCTATAAAACAGCTGCTGCTATATTTAATATCACGACTTCACACCACTAACCATTTTAAGGATTCATTGTGTAAACTGAACTGTAATGGTATCTGTTATGATGCGCTGGTTCTTAAGGGTTTAAGGTGCATGCAGTCACGTTTTGTAACGTAGTTCTTCCTACAAAACAATAAGTTCTCTGTTTATGGAGCAAAACCCAGTACAATATTTATGACTTGGAGTGCGTGTCTGTTTAAAACCTTATTTTAATTTGGAAGAGGAAATTGCATCAGGTTAAACGCTTTCAGAAGCCTAGGGTTAGGTTCACTTGATCCCTTTGGTATCCATAAAATATTGCACAAGCAAATAAAAGTATTGTACTGAAGCTAGGGGGGATATGGCATGGGAAGGTACACAGGGCAATCTTTAGGTCTTGTACATGTGGGCTGTAGCCATTAACTGGTTGCCTCACATTATTGTTTGCCATTTCCCAACTATATGGCTTGAAACTTTTGGAACCCTTTAGAATTGAGCAGATTCCTGCATAAATATTACCTAACTCGTAATGAATTCTAACAGTAGATAAAGAGAACCTTTCCTGGAGACCTTCCTTTGTCCTTTTATCTGATTTGCTACACTCCATCGACTATTGTCTTACGTAAGCCACCGGTTGCTTGTCTTTTCATATCCCCAGCTTTTTGTATATCATGTACTTTGAACTAAGGCGTTACTCAAACTGACATGGGAAATTTAGCAAAAAAGTCAACAGGCCAGAACTGATTTCAATAAAGGCACTTGGAGTTTTTCCAAACAATACTGTATCAGCATAGATAATCTGCCAGGACTTTACAGTAGCTTACTGGCATATACTACAGTAGATAGCATGGCTCAATTCTTTTATTTCTAACTCCCACAGCAGGTAAATGAATGTAGGAAATATTTATTTTAAGGTCACTACGTAACCCTAACTTTTCATAACACAGGAACTCCCAGATTTATGATGGGGACACATTCCAACAAATCCAGCGCAAAGTTAATTTATTGTAACTCGAGGAGTTGAATAGATACTGTATAGATCATAGCTCAGTTAACATTGTTTAAATATGACCATTTCGCAGGGATGAACTTTAGTCTTCAATTTCTGCAAATTAGCCTGCATACATTTTAAAACATTCTGGAAATAAATACATTTAACACGCATAAGTTTATCTTTCTAGATGATCCAATAGTGTTTTTTTAAGTCCTTAGATCTTAAATTTCTAAAAAAAAACTGCAACTGGAAGCAAAACGTCATATTAAAGTTCGCTTATTTTGGTGTATCACCATTTTTTGTGTTTTTACATAAAGCAACCTGTTACGACTATTTAAGCGCTATAAAATCAAAACCTACTACACCAATTTATAGCATTATAATTGACATCCGTCCACCAATTTCTTTAAAGCACCATCTACTTCAGGAAGGTCTTGTGCAACAGAAAAATTCTTTAACACTGACATTGTCTTCCCCTGAAAACTAGCTTTACTCACGCAATGACAGTTCATTACTTCACCAACGTTACAAAACTATGACGCTCCCATGATACCAGATAAAAGTGGATCTGCAACCACTGGATGCACGCTACTGCCACAAAAACACACAACAATGGAGAACAAGTCCACAGATTCAAACCAATTCAGACAAAGGCGTTCAGAGATATTTCGGTAAGAACAGGACAAACGCCTGATCAAAGCAACACAAATAATTAGTCGTTATTTATGGTGGCTGCACACAAGGTTGGAGAAAGCAGACTTTGACGTGTGAACAATGGTCAAAAAGAAAAGTCAACCCAGGCGGGAAGAAAGGGAAGAATGAATGGGGTTAAGCGGTACAAGCTCGGAAGGAAAGGGTTACTGGTTGAACGTTAGAACAGCACGTTCCCTAACAGCCAGCACCATGCAGATGGCTGTTAAAGGGGTTTACATAACAGTTATATCATCCAAATACTTACGCATGAGAGTACGCTTTCACAACTTGTGTCAGCATGCATACAGCAAAGCAATACTACAGTAATTTTCAGAATACAGGAATTCATGAAGGAATTCATTTGTAAGTTGTAGGTGTATAGTTTGCTAAAGTATGCCTAAGTGGCAGGATGGAGGAAGTAGAGCAGTGTTGTGGAACGGTTGGCCAACCACTACATACATTCCTCAACACTCAATCATAATTTATATTCCACTTTAATACTGATAAGATTATGTAACTGATGATATTGATTAGATGGGGTATCAACCTTGGTGTGTTAAATTCTACATAATACAATGTATATACAGCATTTAGCAGACGCCCTTATCCAGAGCGACTTACAATTGATACACTCTGACAATCCAAGCACTTTTGGGTTAAGGGCCTTGCTCAAGAACCCAACAGTGGCAGCTTGGCAGAGGTGGGATTTGAACCCTGGACCTTTTGATCCATAGTCCAGTACCTTAACCACAGTCCCACTATTCACACATTCCATATAGCAGTTTACAGGCTGAGGGACATTAGTGCTGTCACCTCACAGCTCCAGAGATCGGTTCCTGACCCAAACTCCATCTGTGCAGAGTTCGCATCTTGTTGTATCTCTGAGTTTCCTCCAAGTACACCAATTTCCTCCCACATTCCAAAGACATGTGTTGGCTCAACTGGTGCCTCTAAAGTTTCCCAGTGTGTATGAATGTGTAGGGTGTAGTACTTCTTCACTGCTAAAGAAAGACAGAAGCAGCTGCTGGCTTCTCAGAGAACTCTATAAAAATGGGTCTACCTGCAGTCCGACGAACAGCTACAGAGTTAAGTCATGTTGACATCTTTCTATCTTTCAGAGAGCTCTCAAGGTAGACATGGTTGTACTGGGAGCACTACGACCGAATGCTTATAGAACACCTTAAATATGTCATTTGGATCTAACACAAGAACAGAAATGGTAGAATTTTTGGAATAAATGGTTCTACCTGAAAAGCTACATCATGAACTCAAACTGAACATCTTTATAATAACTTATGATAAATGCCCTTTTGTTACAAATGACAACAAGCGTTCTTCAAGGAACCCTTACCAAACCAAAACACCCCACAAGAGACACCTGGACAGTTTTGAGTCTTTAGAGGGATCTTCGGATGGAACACTATATGTGAAACCAAAACAGATAAAAGTTATTGCGAGTCATTTGGAGCAGCTTTCTAGCTTCCCGACAACTCTTTGGGTAGAAATAGCTCTACCGGGAACGTTCTACATCTACAACCCTTAGAGGGGCATGCCATTTTGAGCTCTTTAAAGCACATGTCTAGGTAGAAATTGATGTACTTGGAGCCCTGCAACTGAAACACTTAAAAAAAAAACTCTTCCAAATAACATGTTCTATCTTATAGAGCGATTTTGGGGTACGATGGAATCCAGAACCATTCAGATTCATTGAGAAACACCTGAGCAGCTTTCTAGCTTTGAGATGTTGCTGTGCTATAATGAACTGGAATCCCAGACCATGAAACCCTACTGAACACCTTTATAATCTCATTTTGAAATTGGTCTACCTGGAAAATATGCATAGCTTATATTGACGTTACTGTGTAATTTGGAATTGCTTCCAATCTTACCCAGGGCTTTATGGGTAGAAATAGTACTACTTTCTGGCATCAAAGGGAGAAATGTTTCTATCTGGAACCCTATATCAAGAACTTGTATAGAGCCAATTGTGAGCACTTGGAGCTCCTTTCTGGAGGTCTACGCTTAGAGAGTACCTCTGTGTAGTCATCAAGACTCACTTTCTATGCTATAGAGGACTTTTGTGTTAGAAATGGGTCTATCCAGAACTCCTAACCTTCCAAATATTCATTGAACAGCATTCTGACATCCATAGTTCTACCTGGAACCCTACACAAGCCATTTGGAACTACTTTCTGCATCACAGGCCTTCATGTGTTGAATTTGGTTTTCCTGAATACCTTACCAAAACACCTTGAGTAGGGTTTCGAGTAATTGTTTTTCAAGCCATCTATAGCTGTTGTCTAGGTTTCAGTGAACTCGGAGTAGTACCGGTTCTACTTTGAACCCCACAACAGCAACCCTTCATACAGTCAAGTCATTAATAACCATTTGGGGCATCTTCCTAGCTTTCAGAGACACTCTGGATAGAAATGGCTCTACCAGGAACTCATAATAAGCCAACATTTGAGGAACCCATAATCAGCATTCTGGCATCCACAGGTCCATTTGGAGAAATGTTCTACTTGGAACCCTACATCAAGTCCTACTGAGCTCACTGGGGTTGCTTTCTAGCTTTCATGGACTCTAGGTAGAAAGTGATCCACCTGAAACCTGTAACAAGTTAAATAAACCTTCAGGGAGTAGGTTTCTAGCCTCGGGGCTCTCTGGGTAGAAATGGTTCTGCTCTGAACCAACAACAAAAACATGGTCAAGTTATTCTAAACCACTGGGTGCATCTTCAGAAACTGTTTGGATGGAAATGAATCTACCTGGAACCCATAACAAGCCTAGAGGCCCTGAGGAGCTGTGCCATGTTTGCTGAGGCCCTGACATGGTGGTGTTACCTTTTAATGAAGTCTCTACCAGGTGTAAGTACTGTTTGGAGCGTTTGTTGCCATGGCTCATTTTCTGCGCCAGGCCGTTTCTCTCCAGCACGCACTCCTCCAGCTGCACCACGTTGTCATGTTTCTTCTCCAGACTCGCCAAGGCCCAGAACTCAGACAGCGCGAGCTCCACTTTCTCAGGCGCGTCGCACCGGAGTTTCTTGACCGCGACGCGCGTTCCCGACTTACGGGCAGTGGCTTCGTAAACTACCCCGTAACTGCCGCGCCCCACCTCTCGGAGCAGGCTGTACCGTGGCGGCTTGTGCACCGCGTTCTCAAGGTTGGCCTGCTTGAAGAAGTCCGCCGAGAAACAGTTCTCCTCCACGCCCGGGTCCCCATGCTCCCTGTCCTGCAAGTGTAGCGACCTTAAAACTTTACACGGGTCCGGTGTCGCGCTCGAAGACCTTTTCGAGCCGCGCCGCGCGCTCCTTAACGCTAGTGACCCGCGCGTCCCGTTACGTAACTCCATGAGCTTTTGCCTTCTCTCCTCATAGGTTTGAGGTCAGTTGTGCAGTTTTTCATCACTTCGGATACTGAGTAGAACCGTTTAATAACGACTTACTTGCATGTCCTTAGTTTGTATTTTATTCTGTTTTTAGCGCGTCTGGCACGCGGCCCCGTCACTGTACACAAGAAAACAATCACAAAAGCCATTCTGAATGGGCGAACCCCAAAGTGGGCGTGTCTTTAACGAGATCTTCCATCTGCTCACGCAAAAGGGGGTTCATTATACATCCGCGGGCAAATCTTTCATCGACATTATAACTCTATAAACTTCAGCACAGAAAAAGTGTCATATATTTACATTCTATTAATCATAATTAATAAAAATTCTAACGTATTTTCGTTATACATTCAGATTTGGATACCTTTCAAACTATTACGACCCTAATAAAATATGGGTGGGTCCATATGCAAATTTGGACGGTTCAATCTTTAAATGGGGGTGAGACACAATATTTTCAAACAATGCTTATTTAAAAAGACTGATTACGACGCGTTACTACTACACGCCATATTAAAATGGGTGTTATGACTACGAGACTCTGTTAATGACAACAGTAAAACGATATTTATTAGGGTTGACGCCAGGCGAAACACAAAAGTGGTCCGTCTTTTGGGCAACGTGGAAGTTCACGTGCAGAAAGGCACGTGTGATTCAGCATGAAGCCCCTAAGCTCAAGTAAACAACACATACAGAAGTCTGATCACCAGAACATACTGATGTTATATGTGGTTGTATAGAATGAATAAATGCAGATAATAAATTATATTGACTATAATATCATTAGGAGAGCTTTTTTTATAACCAACAACTGTGGGTTAAGGGTCTTGCTCAAATACCTAACAGCAGTAGCTTGGCAGAGGTGGGATTTGAACTCTATCTTCTGGTTAGCCCAGTACCTAAACCACTGTGCCATGACAGAAAACTCTTATAGCAAAAGAGAGTCACAAAGGAGAACTCCTTAACATCTCTTAACGTGGTACTGTGCTAACCTAGTGGTTAAGATACTGGATTATGGGCCAAAAGGTCTAGGGTTCAAATCCCACCTCTGCCAAGCTGCCACTGTTGGGTCCTTGAGCAAGACCCTTAACCCACAATTGCTTGGATTGTAAGATTGTATCAATTGTAAGTCACTCTGGATTAGGGCGTCTGCTAAATGCTGTAAATGTACATGTCTCAGTAGTTACTCCTACAAAACAATGAGATTAAACATGAAGAAAAATGACACTTTTCCTCAAGTCTCCTGTTTTTGTTTTTTTTCTCCTTAACAATTAGCAGAAATCTTAGAAATCTCCCACTATGCCCAAATCTGCCAGCATCTTGACTGCTTATCTGAGACTGACAAAAGAGCTCCCGAAATGAATTTAAAAAATTTCTCATCCATGGTTAAATGTGAGGTACATTTATAACTATCATTTGAAAAATAATGACCATGCTAGCCATTACTTTATGGCTCTGCACTTTTCCTTAAAACATTCTCTTAGGGTGTTTGGGTGGTGCAGCAGACTGTCACGCTATCGCAGAACTGCATGTACCTGAGTCCCAGCTGTGCCATCTGGCTCTTCGAGTGTCACGCGCACACACAACTGACTGTGCCTGAGGGAGGGGAGGCAGCTACCTCTAACGAACCACACAATGGACTGGCATCTCATCCAGGCCACGCTTATGCCGGCGGCCTGTTTTACAGGGAATAGGTGCCATAGCTCCTGTGACATTATCACTCAACTAACATTATAACAATTGTATACATCTTTATTTTTTGGTGTATTTAAGGTTCTTGTGCTTCAAAGTGAATCACATGCCCGTGCTTAGTTGTTTAGGGTCAGAGTTCGGTGGTTTTCCTCAAAAATTTGAGTGTACTTGGCACTCACTTTCCCTTCAATCCTGACCAACTACCCAGTCCCCACTGAAGAAAAATACCTCACAGCATGTTGCCATGTCCATGTTTCACAATAGGTATGGTGTGTTTTGGGTGGTGTATTGTGCTTGGTTTTTGACAGTCATAGTGCTAGGTTTTCTGTCCAAACTGTTACTGACTTTGGTTTCATCTAAGCCACCTCAGCAATAAAAAACTTGTCGTTCAAAGTCCTTCAAAATTGGCACCAGCCTCTTAGTAGTTTCCTTGGTCAGTAGCCTCTTGGCTCGTTCATTCAGATGGGCAGACGGCCCAATTTAGGCAAGAATCCAATTCAATTAATCCAATTCATGGTCTCAGGAGGGGCCAGGACCTATCCAGCAATACAGGACTTCATTCCATCGCAAAGCACATGCACACACTTACTCACACTGGGCACATTAGAAATGCCATCTGACTTACCATAGTGACCAGTTGGCACAGAGACAGGTTCAAGGCCTGGCAGTGCCTTCTGGCTGTGTAGGGCATCTCACTGTCACTACTGCCCATGGTCGAGGGAGAGGAGGCTGGACATAAACATGAAAATAATAATAATTAATAAATAACAGTAATATCAACAATAATAACCATCTCAATAATAATGTGTATTTTATGTTTTAGTCCTGCTTATCCTAGTCAGGGTCGTAGGGAGGTCCATAGCTTAATTTGCACAGAAGGAGGACCTGGATGGGATGCCAGCAGGGGACGCTGCTGCTGCATCCGAGGAAGATCCACCAGTCTGGCTATCAGTAGTTTAGACATGGCCAATTACCACTGAGGCTTGAGCGCAGGGGTTCAATGTGATGAGCTAGCAAATTGCGGCTGCACCACCCGAGTGTCTTCATAATAATAATTTGCATACAGTTTCCAGCAGTGTTGCTGGCAAGCCATATAAGACTACTGAGATAATACTGAAAGCTCTGGAAAAAACTGAGATGAACTTAAATTCTTCAGTGACAGATTGAGAGAGCAGTGAAGACAGATGAAAGAGGAAGCAAGAGATGCGAGCACATAGTAAACAAGAGCCAGGTAGGACGTTGAAACTGATATTGCCCCTGTAAAATTCGATTGAAGGTTTAGAAGGACGAACTGTTCTTGATTCCTTGAATATGAAGTCTATCACAAAAGACGTAGCCCGTCACTAGTTGGAGCGTCAGCATCCCTAAACTCCCATTTACGCAGATCAGGCATATGCAAAATCTTCATATAGTGCTTTATTTCTCATGGGTCATTCTTAACACAAGGACATTTCACCCTCTTTATTTGAACTTTACTGTACATCGAGCTAGTCTTCACATTCATGTTTGTTCTCACCCTGCAGGTTGAATATATTTCCCAAAGTTTCATGGCCACGGCTCAACCTCTTACTCATTGTTGTTTATCTCTTTTACACACTCTCTCCTTTACTTTCTTTCCTCTTTCTGTCCCCATCTTTCAAACCACACACTCTCAGATGTCACTTCCATTACCATGGCAACTTGAAGGACAACACATTCATACTGAAGAGTCGGTTTGGAATTTATGTAGCAGCTTCATAATAGCATGTTTGGCTCAGAAACCCACGGAGACACACGAATCAAGGTCGTTTTCTCATCAAGAGACTGAATTTGCACCCAAAGCAGTCCTGCGGTCCTGTCTGAAGTGCAATGAGTCATACCTGGAAGGATGACATTGTATTTATTTATTTATTTATTATTTGTCTAATTGTCTTAGAATTCGTGGGTTGCAAAAGGACAAAAGTTCATCAGGAATTGGTTGCTGCTGCAGCCCCATGAAGATTCCCTTTCCTCAGACATGGCCAATTTTATGTCTGTGTAAATCTCGACCTGGCCAGAAGACACTGTCGGGACTTGAACCCAAGTCAACCAGATGTTGGGCTAGCAACTTGCCACTGCATCACCTCAGCTGTGGCAGAGTTCACAGAGATGGACAACACCTTCAGACTTCAGTTAGATCAGCGAATCCGATAAGTAACCTTTATAATTGTCTTTACAACAGTCCTACGATGGATGCCACCCTGTCCAGGGTTTGATCCTGCCTTATGCTCTGTGCTGCCTCTAGCATCCATGAATTGGATTAATCAGAGGATCCACAAGCAGAAACAGGATTGAGAGTTTAAGAGCAGAAGTCCGTCATTCACTCAAAAGCTCACAACCTCATGATCCACGTGATCTTTAGCAAACTGCAGACGAGCAGCAATGTTCTTCAGTTGCTTAGAAGTTACCCTGGTGTCCTTTGTGACCTCGCCAACTATTACACGCCTTGCTCTTGGAGTGATCTTTTGGTCGACCACTCCTGGGGAGGGTAACAATGGTCTTGAATTTCCTCCATTTGTCCATTTCCACAATCTGTCTGACTGTGGATTGGTAGAGTCCAAACTCTTTAGAGATGGTTTTGTAACCTTTTCCAGCCTGATGAATCAACAACTCTTTTTCTGGGGTCCTCAGAAATCTTCTTTGTTTGTGCCATGATACACTTTCACAAACGTGTTGTGTAGAGCAGACTTTGATAGATCCCTGTTCTTTAAATAAAACAGGGTGCCCACTCACACCTGATTGTCATCCCATTGATTGAAAACACCTGACTGTAATTTCAGCTTCAAATTAGCTGTTAATCCTAGAGGTTCACATACTTTTGCCACTCACTAATATGTAATATTGGATCATTTCACTTCAATAAATAAATGCCCAAGTATAATATTTTTGTCTCATTAGTTTAACTGGGTTCTCTTTATCTACTTTTAGGACTTGTGTGAAAATCTGATGATGTTTTAAATCATATTTATGCAGAAAAATAGAAAATTCTAAAGGGTTCACAAACTTTCAAGCACCACTGTATATTTTCTCTAACCTATAACTATATGACCATTCACCCCTTGAGTCTCTGTTTCATCTGGCTGATCTTCCATTTTGTTTGAAATATTGTCTGTCAATGAATTTTTGGCTTCCACCAAACAAAAATATCGGGTAAATCATGCCATCCTCTTGAGAGTTGCGGCTTTCCCCTAGACAGGACTGTAATGTGAATTTCCATAAATTAAAAAAAGCTCTAGCATGTGTGTAACATTTTAGGCTTCGGACGTGATGGCATCAGGGATGCTGCAAAGATGGTAACGTTCCACACGTTTTCATGCAGTTCTCGTGTGAAAATGCACTTTACATTTACATCACAGTAGCCAAAAAGACTTTTTGATTATGGTCATACGGTCAACAACCATTTCGGCCAACGACTTATTTACGATGTGATGCAGATGTTAAACCTGTGCATACCTGTACTCTATAATACACCCATAAACATGCTCTGATTTGTTTTCTCTTCTGTTCACCTTTTAACACCTTTTAAGATATGCAAATCTGTGTTTTATGATTCGTTACCATGTATCCTGATTTGCAATTGTGATTTCAAAATTGTTTTTTTCAAGTGTTCATTTGCCTTGCACCTGCAGCAGCAAATTACTGGCAGGGATAACAAAATCACAACATGAAGTTTTGGACACTAAAATATTCACCACAGTTTGAAAGATACGCAGCTAATTTGGCAGCTGGATCGCTTTGGAGTGGCCAGGTTCATTTTCTCCTAATATTTTTTGCTTAAGTGGGTACACGATTAGCTCTCGTGGAAGCTAATTAAATGAGTGTTTATTTATTGGTGCACCTGCAAAGCCAGGACTGAACAATGTCGCCGGAGGTCATTTACTTTTTTAATTAATGTGAAGCAATGGATGTGGAGCAATCACTGTCGACGCGAAAACGAGATGATCCTCTCTCTGTGATCATATCGCACTAGCCAGAGTCTACTATACATGCTAGCACTCAGAATATGAGCTTCCATTAGTGACTAAGCAAAACTGCATTTGTGGAAAAAATATCAGTATGACTATGCGATGCTTTCTTAAGACCACAAATTTGCAAAGGGAAAAGGAGGTTACTTTGCTGAGTAATGTTTGAAGCAAATGTAGGGTGTGAGTCACTTGTTAGCTTGTTGGCTCATATTTCATAGCTTCAGTGGAAATTTAAAAAGACTCCAAAGATGTCTTGAATAATCAACTGTATTCAAGGTGAAGGAAACGTTGTTTTCTGCCAGACCATTTTTAAAAGGGCATTGGTCAAAGGATCAGACAGTCATGGGATTTGACTCACGCCCTTCCAGTCAATAACACAGACCAAAGCTCCCACTGCCTACACTCATTCATTTGCATTTTATTTTAGATTAGATAAAATACAGAAATTATGCTGAGAAACAGATAGGCTCATAGGTTATATTTCATCCTGATCGCTGTTGATAAAAACGTTAGATTACGTTGCGGTCTTCACGACGTGTTGATTCATAAAACAATAGCAGGGATGACTGCTGCCCCCTACTGTTTGTATGAGAAAATAGCAGATCATGGAAAGTAGCCTGCTACGGTATGGTGTCGTTCTTTCGTTTCTTTCATGTAAACCACTCTGAAAACTAACAACCGTCAGCTACTGGGTGAGAAACTGGTGCTAATGATGTACTAGAAGACCAACACTTGTGCATGAAACACAGTTACCTTCGGTGGTGACCGAATGTCTGAGCCCACTAGCGAAAATACAAATAATAAATCGTTTTACTCAGAATGTATTCATATATGGTATGTTCCTCCTTTTGTTTTGATGGCAACATGCACTCGAGCTGGAGAAATTTGTACAAAATCTGATGATCCATGTTCTCCCAGCATGATTTCACAATATTCCAAAAAGCATCTTGTGGTGTTAGCGAATGCTGTTTCACTAGCGGCTCAGACTAGCATACATGCTGTTCACCTACAAGCTGTAAGAACACTGTGGCCAGAAGATGTACCGTGTGTTTACAGTAACACTGCAGTAACACTTCTGCGCTTATACCAGTGCCACACATGGCCACATCAGTACCATATCAGTGAGAATAGCCAATAGAACCGTGGCAATAGTCCATCAGCAATATGTTTCCAATCGTGACATATGGTGAACGAATAAGCTTCACTCACATACTTATGCAAGTCATTAACCCTACCAAGTTAACCTGTGTGACTGTGTCATGGTAGGAGAGACAAAAACTAAATAACTTCATTCATTGCAGCAAATGGCACCTCAAAATATGACCTTGCTCAGCAAAGAAGCACAAGAGGAACTGTGACAGCTGTTAATAACTACCACCCTCACTGGCAAAAACCAAGATGAATGACAACTTGAGAGTTATTCAGTCTGTAGCTTCACACCGTTAGCCAATGTTCAGCGTCTCCAAATGTGGAGTAGCTTTCCATAGCCCTCCCTTTCCCTTTCTTCTAAAATAAAGCTGCTCATTGCTTCATGAAGCAGAAGTTGAGTCACTGTGTTTGCCTCACGCTTCTAATGACGAAGTTTTTTACCATCACCTAGCCGAATGATTCATGTAGGATGGGATGGGTACAATAACCATCACATTGGAGTCTTATTTAGGAATTTAAATGGATGAAGTGCATCACTGATCATAATAGTAAAGTTCTATTTAAAGATCTGTTTGTCTAGTGGCTTTTAGGTCCTTGAAAAGAAAAAACAACCGAGTGCCATGTCATGTCTTTTCAAAACAGTTTGCTCCGTGAGGGGAGAAAAACATGTTGCAATAAGAAGGACGTAAGAGTAGGAAAAAATTGAAAAAGTTGCGACTCCCACCGTAATTATTTATGGAAATGAGAGAATCTAAGTGGCTGCTATGGTTACCTTCACACCACACAGGGCTTAATGTATTTCTGCTCTTCGTCGCTGCCTTAAAGTCATTAGACTCACACATTATCAGGTAAAAACTCAATATTTTGACATGTTTTACCCCTTAAATTATCAGACCTTCAGTATAGGACACCAAGGTTAAAGTTTCCAAATTAGACCGTTGGAGCAGACATGTAAATGTACCCCCTAAATGATATGTACTCTTAACACTCTTATTCACAACATGCTACAGCATTTAGATGTACACTACTGTGCAAAAGTCTTAGACCACCATTAGATTAGGTATACTGTTGTCAGTGATGGACAAAGTACACAAACCATACAGTGGGGCAAAAAAGTATTTAGTCAGCCACTGATTGTGCAAGTTCTCTTACTTAGAAAGATGAGAGAAGTCTGTAATTTTCATCAGAGGTACACTTCAACTATGAGAGACAAAATAAGAAATCAAAATTCAGGAAATCACATTGTAGGATTTTTAAAGAATTTAATTGTAAATCATGGTGGAAAATAAGTATTTGGTCATCCCCTGTTGTGCCCAACAACGACTGCTTGGCAGTGCCAGAAGCTGCTTATGTTTATGTCTGGACTCACATAGAGGAGGATGAGTTCCCCATTTGAACTTGGTTTCTACCTTAAACATCTCAGAGAGTCAGCCAACGTCACTGCTGGCTGCTCGTTCGGGAGCTAGACTGGGATTTGTGTAAAGACGCTTTGAGGTGCCAATACTTATGTCATTAGAGAGCACTGCTTTAAAAGAAACTCGGGTTTGTCGCTAGCAATTGCAGATCCTAGTTAAGACCAATCTTTGGTGCACTGTTCTGAAATGTACAGTACTGTGCAAAACTCTTAGGCCACCATTAGATTAGATATAGCATTGTTTTAGCAATGACCACATGTAATTATTTCTCAGTCTCTTTGTTAGAATACAACCAGAAAAATACAGAACCATTGTATGCATTACTTAAAAAGTAAAAACAATCAGATTCAAACAGAACAGTTCTATAGGTTACAGCGGCAAGTATTTTATGTGACCTCGCCTTACACTTGATCTGTAAGCACTGATCCTTCTACAGTCCGAAGTAGCGTGATCAGGAATGGTCTTTTTGGAAGGGTAGCAGCCAAGAAACTGCTTTTTCTGAGGGGGAACAGGGTGAAAAGGCTAAGATGTGCTAAAGCTCACAAAGATTGGAATGAAGAACAGTGGAGTAGAGTATTATGCAGTGACAAATCCAAGTTTGAAATTTTTGGGTCCACTATGTAATGTAACAAATGTAATGAAGACTTTTGCACAGTTCTATATGTACTACCTAACCAGGATTAGCCCTTTGGTATCCTACTATTGAATCTCATAAGGAATTTAAAGCCCTCTTCATGTCATTGTAGTCATTCATCGGCTAAACGATCTATAAATAAAGTGCACTTCATCCCAGTGGCAGTCTGTGGAGGTCAGGTCAACTCACCATATTCAGCTCAAGATGCTGCTGGTTGTCTCCTAGAAACCCCAGGATAACATCAGCTGAGATAGAATACTGCATTCATTAACAGGCAGCACCATAGCAAGTACTGCTTCTGATGTAAAATGGGATTAACAGGTGGGGTCACGAAGGAAGAAGGGTGAGCTCTTAAAAATTCATATATACATCTGTGAAGGCTTTGGAGAGACCTGGATTTTTGCATTATTAATAGGCACATGCAAAGTGGTGCCTCTATAGCTGTATTTGTTAAAAAAAACTACTACTAATAATAAATAAGGTTAAAACAGTGGGATACATTTTTATAACATGTGGTGTAGGGCTGTATCCTACACATTTAATTAGGTAAATGTTTGTGGAGAATACAATAATCAAACAATAAATTGCCACCAATGCTTATAAATCAGAGATTCTCTAATTTATTTGGCAAGCAACATGAACAGATTCTGGACAGAGTGTATACATCTTCCCTTAGGCACTTTATTGGCAATATTCCTGGAAGACATGGATATGCTTAGTGAATTGTAGTTCCAGGTAAGACATTGGTTCATTTGCAATTTCTTCTTAGAAGGGTCATACATCCAGATCTTATTATGGTTGATGAACATCCATGTCCTTTAAAATGCCTTTGTGACCTTCTCCATGTTCATGCACTTCTACAATTCTTCTTTGTAAACCCCTCTGAATTTGTTTAGACTTGGGAATAGGGTACATGAACAGACCTTTCACCAGAAGAGGAAAGTTTTTATAATCAAGGACACTTTCGCAACTACAATTGCATCTCAGTAATTGGAAAACTTATATTGAAGAACAGGCTAGCCCAGAGATTCACATACATTTTCATGCTCAGACTAGGTATCATTGATTAACAAGTTGACTTAGTTGAAGAGCAGACCAAGGTGGTTCTGGGGTCAACGAGGGCCGGTGCCCCTGTGACCACAAGCTTACCCATCCATGGCCCCCTAAATGAAAAGTGAGTTAATTAAATAATCCTCTTAATGCCCACAATGCGCATTTAGGTAGTACGTAATTGTCCCCACATAGCCAATGGCCCAAGTCTGGCCCCCACACTTCAAATGGTGTAGAACCACGACTGAATCAGATCACAGTTTATGCGTAATTAATGCAGTTCAAAAGATTACAAGCTAGCAGAAGACATACAGTACGTACCTGATTGTAGTTTGAGACACAACAGTTATTGGATGAGACAGGCGTAGAGCTGTTGTGTCAGACATCATCACTGCAAGTTTATTTGTTTTCCCCAAAAAGCCTCATGGTGACTCATGGAGGAAATGTTCGGAGTCAGACGTGCTTCACTACTGCAGGATCTACCCACATGCCATTATAAAGTCAGCTATGGATTGCACATTGTATCAGTCAGGCCTTGAGGAGAATGCAAGGCCATCTCTCAAGAATCTGAAGGTAAATCGTGGACCTTAGATCTGGACGAATGGAGAATGGCTGGTTGTACACAAAACCCAATGTGCCTGTTATCTATAGTACATACTGTACCTTCCATAACCTTCTACACAGTGATAGTTTCTTCACGTAAGACGTATTCATGTATCTGTTGTTGCTAGAACACTACTTCTTTTAAACCAATTACTGACCTCTGATGTAATTAGTGTGTGCCTCCTACTAGTCTCCTGAGACTTCATGGGAAATGTGAGTATGATGCATCTTCATTCCCGTGATATTCCTGTTAAGTGTGAATGACGCAAACCCTGAACACTTCCGATAGGGCCGATGATCTGGGGTCAGAACTGTACTTGTTAATTCAGTAAGCAATTTTACTTCATTTAACAAACTGAACCGGAGAGCTAAACCATATATGTCAGGTCAGGTCTATTGTCTTCTGACAAGAATTTAAGCAGCTCAGGAGTGGGAGACGTCAAAGGCACACAATGATGGTGTCAATGAACGGTGAGAAATTGCTGTAACCCACTGGATACAGTGATATACTGTATATTAACAACAAGGTAATAGTGTTGTAGTCAAGATCGCTAGAGCAAAGCCTAAATCAAGACCAGGACTTTTAGTAGTCGAGTCCAAGTCAAGACAAAAGCCTGGAGTGGCTGAAACAGAGACCAGATTAAGATTTTTTTCATCAGACAGGAATAAAAAGAAAACAATGGAAAAAAATAATTAGTTTGTAATTCACTTTACATTCATTATACATTGTATAATATAATATACACTGCCCAGGCCAAAAAAAGGTCACCATCTGGATTTACCTAAGCAAATAGTTAAATAGTTAAGTCTCCCATAGGATAATGACTGCATTGGTGATTATGTTTCAGCTGGCAACAAGTTATTGAACCCTGACTGATGCAGTGAGTAGCTTCTCATTTGTTAAACCATGTCAAAAGACACATCCTGTGGTCGTGGAAAAGATGTTCATCTGTTTCAGAAGTCAAATTGTGAAAGAGTGGTTCAGGGAGCATGAGCCATCATTTTCACACATGGATTGGCCACCACAGAGTCCAGACCTGAACCCCATTGAGAATCTTTGGGATGTGCTTGAGAAGACTGCGCAGTGAAACAAATCTCCCGTCATCAATACAAGACCTTGGAGAAAAAATGAATGTAAATCTGGACAGAACTGCATCTGCAATGTCACAACATTTAATTCTGTCCAGAGTCTCCACGACCACAGGATGTGTCTTTCGACATGGTTGTTTAACAAATGAGAAGCTGCTCACTACACTGAGCAAGCACTATTGTGAGACTGACATGTGCTCCTATGTTTCGCATGGAAAGGGCATACGAGTCACGCGTCTCGACTCATACAGGTTCCAGCAAGTGTGCTGAACAAACGACAATTGGCGAGACAAGTTTTTCTCATCAAGATGCGTCGGGAACCGAATTAGGCATGAATCAAAGTGGTCGAGTGCCGAGGTATGAGTGTATTTACTTCGTGGCTTTTTGGGCACACTGACACAGCCTTCTCTTAGCTCTATGGATCTATTGATTATATAATGCAGCGATTTTTGTTACTCAAGCTGAATGTATAAGAAGTTTTTACGAAGGCAGCTGATGTTGTATTCCTTGGTTAGCGATCACATCACGAGTGTACTGTGCTAAAGACCGAACCGTGCCCAAGCCCATTTCTTCAAGCAGGCCTGAATATGCTTCAACATCATGGAGCAATCACACAGGTCAAACAAACCTCACTTTGGGGGTCAAACATGCTTAGGCATGGTACAGATCACCTAGTCTCAGCAGACTCTGACTCTCAAACAATCAAGGCTCAAGCCCCAAAATAAGCCCAAGTAATTTACTCCTCCTTCATTAAACCTTATCGTTGGCACTATGCATTCAGCCAAACTGCCTTCACCTGGCATCCGACAAATGGTTTGTGATATTTCACTTCACAACACCAACACAAACTGCTGACTGGCAGGTCTGGCAGTATCATTCACAAACAAACTTTTCTTAAGAAAAGGGTATGCAAAAAGTTGGTCTTCTTAGTATGACCCAGCAACAAAAGTAATTCTTTGGAGATTGGCTTGAGATTACACTTATAGCAACGTACTCAGAGAATTCTGATCCTGATTACTTCCCTGGTCACAATCAGTTTGATGCTGTTTGTATACATAAGTGTGACATGTGAGCTCTATACATATTCAGCAGACTGCAGGTCAGAGGTAGGGATACAGTACAGGTGCTGTTAGAAAGCACATGAGATCAAGACACTGGTGTAGCTAAGAGACAGAGAATTGTAAACACAGGCGGTGGGGTAGTAGGGCATATAAATGAACCCTTGCCGAAGTAGCCATGTTGATAATTGGAATTATGTTTGAACAAGGCCCGGCGTGGGATTAATGATTTATACAGGAGCCCATTTACCTAAACAGAGACGAGCCCTGGGTACGGCGGGCGGGCGGCACGTAAACATCCTCTTATTCTGAAAAATGTGTAAGAATGTTCCAGTATCCCTGCTCCCTCTCATTCACACACACACACAACACAAACAGATCGAGGGGACATTTGTGTAGTTGTATTACAGGTTATCAAAGGCTTCCTGTGCAACCATCATTGACTACAAGCATGTGACCGGGGTGATGTAAGCTTCCGACCTTCCATTCATCCATTTAGCCATCATTCCATTCATGTGTGGCTGTTTTTATGAGGCTGGCTTTTGTAAGGTCAATTATGAAAGTACACTCTCAAGGTTTTCCTAAAGCATTTTCAAATTCTCTGAACAGCCAGGCAGACAATGCTAGCAGATACATGTACACTAGATGGCCAAAAGTATGTGGACAGCCCTTCACAGAGCAATAGTCTCTTCCATAGACCAACACAGTCTCTTCCATAGACCAACACTGGCAGTGGAGTGGATCATACTGAAGATGGTCCTGAAGCTGTGGTGTTCTTGTGAAATAGAAACATCTAGGACCATGGTTCCCAACTTGGGGTCTGTGCCCCCCCCAAACGTCACAGGGGATGTGTGAGGCTTTGTTTGCTCTGAGGTGCTCGGAGTTTGTCAAAACACAATTTGCACATGTTAAATAAAATTAAAATAACACACTCACTAGAAAAAAATCTGTATAGAAAGTTACTTCAAAAGAACTTAAGGAACTGAAGAGAAAAGGAATAAAAGCTATAATTTGTGTTCATTTTTGCCAACAAAGATTTGCAATGAATCACTCTATTATTCAGCAAAAAGGCTATCCTTCAACAGCTTCATGGATTGGGTGTGAACAAGCATCTGGACACAAGCCTAAGATCACCCCTAGATGGTTAAAACCAAGCATGGGTTTAAGTGGCGTAAAGCACACTGCCATTGGACTCTGAGGCAGTGGAAACATTATCTTGAGTGTTAAATCAATGCCACAGTTCAATGCTCCTGCTTCAGTATGAATCACTCTCACAAACATCCGAACACTTTCCACTAATGCTCTGGCTGTTTTTATGAAATGCACCTTGGCACATAGATTGTAGCCTTGAGAAGATCCTGGGGATCGAGAAAAGTCACACTGGCTCGCGGAATTTTCAATGCTTCATTCGCAGTGGCTAATAAGAAATGACGCCTCTCGTGAAAACTGCTACGGAGGTTGCCTAGGAACCAATTTCCAATTCAAATCGACTCAACACGAGGCCTTTTAGAACGCTATTAAGACAACGGATCTGTCATCGTTCAGCCTTCTATTTCTATCCAAAATATGGTGCGGAGATGAAATGAGATAATTATTCACCCTGAACACCTTTGAATCAAACACGGTTGAAATTTGGTAGGTACAACTTTTAATGATTCCCCATCAAAGACACAAGTGACTCACCCAAGCACAATTCAATCAAACGACGCACAGATGCAATTTCCGTCGCACATGCAAATGCATTCTTACATCTTTCTACAAAGACACTGCCAGGGTCTCATGCTACACGTGGCATCAGTGATTGTTAATAGACACTCTGCTCTTAATCAATAACTAATTACATTTTCTGTTTTCTCTCTGAGCTGTGTTCCGGTACCAGTTCCAGCCCCACACATGATGTTCATCCGCTTCAGCTTCACTCAAGCTGCTTCCGTCATAAGCTTCAGCCCCATCATACCCGGGCCACACCGGAGGACAGTAACCCTCACCTTCCTCCAGTAGGCTGGGGTCGAAGTGCCGCCAACGACTTTCCTGCTTAGACTCAGGATATTAGAGTGACTGTGTATCGGACTACTTAATGCCGATGTGCATATTTCACATTTTATTTGAGCTATGACTCCATGACTTTAGTTTCATGCTCAGATTTATCATCTACGCCACGAGGTTTCTTCCTCATAACACTTAGGGAGTTTTTCCTTGCCACTGTCGCCCTAGGCTTGGTCAATTTGGGATTATACGTAGATATTAGGAGATAATCTTAATTTGTAAAGTTGCTTTGTAAAAAGCGCTTTATAAATAAATCTGACTTCACTGTGGTAGCTCAGCGGTTAAGGTACTGGACTATGGACCAAAAGATCCAGGGTTCAAATCCCACTTCTGCCAAGCTGAAACTGTTGGGTCCTTGAGCAAGGCCCTTAACCAACAATTGCTTGGATTGTAAGATTGCATCAATTGCAAGTCGCTCTGGATAAGGGCGTCTGCTAAATGCTGTAAATGTAAATGATTTGACACCCTTTTTGGTTTTGGCCTTTGCTCTCCGTCACCAACGCAACGAGTGTAATGATGAGCAAGCGTAGTGTCTTTTATTATGGATCCTGTGTACGTCAGTACTGTTTGCTATTGTTAATAGGACTTACTATAGATAGATAAAGATCGCAAAGGAAATTGCAGTGTTGTAGTCACAGACAGATTGCACAAAAAGTTACACAGATCAGCGCTGCATTTACGTGGATGCAGCGCTGATATTGCACTAAATAGCACGTGTTAGATTAATTATCTGTGAGGTATGACCTGGAGTAGCGGCAGTATTTACAGTAAAAGTGCGTAGGAAAAATGTCGTAACGTCATTAATGCTGTTTGCGTTATCATGCATGACGTAGAATCCTCAGAAGAACAGCTGGTTTTATACTCATGTAGGGACTAATTAGCCTTAATTGGTTGTCCCTGAGCAAGTTTATAATAAAGGAGCTGATTACTTACACAAGCCAATATATAGATTAAGTGATTTAACACTAAAGTGAGCATGTATGAGTAATGAAGAACCAGTTAACACTAAATATTTCTTTATAATTAATAGCGTTCAATTTTTGTTTATGCTAACCTAACTGATGCATTAGTGGGCTAACACTTTTGGTAGGTTGTACGGTTATAAGTAGCTAGCCAAAACATATAGCTATGAGCTATCATTATTCTGCCTCCAGCATGGCTAACTTTCCTTTTGTCCATTAAACCAGGCAAAATAGGTATCGGCTCTGACGGAAAGCGTTAGCAACTCAAACGTTTGGAAAGATACTGGGGCATTATGGGAAATGTAGTACCTGTGTGAATTTGCGTGGTTGTGCTGTAGTTCTGCTCAGCAATACAGGATAAAATTGACTTTTGATTTTACTGAGGCACGTGTCTCAGCAAAGTGGGTCTGACGACGCTTTATAGACTCCAGATAATCCATTATGGTTTCTTTCCTAGGAACCTATTTGACTTGTTACTGATTTGGCCTTGTTTCCTGCAGAGGTATTGCGATTAAGAAAATCAGCCAAACATGCCGTTTGAGCAGAAGACTAGATCTGTACGTGTCACACGGACTCCTCATACCTGGAACTGGCGATTTATTGCGTGCGTAATGGAAGATGGTTCGGTAAGAACCGGTTTGTTTAAAGGGCAAAAGTAAGCAAGGCTGGAAAGTCTGCGTAAGACCTTTAATAGTATGATTATAAACTGGGTGAAGTTCAGAAAGGCTCTGCGTGATGATCTGAAGGGCGCGTTAAACCTAGGCTCCTTGTCCTTAACCTTGCAGGTGTTCATTAAACACCGAGTGAAACCCACGTTAGAGCCAGTTAAACACTGGGGTTTAGTTTACCAAATCATTAATCCGTTACGCGTTAACAGGTTCCTTTGTGTGGAACTAGAGCTCGTCACTAGGCTGAGTGCGCGACACGGAGAGATGCGTAAAAGAAGGCGTGGGAGCGCGGGCGGGTGCATGTGGAGGTGGAGGTGGACTACAGGTTCCTGTTCCGATTGGACAGCTGGAACAGGGCACTCTGATGCCAGTGGGTGAGGGAGCCGTGGGCACACGAATGAATAAATGAGAGAGGACCGAGGAACCAGCCTGCAGTGGGACGCACACCTTAGACCAGTTTGACATTGCCTAGGAGTAGCACTAACACTGGGACTAACAAACACAAGGTATTGCGCTTGTTTTCACGCTCTGGTTATATTATCTTGCTGTGTTTATAAAGAGAGAGGAGAGGCGAGGCAAAGCCTTGTGTTCTTAATTGTTATTCGGGATTATTACAGTTCTTTAGTAAGCACTGAATCTCCAAAACTATACAGAGTTCGTAGGTAGTGGGCTTGGTTCTACCTTGATTTGTTTTTTTTTTTTCTTTAACTATTGTTTTGGTGTCATTTTATTTTGATTTTCCATAGATAGACAGGTGATAGATATTTAGTGTCATTGTTTTAATAGCATGACAATGGTTAAGTTACAGGGCTAAAATACAGTATATTAATAAGCAGTAAGTAGATAGTATGTATCTATCAATAATAGGTGTGAGTGAGAGAGAGAGCGAGAGAGAGAGGTTGTAGATATTGTTTCTATAATCAGTACCATATTATATAGCTGGCAAAATTCCAAGTATTACAAAACCTATACATGTATACACTGCCTTGGCAATTTATAAGCTATATCAATAGAGATTGGTCAAATACATGCATATAAACAAAAGCTTGGCAGTTAATTAGGTTAGTTAATCAGTTAATTGGGTATCTGCTCTGGTTCAGTCCAGCTGCACAAAATTGTTATGACCAACTACTAAATATACAATTGAACATTGTTGTTTATTCAGCATCTGGCTTTCTGTGTATGAATTCATTTTAGATTCTATCTATTTAGCACATTCATTTTACCTCAGTGCTGTAAGTGTGAGCTCAGCCCTGTAAGAGATCATTTGGCAGCAGGGAAAAGTGGAAAGGAAGCCGATTCTTGGCACCCAGCAAAGCAGGGTGAGCTCTTGGCAATGATTGTCCTCGGCAATGAGCAAATGAGGTTGTTGTGAATTAGTGTGAAAATGTGTTCCAATTATGTTTTAATGTGAAATCTTAATACAAACTACTAAGAAAAGTCGTCTGCATTAAATCTTTATGGATGTAAACACAACAAATGAGTTCAGCACCAAATATCTTGCCACACAGCTAACAGGAGTAAGATCAGACCAGCAGATCTATACATGGAGAAGCAGTTGACTATGATAGCTAGACGTTTTGCCTGTTTCTATTTAAATGTGCTGTCCTCTTGTGTAGGATCTTCAGCAGGAGAAATGGAGTGGTACGTGCTGGTGTTGGTGCTCAGTTTGCCCTCCCTGTGCTGGACAGATTGCTCTGAACAGTGTCTGAAATGCGCCTTACACATCTCTGACTCACCTCCCAACCTGCTGGTAAGATATCCGTGTTGCACCATAGAAAACCTACTGTAGATGAAAAATTGACCGACGGAATGAACAAAAGAAAGGGGGAACAAACAAAATGAAGAAAGGGAAAACAATGAATGAACAACAGAGCAAAATAACTAACAAATGAATGAACAATGAATGCTCGACCAAAAGAACGAATGAAAGAAAAGAATGAGTCAAAAAAGAACGAACAAACTAATTAAAGAACTTTTGAAAGAACAAACAAAAGAACCAATTAATGAGCTGCTTTCATTCGTTCTTTTGAATGAGCAGACAAGCAAAAGGACAACAAACGAAAGGAACGAAAGGAAAAAGAACAAATGAAAGAAGAAATAAAAACGACCAAAAGAAAGAACAAATGAAGGAATGAAAGAACAAATCAATGAACAATGAAACAACCAGACAAAAAACAAAAGAACGAATGAACGAAAGAACCAAAGAACATACAAATGAAAGAAAAAACAAATTATAGAATGAACAAACAAAAGAACAAATGAACTAGTGGAGGAAGGACCAAAACAGCAAACGATCAAAAGAATGAAAGAAAGAATTAACAAAAATAAAAATAAAAAACACACTAACGATGGAACAAATGGACAAAAAAAAAAAGAATGAATGATAAAAAAAAAAAAAAAAAACAACCTGAAGAAACAAAGATCAAAAGAACAAGGGAATGAACTAAAAATAAAAGAATAAACAAAACAGCAAACAAAAGAAATAACAAATGAATGAATGATGGAATGAACAAACAAAAGAATGAACAAAAGAACAAACAAATGTATGAAAGAAAGAATGAAAAAAGTACAAGCAAAAGACAAAAATGAAAACTAAAGAAAAAACAAAACGGATGAATGACAGAACAAATGATCGTGCGCTATTGTTCATTTGTTTGTTCTTTTGTTTATACATTCATTATTTGTTTGTTCGTTCGTCTCATCATTCATCCATTCGTTCATTTAAATGTTCACTCATTGTTCTTGTTTCATTTGTTATTTTGTTTTTCTTGTATGTTCTTTTGTTCATTCATTCCTTCATTTGTATCGTCCGTTTGTTCTTTCATCCATTCTTCCCTCCGTTCATTTGTTTGTTTGTTCATTTTATTTTATTTTGTTCATTCTTTTTGTCATTCATTTACTTTTGTTTGTTTGTTCTTTCATTTATTCATTCTATCATCTGTTCGTTTTGTTTTGTTCATACTTTCATTCGTTCGTTCTTTCTTTCATTCTCTTTTGCAAAGATGACAACAAAGAACAGTTCCAGAAAAGACCGTTTTTGGACTGCTCAAAGAACACTTTGGAACACAGCAAGGAAATATTATTTATTTCATAAAGATATGGTTCTACCTACTGCCTTAGAGAAAAGAGTTCTGGCAACCTGAAGAGCTTCGCTTTGTCCTGCTAAGAGAAGCCCGCCCATCGAAAACCATCAAATGACCCCTTGAGGAACCATTCTTCTAAGAATGCTTGTTTAAATTTGAACATTTTTAGTATTGGTTGACTGTATGAGAGGATGGTCTCAGTATACTTGACCACCAACCTCAACAAATCTACCGTAGTTTGTTAACAGTGGGCTACTGTTACTGACACAAGGAAATTCAAAATTAATTATGTAAAAAAATCCAATCCAATTTAAACCTCTAAAATGTTTCTTTTTTTCCCTGTTCCAAACCAGGCTTGTACGCTAGAGTGTGAAGGGACTCTTCCAGCCAGCAACGAGCTGGATCGCTGCGAGAAAGCTTTACGCGAACAAAAAGAGGATGACACGCAAGATCCTGCGCCCTCCAACCCCGTCAAGCGCTATGGCGGATTCATAAAGAGGATTGACAAAAACAAAAACAAACTCTTCTCTTCACTCTGGAGGGAGAACGCCATTGAAAAAGGGTTGTTGGGCAAGAAATATGGAGACGCCTTGTTAAAACTGGTGGAGAGAAATGCTCCAGAGCTTACTGAGGACATGGAGGGGGAAGATGCTGCCTCAGAGAACGAAGTGGGACTTTACGATGGCGAGAATATTTACGACAGTGTCGTTCCTCGAAACGAAATGAAACGCTACGGTGGCTTCCGGCGGAAATTCGTGCCCAAACGAAGCGAGTCCGACGATGAGAACAGCCAGCAGGAGCTGCAGAAAAGATATGGCGGGTTCATGAGAAGAATCCGTCCCAAATTAAAGTGGGACAACCAGAAGAGATATGGCGGCTTTTTACGGCGCCATTTTAAAATTTCGGTCAGATCCGGCGAGGAGCCTTCGATATACAATGACTTTGGTCTTTAAGCCATTTGTAAAAAGTAGCAGCTGAACTCATATAGAAGTCTGTATAGCCTCATGAATTTCTATTGTACTAGCAAACATCTGCTGCTAAACATTTGGACCCCATTTCCACCTTGTGGCAGTGGTGTATTTAAACGACGCGGCAGTTCATTGTTAGCCGTTAGTCACACAGATGTAACACCATATACGTCAATGCTTGTTTCAAAATGACAATAAAGGGCGAGACCTTGATTTGCCAGTATTGTGCTGGAATTATGTTTTGTGTGACTGAAATTGTAGGCCAATTGTACTGAATTTGTATCTCCTTCTTTCGGCCGAAGTTTCACAGCAGGGGCATTTTATAGTATTGTAATATTAAGTGAAAATGCAGGTTTTTGGCACTCGGTAACGAGTGTACAGTGAGTTTGTGGTTCAGGTTGCCCCCGTGCGGTCATGAAAGGAACAACTACACAGTTTATAGGTACAAAACTCCGGTTTTAGAATCATGACTACGTCTTTTACATCTTGATGATGTTGTGGGTAGAATTTAATTATATTTTACATGTTTGAAACTATTCAACTAAATAATAAACTGAGTTCTTGAACAGTTTGCACTCAGGGACCTCAAATTAGTTTTTATAGGTACCGTCATGCTTTAATCCCATATTCAGGTCAGGGTTGAGCACAGCTGGGATGGAGGCATGGGGAGAACATGCAAACTCCACACAAGCACTAGCCAGCCCATGACTCGAACCCTGTGTGCTGTGAGGTGACAGCACTAACCACTGTGCTAGCTAATTTGCCCATGAACTTACACAAACCTGACTGAATCAGAGTCCTTCATTCATTCATTCATTCATTCATTCATTCAAGGCCTCACTTAATTTGCCATTTTTTGTTTGCCATGGTACTCATCCTTTTCATTATGCCTCAGTAGAAAAAAAAACATCTGAATTCATCATCAATTTATGTGTTTTTTAGTGTTTCGTAATGATTACGTAATTTGAAATTATGCAGGAGAAAAGAAATCTGGCACCCCATTAAGAACACTCTTAATACCTGTGACCTGGTGTAAGTAAGGGAAAAAAGAAAGAAAGAAACAAAAGAACTGAAACAAATCCAAGTCCTGACCCATCCATGGCTTGTGTTTGCATGTTCTCCCCTTGTCTGTGTGGGTTTCCTCCCCCATTCCAAAAGCGTTACATAAAAGTGTCCTAGTGTGAGTGTTTGTCCAAAAACACTCACACTAGTGCTGCCCCCTAACATGTGCTGCCCCCTAAGATGCTTTTCTGCTCACCACAATGGTACCGAGAAATTATGTCAGCTTGAACCAATCTGGTAACTCTACTGTATAATGACCTCGCTCATCACTTGCCACTCACTGGAAGCTTTCGCTTTTATTGCAAATAATGCAGGGACCTAGAATTGCACCCACCTCACAGTTGTTAGTAGAAGCTCCATTACCTCAGCGTTTACAGATTAATTGTGGTGGAGGACTTATCGTGCTGTGGCACTGTTTTTCTCTCATTATGCTCTGGGAACTACATGGTAATACAGAGAACCTGAAGTTATTTGCATTCAACATCTGCCAGCCTCTGCCAGGCAGCTACAACCTGATCATGGTTGGACCTTCCAGCAGGACAATGGTGCAAGACGTACATTCACCACCCCACCAAAAATGTTTGATAAGCACAGAATCCTGCTGCTAACCTAAACTGTACAAAACAACTGTGAGGTGGGCTGAAGAGCAGGGCCCGCCTTGGCTACAAGACCGCACTAGTCCTAGAACCACTAGATTAGCAGATTAAGAAAATCTGCTGTGTTTGTTTCCAAGTGTTTGGCCAGAAAGCTTTAATAAAAAAATGAAATTAACGAATTGGTGAATGGACAACATCATAATCAAAGGCTCTTATATTCATATATTCATTTGATATAGGTTCTTCTGTTTTGAACGTGCATTCATGAGAGAGCTCATAAAAGCACACAAATCACCTGCTGTTCTGTTTACCTGAGGAGGCAGAGAGATCTGGAGAGGGATCAATAATGAAATGTACTGCTTAAAAGTATATGCATCAAAGTCTTATTGAGAGCTACAGCACAAAGCCACACCGGAAGAGAGTGCATGAATCATACTGAAAGACACGCATATTTTAGATAAGTATAACCACACACACACAAATATATCCACTTACCATACAGATGCACTTCGACAATTACAGACTGTAGTCCATCTCTTTCTCTACATACTTTGTTCGTCCCCTTTACTCTGTTCTCTAATGGTCAAGACCCCCCACAGATCAGGTACTATTTGGGTGGTGGATCATTCTCAGCCCTGCAGTAACACTGACGTAATTCACCTGAGTGTTAACACCTGCTCATCATCATGCCAATAAGGACTGCAGTGCCAGATGGACATGGCTCAGCATTCAGTCTGCTCACGCTGACATTGCATAACTTTAATAAAACTTTATGCTCCAGAGGCTGCGTTGTTATGCGTGTCATTACATCTGCTGTACTACAACAGCTGGCAAGGTTTAATAACAAGGATAAGCACCTTATAGGACCACAGTATGAATAAATGGAAGTTCAGAGTATTCTCCACTATTCTTGACTGGGAAAGTTTGTGGACCCTTTAGAATTTTCCATATTTCTGCATAAATATGAGCTAAAACATCATCAGATTTTCATACAAGTCATAAAAGTAAATAAAGAGAACCCAGTTAAACAAATGTTATGCCACTGCAAACAAATAATGTTATTGCTTTCAGTATCTGGTGTGACCCCCCTGTGCAGCAATAACTGCAGCTAAACGTTTCCTGTAGCTGTTGATCAGTCCTGCACACCGGCTTGGAGGAATTTTAGCCCATTCCTCCGTACAGAACAGCTTCAGCTCTGGGATGTTGGTGGGTTTCCTCACATTAGCTGCTCACTTCAGGTCCTTCCACAACATTTCCATTGGATTAAGGTCAGGACTTTGACTTGGCCATTCCAAAACATTAACTTTATTCTGTAACCATTCTTTGGTAGAACGGCTTGTGTGCTTAGGGTCGTTGTCTTGCTGCGTGACCCACCTTCTCTTGAGATTCAGTTCATGGACAGATGTCCTGATATTTTCCTTTAGAATTCTCTGATAGAGTTCAGAATTCATTGTTCCATCAATGATGGCAAGCCGTCCTGGCCCAGATGCAGCAAAACAGGCCCAAACCATGATACTACCACCACCACCATGTTTCACAGATGGGATGAGGTTCTTATGCTGGAATGCAGTGCTCTCCTTTCTCCAAACATAACGCTTTTCTTTGAAACCAAAAGGTTCTATTTTGGTCTCATTCATCCACAAAACATTCTTCCAATAGCCTTCTGGCTTGTCCACCTGATCTTTAGTAAACTGCAGACAAGCAGCAATGTTCTTTTTGGAGAGCAGTGACTTTCTCCTAGCAGCCCTGCCATGCACACCATTGTTGTTCAGTGTTCTTCTGATGGTGGACTCATGAACATTAACATTAGCCAGTGTGAGAGAGGCCTTCAGTTGGTTAGAAGTTACCCTCGGGTGCTTTGTGACGTCGTGGATTGGTGGAGTCCAAACTCTTTAGAGATGGTTTTGTAACCTTTTCCAGCCTGATGAGCATCAACAACTCTTTTTCTGAGCTCCTCAGAAATCTCCTTTGTTCGTGCCATGATACACTTCCACAAATGTGTTGTGAAGAGCAGACTTTGATAGATCCCTGTTCTTTAAATAAAACACTGTCCACTCACACCTGATTGTCATCCCATTGATTGAAAACACCTGACTAACTTCACCTTTAAACTAACTGCTAATTCTAGAGGTTCACATACTTTTGCCACTCACTCATATGTAATATTGGATGACTTTCTCCTCAATAAATAAATGCCCAAGTATAATATTTATGTCTCATTTGTTTAACTGGGCTCTTTATCTACTTTTAGGACTTGTGTGAAAATCTGATGATGTTTTAGGTCATATTTATGCAGAAATATAAAAATTTCACAAGTGTTCACAAACTTTCAAGCACCACTGTAAGTTTAAATCTCAGCTCCACCAAGCTGCCACTGTCAGGCCCTAGAGCAAGACCCTTAAGGCTGAACTGGTCAGCTTCATTGTACGTCCCTGTGGGTTTAATGCTGTAAAAGTAAAACATCACAGAGTCATTCCTAAGGCTTTGAGGCTCCACCAAACTGTGCGTTCAAATTTTCAAACTTTTATATTGTCTCAGGCGACCTATAGATTAGGTAAACCATGGTTTTAGCAAGGCTATAATGACCATATATAATCATTTCTCAGTCTCTTTATTGGAATACAACCAGCAGATACAGGAAATTTGTACGCTGTATTAAAAAACTGGGGAAAACAGAAAAAAAAAAAACTGTTATTGGCTACAGGTAGTTAGTGAAACCTCACCTCACACTTGAGCAATAGCAGCATCTGGAAGCTTCATCGGGATGCCACGCTGACCCCTGCAACTGTGCAAGAGAGTACTACAGAGTGACAAATACTTTCACATTTTTGGGTCCAATCTTCAACAATATGTTATATATAGTCATTATACCATTGCGATAACACCACATCTAATGGTGGCCTAAGACTTTTGCACAGTATTATATACAAGTTAACTGCAGAAGTTCTTTCTATTTACAAAATAAACCAAACAGACGGTCTACAGTGCTGCTTTTCGGTATTACACCAAGAAATGTCTTAGTTTTCGAAATATATGATCGCATTCATAGCATTAAACAGATCCACTGCAAGTTACAATTAAAGTGAGCAGCTGGTGATTAAGGGTTTTGCTAGCAGTAGCGCACCAGTAGCAGCTTGACAGAGAATTGATTTGAACTCCAAACCATTCGATTAGTAGTACGGAGCTTGAATCACTCCGCCACCACTGCCCCACTGTGATCAAATGGATCGACTGAATTTATTATTCTCACATAGATGCAAAGCCCCAGTGCCTTAATGGCAGTAAATGCTAATTGGTTATTAGAGTAACCCATAATTAGCACAGCTGAAACCTATTATTCTGCTCAATCTACCAAGTACAAACGGTTCCTCTGAATACCTTCAAAAACTGAACTGACAGCTGGAACGCAAAGCCTGCACAGCCCCGATTCTTGCAAACGCAGGATTCTTGGATGGATGGATGGAAAGTCTGATCAATAGAAATAAAAACAGAGTTATAGCAGAACTTCAGGAGGATATTTGCTCGACCAGCAGCAGTAAACGTGCAGCATTCAGATTATTTTCGACTATATAAGTCACTGGAAGCACCAAGTGCTATAAATCTGCGAATTTGCATTTAAGCCTCTTGTATTTCATCGCTGTTGTACAGCAGAGGAAAGACACCCAGGGTGTTAATATAAAATAATGCTCTCTATACCTCACACATGGAGGCTTTGGGATCGAGTTCAGAAAGCACTGCAGGGAATGTATGAGGACAGACCACCAGCAGAGCAGTTGAGATCTATCTCCATTATGACCCGAATGATTTTCCTCTTATTTCAAGATAATGAAGGTACACTTTCAACAGGAAGGACAGTGAGATTCGAAAACGCAATCAGCCATTTATACAGATCATCCAAGCTCAGCTGGGGGTGGAGGGCTGGGGTTTTAAGCGATGCTGTTTTTTTGGTCACTTCTTTTTTTTTTTTATGCTTGCAAACCATGTTTTTTTATTTTAACTAATTGGTCCCTTTGTAGACAGTCCAGGCTCCTCCACCATGCTTTACAGTTGGGACCACGTTTTAGAGTCATCCAATAATGGCAAATGCATAAATTATTATAATGTTATCATTTTAATTTAATCCCCATTGCTCCTGGTTGGGTCGAAAAAGGTGCGGAGCCTAACCCAGAAAAACCCGAATGCAGGTGCAAGCGTGCCTTGGGTGGGATGCCAGTCCATCGCAGGGCTGTCGGGTCGCTTTTGCAGTGCAAGGGGATGATCCTCCAAACAGAACTCCCCTTTCTCAGACACAGTCAATCATGTCTGCGCTGGATTCCCATTTTGGAATTTGTGCATATTAACGTTTTGTGTAAGTCTCTCTAATGTTAGTGTAATTACCACTACTTTGATGTTTGGTGGATCAATTCCCGTTTGCTTTAAGGGCCGAGGTCTTAAGAATTATAATAGGAAGTACAAAAATCTGTCTTCTATGCATCTTATTCACGTCTGAATGAGAGAAAACTACTACGAGAACCCTTGCGACATCTGCTGGCAGAAAAGAGAATTGAAAAACGTTAGCATTCCACTCATTTTCAATGAGTTACTTTATCGTACAGTACTGTACTAAATGTTTCATAGTGTTTTAATTAAATTGTATTGTTTAACATAATAAAACCATGTGCAAAACATCTAAACTACTATCTGACTATGGTAATCTCCTGTCCACGTCCATTTTGGTCAATGTCCTCTTTCACAGAACGTAATGAGACGGGTAAACAGTGCGTATCTACATTCAGTGTCATCGTAAGCCCCCTAAACTGATGCAAATGAAGCGGAAAATGGTACTTAATCATAATACTATAAAGAACCTTTTTGGAAAACCTTTAAAAAAGAAGCATGTTTGTTGATCAAGTATATCAAGTCGCTCCATCGCTCTCACATCTCACGCAGTAACAAAATGAAAACAGATTTAAACAATCATTTTATCAGTACAGGATAAGTTTCAACAATACAAGAAACGACAGATTTCAAAATACAGGTCATATCTATAAATTACAGTAAAAAGTGTGGAAAGTTATTCATTTGTCCTTGGTTAGTATATTAACTGGTCACTGCTTATCTGTGCTCTGCTGCTCATCGTTCCCCTCTCCGGTCTCATCTGCGTGAGCTGCCACGGCCTCCAGAGCTGTATTAACCGGCACTGCCACGATTGTGCTGCCCCCGGCTGGTGCTGCCAGATTCTGCAGCGTGGCGCCTGTCCCCAGAGCGGGCAGGGTGACGAACTGAAAAGGGCTGATCACTTTAACGATGGCGGGCCCTCCGGCGCCGTCTGAGCTCAGCACGGTGAGATTGGAGGAGTCGTGCTGCACCTCTGTTCCTCCTGGGGACGTTAACACTGTGTAGCTCCCTATAAACGGGGCCTGAGTAGGGGTCGAGCCTCCAACAGCTGACAGGATCTTATCTAAAGGTATGCCTGTTAGCTGGGTGATGGGCAGAGTGAACTGGGTGGGCTGGGCCGGCGGCGCCATGGCCGAGGCGGGGCCGGAGACGGCACGGGTGAGGCGGGGCCGTTTGGAGGCCGGCTGCGCGGTCCCGGGGGTCAGGGTCATGAGGACGTTCTTAAGGTGCTGGGATTTGCTCTTTAGTTCCTTGGCGCGTTTGCGGTGCTCATCGCACTGGCGTTCCAACGCTGCGGGGTGGTGAGGGGACGAGACAAAGGGGAGAAGATTTAAATTAGATGTTTATTTGGTGAGTTATGGACATCCTGGCTTACCCATGAACATGTGCACCGTACAGCCACCACCTCTCAAATATGCAGCAGAATTGGGATTCATAACAATACCCTCATACGTGGATGCCATTTATTGGCTATGCAGTCTAGAAGGTCATACCCACCTGCCAGACTCTGAGTGTACTGTTCTCTGCAGCGATCCATTTCGCTTTTGTGGCCGGCCAGCACTTTCTTCACCAAGTCCAGCATCCCAAAGTTCTGTACAATGTTGTTGAGGAGAACTGCATCTGTAAAAGCGAACAAAACAGCAACGGGGGAAAAAGACGTAGAATTAACACTACATAACTATAAAAACCCAGCTCGACAGATTTCTCTCCTAGCTGCCAAATAACAGGTATCAGTTCATTCAGAAACTTGTTTATAGTTGTAAAACCACCAACCTTTGACCTGCAGTGGAGGTTCCTGGATGCGCTCCTGCACACCTTTCAGTATGTCCTCTATTTCTTTCTGTAGATTGTCCGTGATGTCCTCCAGCAGTCCGGCTTCCTTCAGGCTTCTCCAGAAAGTCATGGTGTCCTCTGGGAACCAAGGTCAGCAAAGAGCATATGCACAAACAAAAGCTGTGTCTGAATTCGTCACCTTACTCACTCATTCCCTACATACGACATTTCCAAAATTTGGCAGACGGCCAATTGTTAAGGGTCTTACTCAAGAACCCTCCAGTGAAAACTTGGCAAAAGTGGGCTTTGAACACTGGACCTTCTGGTCCGTAGTCAAGTAACAACTGCTAGGCTGCCACAACCCCCACTATTTAGCCCATGTTAGAATAAGTAGGGCACCAGTACAGCAGAGTCCACTATGGAGATGCAAATTTTTAGACATTAGACATTTCTATCCTCATGACATATACAAACATCTCTGCAGTTTGACGCTCACCTCCTATAGCCGTGACCCACTCTGTACTCTCTTCAGACGTTTCTGTTGCCAGTGTGGCCAGAGATCCATTCACTGCAGTGAAGACAAAAACAATCCCTCATCGGATGTAGTTCTTAACTCAAGCACGCTGTTCTTTCTCAGACACGCTGCATTGTACCGTTAGCTGAAGACGATGCTGGCAAGCTTTCGGTGGAAGCCTGGCTGCTGAGAGACCCTCGGGTCCCCACCAGGTCAATCTTAGTGCTACGGCACGTGTTGGAGCACAGCTTAGAGTGCTGGTAGAAATCCAGCTCACCGTAGTCCATAATCTTCCTATGTGGCAGATGAAGGAAAGAGCTTACGATTCCAAAAAGTAGTGTCTGAACACCATGTGTCAACAGGTTCTGGAAATCAGTTTGGCACCACTGAAACTTTCAGAAGACATTTCATAAGTTTGTATACACATTTACATTTAATCATTTAGCTGACACCCTTATGCAATGCGACTCACAACTGTACAGTCCAAGCAACTGAGGGTTAAGGCCCTTGCTCAAGGACATAAAATAGTGGCACCCTGGACCTTCTGGTCCAAAATCGAGTGACTTAACAGCCAAGCCATCACATCTATACATACAGTGGTGTGAAAAAGTGTTTGCCTCCTTCCTGATTTCCTATTTTTTTGCCTCACACTTAAGTGTTTCGGAACATTAAACCAATGTAAATATTAGTCAAAGACAACACAAGTAAACAAAAAATGCAGTTTTTAAATGAAGGTGTTTATTATTAAGGGAGAAAAAAATTCAAACCTACATGGCCCGGTGTGAAAAAGTGATTGCCCCCTGAACCTAATAACTGGTTGGGCCACCCTTACCAGCAGCAACTAGCGATTGCGATAACTTGCAATGAGTCTCTTACAGCGTTGTGGAGGAATTTTGGCCACTCATCTTTGCAGAATTGTTGTAATTCAGCCACACTGGAGGGTCATGCCACAGCATCTCAATAGGATTCAGGTCAGGACTTTGACTAGGCCACTCCAAAGTCTTCATTTTCTTCAGCCATTCAGAGGTGGACTTGCTGGTGTGTTTTGGATCATTGTCCTGCTTCAGAACCCAAGTTTGTTTCAGCTTAAGGTCACAAACAGATGGCCGGACATTCTACTTCAGGATTTTTTTTGGTAGACAGCAGAATTCATAGTTCCATTTATCACAGCAAGTCTTCGAGGTCCTGAAGCAGCAAAACAGCCCCAGACCATCACACTACCACCCCCATATGTTACTGCTGCTATAATGTTCTTTTTCTGAAATGCTGTGTTACTTTTACACCAGATGTAATGGGACACACACCTTCCAAAAAGTTCAGCTTTTGTCTCGTTAGTCCACAGAATGTTTTCCCAAAAGTCTTGGGGATCATCAAGACGTGTTCTGGAAAAATTGAGACGAGCTTTAATGTTCTTTTTGCTCAGCAGTGGTTTTCATCTTGGAACTTGCCATGCAGGCCATTTTTTCCCAGCCTCTTTCTTATGGTGGAGGCATGAACACTGACCTTAACTGAGGCAAGTGAGGCCTGCAGTTCTTTGGATGTTGTTGTGGGGTCTTTCATGACCTCTTGGATGACTCGTAGCTGCGCTCTTGGGGTAATTTTGGTCTGCTGGCCACTCCTGGGAAGGTTCACCACAGTTCCATGTCTTCGCCATTTGTGGATAACGGCTCTCACTGTGATTCGCTGCAGTCCCAAAGCTTTAGAAGTGGCTTTATGACCCTTTCTAGACTGATAGATCTCAATTGTTCCTGGATTTCCTTGGATCTTGGCATGGTGTGTAGTTTGGTTTGGTGTACTTCACTTTGTCAGGCAGGTCCTATTTAAGTGATGTCCTGATTGAGAACAGGTGTGGCAATAATCAGGCCTGGGTGTGGCTAGAGACGGTGAACTCAGGTGTGATAAACCATAGTTATGTTTTAACAAGGGGGGGCCAATCACTTTTTTCACACAGGGCCATGTAGGTTTGGATTTTTTTCTCCCTTAATAATAAACACCTTCATTTAAAAACTGCATTTTGTGTTTACTTGTGTTGTCTTCTGTTAACTTTGACAGTACTGAATTTTATATCTTCTATCTGTTCTTTAATATGTGACACCACGGCTAAGGCAAAATATTTTCAAAATTGCCACTAGGCACTAGCTAAAGTGTCTTACAGTCTGCAAAATAGGGATAAATCATAGGTAACAAGTACCACATGGCAATGGTACCCATCCAGCCATCCTTGCAATGGAGATAGATGAACCCATCTTCAGAACCCTGTACCCAATCAAGATAACCCCACACCTTAACATTGTCCCGTTGAGGCGAATCGCTCTCTTCCAGTCTTTCAGAGTGGATTTTCCAGCCAGGTAGACAAACTCCTTTGGGCTGATCAAGTGATTGTTGAACTGGAACGCAAAGCATTTCAGATCATAAGGCTGCGTTATAGGTTTTGTATTGTATCGTTGTAAAGCACAAAATTGCAATCTCAGAAGTCAGGGTCAGTATCCAACACCAACCACTATTGTGTATCAAAATAAAATAAAAAAAATCCTCAACTCTCGCAACTCTCAGCCAATTGATAGGATGGAAAAATATTACTGTGAACAAAATGGCAACTAAAATCTCACCTGACAGGCACATAGATCAACACACAGGGTCAATCAGGTGGTGAAATTAAAGCCACTGTGAGTTTGCTATGGTTCATACATACATCAGTGTATTAGATCAGTCAGTCATAGTACTGATTTAGTCCTAACCTACTCACAGTGATGGATTTCTTCATGATAGAAGGTGAGCTGCCATTAGGCTTCCACCTCTAACAAAAGGACTAGTAACTGATTAGATGCATTTTTTCTATTTGGTATCTTGGATGTATTAAATGTACTGCATTACTGACATCAGCAATAGACGTTAGTGGAAGCCTAGTAATTGTTTTTACGCATTTCAGTCGGCTGACCATCAGAGAGTAAAAAAAAAAAGTTATGTATGTAACATGCATGGTTAAAGCTAGACTACATCCAGTTGGATCACAACCTGTAAAGAATGGTGCTTCACAAAGATGTACCGTTACACCCTTACAACTGATACAACCTCACAAGGTACAAGCCAAGCAATTGCAGCTTAAGAACCTCGTTCAAAGGTCCAACAGTGGTAGCTTGATGGTGTAGGACTGGAACTATCAACCTCTAGTCAATAGTCCAGTGCTTTCACCATTTCCATAGTCATTACAAAGCAACAGCAGATTTATTTACCTGTACACACTTAACGTTGATGCCAGGGCAAACAAATTTTTTCCACACCAGGTCTGCCTTACTGTCACCACAAGTTATTTGGTAACGGATGTCAGCCTCCACATCTGTATCCTCTGAAATCTTGACTGCAGGAACAACACAAGGATTACAAATCATCTGCATTCTGGTCACCATCGCTTTCAGTTGTGTTTTTGGTGTGGTACTATCATGAATAGCTGAGAAAAAGTTCAATCCTAGGTTGGAAATAGACACCTGATGGCCAAAAGTATTCAGGCACCACTTCTCACTAATGGCTTTACTTACTGCAGTCATACCCATCACAAAAAGGCTCATAAATCATAAAGACACACAAATAACCATTGGCAATATAAGGAGTCAATGGTCCAGAGCTCTCAACAGTAACCCTGCCGGGCCATGACACAGACTCGCGTCACATGGATGCAAGTCTGCGTCCATTGAATTCTGGGAAACCGCCCTGCAACACTGCTAAATTTCATTTAGGAAAACAGTAAAACTATAGGCCAAAACCATCAAGTGCTACCATGAAACTTGTGAAGCTCACCCTAGCAAAAAAAAACCCTTATGAGCTAGTTCGGAAAAGTGTCCATATATGGTATTAGACACACAACAAAAACAGCAGCAAGAGAAAAACACCTTAATGTCAAAGATATTTTCTCAGAATAACACCAATTTTCCAGTTTAAAAAAGAAAAACTATTTAATTCAGCTAACTGTCCCCTCATTACCCCCTACACAGGCAAACATTAACATGCTATCATAATGTTGCCATGGTTACACCTCACAGGTATCATCTGATTGATATTAATGTTCCTGCTGATATTAGCGGAAAATATTTTCCATGAATGTTTCCTTAGAATCGAGTCGTACCAAGAACGGCTTCCTTAGGCAACGAGACAGCAGGACAGGATTCAGACTGCAAACTCTGCTCAATAATGTCCACCCTGCAAAAGAAAACCTTTCAATTAAATTAGAAAACTATTTAAATAACCTGAATACATTCTTCAAACCCTAGAGACATGTTTTTTGCTACAAGAAATATCACAGAGAAAAAAAAAAAAAGACTAGAAACAGACTTCGGGGATGCAGCCATCTAATTCTATGTTATGTTATTCTGTAAAAGTTTATAATGCAAACATAAGTGTGATGTTGCAGCTGGATGGCTTGTGGACTCTAGTGCAAACAGGATGAAACGCAAAGGCAAATAATCAGACACAAAAGCTTGCGAGATGCCACTTCCGAAAGGACGGCAGAAAGAAGGACGAGCGTGAAGGTCTGGAACACAAACATGTACAGGAATGCAACACAAACCGAGTGATCATATAAGAGCGAGTGCAACCACTCACAGATCAAACTTTTCAGATCAAAGGCGCTTCAAAAACAAGAGGACAGATACAGTGTGGCAAAAAAGTATTTAGTCAGCCACTGATTGTGCAAGTTCTCCTACTTAGAAAGATGAGAGAGGTCTGTAATTTTCATCATAAAAAAATCCAGGAAATCACATTGTTGGATTTTTAAAGAATTTAATTGTAAATTACGGTGGAAAATAAGTATTTGGTCAATAACAAAAGTTCAACTCAGTACTTTGTAACATAACCTTTGTTGGCAATGACAGAGGTCAAACGTTTCTTGTAAGTCTTCACCAGGTTGGCACACACTGTAGCTGGTATTTTGGCCCATTCCTCCATGCAGATCTCCTCTAGAGCAGTGATGTTTGGGGCAACACGGACTGTCAACTCTCTCCACAAATTTTCTATGGGGTTGAGGTCTGGAGACTGGCTAGGCCACTCCAGGACCTTGAAATGCTTTTTACGGAGCCACTCCTTTGTTGCCCGAGCGGTGTGTTTGGGATCATTGTCATGCTGGAAGACCCAGCCACGTTCCATCTTCAATGCTCTCACTGATGGAAGGGGGTTTTGGCTTAAAATCTCACGATACATGGCCCCGTTCATTCTTCCCTTAACACGGATCAGTCGTCCTGTCCCCTCTGCAGAAAAACAGCCATAAAGCATGATGTTTCCACCCCCATGCTTCACAGTAGGTATGGTGTTCTTGGGATGCAACTCAGCATTCGTCTTCCCTCAAACACGATGAGTTGAGTTTTTACCAAAATGTTTTATTTTGGTTTCATCTGACCACATGATATTCTCCCAATCCTCTTCTGGATCATCCATATGCTCTCTGGCAAAACTTCAGACGGGCCTGGACATGTACTGGCTTAAGCAGGGGGGCATGCCTGGCACTGCAGGATCCCTCTCAGCATAGTGTGTTACTGATGGTAGCCTTTGTTACTTTGATCCCAGCTCTCTGCAGGTCATTCATCAGGTCCCTCTGTGTAGTTCTGGGATTTTTGCTCACCGTTCTCATGATCATTTTGACCCCACAGGATGAAATCTTGGGTGGAGCCCCAGATCGAGGGAGATTATCAATGGACTTGTATGTCTTCCATAGGAGAACTTGCACAATCAGTGGCTGACTAAATACTTTTTTGCCTCACTGAACCTGACTGAACACAACTAAGAACAGAGTTCAGACGCACTCAGAGACAATGTCACGCAATAAATGAAACTAGATGCCATCTTAAATGTTTCTTTCCAAGGGGCTCAGAAAACATCGGAACGTCGACCCATTTAAAGCAACCAATTAACCTAGTAAATGTCTTGGAATGTGGAACCCACGCCACACAGGAAGAGCCCAAGGTTGGAATCAAACTGGGGATCTCTGGAACTGTGAGTATGACCTGTGCTTCCCCCAAAAAGGTAAAAGGAAGGGGAGAAGATAGCCAATGATGCCCATTACCACACACAGAAGCTCTATGCAACCAGGGCCTGAAAACAAAGGGGCAAAAGCGGATAATGGAGTGGGCAGAGGCTGGAACCAGAATGACTATTTAAAACAATAGCACACAAGCAACACGAGCTAAATGAGCGAGTCAAAGCACATCGGTGTTTCAACGTGATTATCAAACCAAGTCTGAAGTACAAGCTACTGCTCCCGCGTGCTGTCCCAAAGCACAAAAGCAGCACCAGTGACATCAGCAACCTCTGATATGTTCATGCTAAATGACACACCCTCAAACAAAGAGAGGTCAAAACAACAACTCAAAGGATCTGCGGATCGAGCCATAATAAGTACAGGTGTTTTGGTGCAGGCCACACAGACACAGCATTCCGCTCTCACTCTGGCTGCTGTAGAGCTGCCGTGTCCAGTATGTCCTTCATCTCCTCCACCGTGGGACTTTGGACCGAGCTGTCCGGGGTCATCACTACCACCACCTCCTCCATGTGGATGCTAACCTCGGAGGACGAGGTCATGTTGGGGTCCACTGCTGCATATGGACTCCTTCTTCTCTTAGAAATAAGCTGAAAAGTTCAAAATGACATGGCTATGAGTCAGGAAGGAGGATTTATGCCAACAAGTAGTTTTCATAAGCAGCTGATACACAGTGTTCAATCAGCTCAACAAGCGTTGGAGACACAACAGAGCCGTTCCAGACATAAACAAAGCATTTCTCATGTAAAGCATAGAGTACAAAGTTTTAACCCTGCAGTAAGATAAACTTTATTAGGTACACCTGTTCAGCTGCTTGGTAACAAACATCTAATCAGCCATCACGTAGCAGTAACTCAATGCTTTGAGGCATGCAGACATGGTCAAGATGATCTGCTTAGGTTCAAATCATGCCTCAGAATAGGGAAGGAATGGGGTTTAAGTGACTGAACGATTGAAGTGATTTTTGAACGCAGAAGGCGATGGACGTAAATTTTAGATTTTTTTCACTTAATGGTATCGGCCCGATATTAGAATTTTGGCCGATATTTATTATATATTTACATATGAATATTTCTTTGTTTTTCCTTATGGCTGTTGCTCATTAAGCAAAATCTGATGTTACTGAGTGTACAGTTCTGTACACAGTTCTATTGTTTCTTGGAGCTTCTCAATCTTAAACTTTCTCACACACATAACTGTTCTTGTTGCTGCCTGTAACAACTGAAGCCTAAAAAACATTCTTACCTTTTTAAAGGAAGGTTAGAAAATAATGGAATGAAGCCATTTTTCCATCGAGTGAACTGCACCTTATGTTTACAGTAATAGTCAAGTCTGATTTGTTTTATTTTGCTTATTATTGTTTTATTTTACTGCTAAAATGAATTACTGATCTAGTTTTAAACAACAGTTCATATATGGAGTATAACGTGAACGTTTTTTAAATGCAGAAAGGTTAAAATGATCGGTTTTAACATCGGTATCGGTCACAATAATGTGCTAAATATCAGAAATCGTATCGGCCCAAGAAATTCGGTGATCGGTGCATCCCTAGTTTTTTCCCCGTGGTTATTTGTCTGGTTGCCAAAACAGTCATACAGGTTGCAGAGCAAGAACACGGACTCTTCAAAAATGTTATCATTAATTTACGCAGCGTTTAATGGGGTGTCCAAAATGTTTGCAGGTGCGTACAGGTTAAGGTGACGGCATATTCCTGTTCATATTAACAGCATTCCATACAGTTCCCGGCAGTTAATATGGGATTTATATTGCTCTTGGCAGGACCTGAAATAAAACTTTTTTTCCCCTCACCGTTTGAGACCAACCGCAAAACGGGTTGAATATAAAGTATACGGAACACTGCTGACGTGCCTCTCTTCGTATTCTTGACTTTGTATTTTTTTTTGTTTTGTTTTGTTTTTCTAAACGTTATATACAGCTGCAGTGTCTTCGGAAAGATTTATTAGTTTCGGAGTACAAACAGTAGAAAAGTTACACCAAATACAGCTCTGTGTAACAGTGCTCCGTACAACACTCGTTACGTTGTGTACATTTAACGGATTTTTTTTTATTGAAGGCGTTTGCCAAGCTAACAAGCTAACTAAGGATGGCTTTCTGCCACAGCTAGTACAAATAACGACGTTATATACGCCAGCGGTTTGCGTTATAAGAATATTAAAGCAGCTGTGTGTACTTCGTATAACTTGGAATAACTATATTAATAAGACACTTACCTTTCAACGTTTGTTTAGGAAGCGATTAGCCGGTTGGGAGCATTGCGCATGCGCAAGACTTCAACAACAACGACGTTTTTCACCTGGTTCCTTCCGAGTCATGCTACATTCATTGGCTCCCTGATATTTTGTGAATCAGAGTTCCCTCGTTGTACTGAAACAACGATGACGATTATTATAAATACTTTATGCATATTAGAATTTTATACGATGTGCATCATACTGTATATTATATATATTATTATAAAACAAAGTCATTTAGAAAACGACACAAACGTTTTTACACATAAACGTAAAGAGTTTATAGAAGCGGCAAACTATCATTTGCGCAGCATGTGAAGGTAGCAACTCCACCAGCTGTGTATCCAGAAACACGGAGTGCACTACATAGTGCACTATTTAGGATGTTTAGACGGTTGTAAGTCAATTTTACAATATGTGGTAGAAGGGAGACATAATGAGCAGATCACTCATGAAAATCCAAACTTCATTGCGTGAGATTCATATATAAATAAATGATATGGCCTCTCCGTACTGTTCTTCTCCTTTTAGTGTATAGGGAGCGTGGTGCATTTGGGACACAGTCTTGGACTCTCCTGTGGCGCTATCTTTGCTACGCTACATTGCAATCTGAGTTCTGATTCACTGCTCAGATTAGTTTAGTTAGTTTGTTGATCAGTGATCGTGTATCAAAAATGTTCTTTATCAGAGTCAGTACTTGTATTCCCAAATATATTCCTGTGGCGGACCAAAAAACATCCAAATGATAAGTTATGTACAATATAAAGTATAGTCAGTACAAATGATAAATCACACATGCAGTTTCTTACAGATGTATCTAATAAATGGTTTTCGGTAACTGTGGTTGATCTATGAATTCTTTATGCTAACTTGGCCATTTGTGTCGTGTGTTAAGTCTTGGGTAACTTCCAGAATACCCCCCCTTCCCCCCCATGGATGCCCAACCCTTCCAGGAGGCAAAGGGGTTGAATCTGCGGACAACTGCAGCACTGAAGCTCCTAAATTAAATTGGCCTAGATAAATATGGTAGTCTGTGCACCTGAGGCACAGTATACACACATTATCCTATCTAAAACTACACCAAGTCAAATCCAGTTTACTTGTATAGCACTTCTTACAATGGAGCATTGTCTCAAAGCAGCTTTACTACCATCTAGGGCCACAACCCTAACTGAGAAAGCCTATGGTGACAGTGGCATGGACAAAACTCCCCAAATATTACAAGGAAGAAACCTTGGGACGACCAAGAATCAAACAGGAACCCAACCTCGTTGGTCACCACTGGTCTACACAGGACTTGAATTAAGTACTGAGACTGGTAATAATTGAATATATACTACATAGCCAAAAGATTTTTGAAGCCCAAAACTGTGGTCATTAGTATGAGTTTGCCTCCCTTTGCTGCTCCACCAGTGGTCAATCTTCTGAGAAGGTCTTCCAGTCCAGCAGAGCAGAAACTTGAGGAAATTTGTAAGCTGACTTGGACTTTACATGGGTCAGACAATACATGAATATTTATAATAACTGTCAAATTGAACTGACATCAGAAGTTGCATGAACTTCAGCAAGACTGGTTCGCACGTTATCAAGTGCAGTATGGTTTCAATTTCAATATCTATACTGTATATGAACATCTCATCATATTTATCAAAAGGTCACAAAAATAAAACCCAAATAAATCACGTTTTCCACAGACACCACATTTGGTTTTATATTATTTATTTGTAAAGAGGACAAACTACAAAGATGGTGGCTTGGTTATTGCTAATCAAAAACAGAACCCAAATTGAACCTTCCTGCTAAGTAAACAACTCAATCAAGCCTGCTTCATTCTGATCGAGCCACGGTATGTGATTTGGTACAGAAACATTGCATTGTGAAAACAGGGCACAACCAGAATGATCACATAATTGAAATGGTTTGGTGTGGTCCTTCCTCCACTGTTGTTGGTCAGAGGTGAAAAGAGCACTGGCTGTTTGGTCACTTCTCCACAGTCCATCTTGGAACAGAAAAAGGGACATGTTAGTGCAAAATGAAAGAAAATAATTACGTGTACTGAAAACACTTCAGATGGAAGAAGATCCCAGTCTGTTCCCATAGACAGTGTGGACCAAAAGTCTGAGAACGCTAGTAAAAATGCTTGTTTGGATCTTTTTGGAGAAATTATACCGCAGCAGGATAATGACCCAAAACGCACTTCAAAGCTTTGCAACAACTACTTGAAGACCAAAGATCAAGGAGTGCTGACTGGTGTTGAGTTTAGTCCAGGCACCTGACCTAAGGCCATCGAGCATTTATGGAGGCACTTGGAAGAAAGTGAAAGCCAAGCATTCAGTAAGATCAACAACATGCTCATGCTTAGACAGCATGAATAATCAGGCTTGGCACAGACTTTGTGGAGTCCATGGCAGCTCCAGAGCACACTGTCACTAATGAATTATGACAGTTACCAAGGGAATCTTTTCTCAAAGACTTTTTCCACTCATTGTTATGCTGGTTATACAATTGGTTATGAAAATGCAGAATAGAAGCAATTTCACTAGCGGTCTCAGACTTTTGGTCCTCATTACATACTATACAGAGGACTTTATTTACAACACATTACACACTGCCTGGCCAAACAAGGTCAAACACTCTAATATTCCGTTAGACCGCCTTTAGCTTTGATTACAGCACACATTCGCTGTGGCATAATTTCCACAAGCTTCTGCAATGTCACAACATTTATTTCTGCCCATTGCATTTATGTTTCCCCAAGATCTTTTATTGATGATGGGAGATTTGTTACACTGTGCAAAGTCTTCTCCAGCACATCCCAAAGATTCTTAATGGAGTTCAGGTCTGGACTCTGTGGTGGCCAATCCATGTGTGAAAATGATGGCTCATGCTCCCTGATCCACTCTTTCACAATCTGACTTCTGAAACAGATGAACATCTTTTCCACGACCACAGGATGTGTCTTTCAACATGGTTGCTTAACAAATGAGAAGCTACTCACTGCATCAGTTAGGGTTCAAAAACTTGTTGTTAGCTGAAACAATCACCAATGCAGTCATTATCCAATGGGAGGCTCTTTTTTTAAATTATTTGATTAGTTAAATGCAGGTGGTGAACTTTTTTTGGCCAGGCAGTGTATTTTTAGCACAACTAACATATGCCAGTTTGACACTGCTGGGATTTGACCCTCCATATTTTGGTCAAAGGTCCACTACTTTAACCAACGTGCCACGAATGTCAATGTCAAATTCAATGAGCATAACTGCAATTAAACAAAAGTCTGTACAACAACTTACACCATAATCCACATTAAAGGATTCCTCTCAACCCACGAAGTTGATGACGACGAGATGGAGCACAGTGTGGGCAAACAGGAAGTCTGCAAAGGCTCTTTCGGGTGAGATGGACAAGAACTCAGCTTTGTTCTGAGGATTGATCTGGATTCTCAGGCAAACTAGCAGAGAGGAATAAGACAATAAAACAAGGTTAAAACCTTCATATGTATAATATTCTAAGCCAAGAACATCTGTTGATTACTACAGGAATGTTGCATGTCATTAAACCAAGTATCTCTGCACCCTGTGTTAGTATTAGTTTTTTTCCCATTCATTCAGAAGAGCATTTGTGATGTCAGACACCTTTCCAGTTCATCCCAAAGGTGTTCGGGATCTGTGAATGCCAGTCATGTTCTTCCACATCACACACACCCAACCATTCCTTTATGGACAGTAACACATATAAACTGCTCCAGAGTCCAGTGGCGGCATGCTTTACACCACCCCATCTGACGCTTGTCATTAGTGATGAAAGGTTTGCATACAGACATGTAACACATAGTGTGTTGTTAACCGATAGAATCTGTTTGTGGGATGTTTCCATTTGCTGTAATGACATCCTCTTGATCTCAGTCAAAAAAGCTCAGCTCTGGTAACGAAAAGCTGCTGGTCTGGAAATGTGACCTCCTGAAGCACTGTAGCCACTACAGCTGTGGTCCTCTACTGAGCTGAGATAGACCTTCGGCTAATTCAGCACACCACTTGGAAGACCTTTTGTATCACCCTTAGAAACTGATAACATTAGAAAAATGCTACCTGTGCTCAAGATGTGCTATACTGCTCAAGGAGATCAGTAAGAAGCGCCGAAACCAACAGCTCTTCTTTATCAATTAACAGCTCTTTATTATCAAAGCCAGGTAGCCAGTGCATGTTAAATAAACATTGGGTAATATCATAGGAATCCATTTTCTTAGCTAGAACGCGAACTGGAGCGTTTCAGACCAATAATGCAGCGTTCAAGTGATCATGCAGCGTTCACAGAGCAGATAGCGGATAAAAATACATGGATTAGAAACAGAAAATCCGCCAATTCTGTTATGTTTTGGATCATCGTAAGGGACATTGTGTGCAATGGAGTTTTTATGTGCATGAACGTTGCCGTAGATACTAAAATATTCACTATTCGTTGCACTTAAAAAAGTGGGCCTTGAGCACTTGAAACAGCACAAGCTAACCAGTGCTAATCGATTGCGAGCTTTTAAAACGGCGTCCGCTTTGCACGACTGCAATCGCCAGTACTATAATGTCTCACTATAGTTAAGCACTAAATGCCGTAACCATCACCAGATCTCACCAGCGAGGATGAACGATCCGACACATGAGATGAATCCGGACAGAAAGCTGTTGAAGGGAAATGTTCCCACCAGCAGGCAGTACAGGAACTGAAAGGCTCCGGTCAGCAGGATGTACAGCAAATACGCGTCCACCACTTTTAATTTAGTGGAGGTGCTGCTTGAGTATCCTTCTATAAACTTAGAAATCACCGCGATCACCGAATTCGCCATTTTTGATTACTGCAGCCGGCTAACACCGAAGCCAAACCTGACGTGTCCCGTTATACCCCGCGCATGCGCACTATTAGTACACAAGCTTGAGAAACTCTTGTGCTTGTGTTATTGCAGCATATTATATTGTTAATCGGTGAATAAGAACACGACCTTCCATGGGGAACACAATTCCCTGCCTGCTTGCCTACACACCACAAACACTATACTTTGGCAGTGTTTTAAGGGCCTTTGTTTTCTTCCTCAAAACAAAACTCAACCCCCCATGATTCCACACAGAGCGATGCCGCGTAGACCCGCCCACCGTCAACTGGTTATGCTTAAAGATGGCAAAGTACAAGACGAATGGAAAGTTAATTCGTTCGTTCAGTTAGTTTACTATCCGCTTGACCAATCTATCGTAGGGCACACACACACACACACACACACACACACACACACACACATTAATGGTATATAATAGGGTATAGAGACACCTATATAATATACTGCATATGATTCACATAGAACAACTTATTGATTTATTTGAGATTTATTTGAGATCATATGAGTTTGGAAGCAAAAGAGGTGTAGCCTACATATGTGCCAGAATGGGGGGCTCCAAATCTACAGAAGGGGGCACTGCAGAAAAAAAGTTTGAAAACATGCCTTACAGTGTTATGCACTAATGAACATCAAATTTGTGAATATTGAACATCAGTAGCTCTTTTATATGTTGGAATATAGCTATTTTCGTCTCTTGGAGTCAATCAATTTCCAACACATCATGGGAGTTTGCTTACAGGCCTACTTCAAACTTTCTGGAATCGGACAGTGATTGTGATTATATATTATATTATTATGTTATATATTATATACCTACCACATATAACTACCACAGTTAGTTCCGCAATCTGATTGGCTAAGAGAAAATGCAGCAGGATAACGGCATGCTAACCGACAAAAGTATTACTCCGCTGCATACACACATAACCTAGCAAAGATGCCCGACCTAAAAAGCAGCCAATTTATAATGACACAAGTAAAACACTGCCAAAATGAAAGCTATAATTAGTTTATAAACTATATTGGTTTTGAAAACGATTTAAATTTGAAAGATGAAGCTATTAATGACCAACCTGAGCCAAAGGTTTATCACCTTTAGGATTTGGAAGCGATGGAAAAGCCAAACGAAGTCAGTCCTTTAAATCAAACGTCTTAATGGATTCACAGCTCGACTGAAGAGCAACGAGACTGAAGATCAATTTTAGTTCCATCAACAAAAATGCTGAATCAGCTTCATCCCTCACAAAGACGTCCTTTGCTGGAGTTAAACTCTGAGTCTTTCATTAAACACCATCTGCAGCTGATCAGAGCTTCATTCATCTGACAGGTTTGTTATCTGTAAGTCCAGCTCTAACCCAGAGAAGCTGCTGATGCTCTGTAACTCTGCCCTTACATTTCTGACTGATAAGATTACTATTAAGAGCTTCATCATGCAAATTTATAATCACTAATCAAACGGGATCCTAGACTTTGGTTAGAACACCGGGATCTCACTCCGATTTGGTTCAGTTGGTAGAATAGTGGATCTTAGTAACAGCCTGCTTTATAAACCTGCACCATTTTATTTGCTGAATGTAAATAAACTTTACTTTTAATGAATTGAAACTTACCAATCGATATATTTGTGTTTATTGTCTGTATAATAAACAGTTACTAGTAATTCTGTTCCTTGACTTTAATGACTGAAGGGCTTAGCCACGGGGGAACGATAGAAAGGAACTATTTTACCTCGCGGAAGGGTGATAAACAAATCGTTTTTTTTTGGGTCCTCTTTATCTTAAAATCTAACAATAAATGGCGATAACGGAACTGTGGTATAATCACAATAATACACTGGAGGTCGTGTTGCTGCCTTGTGCCTACGAACGCATTACACCCGTGCCAATATGTCACGTTAAAGCACTTCCTCTCGTGTTATTGCTTAAATATATTATATTGTATGTATTACGTTATTATTACATGGTTATTAATTGATCTAAACATGTAGATCCACCTAAAATGTAGATTACTTGAGTTCAAGCATTGAAAATCAGTCTTTAGAATCGATTCAACACCTTGAATCTGATTCGGCTTAAACTGGATTTTCAGGAATTTTCAACGGACGCTCCTTACTTTGAAAGAAAAGCAAAGTGAAACACAAAATACGCAAGATGTCTAAACGCATTATTGCTATATTATGTTACATTAGAGTGTTCTGAGGAATGAGTCTCTAATTTTGGAATATTAATATGTTTAAAACTTTTTATTGTTTTTGACACTCTTATTGTTTTGAATCAACTCGGAGTCGACTCTCTCGATTCCCTCCGATAGACTTGAAGTGTATGGAATCGGAAAGTGCTGGTGTTAGTTTGGTTTCAGGCTCGATTTTAAGACTGATTAAACTGTTCTTTCTGGATTAGAACTCATTCTTAGCTTTCACTCAGGGACCGTTTGTAAAGACATGAAGGAGCCGAGGCAGAGTTGAATGTGGTAGCTGAAAGAAGTGAACAGTTCGTTGGTTATTTTGCAAACTTCCTGTGTCAAACGGTCCATGTGCCGATCAGCTGATTCAGAGCTGTTATAAAAGAACAGGGGACCTGAGTTATTTCCGTTTGTTTGCAAACATAACGTAAGACTTTTTCATGCAGACGATTTGGCTTCGGCTGTCTGTTTATTGACATGCATGACGAGAGCGATGGAAAGTAAGTTCAGGACGTCATTTCACTTGGATCTTTCTTAACTCCACTGGACTGCATTTCAATATGGCTTTATTTATATTTCTTTACATCTCAATATGGCAGCTTGCTGTATGTTTATTAGTGCGTTATGCTTACTATAGTTCATACCAGTGGCGTGTGTGTTTAGGGTATTTTCTCAGTAATTTGAGTGGTGTATTTAGGACCTGCTACAGTAACATTGCGTGTGTCTTTGTACCTCATACCTCTAGACCCCTCTGGTCAAAACGTCCCTGCCCACAACATTTGCACGAATGTATGCATAAAAACTTTGCATTACCTTTAAGTTTGTCGTTTGACCAGGGCTGCCCAAACCTTTGCATAAGTACCATTATAACATACACCATGCTTTATTGTCAGTTGGGCTATATGGTTGTTGGCAGAAGAACAGTGACATGTTTGTGCCTATCTATCTATTTTGTCCATCATCAGATTGTCACGGTGGTCTTGGTGGTCCTGGCGTCCTACCTCTCTTACCCACCTGAGGAATACTGAGACAAAAATCCTAGATCGTAAGTAATAGTATATTCACTCATCGCTAATGGTAATAGTGTTTAGCCCATCCTACTTAAGGTGTGATGTGTTCTGTGTGTTCACATGCTTTTCTGCTAACAAAATAAGTTTTATAGAGTGGTAATCTGAAACAGCGTAGCCTTGGTGTCATTCAGAATTCATTGTCCATCCCACACATGCCATCCATGCAGCAAAATGGGTTCAAACCATGACACTACCACCACCATGTTTCACAGATGGGATAAGATTAAGCTGGAAAGACTATGACAAACTAAATTACAATTTGCTGTCAAAATGAACACTGTTGGGCTCCTTTGTGAAAAAATTGCTCTGCGAGTGACCTTTGTTGGTCGACCAATCCTGGACAGGCGTTCAATGAGTGTATGTCTGTAGTTACGCACTTTTTGTTATTACTTTCCCTTGTGTTTTTAAATTAGTTTGTGTTTTTAAAGTAGCATTCCCTTAGTCGTACTACAGCCCTCTCTCTCTCTCTCTCACCCATACAGGCGTACAGAATGATCTGTGGGCTCGCTTTGTGTCACTGCCAACTCAGGACCGAATCTGGACTGTCACGGTCACGCATAAAAGTTTCAGGGATGCTCCCAAACCACGTAGGGTACTTTCTTTATTATCATTGGTTTTGCCAGGGGAATTGGTCTATCGTACGTTTTTCTGTCATTGCAGCTTCACAGACTCCGCTCGTGATGGTGCACGGTTTTGGAGGAGGTGTCGGGCTGTGGATTAGGAATTTGGACCCACTGTGTCGATCGCGGCCCGTCTTCGCGTTCGACCTGCTGGGATTCGGGCGCAGCTCTCACCCTCGCTTCCCTCTCGACCCCGCCAAGGCAGAGCAGCAGTCAGTCATTTCTATAGAACACTGGAGACAGGCACTGGGTCTGCAACGAATGATCCTATTGGGCCACAGCTTAGGGGGTTACCTGGCAACATCCTACGCCATACAGTATCCCGAAAGGTGCTTACAAACATTGTGTGTAGTAATGTTCATCTTAGTGCTTTGCGGCCAAAAGTGTGTCAACACCCTCCAGATTTCTGGATTTGACTAATTGTGGCAGAATTGTTTATTTATGTCGCGCCTTCTGTGTAGTGACTTTTTGTTTAAACACATTTTTCTCACACTTCCAAGTGTCTGTAATGGCTCCATGTGGTTTGGTGGTTAACCACAGGAGAAACAGAAAGGGTAAATGCCGCAAAGCAATGTTAAAGACACTTTAAACTGAGACTGACTGGCACAGAAATCGCCTCTCCTTCTCTGGACATGACGTCTCCTTGTCCTGTGGGACTGACTCGTCTCTTTCTCATATAGGATGAGTAAAGCCATCTCTAAGGGACTGACTGTCTTCCTTTTTGCTTCCATCTATATGGGATGGATTCATCTCCGTCCCTGGGACCGACTTGCCACCTTCTCTGGAACAAACTCATCCCCTCTCTGAAACCGACTTGCCAGCTTTCGTGTGATCAGCTCGCCTCCTTCTGTGGGACTGATCCACCTCCTTTTTGCCTCCAGCTCTATGGGACCAAGCCACCTCTTTCCCTGAGACCAAATCATCTCCTTCTCTGGAACCGACTCCCCTCTATCCTGCCCCCATCTCTATGGGGCTGACTCTCCTTCTTGCCCAGTTTCTTCAGGACTAACTCACCTCCTTCTCTGGAACTGACACGCCTCCTTCTGTGGGACTGACAATGTCTCTTTCTCACCTACATCTCTATGAGATTGCTTCACCTCCGTCTCTGGGTCTGACTTGCTTCCGTTTGCCTCCATCTCTGGGGGACTACTTGCCTCTTTCCATGGGACTGAGACATCTCTTTCTCTGGAACCGACTCGTCTCCTTCTCGCCTTGGATGGGACAGACTCGCCTCCTTCCTGCCTCCATCTTTATGGGACTGTATCACCTCTTTCTAGCCTCTATCTCTATGGGACTGACTCTCCTTCTTGCCCAATTTCTTCAGGACTAACTCACCTCCTTCTCTGGAACTGACACGCCTCCTTCTGTAGGACTGACCTGTCTCTTTCTCACCTCCATCTCTTGATCTCTGGGCCTTGATTGCCTCCGTTTGCCTCCATCTCTGTGGGAGTACTTGCCTCCATCCCTGGGACTGAGGCATCTCTTTCTTTGGGACCAATTTGTCCCTTCTCTGGAACCGACTCACTCCTTCTCATCTTGTATGGGACAGACTAACCTCCTTCCTGCCTCCATTTCTATGGGACTTGATCACTTCCTTCTCTGGGATTGACTCGCCTCCTTCTTGCCTCCATCTCTATGGGACTGATTCGCTTCATTCTTGCCTCCATCTCTATGGGACTGACTCGCCTCCTTCTTGCCTCCATCTCTATGGGACTGATTCGCCTCATTCTTGCGTCACATCTTTCTGTAGAACCAATTTGTCTTAGTCTCACCTCCTGCTCTATGGGACAGACTCGCCTCCTACTCCGATACACCTATTACACCGATACACTTATTTTTCTTGGACTGACTCACCTCCTACTTGCTTCCATCAATATGGACTGACTCGGCTCCTTCTTGCCTCCAACTCTATCATATCATATGCAGACAGAAAGATCTGAATGTAGACTTGCAGATTAATTCAGTTATTATTGTCTGACTGCTACACTGGTGCAACCATAACATAAATATTAAGACAGTTTAAATGGAGGCAGGTTATTCCATCATAAAAACGCTTTCTGTTATGTACCTTGCTTATCTTTGTCCCTGCTCTTTCAGAGTTCGTCACCTGATTCTGGTGGACCCATGGGGTTTCGCACCCATGCCAGCAGAGGGAGTAACAGGCTTAGGATGCCCACGCTGGATGGAGAAGATCATCTCTGTGGCGTCTTTCTTTAACCCTTTGGCAGTCGTCAGAGCTGCTGGGCCATGGGGTAAGAGGAGTATGGAGTCTGCTTCATTCGTGGAACCCATGAAACAGCGATGTGTTGTCCATACGCATTTACAAGACTAGTGGGTAAAAAAGAGTAGTAATAAGTGATTGGGCACATAAGTTAATTACTTTTTTAGTATTATTTGATGAGATGGTACTAAAATAGATCCAGCCAGAAGCACCACCAGGACTCTAACCCGGGTCACTGCTGTGATGGGCTAATGTCTTAGACGATATTTACTGAAATCCCAGTCACTCTATGACCATTAAGTATAAAAGGAATAAGAGAGCTCTCTTGATTTGTAGGTCCAAAGCTAATCAGTCGTGTTCGGCCAGATTTCAAGAAGAACTTTGATGAGCTTTTTGAGGACAATACCATCATGGAATACATCTATCACTGCAATGCCCAGACTCCCAGGTACACCTCAGTATGATACAACAGTTACTGCAGGCTGTATCCTACTACTTCAGTATCGAGCTTTAGTTTCTTTTAGTTCCAGTTCCTTTTCATGCCATCTTCGTGACTTGTTCTCTCGTTCTCTTAGTGGGGAGGTTGGCTTTAGAGCCATGGCTGTTTCTTTGCTCTGGGCAAAAAGGCCAATGCTGGACAGAGTTCACCTCTTGCCCCCTGAAGTGCCGGTGACCCTGGTGTATGGGGGCAGTTCATGGATGGACAGCGCGACAGGAGAGAAAGTGGCCCGGCTCCGGCCAAACAGCTACACTCACACAGTGGTACGAGATACGCAGACAGAATCGATCATGTCGAGAGACAGCAGAGAGGCCTGCGGCCGGTAGAAACACTTTAGATTTGCATATCGCTGAAGAATAAATCTGTATCCCAGCCTTGATGTTAATGTGTAAAATAATATGCAAATGCGCTGCAGTCTTATGTAACAACGCAAAACTTTTGTGCACCTCTGGCCATATTACATGGACTTAACAGAAATAAACAGAAGTTACCCTCTGCTGGGAATGAACTTAAACCGGTCAGATGTAATGCACTGATACTGTTTGTTGACTAAATTTGCTGAACATATCGGGAAAGCATGAACCAGGGATACAAGGCTTGTTCGGATCAAGTCCAAGTCCGTGTGTACGATTCGATTGTAGTGCATCCTGTAACACTTCAAGCTTCTAACGGTGTCGTGCGTATTTAAGTATTTATGGCGAAAAGGGGGAATCATTCAAGAACTTGCCAACTGTTAAGCATGGCGATGGTTCTGGTACGAAATATTGTCCAGATCGATAGGAGAACACATTCCACTAAATATCAACAAATCCTGGAAACCTACAAGACTTTGGGTGACCAACACAGTTCATAAAAAATCTCAAACACTGAAAGGTTCGAGGTTTATTTGCTCTTTTAATTTGATGTTATTGAATCCTCACATGAACAGTGAGTATAGATCACTTGTCTGTAATATCTAGTAATTTGTGTAATATTGTTTTATTTTTGTACTTGATCTCCTGCCGTTCAAACTAAAAGCGTCTGCACTGACTGGTGCAGGATAGTGAAGGAAACACACAACGTTTTTAATTACCTATTGATGTTTCATAGCATTAAAGTTGTTTTTGAAGTCCCTCACGAGCCCTGACCCAGCCCTGTGCTTGCATCTCATTCGCGACTTGGACTGATTGTTGAGATGTGAGAGGAATTTTTTAGTTCATAGTGCTTAAAATGGAAAAACAGACAAATGAACCGACACTGAAGTCCAGGTAGGGCTTGACAATTAATCGAAAATGAATCAAAACCAACATTCAGAACGATTAACTGACGTAATTTTGCCCATGTCAATTATTTAGATTTTGTCTTTTTTTAAATTCTGTTAACTTTTTTTTAAGTGTCTTTAAACATTCCACACTGTGTGTTTACAAATGCTACACAATATGAAAACTAAAATGGAAAGAAATAACCGATGCCACATATCAAAGAATTTCAGTTGGTTGAAATATTCATTTACATTTACAGCATTTAGCAGACGCCCTTATCCAGAGCGTCTTACAGTTGATTCAGTCTTATAATCCAAGCAATTGTGGGTTAAGGGCCTTGCTCAAGGACCCAACAGTGGCAGCTTGGCAGAGGTGGGATTTGAACCCTGGACCTTCTGGTCCATAGTCCAGTACCTTAACCGCTAGGCTATATATCTATTTAGTACCTTAACCGCTAGTTATTTTAAAATCACAATGATATGCAGTCTTTCATTTGAAAAAATATTCCAGTGCATATTTATAGTACAAACCTTGTCAAGGAAAAACAACAAAAAACCCAAAATAATTGTTCATTAATCGTTATCGAGGTAAAATGTTTAAAAAAATTGTGATATTGATTTGAGGTCATATCGCCCAGCGCTAAGACTCAGGCTATACATATAGATATAGATATAGATATATATACGTGTATGAAGCTTATTTGGTCAAAAAAGTTGGTCTTCTTTCCCCGAAAACTGATGTTGTCAGCCAAATATTTTCAGTGCCAGAGCAGTGTACTGAAGTGCTGCACCACTGCACGTTAGATTGTGGTACGAGTTACATTTCTCTCTCTTACTTTCATTTCCTCTCAGGTGGTGGAAGGAGCTCCTCACCATGTTTACGCTGATAAGCCTGAAGCCTTCAATGCTGTGGTGCAGAGCATCTGTGATGCAGTGGATTAACCATGATCTGCTTTAGCAGTTTTAAGCTGTAGTGGTCTGATCCAAAGGTATACCTGATCGTCCTTTATTTTGATTGAGCTCTTCGTCTGGCCTTAAATGTAGTTAATAGGATGGAAGTTAACCGATTGAGGCAAATCTGAACGATTATATGTACTCCTAAACATATGTACTAAACGTGTGTAATAGCGTGAAATACCTCCACGAATTCTGAGGAGGATTTCCTGTAGACTGGGATTTTTGCCTCTGCTGGTAGAGTGGTGCTGGTAGAGTGGTGCTGGTGCTTCAGTGCGCCTGCAAATTTGGCTAGTTGATTAACACTAGGGCCTTGGGCACGCCCAAATCAATTCATTCATTATTATCTGCTTTGGACCCATTTTCCACACATTCACTGCACTGTACCACCTCTTCTCAGTCTATGAATCTCGTCACACACCTCACAGCCTGCATTAACTACCTTTTTAAACACACAAGGTGACTAATTTTTTGTCCGGTGAGTATATTATATGTTTGTCGGAATCATTTTAAGCGTTTTCCAAATGATGTTATGTATTAGGGGTGTAAAGATGCACTCTGTTCACGAGGCGATATGAGTTCACAAATCGATTAGTGATTTTACATTCAAAAGAAGGCATTCCTTTTTTATTTCTGAAGTGTAAACATTGCAGAACAATAGTCATTTATAAGATTTTAAACCAAAACAAACTCGCAATTAAAAAAACCTGCAATTAAAATACTTTTAATGACTAGAAATATAAAATAGTTCTATCCTAAGTTGAAAATCACAGGATACAAACTGCGCCCTCTGGTGTTCAAAAATGCAACTGCATAAGATGTCATAAACAGAATGCCTCCAACATTCAAATAATAACCAACATGATTTTTTAAAATCAGATTCTTTAGTATCTGAGCTGTTAGTTGGAGCCGTTCAGTCAGGATCTGAGAATGAATTAGATTCATTGTGTCTTCTGATTAGGCCTTAATCAAAATCAGGAGTACACTACTTCAGAGATTAATACACTCTCTGACGCCACAGCCATGGACTCCTTTAAAGATCCGAAAGCTGAATGAATCTCCCAACGCAGAACCAATATGGAAAAATATCTAAACATTCCCTGCCAGTAGATCCATTAGGCTTGGGTTGATGATGAAATTTGGACAAATGAAGAATTATCACCAGACATCACTATGATGAAAATTCAGCTAGGAAGAACCACGTCACCATTACACTCCTGCATTATAATTTCTAATGGTTACATAATAACCATGTAGGCTAATTATCATCTGGGATAGCTTCTAATATGACTTCATTACTTATTAAGATATCTATATTTATTGAACTCATTAACAGAGACATGCAGTATTTTACTTATACTGAAACATCGGGATAACAAACTAATGCCAGTTTCCTTCTGTCAACATATTCTTGTAACCCTAACCTGGTGCCTTGTCTGTTTTAATGCATGTTACTTTATCTTCATTCATCTTCTACTCTCATAGTACAGAGTGTAGTCCCTCAGCACAGACGCCATGGAACATTGTTAACTTCAAGAGCTTCAGGGTTCCCATTCGGTTGAAACCTAAAGATTGCCAAGGAAGGTTACCGAGGTTTTTTTTAACAAGTGCGTTATCTTTAATCTTTTATTTGCATATCCCTGCATTTATTGCCAGACTACAAATCTACGTTCTTTCCGAGTGTTTAAAGTTTGTATATATGTAGATAATTACTTGGTGTGTTGTTTGTATAATGGATAACAAGTGTTAATCTTTACTATGGAATTAAATGATAAAAACGAAATAATCTCATCATAATTATTTGACATAATACTAACCAGAGAGTACAATGAATATATAGTGATGTGTCAGCGCTGCATTAGTGTGGGTCCGATCGCATCATCGATATCAGAAGAGTGGAAGTAACAAAGTATTATTTATTGTATTGTTTAAAAAGCACAAAAACACATTGCACATACATTGAAAATATTACAGTTATGGTCCCAAAATCACTGGAGTTTTCCATTAAGCTTATATTGGATTACACATTCAGTACATTCCTTACCAAACTATAGCACATATACAAATAGCCCTTTGTATAAATAGATTACCGGTTAATTAAATAAATTACATGATAATAGGTAAGAAGTTAAATCAAATACTGTAAGAGAAATGAAGAACAGGTGCATGATTATAAATGACACACAGTGTCAGTATTTTATAATGACCTAAAAAATGTACGTGTGGTTTTTTTGTGCATGTTTCTGCGATCCGCTGTCACACAGTACTGAGCAATGCGAGGAAGGTAGTGTCTGAAATTATTTGCCAAATCTAACAGTATGTAGGCTGTAGTGACTGAGGGAGCATTTGGGGCTCCACTTATAAGGGGAAGCTGCGAAAGTGTGACTAAAGGCATAAAACAGCAATTCATTTTGACAAATTTTATATATAGATATACAAACACATGACTGTTATGAAGTTATGACCATCACCCTTCTACACTCCTGGGCAAAAATGGGCCAAACATTAAGCTTTTAATGGTCTCAAAAGCAAAGAAATGGTCAGGACATTAGCAATTACATAAAAAATGAGATAAAACATCTTAGTGTGCGATAGCCTTTGGTGAAACAGTGACTGCTGTACCTTTAGGGTCTTGTAAATTTCAGAATAGCTGCAATTGTTCATGAGCACATTTTAGGGTGGCACAGGTTTCAGGAGTTCATTTTCTTAGTTCTTGCTAATTTTCTGACCAATGACTTGTTGTTAGGACCATTAAAATATTAATATTTTGCTATTTTAGGTTTTTTGCCTGGGAGTGCACACTGGGTTGTGTTCAGTCTTGTGCAAAAGTTTGGGTACACCTGGATATAGGTGTGTCTAATCCCCCTCTTTTTGTCGTTTTTTTATACAGAAGTTTGTCTCTGATGAGCTAAAAAAATTTACAACCTTACAAAGTACATGTTTTAAATAATATTTGCACATCGAAAACACAGTAGTCCCTTGCCTCGCAAAGGGTATGATGAAGTTGATGGCTTTGTGGCTCACATGCTCAGCATTACTGGAAGTTTGTCCGATGTTCTTCCTTCACAAGTGTGGGAATGAAAATCCACATGAAAATGTCATTTGTTGTTCAAAAAATGTGTAGCCCCTGGACATATAACATGTTTTTTCAAGTAAAAAGAAATGAACTTGAAGTATGAACAAGCCTAAAAGTGACATCTTGACAAATTGTACTGAAAATATTTGAATATTTGTTGGGAAGATAACATTTCATTTGGCTTGTGCAAAAGGTACCAGGAATATCCAGATCTCAGAACAGTTGCTTTTTCATTGATACTTTATCACTGCCTTATTTTTGGTCCGGAGTTGAGGGCTCGATTTGAGCTGTTTCTTCAATTCTCCTTGACAGTGATGTCAGCAACTCCGTGAACTTGTGTGAGCTGCTGACAGTCCAGAGCGGCGAGAAGCTTCCGCGGCCCAGGCAGGTTAGGAATAAATGGCTCAGTCAAAGTGACTGTTGCTAGTTTGGCCACGTCACTGTGCAACAAAGAGAGAGTGTGACCGTAAGTACTGCAAAATCAGGCACGGCAGTTCTTTTGACTCAGAGATACAGCGCCATGGATTGGTCTACGTTTAGTTACAGGTCAGATATGTTCAGTGAACGCTTACCCATAGGAGACCTCTCGGATGTTCTGCAAACCCAGGCCCTCGATGCGGAACTTCACGCTCTTCAGCACGCGCGGCAACGGGTTCTTAAATGTGATTTTAGCTGTCATCTCTTTCCCCACCACAGCCTCACCTACAGGCTGTAAGATAGAATTGCATTTAGAATGCTACTGGATCAAGCAGTATTATCATCCATGTTGAGTACTGTGCAAAAGTCTTAGGCCGGCATTAAATTTGTTGTGTTAGCAATGGGATAATGACCATATACAACATATTGTCGCTGATTGGACCCAAAAATTAAAAACTTGGATTCATAACTATATAATACTCTTTTCCACTGATCTTCATTCCAATCTTTCTGAGCATTAGCATATCTTAGCCTTTTCACCCTGTTACAAAATGGTTTCTCGGATGCTACCCTTCCTGATCAAGCCTATATAAATACTATATCGCCTGTTTTTTTCTGACTTTCCAGTTTTTTAATATTGCATACAATTTTCTTGTATTTTCTGGTTGTATTCTAATAAGACAAATAATTCTATATGGTCATTATACCATTGCTAAAACAATGGTATATCTAATCTAATGGTGGCCTAAGACTTTTGCACAGTACTGTATATTTAAAAAACGTAACGCACTCTCTCAGTGGAGTGTCCGGCACGGAATGAAAGGGGAATTGGGCAAATTGGGGAAAGAAATGGGTAAAAACCCTATTGTATTACTCACAGTGATGAGGAGGTCTGGAGTACGTAGGCGGAAGTTAAACTGGGTGGCCAGAACCTGCTGGGTCTCGCTGACTCGTCCAGAAATGGTGAGCATCAGCGCCGCTTGGTCCATCAGTTGGTCCTTATAGTGATCGTACAGCAATGTCCACTCCAGTGTCTGGACTATAGACAAATCAAGAAACATGCAGAGATGGTAAAGGTAGTGTAGATGGGAGATTCTTCAATTGAGGGGGGCTTTTTCTCCCATCTTAAATTGTTAAACCTATCTTAAAGTTTATTTCATTATTTTAAGTTCATGATTACATGCTTAAAGCCTTAATGATGCTACAACCAACCTTATATAGAACTTAAATGTTATTAAATATAAGTATTTATAAATACACTGCCTGGCCAAAAAAAGGTCACCACCTGGATTTAACTAAGCATATAGTTAAACAGTTAAAAAAAGAACCTCCTATTGGATAATGACTGCACTGGTGATTATGTTTCAGCTGGCAACAAGTTCTTTAACCCTAACTGATGCAGTGAGAAGCTTCCCATTTGTTAAACCATGTTGAAAGACACATCCTGTGGTCGTAGAAAAGATGTTCATCTGCTTCAGAAGGGTCAGATTGTGAAAGAGTGGTTCAGGGAGCATGAGCCATCTTTTTCACATATGGATTGTCCACCACAGAGTCCTGACCTGAACCCCATTGGGAATCTTTGGAATGTGCTGGAGAAGACGTGGAACAAACCTCCCATCATCAATATAAGATCCAGAGGAAAAATTAATCCAATTCTGGACAGAAATGTTGTGACATTGCAGAAGCTTGTGGAAACGAATGTGTGCCGTAATCAAAGCTAAAGGCGGTCCAATGAAATATTAGTGTGTGACCTTTTTTTTGGCCAGGCAGTGTAGTTAATACACTTTGTGTTGTAATGACGTGTTCTGGTAATGACATTTTTTCAGAAAATAAGATGCCAGATCATGGATCTGCTAATACTAGTCAACAGCTAGTATTAGATGCACTTTAAATACATATAAATCATGTAAGCATTTCATTTGTCTAAAATGCTGCAGTAACAATGTAAATGGTAATGACGCTGAACAAACGTACTCTGTGATCAAGAGGAATATAGGACTAAATTATCCAGACATCAAATTGTTCTCTTCTCTCATGGCTGACTATCAGGTCCACGGTCAGTCTTTTTTTCCATGGTTACGACATAAACATAGTTCACTACAGAAATCAGGCTGTTGTGGTAGTGACAGTAATGTAGTGTTCCAAAAATATGCCAAAGTTCTATAGATATGAACAAGATTACTACATTCTGGGTCTTTTTAAGTAATAAAAACACGCATTATGCATTTGTTTTTATGAATTTGTCACTTTTGATCATTTTGCTGGAGTCTGGCTTGGGGACAAGGCACAGCAGCAAAGTCTTGATGCTTAATACGTTTGAAAAAATATTATATTTTTATTATTACCTACGCTATTTATTTTATAATAAAGTATTCCTATGATTCATTTCTAACTTGGGGATGTAAATGTTACCCTAACTGAAGAATCACCCAGGTACAAGGTTTATAGTCTTGTGCTAACACTTGGGATTGCGGTAGCCTAGCAGTTAAGGTACTGGACTCTGGACCAGAAGGTCCAGGTTTCAAATCCCACCTCTGCCAAGCTGCCACTGTTTGGTCTTTGAGCAAGGCCCTTAACCCACAATTGCTTGGGTTGTAAGACTGTATCAATTGTAAGTCGCTCTGGATAAGGGCATCTGCTAAATGACACAAGTGTAAATGTAAATGGAACCTTTAGCCAATGTTTTGTTGAACCTCTGAGAATAAACATAACCTTTGCAGGGGGAATCTTACCTTCTTGGGGTTTCAGCGTCACATTTATAGTGTCCTTCTTCACTATGGACTTTTGCACTCCGGTATAGTACATGACGGCAGCCTGGCTGTATATGATGGCGCTGCGTGGCGCAGAGCTGTTGTTCTTGAACACTATATACAGCTGGGCGTCTTCGCCCATCCGAGGCCCCTCCCCATTCATCTTGACCTCTAAGGTGACGTCCTTGGCTGTGGCTGCGCAGTAGGTGTTAGGCTTGGAACCGTAACGGGAAGCAGTCTCCACTGCGATTCGCTCCTCCAAGGAGCCTAGTGGATACGATGAAAGGCAGAAACAAAGGTACATTTATAAGTGACTCAGACTGAATTAATCTTAAGGCAAGTAAACATTACAGTGGTACCTCGGTTCTCGACCACCTTGGAACTCGTCGAATTCGGCTCTCGACGCATTTTGACTGGAAAAATTTGTCTTGGTTCTCGTCCTTTGTTCAGTACTCGGCATACTTGCTTAAGCTTGTATGAGTCGAGCCGCACGACTCCTTTCAGCCGACACTTCAATTCATGATTCAGTACACAGTGATTCAGGTTCACAATGCCCCTTGCTCAGAGACGATCTCTGCTATTTGTATCGTGCTTTTCTTTATTTTTCCATCTACAGCACAGGAGTCGTAGTGCAAATAAGTCTCCATGGGTCCTAAAAGGGTTAGTTATAAGAGCCAGCTGAAAGCCAAATAGGAACTGTGGTGGCCTAGCAGTTAAGGTACTGGACTATGGACTAGAAGATCCAGGGTCAAGTCAAGTCAAGTCAGATTTATTTATATAGCGCTTTTTACAATGGAGCATTGTCTCAAAGCAACTTTACAAGTTTAGATTATCTCCTAATAACTACGTCCAATCCCAAATTGAGCGAGCCTAGGGCGACAGTGGCAAGGAAAAAACTCCCTAGTTCTAGGAAGAAAACCTTGGGAGGACCAAGACTCAAAAAGGGACCCAACCTCCTTGGGCGGCGTAGATGATAAATCTAAGAGCGAACTAAAGTCATGGAGTCAAAGTTCGAATAGAATGTGAAGTATGCACATCGACATTAAGTGGCCGGGGTTATGATGATAAATCTAAGAGCGAACTAAAGTCATGGAGTCAAAGTTCGAATAGAATGTGAAGTATGCACATCGACATTAAGTGGCGGGGGTATGATGATAAATCTAAGAGCGAAAACTAAAGTCATGGAGTCATGGTCGAATAAAAAATGTGAATTATGCACAGTGGAAGCTTCCATCAGATGTACATCATGTGTGGGGCCGGAACTGCCGGAACACAGCTCGGAGAGAAAACAGAAAATGTAATTAGTTATTGATTAAGAGCACAGTGTCTATTAACAATCACTGATGCCATGTCAATCACTGATGCCAAGTGTAGCATGAGACCCCGGCAGCATTAGCTATAGCAGCATAGCTAGAAAGCTAGAAAGAGGAGAACTGGAAGGAAACACAGCCAGGAGGGATCACATGAGACATTGGCAACCCCACGAGCGGCAGAAGACAGCAACCCAACGTCTCTGATCACCATAAGACTCTTTTATGACTATGAACCCCAAATCTCAACTCTGCAAATTGCTTTGATTGTAAGATTACATCAGTTGTAAGAAACATCTTCACTGGGACTGTGGTAGCCTAGCGGTTAAGGTACTGGACTCTGGACCAGAAGGTCCAGGGTTCAAATCCCACCTCTGCCAAGCTGCCACTGTTGGGTCCTTGACCAAGACCCTTAACCTACGATTGTAAGATTGTATCAATTGTACCAATTGTAAGTCGCTCTGGATGAGGACGTCTGCTAGATGCTGTAAATGTAATTGTAACTGAACGCTCCAGAACACAGGCTGCAGCTATTGAGCAGCTACAGTATGCTAGCGCCATTGAGTTCACCAATAGAATAAGTGTTTTGCTTTGACTTTTCACTTTGAATCCATTACTCACTAAATTACATGATTTTTCAACACTTTAAGCTTTCTTTAATGATTTTGGCCAACTGTTTGTTAATGTAAGTGTTTTAAACTTAGTTAACTTATCATTACTTATCATAGACTCCACTATTATATAATATAGACCACTCTCCCATACAAATTAAATTCCTCGGTTCATGATACCTTTTCCTTACAATGGATTTGTCACATTTATCAGGGATCACCTGTACAATACAACTCCTTTAATGCATTTAATACAGTGTGGATTTTCTGGCTGTCAGGAACGGATTAATTCGATTTACACTATTCCTTGTGGGAAAAATTAGCTTTTGGTTCTAGTCTTCTGGAAAGAACTAACGACGAGAACCGAGGTACCACTGTGTATGTGTAAGCTACACAATGTGTGGGGGGCAGAATTTTCACCTTCTGGGTGTTTGTAGAGGTGTGTGATATCTTCTCTCTCATCAGAGCCAACTGCCTTTGTGCTGATACAGTGGCCCACCACATTTTTCTCACAGAAGATCTGAGAGAAGGTGCCATCATGTTTCCTCTGCCAGTAGATCTTATCGCTGTTCACCTGTCAAACACAGTCAGTTATTCAAGCAACATGTCTGAACATTAAGTGGCGAAGATTTATTTCTCAGCGACAGTTTCTAAATCAGGTCAATCCGAAAAAAGGCATGCTGTTTTGCTGTAATATTTATTATGAGGAAACATTGCCAACGTGCATCAATCTCAGAACCCGCACTTCCACGTCGGCACATAAACACTTCTGCTGATGTGTCTTAACAGAGTGAAAAGCCTCGACTTGGATAATAGCACAGGAAGCAGAAGAACAAGTCTGGAACTGGCAGATTTACAAGCGTAGGCATGTAGAAGCTACAGGTACAAAGCACACCCACTTTCAGATCAATTCCACAACATGATCTAACCCTAGAAAACATGCTATGCTTCACTGGTGATCTACAACAGTCAAACGTGTTCTGACCTCGGCGAAGACGAAAGGTGCGTCATATTTGTGGTAGACCTGCCCGTCACGAATGGCCGCCACAGATGCAGGGCCACAGCAGTATAAGCCCTGACTCGTCTCTTGTGGGGTGGAATCCACTGCTTGCCAACCTCCCATGCCATGTGGCAGATCAGGCCGGGCCATCCAGCAGTCGTTCCAGACGTGAAAGTTCCTGCAGAAAAGAAAGTAAAGAGTGTCAGTAAAGGAAATCATTGGCATCAGGGGGTCATTTAGTGAGGCACATGCCAAACTCACCAATCTTCACCCTACACTTGTCTGATGTAGCCTTATTAATGAACAATACTGTGCAAAAGTCTTAGGTCACCATTCGATTTGTTGTTTTAGCAATGCTGTAACGACCATATATAACATATTGTTGACAACTGGACTTAAACTTGGATTCGTTACTCCATGATATACTTTTCCACCAATCTTCATTCCAGTCTATGTGAGCCTTAGCATATCTTAGCCTTTTCACCATTTCCCTTCTGGATCAAGCTTCTCTGGACTGTAGAAGGGTCAACTTGGCAAGCTGCCAGATGCTGCTATTGCTCAAGTGTAAGGGGAGGTCGCATTTGCCACTTCTCGACTGTAGCCTAAAGAAGCTGTTTTTTTTCTGATTTCTGGTTTCTCTAATTTCTGTGCACAATTTACATTTACATTTACAGCATTTAGCAGTTCAAGCAATTAAGGGCCTTGCTCAAGGACCCAACAGTGGCAGCTTGGCAGAGATTTGAACCCTGGACCTTCTGGTCCATAGTCCAGTAATTACCCACTAGGCTACCATCGTCCTAACAATTTTGGAGACACTGGGGATTGAACCCAGGACCTCATACATGCAAAGCACACAGTACTATGTTTTATTATTGTTTTAAAGCACAGCTGTTTCAACTACATTTTAATGTGTTTAGTCAGTATCACATATGCAGCAACATAAAATTAAATATTAAATATTTCAGGATTACGTTCCTATTCGAACGATCTAACAAATGTACTGTACTCCCCCTCTGATTATTTATTCTACCACTGAGCCTGCAAAGAGTACTGATCTCCTAAACCCCCATATAGTTTTTTTCCTATTTAAATCTGCTGCATTGGAAAGAGCGACATGTCCTGATTTGTTCCTGTTCAACAACTACCCCGTGTCTAGCAGTTTCCATAATTACAAAGCATAGTTTGCTTGCATCGGTCATCAGAAGAGAAAACTCGGTATAGGTTTAGACGTCTTGGGAGTGCGAGCGAATGAAGGCAAAGAAAAACATGCAACAGTAGTTTAAAGCCTTCAGCGTGTACTGTGTGTCATGTTAGATAGGTGTGTTCGTACCACACAGAGTCCTCGTTCAGCTCGTTGATCGGCTCTAGGTTCTCGTCTAAATAAACATCGTGTGTCAAGGAGACATCTGTGTCATGGGTGGAGTTGAAGTTTGTCACACTGCGACTGGGGATCCCTAAACACCTGAGAACTGAGAGAGAGGTAGAGAAAAAAGATAGAGATTAAGGATCTAAGTGAGGTTTATTCATTTTGTTATCCGCTTAATCCTGCTCAGGGTTGGTACAGGGCACAGGCAGGCACAACCCAACTCTTAGGAACTTGGGAGAAAACCAGAGTACCAGGAGTAAACCCACGCGGACAACGGGAGGACATGGAAACTTCACACAGGAGGAGTTCAGGATCAGGTCAGGATCAACCCAGGGAGGCTGAAGCTATGAGACGACTGCGATAACCGCTGCACCAATGTACCACCCAAAAGGGTAAAGGGACGGGGAGAAAACAGCCAACAATGCCCATTAGCACACACAACCCCTGAAGAACACCCAGAAGCTCTTTGGAACCAGTGACTGAAAACAAAGGCGCAAAAGCAAATAATCAAGGACAGACTGGGCAAAGGCCGGCACCAGAATGGCAAGTATCAACAATAGTACACAAGTAATCAAAAGCCGAAGTCATGCCAGCATTTCAAACCGAGTATCAAAGAAAGTTTTGATTGGAGTGCAAAGGAGCGTTTGTGAGGTTATACAAGATAATTCAACAGTCAGGAAATGCCAGCAATACATCTCTACAAACTTATTCCACAGACATATACACACTATCTACCTGTAGTGGTGACTCCCGAGAAGACCCAGCACTGCCCGTATTTGACAGGTGATCCCCCTTTACTGTGGTACTGCTTCAGAATGTCCACGCTGCCGCTCCATGCGGTAGGGGAAGTGCCATCTGCGTAGTTACCAGACCAGTTACCTTCCAGTACACCATCATCATCAGGAGAATTGACCTGGCAAAGAGAATATTGTATATAGTAGCATTAATGAAAATGTAATGTAATGTAGTGAATGTGGAAGTTATGTATTGACTTATCTCGGCCCTTACCATGGCTGATATCGCTCTAACCACATTAATAGGGTCTCCCCAACCTGAAGCAGGGGTTTGACTTTTCTCCAGCACGAATAGACACGCTGGCAAAACTCCCTCAGCAAACTGCAAGAATGATTATACACAGTTATTTTCACAATTTGAGATAAGTGTATGAGTATTATTATGATGATTTAAAAACTAGATAGTTGATGCAACAGTTTTGCTTCCCCCCAATACGTGAAGAACTGGCAAAGTCAAACAAGTCTCACTTTCTCTGAAGCAAAGCAATCAGCTTTTTAAACAGTCATGTTATGTCATGTCATGTCATGTCATATGGCAGCCAGATTTCCTTACAAGAAGAACAAAATTCCATAGACATACAGTACTGTGCAAAAGTCTTAGGCCACCGTTAGATTAGCTATACCATTGTTTCTGCAATAGTATAATAACCATGTATCATTACTTCTCAGTCTCTGAGTCTCTAGAATACAACCAGAAGATGCAGGGAATTTGTTAGAAAAATTTGTAAGAAGAAATCTGAAAAAAAACAGCTTCTATAGGCTACAGTGGCAAGTATTTAGTCACAACAATAGCAGCATGTGGCAGCTTCATAAGGATGCCAAGCTGACCCTTTTACATTCCGAAGAAGCTTGATCAGGTATGGTTTTTTTTCGAAGGGCAGCAACAAAGAAACCATTTTTTTGGAAGGGGAACAGGCTGAAAAGGTATGCTAGGATATGCTAAAAAGATATGCTAAAGCTCACAAAGTTTGGAATGAAGATTAGTGGAAAAGAGTATTAGGTCTCTAAACACATCAACCGAGTTAGAACAGCCTCTAGTCCAAACATGAGTTAATGAGCAAGGGAGCACACGACCGGTAAACTGGTGATCTTTTGACTCTGCTCTTAACTCCCGCCTCTGCTCGAGGATCCGCAGTGTTGATTGGCTGTTGTTGTGACGGTATCAGGTCCTGTTTGTTGGGCTATCCAACATTTCATCACTTGATGAATTTTGAATGCAGCTTCAATACAGCCACAGTACGATATAGCTGCCTGTGTGGACATTACTGTTTAACCACATGTTTTCCAAGCTTTTAGAGTGGATGACCCAGTTTAAAGATAGCTACCATGGTGTAGCACATGTGTTTCATGTCCTGACTCATTTTGGGCTCCAGTGAAAATGTGTGCCAAGAGCCCAGCACCACAAGATCCTATCATTAGCAAGTCTTCTGCATTTCCTAAAGTTTTAGCTGTTTGCTTGGCAAAGGTAAGACAAGTAACTCTGGCAAAGCCTGGATTTGCAAATAAGTTTTCTTTAAGGAGGTGAGAGAATGGTGGATAATACCTGTCCAAAATTCCATGTCCTAGTTCCAATCTGACTGTCAGTTCCATAGTAGAGCTTCCCCACATCATTCAGAACATACTCCTTCCTCTCGTCCTCATTGTCCATATACACAGCATCATCTGTTAAAAAGGAGAGACAACTTTTGCATACTGTAGTGACATTTCATTTCACAAATTGCATTTTTTCTGCAATTTTATATGACCTTACCATTACACCAGGGGTTAAAAAGGATGCAGATATCATTTTCAGGATTATGACTTGAAGTGCTGCTCCCATCAGGTGTCACTGTGGTCACGGTGAGCTCGTACCGACCAATTGGAGCGGTCGGTGGTGAGTTGACAGACAGTTTGATCTTGCTGCTTTTCTGTTCTGTAATCTTTGCTTCCCAGCAATCCTCCTTCAGCTCTTCAACTAGTGGAACGGTCACTAGGGTGCCCTTTGATACAGCTGGCCTACGACCTGTAACACACACCCACAAATAGGTTAGAGTGGGAGCTCGAACTCTACAAAAGCAACCTAGCTCTAACGATCTGGAATCTGGTCTTACTATGATCCATGATCACCAGTCAGGGTTTTATGATCAGCATCAGATTTATTTGTTTATTTACCATTACATTGCAGTCCATGGCTATTCACAATCGGAGCAATTAAAGTTATATCGATACTACTCAGACACATTATATACACAAACACAGAACCAATTAGCCTAAACAGTAAACGTACGATGGCAGTTACCAACACACATCTGTTATTACAGGTGATGACTAGACATAATCCAGTCTTTGAAATATTACTTGAAAAATAATCTGATGATTTGCTTCTGCCCTTCATTTCAGCTTGCCAAATGTTTGGGTGGTATCTCAAAATTGAACGACCTGAGAATCAATAGTGGGAGCGTCCTTGAATCACCAATCTATTGTTCACTGAAAATGTTTTCGCAACAAATAATTACCTGGTTAATCAGTGCAATTTACAGTATGTGGCAAAAGCCACCATTGGATTGAATATAACCAGTGTTTGGCAAGTATATAGTGTGACTTTTGCTTACACTTGGGCTATGTAGCAGCATATGGCACCTTCATCGGGATGCCAAGTCTTCTACAGTCCGAAGAAGATGATCAAGAATGGTCTCTTTGGAAATATTGCAGCCAAGAAACGTCTTTTTCGAAAATGGAACAAGGTGAAAAGGCTAATATATGCTAAAGCTCATTAAGATTGGAATGAAGATCAGTGGAAAAGAGGATTATGGAGTGATGAATCCTAGTTTGAAATTTTTGAGTCCTACATTTACATTTCTGACATTTAGCAGACACTTTTATCCAGAGTGACTTACAACTGATACAATCTTACAATCCAACCAATTATGGGTTAAGTGTCTTGCTCAAGGACCCAACACTGGCAGCTTGGCACAGGTTGGATTTGAACCCTTAACCTTCTGGTCCAGAGTCCAGTACCTTAACTGCTAGGCCACCACAGTCCTAAATCCACTTTGTTACTGTCCACCACTGGCTGTATTAGATCATCACAATCAGGACTTTCTAGCATTTGACCAACAGCCCTGACAATCACTTGAGAGCATTAAACAGTATTTTTACTTGAAGAAAAGCTGGTTTGACGCAATGACTTGAACGTCTTCTTTTTCAGATCCGAGCAGAGCAACTCTACAAAACATAAAGCCCTTGGCATCGTATGCCACTTTGTTATCCAAACACGTGCTCTTGAAGCTGTGGTCCATAAAAACATAAACTGGTGTCATGGCTTCCTCACAAAAAATACTGGGGTCCAGTGTCTATATAGAGTCAATAGTGATTTTAAATAATACTTACCTAGTTTGAGGTCGAGATGTAGCTTGTCAGTAGTGGGGTTAAATGGTCGCGAGAGCTCGATCCACATCTGAAAGGTTTGTCCTCGTCGGATGATGAGGTTATCGCCGTAGTACTGGTCAGTCTGATGCTCCTTGCGGTTTGGACCTGTTTTGGACTTGAGGAGGTCTATGGAATAAACGCCTAGCAGTTTATCTATAGAGAGAAGAAAAAAAGTGTGAGATTTGACAGAGAGCATTAAAATAATCCTACAACTCCCATTATGTTTTTTGATTACCATCTATTTCAAGAGGTGCTGGTACTGGTTTCTCTTTTTCTGGTACTGGTTTCTCTTTGTCTGGTATTGGTTTCTCTTTATCTGGTATTGGTTTCTCTTTCTCTTTTTCCGTGTTTGAAAATGCTGGGTTAGTCATTTCGGTCTCATTGCTGGTTTTGGGGTAGCAGCACGGGCAAATCTTGCGAAGCCATCTCAGACATGCCCCTTCCTCTTTCTTCTCCTCGGTCACCAGGTCATCCTTCTCCGGCTCCTCATCCCATAGCGTGACACCCGGAAACCGGCCAATCAGGGATCGATTGCCAGCCATTTCTACAGACAGGCTGAGGAAGACAAATGAGAATTCATGAACTCAATCATCCAGCCACGTCTTCCTGTTTCACAGTGGTACAAATATGAGGTGGCACAAATTGCCTTACTCATTATCAACATGCGGTAAAGAATTCACAATTAAAACAATGACCAAACTATGCTTAAGATCACCACACTTAGGACAATAAATTTCAACAACAGGGGCTGTAATGAATCTGCCTGAAATCTGCTGTCTATACAGTGAGGAAGTGGGTTAAAAGACGCCCAAATTCCCCTGGGATCCCAGTAAAAGGTCTGCAGAAGAGCGTAACATTTTGAGATTACCAAGTCTCCAAACCTACAAAAACAATTTGGAAGGCATGCCAGAACAAAGCTTAATGTTTCTTCTAAAGGAGGGGAGAGTCCTACAAAGAAGGCCTGCAGGATCTGGAGAGATTCTGTATTTAGAGGTTTCTTAGATTTCTTGCTCTGCAATCTTTGGTATCTTCAAGTCTTATGGAAGACAACTCAGTATAGTGCCATGAAGGCTGCACAAAGTACTGGGTACAAGTTTCTCATGGTGATATAGTTTATATTTCTTAATTTTCCCCATGTTTGTTCAAAGCAAATTTTCAGCAGATGTGTTAAGTAATGAAGTACAAATACTTCATGGTCCATAGTCCAATACCTTTTGGTCCATAGTCCAGTACCTTAACCACTAGGCTAGGCTACCACAGTCCCAAAATGTAGTTGATGATAACCATTATTTGGGTTCAATATTATGATATACCGCATTACTGAATAGTGGCATGTCTAGATAAAAGCATTTATACAAAAATCACAAAGCATTTTGTATATTTTGGTTCCTCGTGTCTGAAAATGTGTTTATTCTGTTTTTGCTGTGATTCAGCATGATAATGTCATTTGTACGACTTTTGCAGATGATTCAACATTTTATTGAAAGTACATTTAGTAGCATGTAGTACTTTTATACTTATACTTGAGTACAATATATAAACCATACGTCAAGTTTTACATGAGTTTTTTTTATCAGATGAGTAGTACTTTTGCGTAAGTAAAGAACTTTTTCTTCTACCACTTCCACAAGTGAGAAGCAATCCAGTCCAAACATCAAGCTATGTTGTGAGCTAACAGTCTTGCTCAAACAACAAAGACTGTCAGTGCTTGATTGCTTGTCAATCTTCAGTCTGCTCACACAAAACTTTAACTGTTGAGCTACTGGAGTCATTGCAAAGACTGAGCAGCAAAAACACTGTAGTGTGCAACTGTATAAAAGTAGTCTTAGTTACACGATATAGCCAAAAATGACTTACAAAAACACGGGTATTATTATGGAGTTTGTCTTCCTTTGCTGCTACAACAGTGTTCATCTTCAAAGACGGCTGTCCACTAGGTCAAACATTGATGATTCATCCAGCACACTCATACCATTCTAATCCTTCTCACAAATGTCTGATGGCGTTCATGTCAGGACCCAGTACAAATCCTGAAATGACATGGAACACCCATGTCTTTATGGACTTTTGTTACAGGAGGGCAGGACATAAAATTGTTAAACTGACTTGTCCAGGTGAAAAACTATGAAAGTGTCATATTGAGAATCAAACTACTGCCACTGCTTGTCTGTGGAGAGCCCCTGATTGTTTGCTTCATATTATAAATCTGTAAGGTTGGAGAGTGGCTGAAGAAACACAGATCAAGAAAGATAACTTCTTTAGCCTCTAAGCTACCATTTTTCTTAGTGTGATTGCAGAAAAGGGTCCCAAACTAAATTGGATTAAACTGGGTGTCTAGCTGGATGGAAAGCACCGGAAGTAACACTCCATGACCAACGCTGTCCTAAAACAAGGCTGAAGCGTGGGTGATATCAGCACCTGTCATTTATTTAACTATGTTAGCAATGACAACTATGCTGTTTACTTTGCAGTAGGTACACCCATCACCAAAACTATGGCAAAACAGGTTTGAGTAAGTAAGCGCAAAAAGACACTGTTTCCATGGTGACGTACATTTATAGTAAAACAAAGCAGGGAGCATGAGCAAAGTATATCAAAGCAAACGGAATTAGACAGAAATCCAATTTTTTGCATTCCAAATAAATAACAATGCATATGTGGTACGTACTACCCTGGCAAGAGTGATGGAATCATCAAATCACCACGCTTTTAGGATATTCACCCAGATTTTTGACTTAGTTACAAATAAAAAAACATTCTGGCTTAGTGAAACATACCTCAAATAAATTCAATTATTTTAATTAATGCCACATTTTTTTCCAGATCAAGAAAAGAAGAAAAATTAGGGAATCACCCATATAATTAGCATTTCCAAAACAAATATTGGCACAAGTCTAAAACTGCGAAGTATTCTGAAGTTAGGGAGTGCTTCCGAATTGACCAAACTGTTGGACTGATGAAAGAAACCATGACCCAAATTGAAAAAATGAAAAGTATTATAGAACTCCTTTAAGAAGGAAATCCAACCTGGAATGTGGTTGGTTTTCCCATTCAGCTGTTTCCAAAATTTGTAATGTAATCAACATGGGGAGGTTATAAGAGGAAAGCATACAGGTAGACCAGGTAAGCCATCAAAAGCAGGATAGAAAACTCAAAGGAATAAGCCTTAAAAATAGAAAATGCTCAACAAAGTAAATGGACGTCTCAATGTTTGTGACAGAACTATAAGCAAACTGCTGAATAAAATGGGACTTACATTTAGAAAAGCCAAACAAAAACCAGCACTAACCCTTAAACAGGAGAAAACAAGGTTACAGCGGGCTGAAGATCATGGGGTGTGGATGATTTGTTGAGCGATATTCAGCGATGAATCATGAATCTGCTCATCATGATATCTGGTGTTGTTCTAATGACACTTAAAGATGGCTCCCTGAAGAAAACAATCAAGTTACCGCACTAATTTGATCAGGTACAGGGCCAGGGGAGATAGCAATCATTACAAGTTCTATAGTCAAAAACAGGTTTGGTGATGCTGAAACATTTTTCAGGATGATAATGCATCTTGCCACAGAGCAAAGGAAAGGCAAATCAACTCAATGACATGGCCAGCAAATAATCTAGAGGTCAGTCGGAATTAAGATTTATGGTGGAAATTTAAAAAACTGGTTCATGACAAAGCTCCATCCTGCAAAGCTGTTCTGTCAAGTGCTGTTGGAGAAAAAATGGAACCAGCTTGATGTAGAATACTGCAAAAAAAAAAACGCAGAAGGAGCAACAAAGCTCCTATTGTGGTATTTTTGATTGATGATTCCATAATTTTTTTTCCTGTACTTTATCTGGAAAAATACGACACTGATTAAAACAATTAAATTTATTTTGTTTGCCGTTTGCTTCACAGAGCTCAGCTTAATGCTCAAAATCTTTAAACCTCGATCCACAATACTCTTAAGCTCCAGAGGGATTAAAGAGAGATGAAGACAAGAGCAGAGGCAAGAAAAGAAAATAGATTAAATGTCACCCAACCAGTCCATTGTTCTTATGGATCAGTTATGAGATCTGTGTTCCTATGACTAAGTATGAACATGTAGGCTGGGTCAAGTCTTGAGTAAAGAACACAGCGGTTATCCAGCCTGCTAGAGGTGAACATATTTGAGGAGTGATGATTTTCAGAGCATGAAGAGCTTGACAGTGAGATGAGGGCATATAGCTCAAGGCTGAGGCATTACCTCACTGTATAAGCCCACATCTCCTCGCATCAGATTGGTAATATACAGTACAGTACTGTGCAAAAGTCGTAGGACGCCATTAGATTAGATTGACCATTGTTTTAGCAATGATATATATAATTATTTCTCAGTCTCTTTATTAGAATACAACCAGAAAACACAGGAAATTTGTGTACAGTATTCAAAAAACTGAAGAAAATCTGAAAAAAGCTTCTATAGGCTACAGTGTCAGGTATTTGGTGTGACCTCCCCTTCCACTTAAGCAATAGCACCATGTGGCAGCTTCTACAGTCTGAGGAAGCTTGATCAGAAATGGTCTTTTTGGAAGGCTAGCACTTTAGATTCTGTTTCAACCGTACCTCTGCTCAACAAAACTGATGGTTGCAAACACATTAAGAAGGCATGAAAGTCCTCAAGTTAACTCTTGACGATGCCCACCTGTTAACTGAAACCCTTTCCAGGTGATCACCTTGTATAGCTGATTGAGAGAATGCCAAGTGTGCAAAGCTATCATCAAAGCAAAAGGTGGCTACTTTGAAAAATCTAAAGTATAAAACATATTATAGTTCATTTAGCACTTTTTTTGCTTACTACATAATTCCATATGTGGCCCTTCATAGTTGTGATGTCTTCAACATTAATATTCAATGTAGAAAACAATAAAAATAAAGAAAAAACATTGAATGAGTCCAAGGTGTGTCCAGACTTTTGACTGGTACTGTAGATATGTATCAAGTAACAGAAATGCAGTCCTGACTGACTTACATTTACATTTATGTAATTTAGCAGACGCCCTTAACTAGAGCAACTTACAACAATCCAGACAAATGTGGGTTAAGGGCCTTGTTCAACGACCCAACAGTGGCAGCTTGGCAGAGGTGGGATTTGAACACTGAACCTTCTGGTCCGCATTCCAGTACCTTAATTTAATGCTGAATTTAATTAGCAATGGAGGCAACAATGAACTGTTAACTGGAATGGCTGTCAGAAAATGGGAGTTGCCCTCCAGGTCTGGGTGTACCCCTGTTTTTACTGACTATACCTCACAGCTAAGAAACACCCACTAACAGGAGACTTATGATAAGAATGCTTATTATGGACATTAAACTACTTTTAATAACAGTAGGTCCAGTTTTTATCACTTTTATAGGCTTTTTCTGACACCCTTGATTTCCAACTTGAAAATTCATTAGTGACAAAAGGGAGTTTAAACTTCCTGTAGAAAAAGAGCTAATTACTATATGGGGCAAAAGGCAGTTGAACTACTTATAGAGTTAAAATCCTTAACAAGTACAAAACAGCAGTAATATAATATTATAATATAATACAGTGTGTCTTTTTCTCAGTTCTGGTCCAATTACCAGTTTTATTGATGTCCTAAATGAAAACATTATTTACCTGCAGGGAACATAAATTGTAATTTAATATACTGTATATATGGGTGAATGGGTGGTGCAGTGGTCTAAAATACAAGCCCACCATTACAGAAATCCAAGTTTTAGTCACAATTGGCTGTATCTGATTCAAAGGAAGCTCATCCACCAGAGCTACTACAGGCTTACATACCAGAGCCTTTGCAACCCTGACCAAGAAAAACCGTCTTAAAAACATCAAAGTACATACTTGACATACCACATATGACACACTTCTGCACATTTTAATGACGCTTTCATTTCTGCATACCCTTAATTAACCATCATGTCAATGAAGTTCAGAGACCTTTCAGCAAAACACCAGTGGAACATCTAGATTTTACATACACCAAATGTTGTTCCATTTTATACTCTGTGGTGTAACACTAACTTGGTTATAACAGGAGAAGATACACAATTGTAGGTGCTCAGAAGATTAGCAAAAGACAAACTTTGTTCTGATAACCATCTGAAAGTTTCTTTGCTCCTTTGAATGGCTCCGTAAGGAGGTCAAACCATAGAACCCTTTCGCTGAAATGAGTTTCCTAAATACCCAGCCACTTTAGCAAAATTGTAGCAATATGTAAGCTACTATGTGTGCAGTGGAGCTCTTACCTGATTCTAATCTCTGTATTTGGAACGTGAAAATATCAGCCTGCTGTACCTTTCACCGATGGTGCAGCTTATAGTTCTTCTGTCTCGTGTCTGCACTTATTTATATATCTTCACACCCATTCCGTATGCTCAGAGCTCAGAGTCATGGGTTGTTGTGAAATAGTGGGTGTGATTTTCAGACAATAGGTAGGAAATGCCTGAGATGTTTAAAAGTGAAACAGTTCGAAGCCTTAGTAGGTTATCTAGTTAATAACATGACTTTTCATTTTGGAAACTGTTACACCTATAATACCCCCACAGGACCCCCACAGATCAAGTATTTATTTTATTTTATTTATTGCTTATTTATTTATTTGGGTGGTAACTAGATAATGACGTGGTGAAAATGGTATGGGGGTTCATAAAAAAGGAAAGCCTGTTAACCTGTACTGCTACTGATTTCTTACATCAGTAAATACATCATCCAGTAAATAAATAGACGTCTCCACAACTACCTCTGCATGACTCACAGCCACTCCCATTAGTTTGAAATCACTTGTAAAATTTGTAGAACTCTTTCTACTTCCTTTGCATCATCGGCACAAAACGTCACTCAGATATTCAATCAAGTGCATGGCTGAAAGATATCTTTCATCCCCAGGTGATTAAGAAGAATGATGAAATATGATGAACGCATCGACCCTCTCTTCTGACGCACCTATTCAGACTTTGTTTCACAACAGGCAAAGACAAGTTCACTGCTCATTCAAATATGCTCTTTACTGTAACTCAGAGCAATGAATGTATTTGTGTGGTTTAGGGATTAGGAGAGAATCCAGGGAAAGGCAAAAGTGCATTGAATCCAGATAACCATCAAATAAATGAGTGTGTTTATAATCCAATCATAGTCAGATGCTGGAGTTATCTGATTCTTCAAGTGCTCATTTATACAGCATACTCCGATCTAAAAATCAGATAAAGAGACCTGGTTTTTATCCCAGTCACTGGATTACTCATAGCATGTATACCAGTTACCCGGTTTCCCGAAACCAACAGGTTGCCAGGCCCCCCTATTCTAAATACTTGGCTTTATTTGGCCTCTTTTTTCCATTGACTGTTACAGATTTTTTCTAGTGTAATCTGGCAACACCGGAATTAACCGCTGAAAGGAAGCGAAATGGCTACCGAACTCTGAAACGCAGTATATACTCGAGAAAATGAATTTGATTATTTAATATTAAAGTTTGAAGGTTATGTCATGTATTTCTCTGAGATTATTGGCTGGTTGCAAAGTAGAAATTCGATTACTATTCATTAATTCATTCTATCCATCTAGTCATGTCCGACCGTTGGATACTCTGTAGACCTTTTGTATACTGATCCACAGAGTTTCATGGTGATGGGGTTCTTACGAAGTAGGACTTTCCAACCAGGTCTTTCTCCAACCTATTGTAGGCCGCTGTAGGGGGAACTGCTTTTTTACAGAACTGCTTTTTTACTGCTTTTTGAAAAACCAAAAGAGTCAATAGATCAGTAGCTACAGTAATCATTATGTCAATGGAAAGTCCCCACAAGAATAGTGAGGCAAACTTGTGTGTGTGCCCTGTGAGGGATTGGCACCCTTTCCAGGGTTGCTTGTTCCAGTTTGTCCTGTGCTACCAGTTAGGATCTGGCTCCCCGCAACCCTTATTTGGATTATGTTGGGATGAAAATGAATGAGTGAATCAGTGTAATTGGACAGAAGCTGCAACAGCAGCTAAATGTTGGTGAAATTACAGGGATCGGTTAGCATTGACAATAAGCTCAGTTGATGTCGATGATGACCTCATGTTCAGGCTTATCGGTGAGGGGAAAGTGCTTATTTTTAGTAGAAAATTGAGAAAACCTGCTTCATAACATAATACTTAGCGTAATTATATGGGGAAAGAGAAAAGGTCTGCCAGCAGGATTTTGTATTTGTAGCAAAACACTACACTATTCAGTATAAATGAAATGTTTAATACACGTGTAACTATGATGTCTTCACATTTAATCTTTTTATACCAAGCATAGTGTAAATTATGGAAATGACAAGGTTTAGTGGACTTACATTGCATAAGTTAAGTGATATACAATATACACACACATACTAATCATAGGTCAAAACAGAGTTAAAGTTGTCTGAATGAAATGGGGAACCCTTTGGGAGCTGAACGATTCGACTCACTAAAAAGAGCCAGAATTTCTACTTGTGAACTTCTCCTGCTACAGTGGTGCTTGAAATTTTTCTAGATTTCTGCATAAATATGACCTAAAACATCATCAGATTTTCACACAAGTCCTAAAAGTAGATAAAGAGAACCCAGTTAAACAAATGAGACAAAAATATTATACTTGGTCATTTATTTATCGAGGAAAATTATCCAATTACATATTAGTGAGTGGCAAAACGTAATGTGAACTCCAGGCCCCCATTAGCAGTTCATTTGAAGGTAACGATCCGAAGTTAGAGTCAGATGTTTTTCAATCAACCGGGCGTGACAATCAGGTGTGAGTTGGCCGTCCCTGTTTTTATTAATTTAGAACACGGTGATCTAAAGTCTGCTCTTCACAACACGTTTGTGGAAGTGTATCATGGCACAAACAAAGGAGATTTCTGAGGACCTCAGAAAAAGAGTTGTTGGTGCTCATCAGGCTGGAAAAGGTTACAAAACCATCTCTAAAGAGTTTGGACTCCACCAATTCACAGTCAGACAGATTGTGTACAGATGGAGGAAACTCAAGACCATTGTTACCCTCCCCAGGAGTGGTCGACCCACAAAGATCACTCCAAGAGCAAGGAGTGTAATAGTTGGCGAGGTCACATAGGACCCCAGGGTAACTTCTAAGCAACTGAAGGCCTCTCTCACATTGGCTAATGTTAATGTTCATGAGTCCACCATCAGAAGAACACTGAACAACAATGGTGTGCATGGCAGGGTTGCAAGGAGGAAGCCACTGCTCTCCAAAAAGAACATTGCTGCTAAAAGAAAAGCGTTACGTTCGGAGAAAGGAAAACACTGCATTCCATGACATTCCAGTGTCATGGTTTTGGGCCTTTTTTTCTGCATCTGGGCCAGGACGACTTGACATCATTGATGGAACAATGAATTCTGAATGATATCAGAGAATTCTAAAGGAAAATGTCAGGACATCTGTCCATGAACTGAATCTCAAGAGAAGGTGGGTCATGCAGCAAGACAACGACCCTAAGCACACAAGTCGTTCTACCAAAGAATGGTTAAAGAAGAATAAAATTAATGTTTTGGAAGGACCTGAGGCGAGCAGTTAATGTGAGGAAACCCACCAACATCCCAGAGCTGAAGTTGTTCTGTACGGAGGAATGGACTAAAATTCCTCCAAGCCGGTGTGCAGGACTGATCAACAGTTACAGGAAATGTTTAGTTGCAGTTATTGCTGCACAGGGGGGTCACACCAGATACTGAAAGCACAGGTACACATACTTTTGGCACTCACTAATATGTAATATTGGATCATTTTCCTCAATAAATAAATGACCAAGTTTAATATTTTTGTCTCCTTTGTTTGACTGGGTTCTCTTTGTCTACTTTTAACACTTGTGTGAAAATCTGATGATGTTTTAGGTCATATGTATGCAGAACTATAGAAATTTCTAAAGGGTTCACAAATTTCACTGTATCTGTCCTATGGTACCGGTTAAGATCCCACAACCCTGTCTTGGATTACGTTGGTATGAAAATAAATGAGTGAATCAATGTAAAAGTCTGGAATAAAGCTGCAACTAGCAGCAGATTAGCAGAGACTTTTGGTGAAATTACAGGGATCAGTTAACACTGACAATGAGCTCGGTTGAAGTTGATGATGATCTCATGTTCAGGCCTATCAGTGATGGTAAAGTGCTTCTTTTTAGAAGAAAATTGTGAAAACTTGACTCATAAAGAATGAGATTGCACTTAGTGTAATTATATGAGAAAACAGAAATTGTCTGCTAGCAGGATGGCATCATCAGCGTTATCTCCTGCAGGCTCCTCTTCATGTTCGAGTTTAGTGGATACACCCTGGATATGTCAGTACAGTGGTGGGTATATCACATTCACTCATTTACTCACTGGGGGAAATTAGCAACAGATTAGCAGAGACAGTTGTTGAAATTACAGGATTCGGTTAACACTGACAATCAGCTCAGTTGAAGTCGATGATGACTTCATGTTAGGTGATGGGAAAGCAGTAGTAGAAAATCGTGAAAACCTGACTCATGATACGTATATGTGTAATTATATGGGGGCATAAAAATTGTCTGCCAGTAGGATGACATCATTACTATTATCGCCTGCAGTCTTCTCTTAATGTGCGAGCTTACTGGTAGATGACCAGGGTAACCATGGGAACACACCCTGTATATGTCAGTCTATTGATGGGTAGGCATTTACTCAATAATTCACCTACTGCCAGTGGGAACCCAGAGGCAAATTCCATAGGCAAGTGAGCTCTTGTCACTAGGACCCTGCATCTCTTACGTCCTTTAAAATAATTTACATGCAAAAATCTCAGCCAGTGCAGAAGCTACAATCACTTTCATAGCTGTATAGTTTTAGTAGTTACAGTCCTTTGGGGTATTACTTGGGTCCTCTGCTGATTTGAAACCTTGTTTTTTTGTTTTTTCCAAAGTTTTAATACTCAATATTGATCATTTTTATACTTTCTGGCATTCTTTCTTAAACCACATGCACTGTCTGTTTAGTTTTCAGTATAAATAAGCGTTTAATACACATGTAACTGTGTTGTTTTTGCATTTAATCTTTGTATACCAAATATGTTGTCAAATTATGGAAATGATAAGATGTATTAGCATGCAAATCGAGCATTTATGGGATCAGTTGGGACGCCATACATGGCAACCTACAAGTGTGCAGGATCTACAGGCCCAGCTGCAACATCTGTGGGCAAATGTGCCTCAGGAAAGCATACGGAACCTGAATGCCTCCACTCCCAACTGTGTCTCATCTTATATCCAGGCTAGAAGTGGCCAAACAGGGTACTAGAGCCTCCATTCAATTGTACAGTTTTGGACATTAAACGTATCCATTCGCTCTAATATTGTAATCACTTACCTATATTAACATTACTTTCACACGTATAAAAAGATTCATTCCATCCCAACAACTCCTTCTTGGTGCATTTTTTTGTCAGCGAGCGAAAATCTATTATTACTCTCTATACTGAATTAATAAGCATATTAGGGCCTCTTTAAAACAAAGAATATAAGCTCATACAATGAGATCATACATCATCTCTGGCCTGGAGGTCTGTGGAGGCCCTAGCAACAGGGTGAAACTAGGAACCACAAACAACTACATGCTCTATAATCAGTGCAAATGAAGGAAACAATTTATTGGCATTAACACTCAAGTGTATATTCAGTCCAAACAGATTCATTACAGAAAGAAAACATAAGAATGCAAATACTGTATGCAGTCCAAAGAGATTAAGTGCAAACAGGTGGACATAGCAATAGAGCCAGAGTACACACTACAACAAAACAGATCAGGCCATTTTCCCATCAAAGCATATGATGTGTGAAACTAATACAAGCAGTAATGAATAAAACAGACTGAATATCAGAGGTCATGACTGTATTCAAAGACAAGGACAGTCAAAAAGATATCAGGTCAATATTATGAAATTATGAGCCTTAAATGTACCAGAGCCTTAATTCCTAATAGTGGTATTTGTGCTTTGAAGCTTCCAGTGTTTTCATTTATCCTTGACAACGATGTCAGCAAAACCATGGACCTGTCTAAGGTCCACAGAGTCCATAGAGGCGAGGATCTTCCGTTTACCGGACTGATTAGGAACGAACTTCTCCGTCAATGTGACTGTCGCGAGACCGGCCACGGTACTGTGCAAAAGGGAGAGATTGTGTCAGCATCAAACCTTGTGGTAATTATTGCGCGTTACATTTTAAAAGAAAACTCTGACATTGGACTGGATCATGGAACTACATACAGTACAACAGATTCAGGGACGTTTATGAAAATGGACATCCTGAACATTGTGTGTCTTTCTGTTATGCATTACTTGGTTAAAAAAAAATAAAAAATCTCCAAATTCAGTGCAAGAGGAGGACGTCTTACCCATAGGTGATTTCTCGGGAGTTCGTCAAGCCCAGGCCCTCGATGCGAAATGTCACGTTGTTCAGCGGACGTGGCAGAGGATTTGTGAAAGTGATTTTAACCGCCATCTCTTTCCCCACCACAGCATCACCTACAGGCTGTAAGGTAGAAATTCATATAATGACGTGATGTGTAATACTGAACCTTTTTATCTCAAAATGGTTTGGATAGCTAATATTCAGAAAGAGGGATAGCGCTGGTGCAGTGGTTAAGGTACTGAATTATTGTCACAGTACTGCACTGCTGCCACCATTGGGCCTATGAGCAAGACCTTTCTCCGCCCATTTCTTGGGTTATAACTTGTAAGAGTGCATCAGTTGTAAGTCGCTCTAGATTCTCGCAAATTATTTCACATGTGGAATTTCTTAGCTTGTTTTGGCATATGCAAATGACCCTACCCAATTTCAATTGTGTCAGCAAAATACTGAGCTTCTTAATTGGCTCGTCAGCCTGATGTCTATGTATTGGAATGAGCTTTGCCCATGTGCCGTCTTTCTCATGTGTACTACCAGATGTACAGTGGTGCTTAAGTCTGTGAACCCTTTCTTCTGCATCAATATGACCTAAAACATTATCAGATTTTCACACAAGTCCTAAAAGTAAATAAAGAGAACCCAGTTAAACAAATGAGACAAAAATATTATACTTGGTCACTTATTTATTGAGGAAAGTGATCCAATATTACATATTAGTGAGTGGCAAGTATGTGACCCTTTGCTTTCAGTATCTGGTGTGACCCCCCTGTGCAGCAATAACTGCAGCTAAACGTTTCCTGTAACTGTTGATCAGTCCTGCACACCGGCTTGGAGGAATTTTAGCCCATTCCTCCGTACAGAACAGCTTCAGCTCTGGGATGTCGGTGGGTTTCCTCACATTAACTGCTCGCTTCAGGTCCTTCTACAGCATTTCGATTGGATTAAGGTCAGGACTTTGACTTGGCCATTCGAAAACATTAACTTTAGTCTTCTTTAACATATTAGCCAATGTGAGAGAGGCTTTCAGATGCTTAGAAGTTACCCTGGGGTCTGTTGTGACCTCGCCAATTATTACACGGCTTGCTCTTGGGGTGATCTTTGTTGGGCGCCCACTCCTGGGGAGGGTAACAATGGTCTTGAATTTTCTTCCATTTGTATATTTGTCTGACTGCGGATTGATGGAGAGATGGTTTTGTAACCTTTTCCAGCCTGATGAGCATCAACAACTCTTTTTCTGAGGTCCTCAGAAATCTCCTTTGTTTGTACCATGATACACTTCCACAAACATGTGTTGTGAAGAGCAGACTTTGAAAGATTGATGTTCTTTAAATAAAACAGGGAGCCCACTCACACCTGATTGTCATCCCATTGGCTGAAAACACCTGACTCTAATTTCACCTTCAAACTAATTTCACCTAACTGCTAATCCTAGAGGTTCACATACTTTTGCTACTCACTAATATGTAATATTGAATCATTTTCCTCAATAAATAAATGACCAAGTATAATATGTTTGTCTCTTCTGTTTAACTGAGTTACCTTTATCTACTGTTAGGACTTGTGTGAAAATCTGATGATGTTTTAGGTCATATTTATGCAGAAATATAGACAATTGTAAAGGGTTCACAAACTTTCAAGCACCACTGTATGTGTGTGCATAGGTTATGTATCAATACGGAGGGTGCAGGTAGAGGCAAAAAGCTGTCAGTAACTGACAGACGGAGCTCTTTTTCTCTGAGGGTGGTCAAACCTGATCTGGGTCATAACACCACAGAGTCAGCCATTTGGGCGTTCCTTTTTAAAAAAAAATTCGAACCATTTCTCCCGCTCTACAATACAAGAGGGATCACATGACTAGACCCCACCCAGTGGCGCATTGATACAGTACACGTGTTGTGCACAATAGATCTTTGAATTCAATGCCACTCTGGGTGATCTCACTTGAGTCTCTTGTCTCTGTTTCAAATATATATATATATATATATATATATATATATATATATATATATATATATATATATATATATATTCACACACAGTACTGTGCAAAAGTCTTAGGCCACCATTAGATTTGTTTTTTGTTTTTTTCTAGCAATGCTATAATGACCATATATAACATTTTCCAGACTTGGACGCTAACAATTTCAAACTTGGATTCCTCACTCCAAAATACACGTTTTCATTTATCTTCATCAGCAAATCATGAAAGAGCCTTTTCAGCCTGTTCCTCTTCCCAAAAAAGTGATTTCTTGACTACTATTCTTGATCAAGCTTCTTGGGACTGCATTCTCATTACACTTAGAAAAAAGGCAAGCACTAATCCTGGGCCAGCACGGTGGGTTACCCCTAACGTTGGACAAATATTATTGTCTAGAAAAATAATGTGCAAGTGTCAAATTTGGTTTAGAATTCTAAAAAAAGCAAGAAAAAACTTCCAAAGAAATCAGGAGGACAAATCCTTAAAAGAGCTCAATAGTGGATGGTAGCCATGTAGACCTGAGGATATACTGTGCATATCCGTAAAGTTCATGAAAGTAAGAGAGTTTATTCAGTAACAGAATAAAATGTATGTAAGTAAAATGCATAATGAAATCAGGTTTTGAGGAATGAAAAGACAGTTCTGAATGTAAAAAGAATAGAGGGAGAATGAGGACTTACAGCAACGATAAGTCTTGGAGCAGCCAGACGGAAGTCAAACTGTGTGGCCAAAACCTGCTGGGTCTCCTTAACAAGACCAGTGAGTGTGAGTTTCAGCGAGCCCTGGCCCACAAGTTCGTCCTTATAGTTTTCATACTTCAGGGTCCATTTCAGATTTTGGACTGTAAAGATAAAGAGAGAGACACGTTTCACACTTGCATCTGTCCTGTCCAAACCATATCTGCAAAAGGAAATAATTGGCAATTCTCTTAAGCTTTACTCCTGCAAATCAGTTTAATTCTACAACATCTTACAATTCTCCATACCAAGTTAACTGAGATCTATAAAGGACTTTGTATTTTGAATTATAGTATTAATAATTAGGACATCTGCTTTAAACTTGGCCACCTCGCTAGTAACAGGTTGGACCTCCTTTTGCTCGCAGATTTGCCTTAATTAATCATGTCATAGATTCAACAATGTGCTGGAATCATTTCTCATAGATTCCTCAGAGAAAGGCCATTTGAGTACAGTGAATGTCATGTCCAAGAAACCAGTTGGAGATGATTTGAGCTTTGTGACATGGCACATAGATGGTACACTGCGGTCATAAAGAGATGGACATGGTCACCAACAATGCTAAGGTAGGCTGTGGTGTTTAAATGATGCTCATTTGGTCTTAAGGGACTCAAAGTGTGCCAAGAAAATGCCCACACCATTACAAAACCACCACCAGCAGCCTGAACTGTTGATACAAGGCAGGACGGATTTATACTTTTATGATGTTTATGCCAAATTCTGCCCCTACCATCCAGCAGAAATCGATACTCATCAGACCAGGCAACGTTGTCGAATTTTCGTGAACCTGTGCAAATTTTAGCCTTACAGCTTGAAGACAGCTTGAAACAATTGCATTTACACCCTTTATATCGCACATGAAACGGTAAGCCACATATTTCTGTTCTGACATGTTATACGACCTCCAATAACTAACACTGTTCTTTTTGGTTGTTCCCGAGCTCTGGCACCTCATCATGAAGACTTTCTGTACTTAAATGGGGTTTTGTTACTGAAAACATTGGCGCCTTTATTTTTCATGCCACGTAAATATGCTGCCACCTTGTGGCTGTTTAGATGCTCCACTTATTTAGTTGTGGCGCCATTTCTGTGGTGATTCCCAACAGCGATCACCCGGTTCATCACAGTACTCGGATATTTCGAGATAATCTCGTTGGATAATCTCTGTTTAGCACCGTATTTGCGTTTTATCTACTTCACAGCTGCTGTGTAACTTTAGATTTACTTCTCATCATTTACTTTGGAATTACGTCCACTTTTGTGCTACTACTTATATACACACACGGTTCTCCCTGGGTCAGTTACACCGCTGTACACTACGACGACACGTCATGATTAGGAATTGATTGCTAGTTGTAACGCCACGCTCTGTCACACCATACTATACTATGCCCACACTCACTTTATTATTTATACCTTGCTAGTACCGGGTTGGACCCCGTCTTTGTGGCGTTCTGCTGGAAACATTCCTGAGAGATTTTGGTCCATACTGACATGATAGCATCAGGCATTTGCTGCAGACCTAGTGTCGGTTACACATCCGTGATGCCAATCTCTCAACCCACCACATCCCAAAGGTGCAGAAGTCGATACTAATCAGACCAGGCAACCCATCTCCAATCTTCTATTGTCCAATTTTGATGAGCCAATACGAATTGTAACCTTAGTTGCCTGTTTTTAGCTGCCAGGAGTGACACCCGTGTGGTTTGTTGTAGCCCATCTGTACTACATTTACATTTACAGCATTTAGCAGACGCCCTTATCCAGAGCGACTTACAGTTGATACAGTCTTACAATCCAAGCAATTGTGGGTTAAGGGCCTTGCTCAAGGACCCAACAGTGGCAGCTTGGCAGAGGTGTCACCCTGGACCTTCTGGTTTCTGAAAGAGCAGCCCATCTAGCACCACAACCATGGCACGTTTAAAGTCACTTATTCACCTTTCTTCAGCAACGTGCCTAAATGCATTGAGTTACTGAAACGTTATGCGCTGCTTAGATATTTGTGTCAAGGAGTTGAACAGGTGTACAGTTGAACAAAGTGACCGGTGAGTGTAGTATAAGACTCTTTAGCCTGTGATTCTTAGTCAAGATATTTCAGATAATCTCTCACCTTCTTTGGGTTTTAGTGTCAAATTTAACTCATCCTTCCTCACTGTGGCCTTGTGCACGCCAGTGTAGTAAACAACCGCCACATGAATGTTGATGGTGGTATTGAGTGTCTGAGAGGTGTTGTTCTTTACGACGATGGACAACTGAGCGTCTTCACCCACCCGAGGCTCATCTCCATTCAAGCTGACCTCCACTGTTACGTCCTTGGATCCGGAGTTGGTGTAGATATCAGGCTTGGAGCCATAGCGGGAAGCCGTTTCCACTGCATTTCGTTCCTCTTTGGACCCTGGTGGGAATGATGGAAATTAAGACATGGCACTCAGCAGCAAGACGTTTTTCTGAGAGCGAGATTCGCCAACTGACCTTTATCCTACACAAATCTGTTGTAGTATAAAGTGACTCATAGTTTGAATGCAACACCTGATTAAAATAAATTAAATAAGTGTGGGCTTTGAAGTGAAGGTTTTTACCTTCAGGGTATTTGTAGAGGTGTGTGATGTCTACCCTTTCGTCAGAGCCGACAGCCTTTGTGCTGATATTATGACCCACCACATTTTTGTCACATTTTATTTGAGTGAAGGTGCCATCAGCTTGCCTTTGCCAATAGATCTTGTCACTGTTTACCTACAATACACACAAGCAGTAAATGATTACAGTTTCACCCCTTGCTAACGTCTTACGTTCACATTTAGCAGACACTATATCCAATTTTACAATGTACAATCCAACCAAGTGAGTGTCAAGAGCCCACCGTGGCACCTTTTTTTTTGGCAGAGCTTGTAATTGACCTGGTGGTCAACAATCCTTTACTATTATACAAAAAATTACTATTATGCAATATGCATGCACATTTGGACCTTAACTATTTCCTGTCAAAGTTAAAGCATGCTCTTGATTAGGTATTACAACCCTCCCTAGCTCTAGTGTGGCTTTTTACTCAGAACTTCTCTGTGCTACATACGCTAAGTCCAGAGAAGCTGGACACTTTGATGATGGACTTCAGGAATCTCAACTGCATTTTTAGCTCCTTTCTTTAGGTTGAGATTCTTGGTCACTTTAGCTATTCCTTTCAAAAACTTCCCCTCCGCAGTAATGCCCCAGTCTACATAGACTGCTATCTACTGGAACCTCATTGTTGGTTCAAGGCCTGGTGGACCAGACAAATTATGAAGTTCTGGAGCAGTTTTGAATCTCTTCCTCATACCAGGGCAAATCTAAGTTCATGAATGGACATCCGTACAACTGAAAAGGAGTGTACATTGGTACACTACACTCCAGTATAACTCACAGCAAGAGCGTACCTCAGCTTCTTTCTCAGTACCACTGTTAAACTGCACCTTAGATACTGTACACTCTGTTGTTACACTGCAGTTATGTCCTCCTCACCTCAGCGAAGACAAATTGTCCATCATATTTGTGGAAGACTTGTCCATCACGGATAGCCACCACAGAAGTGGGGCCACAGCGGAAAATACCCTGACTTGTCTCTTGGGGCGTGGCATCAACCACTTGCCAACCGCCAAAGCCTTTCGGTAGATCAGGCCGGATCATCCAGGATTCGTTCCAACAGTGAAAATTCCTACAGACAGTGAGAGGTTAGTTACTAAGCGAGTTGCTAATCCCCTTCTTTTTTGTGCAGGATTACAGTCCTAACGTCTCAATTGAGGGACAGATCTTGACTTGTTTAAAAGGGGACAAGGAAGCATAAATAGTGAGTAATAACATTATCCTCTAACGTGGACATTCAAAAAGCAATCTGAAGGTCAAACCTTTATGTGGGCATGCAGTACTGTGCAAAAGTCTTAGGCCATCTTTAGATTTGTTGTTTTAGCAATGGTTTAATGACCATATATAACATATTGTTGGTGGTTGGACCCAAAAATTTTAAACTTCTAGTAGCCACTCCATAATACTCTTTTCCACTGATGTACAGTCCAATCCTTGGAAGCTTTAGCAAATCAAGCTTCTTTAGGACTTTAGAAGGGTCAACTTGGCATCCCTATGAAGCTGCCAGATGCTGTTATTGCTCAAGTCTAAGGGAAGGTCACACCAAGTACGTGTTTTAATACTGCATAGAAATGTCCTGCATTTTCTGGTTGTCTTCTAATAATGAGGCATGATTATATATGGTCATTATTACATTGCTAAAACAATGGTATATCTAATCTAATGGTGGCTAAAGACGTTTGCACAGTATTATATTATGTAAAACTCAGTTATTCTTAATGTTTGTGTACAAAAATTTGGCTTGAGAACTTCCTTTGATGTTTAAGCTCTGGATTTGCTAGCATTGTGTCGAAGCTAAGCACCAAGCATGGGAACTGTTCTTTCGGCTTGTAATGTTGAATTCATTCATCATTGATTCAAATACCATTAGATTACCATTAAATTAGATTCAAATACCATTGAAAGGCTGTTCTTCTTAGTGAGTTTTTGTGTATTGTGTTTCAATTATCAATTTACAACTAAGAGTTTATTGAGCAGTGTAAACCAATGCAATGTGTGAATACATTGTCTCTAATGACCTTTGTGTCTTGCACCTTGTAGTAGGTAAACACTTCAGACTAATCGTAGTAATAAATCAATCAAATCAATAGGTGTGGGTTTGTACCAGATGGAATCCTTATTGAGACTCTCAATGGGCTTCAGTTTGTCATCTATATAAACATCAGTCGTCAAGGAAACGTCTGTGTCGTGGGCAGAGTTGAAGTTGGTGATACTGCGGGTGGGAATGCCTAAACACCTGAGAACTGAGAAAGAGGAAAGTAACAAAGATGGAGAGAGAGCAAGAGACAAAGTCATCATTTCCCCAGTGAGTTTATTCACTATTATTTTGTACGTACACACCAAAATGGACAGCTTCAGCTTTACCTGTGGTGGTGACCCCACAGAAGACCCAGCACTGCCCATATTTGACAGGTCCGTTTCTGTAGTATTGCCTCAGAATGTCCACGCTGCCCGTCCATGATGTCGGAGAAGTTCCGCCCACGTATTTATTTGACCAGTTGCCTTCTAAAACACCCTTGTCGTCATTCGAATTGACCTGGCAGACAAATCAGAGAAGATCTCACAATATGAACTTACCACCACATACCCTTAGAGATGCAGCCAGATTAGTCCAACAGCCAACTAACTAATATCTAACTAAATAGCTAGCATTATTAATTATTATATACATGGGAAGATTTATTTAGTCACTAATCTTGCCCCTTTGGTTGTAAAAGTCACTCACCATGGCTGACACCACTCTGGCGATGTTAATGGGATCTCCCCTGCCTGCAATGTCGCTTCCGCTCTGATCCAGTATGAACAAACATGCTGCCAAAACCCCATCAGCAAACTGCACACAGGAAGGCACATCTGCATTACTAACACAGGTCTAGGTATCATTACATTGGGTGCATCCCAATACTACATTTCATTATTTCTTGAACGGGAACACTAGTACTAGTACCCTAAAGTAGGTAAAGGGAAAAAGTATGATTTCAGACCTAGAAAAAAAACATGAGGACCCAGAACCTTTCCCACAAACTATTAGAGGGAGGTGAGAATGCACCCTGAAGAGAGTGCCAATCCATCACAAGCCACTCAATCAAGCCTAGAGGTAATTCTGAGTAGTGTGTCAACCTATTGGAAGTACCCAGAGAAAACTTATACGTACACGGGGAGAACATACCAAACTCCACCCAGCCAGCAACTAGAAGCTAGGATTAAGTCCTCATGCCCCTGGTGACTCTACATTTAGAGCTCTATCCAGAGGTGAAACATAGCTGTGTGAAAGACTCAGGTTAGGCAAAATCTAAGGTAACATACAGTACTGTGCAAAAGTCTTAGGCCACCTTTAGATTAGCTATACCATTGTTTTATGGTAGAATGCTCATATATGATTATTTATCAGTCTCTTTATTGGAAATACCGTATTTAAAACTGAATACATTCAGAAAAATCAGGCTACACTGGCAAGTATTTAGTGTGACCTGCGTTTACATTTGACCAACAGCAGCATCTGGAAACTTCAAAGTTGACCATTCTACAGTTTGAAGAAGTTTGATCAGGAATGGTCTGTTGTAGCAGCCAATAAACCACTTATTTCAGAAGGGAACAGGGTGAAAAGGCTAAGATATGCTAAAGCTCACAAAGATTGGAATAAAGATCAGTGGAATAGAGGATATGGTCATTACACCATTGCTAAACCAACAAATCTAATGATAAGAATCTAATGGTAAGCCTAATACTTTTGCACAATAGTGTACTTGCTTTCTCCTCTTCAGTAGACTCTCTTTCTGCTGGGGAAAAAAGTATCTGGTGATGGGTAATACCTGTCCATAGTTCCAAGACCTGGATGAAATCTGAAACTCAGTTCCATAGTAGAGCTTCCCCAAGTCATTCAGAACATATTCTTTCCTCTCCTCTTCTTTTTCCATATACACAGCATCATCTGGGAGAGAGAACGTGTGTTGTTGGTTTATATGAATCAGTCACTTTCCCGACTGGCAAGTGGTACGACTTCTTACCTCTACACCAGGGATTGAAAAGCATGATGATATCATTCTCAGGATTGCGAGATGACTTGTTGGTCCCTTTTGGGCTCACAGCAAACACAGTGAGCTCGTATCGACCAATAGCAGCAGTCGGCAAGGAGTTGACCGACAGCTTGACCTTGTTGTCCTTCTTCTCGACAATCTTCGCCTCCCAGCAATTGCCCTTCAACACCTCGGTTACGGGAAAGGTCACTAGTGTGCCCTTTGATACATTTGGACGATAACCTTTAACACAGAGATAGAGGATAAACATCATAGTGTTGGACCACGGTTTAGGAAGAGGCTTCACTGTGGAACATTCACATTAATCAGTCTGACTTTATATCATTCTATGCTATACTAGATTCTAACCAATTCCCTCAGTATGACAAACCAGAGGGGTTACAGAGGTTCATATCTCTCTCTCTCTCTCGCTCTGTCATATATATATATATATATATATATATATATATATATATATATATAAAAAATACAGGTACGTGCCATTTAAAGTCTATCCGATCAAAGTCCGTTCGCTTTAACTTACAAGGTCTCAAGAATAATAGGTTATAGAAACCTGTCTTATATCTACATCTAATTCACTTCTCAAAGACAGAACTAGCACAAGTGAACCCTTGTGACACCTGCTGACAGAAAAGAGAATCACAGTCTTCTAGGCAGAAAACAACATGGTAATGTTACTTTAGTTTTTGTTATTCGAAGTGTTTCAAATTTTCTAATTACTGTATTGCACAGTGAAGTACCATACGGAATGTTTTCACATTGTGTTTTAATTAATATTATTGTTTAAAATAAAACACTATGTGCAAAAGATCTACGTGACAATGGTAAAGTACAATTCAATCAATGTCCTGTTTCACAGAACATGTAAATATATGTCATTTAGCAGACGCCCTTATCCAGAGCGACTTACTAATGAAACAGTCTTACAATACAAGCAATTGTGGGCTAAGGGCCTTACTCAAGGATCCAACAGTGGCAGCTTGGCAGAGGTGGGATTTGAACCCTGGACTTTTTGATTTATAGTCCAGTAGCTTAACCGCTAGGCTACCACAGACAGAATGTATACCTGAAGCTAGAGCTGATTTTGGGAGAACTCGAAGGTGGTTATAGATGGTGTCTTCCATGCTGGGACTTATATCTTGTCTGCCTCCCCTGATTAATCCACTATTTCACTGTTATTGCCAGAACTTACAGGAAACATATTTTAAAATAAGGTCCAGATGAGCAGAAACACTGACTACTGACTAATGAAGCTTACCAGTTTTGAACTCAAGGTTCAGTTTGTCTTTCCTGGGGTCAAAAGGACGAGAGAACTGTATCCACATGTAAAAGGTCTGCCCTCGGCGAATGATGAGGCTTTCGGTGTGATAGCGGTCCGTGCGATGCTCCGTACGGTTTGGGCCAGACCTGTTCCTGAGGAGGTCGACAGAGACGACCAGTAACTGATCTGGGAGAAAGAGAAACGAATTTGAATCGGAGCTCTCCTGCCTACAGGCTGTTGCAAAGGTGCAGTGATTCAATACTAAGCTTCAAACCTCAACCTCCCATGATTCATAGCATAGAGCAGCTCTGTCCTACTTGCCGTCATATACATTTACATTTATGTCATTTAGCAGACGCCCTTATTCAGAGCGACTTACAATTGATGCGATTGATAAGGGACACTCAGCTACTGAGTGTTACTTTGTAACACACAGTAGCTGAGTGTTATTACCTCTCATTGACACATAGACTCCACCTGATGCAGCTGCTCTCTCAACCACTGAACTGCTGTTCGGGAAGCGCCCGGTGAGATCAACTTCTGTAGTCATGCTGAGAAAGACAAGGGCAAAAAGATAAAGATGAGGAACAGAAGAAAGAAACTGGCATTGCCAGTTCCCACTCAGTAGCTGAATGTTCCTCATCATACACCATCCACCAATCTGTGATGGCTTCCTCTGACACTTTTTTTTTCTTGGAAGGGCAAGTCGAGAGTCATAGTGCTGAACATTTGTGTAAATATGGATGGACATGAACTGTAAAATACATTTTATTATTAGCAGTCTCTAACATTACACTTTACCATGAAATCCAATGATATGATCCAATGATCCAATGACACCAATAAAATCCTTCACAAATCGTATATATTGCGTTGTTGTGTGGCATTTAAATTTAGTCATTTTAGCAGACGTCCTTCCTTATCCACAGCAAGTTACATACAATAGTATTCAATCTTACAATCCGAGCAGTTGTGGGTCAATCATCATGTTACATGACTTTAATGTTATGCTAATTTATATTTCTTTTGAGTCTTGGGTGATTGTCCTGTTTACATTTATGTCATTTAGCAGACGCCCTTATCCAGGTTGACAAACAATTGTTAGTCTTACACCTCTTACAATCAAGGCAATTGTGGATTAAGGGCCTTGCTCAATGACCCAACAGTGGAACCCTGGACCTTCTGGTCCATAGTCCAGTTCCTTAACAGCTAGGCCGCCACAGTCCCACTGTTAAGTTAAATAAAACCCATTTTGGAAAGAACCACCTGTAACACCTCATGCTTACCAGATTGGTCCTTCACACTTAAATATGTGTACTATTAGAAAACTATTAAAACAAAAAAGTATAGAGGAAACCACTAACTAACAGAGATGAGGAGATAACACAGTATGTAGCCTGTCCCTGTTGATTAGCTGTTGTTCTTTTTGGTGACTAGTAGTGCTGTGGACCACAATGGGTCAAACACTCATATCAACAGCATATAGCTTTACAAAAAGCTGTCATTTTTCTCAATGACTACGCATGGTGGCTATCAAACAAAGGCAGTACTAGCCATTTGTTATTATAGTAATTTGGCAAAAGCTTTTATCCAAGGTGATTTAGAGAATACAATCTAAGCAATTGAGTGTTAAGAACTGGATCAATAGCAGCTTTCATTTAAGCATTACTGCTCAAAATAGCACGCTCATCATAGCAAATTCCCTGCTAAATACATTGCACTATTGTCTTGCTAGCATCATGATTGCCAAGAAGGTATTTAAATATTGTGTAAGACTAAAATGAAACACATTTTAAAAGAGGATGAGCATTTTTGGCAGCCTCTGTAGCTATTAGTACTCCACTCTCTGCTAAATTCCCTCTGACCCTCATGCTAGCCATGCTAGTCATGAGCAACATTTCACTCTGGTAAGTTTTCTGCAAATCTGAACCCTCTATACAAAATACAAAACAGACTGGAAGAATGTTAATTACATTTTTCTTGAGCATTTTAGGTGCAGCTAATCATATTTTTCTGGTTATTTAGAACTAATTAGCAGGGTTAGGCTACATGTGACCTAATTCTCAGATTTATCCGATCGTTATGTGATGGGCAGGATTCATATAGCTATACGAGTCAGTCCTGAATACATTCCAGGCCTAAATTAAACACACCTTTTGTCATGTACTATAATGAACGTGACATAGTTATCATGTTTGAAGTAAACAAGCCATTTCACAGGATGGGTGCCATTACATGTATACCATTCATATAATTAACTGTAAAACAAAACACTTTATTATTAAGCAAAGTGTCCTGCACAGTGATGGCACTGCAAATTGTAGGTATATATTTTAAAACATGAATAAACACGACCTAGAACACTGAAAAATTGTATTCGTTAGCTGTCTCTGGTCTCTAGCATTACACTTTACAATTAAATATCATATTTCAAATCTTTCAGAAATCTTATATTGTTTGCATTGGTGTCACTCCATATCCTATGTCCTAAATATTTTTTCATTAGAGATCCATAATATTTTAAATAAGTCCCCAGTTTTTCACTCAATCCTTTCTAACATATTCCCACTTATGAATATTAAGGAGCATCCCACAAGTCATATGTTCACTAGGAAGTTGCATCATCTGGATCCTCTGAAGACCATGGGAAGACTAAAAGTAAGAATAAAACCTTGCATTTCCACTAACACATCTCTTTTACTTGTTGCTGTATAATAATGAATGAATGCAAGGCTATGAATTTGTCCTTACCTCAGCGTAGTCTTTGGGTCTGTATTTCAGAACGTGTTCTTGCAGGAATGGAGTCGGACAAAAGCTGCCTTTTCAACCTTCTGACAGGGCTGAGTTCTGTCCCTCGCTCAGACAGAATTTATACTTACACACACACACACACACACCCATTCCATCACACCTTGCCCCACCCAGTCAGGTGTCTCAGCATCTGTCATGTAACAATGGGCGTGATGTTCTTAGCAGGAAGCAAACGTGTTAGGTTTCTCATTTTGTGACAACTTTCCTTTCATTGATATTCATCCGTCAAATAACTCTGAGCAATCAGAAATAATGTACACTTTCCAAACCTACACATGGCTTGTGCAGTGAGCTTTATTGTGTATGCAAAGGTGACGTGGTAGGTATACGGTAAAATGGCTCAAATGCCTTAGGAAATTGAATTTCTTTTTTTTTCCCTGGCAATGGGAGACTCCATCTCATCTCAGTCTCGGGGTAAGATGGACATGGAAATTGTTGTTGAGACCAGCCAAATTCTGAATGCAAGGACATCTGCCCATGAACTGATTCTCAAAATAATGTGGTAATGCAGCAAGACAGCAGCCCTGAGCACAAGGTCATTCTAGCTTATAATAATTAAAGAAGATAATTGGCCTTAATCCAATAGAAATATTGTAGAAGAACCTGAAGGAAGAAGTTCATGAGAGGAAACTCCAATATCCCCCAGTGGAAGCTGTTCTGCATGGAGCAATGGGCTAAAATTCCTCCAAATTAATGCGCAGGACAAAATCTACTTGCGTTATTTTCCAGTTATAGCAGGTTAGCGAGTGGGATAGCGGGTTAGGTGAATAAGACACCCCATATGTTGGAGTTCAGATAGCAGCAGTTTAGATAGTGAACTGGATGTGTTAGCTTATGGACTTTCGAATATGTTGTGGTAATGAAACTACAGGGCATAGCTAATTAACACTCTACCAAAACTCCAGTACCCAGAAAGTTGAATCAGTTCATCCGGGCATAAAGTTTTCGTGGGAGAAACGTTTAGTCACTTAATCTAAGTGACTTCTTCCAGCTCAGCTAGATGGAAAACTTCCCCAAGCTTGTATACAGCACTTTTGCACAAGACCAATATCAGCACCACTGCATACCAATGGGACCGGTGATCAATTCCATATGCAAATAGCCTTGGCCATTAATTAGAATGACCACGTGTGCTATTCACACAGGATTGGCAGGATTGGCAATAACCGCATCTTTTCACAAAAATGGCCTCTTTGACTCCCTGATCAAACCAGCATTCCTCCCTGGTCACTGGTCCCATTGCAATGGTGCTGGTATTGGTCATTATGCAAATGTACTGTATATATATATATATATATATATATATATATATATATATATATATATATATATGCTTGGGGAAGTTTTCCAACTAGCTGAGACTGAAGAAGCCACTTAGATGAGTGACTAAACGTTTCTCCCACAAAATCCGTGTGTCCAGATGAACTGATCCATCTTTCTGGGATTTCCTTCCCTGGATTATTGAGCACGCGTCAAGCCAAAACGTAGGTACCTTGGATTGCCACCTCACTGCTACCACAGGCAGCTCTTAATTGTAGTTTATACATTTCCAAAGTTCAGAAGGAGGTGAATTCACAGCTCACAGTAGGTCTGCTTTAGAAATCACCAAAACCGGATCAGTCAAACCCAAGCGTATATCATTGTGTGGCTAATTATGTGTACCTAAGAGGACAGCAAGGTACCGAAAGTTAATTTAAGTGTCTGTGAATCTTTTCTGACATTCCAGAATGATGAATTCTTCCATCACCGTCACACCCTAAACTACAACTCCTACAACAAGGCTGACACACCTGTGCTAAAGGTTTTCTTTTCCTTGATCACTTGTCACTCAAGATACTCCAGTAACTAATGGAGCACTTGAGTGTTTGGATTCCAAAAACTCAGTCATGAGTGAAACAGTTTCAATTTAAAATACTTGATGCATTTCCCTTAATGAACTATGACAGTGCTTGACATTTGCGGATTATCTACCCAACAGTGTTTGAACCGTGTCTGCATGTTCAGTGGTTTGGGCTCTATCGTTCACAGCCATTTGTGGAAGAATAAGTAAAAGGATAACAATAAAAAATGCTTTTTAAGCACTGTATAATAATATTCACAAAGAAACAGATTTAGGGAAAAAGGAGCATGGCTAAATAGCTAAAAGTTTTTTTTTTTTATATTTATTTCAGTAAGTGGACAAAGCCGTCAAATAATTTAGCCAATCTGAAGGCAAGGTTATCCTCACACTTATGTGAAAGTTTAGGCAAAAATGTTTTTTTTTTCTAAATAAAATAAAGTTTATCAATAGAAAACTAACAACCTCTGTAGCTTACAATCTACACATTTCTGTGAATTTTGATGTAGACATATTGAAATTACAGACAACACTTCATTTTAGCATAAGAACCTTATTTCCATCTGTGAAACATGGTGGTGGTAGTATCATTGGGTATGTTTTACTGCATCTGGGCCAGGACGGCCTGCCATCACTGACGGAACAATGAATACTGAACTATACCGGCAATTTCTAAAAGAATGTGGGTTAGCAAACCTAAGTAAGAGTTATGTTTTTCTGCAATTCTTACAGCAGAACATATGATGTTTCTTAGTAAGAGAAGGGTTTACACAAAAACTATTCGCTATACTAGGTGCTACAATTGTTGTGCAATTCCCTTTTCAATGTACTGTAGGGACATGTTTTCCCTTTTCGGGAAATTTACCTCCCTACCTAAAACAAACTATTCATTTGCCATTTCTTCACCTTCATACCTGGTTACACCTCAATTCACCTCAAAAGCACCATTCCTGTCAGGTAAGTATTACAGGAACCTACGATATTGAGAAAGTTCCTCTGAAGTTTACACAACTACAACTGCACAATGTAGCTTGAGTTTGGGGGCCTGTTTAACCTTCGATTATGGGATTGAGGACCGGTGAGTTTGCTGGAGATTCAATAGTGTCCAAAATTGGTGACCATTTCTGATGGATGTCCATTAGAACCTCTGTTAAATCTTTCTTCCATCGCCTAATTATTCAGCTACTAGTCCAAATAATCTCACCATTTATTTTTAATGAGACTGTAGTCGTGTCATTTTGCTGGCCAGTCATCGTGTCCCACATTTGGTGACTATCTACTAATCCACTACTCTTTCTATTTTCCACACAAACCTCTGAAAATCCCTTACTGTAACAAACGCAAGAACCTGCACACTCGTGCCTTGGGATGATTAGATCATCAGTTGTTGGCCTGACTCTGAGGTAGTGTTGTGGAAATGTTTGTACTGCAGACAGACAAATGGAATGGTGTCACAGTTGAAATGGTAAAATAACCCCGATGTTCACCAAATTTGGCGAGTCAACAAAATCGCCAGACCTTGACTGTAGCCAGTCGTGTCGAATTAAATGGAGGGGCAGATGAAATGCTGAAACTTTAATTGCTAGTGGAAGATTCCTGACTGAAGAGGATTGTTGACATTGTCATGGTGAGATGTTATCAGGTAATTAGGACGGCATTTCTTCCAAACTTGTGAAGGTTCTTAAGACAAACATTCAGAAGGTCATAAGACTGTTCCCGAATGCAATTCTCAAAATAATATAAAATAAAATAAAGGAAGTTCTCAAATATTATCTTAAGAAGAGATGAATTATTTTCTTACTGTGGGGTCTTACAGCCTTAGACGAGTGAGGCTGACATAAGGTTAAGAAAATATTTAAGAAGATAATGTTTTCAAGAATACCACTCATTCGCAGAATTTGTTTTTAAGAAAAACATTCAGAAAAGGAAATTATTTCAAAGTTAACAATGTTTCATGACTGTTTCCTTAAGAATGAAGTTAAGAAAAAACACTTAAGATCTTCTTTCTTGAGACACTTTCATGAATCCGGTTTTTAGAGCAGTTTCTTAAAGAAGTTGCTTATCCACAGTCACAGTGATGCCTTCCAACTTGGTCTTGCATCACATAGGCGTGATTGGCAGACAGGGGAGCCTGTATGCATGAATCATCCCCCGACGCTGTAAATGCGTTTTTCTGGGATTGGCTCCAACCCTCAGGCAACCTCCACATCACCACTTCACCCCCTCCCTTACAAAAGCATTGGTCAGCATGGAAAAAACCATGAACTGCATCACTGCTGCTCTTGTAGATATCCAATGGATATGCTAGTCTATACATTTTGCATTACTTCTCAAATCAAGTTAGGACTGTGGGACGGTGTTGAAAGAGCCAGACAAGAAGCAGATGACAACTCCACGTTCGGGTTTCTTGACGCCAGCAGGGAGAGGAACACCATTAGTAAAGATAATAAAAATCATGACACAACTTCTGAGAAGGCGGCTCATGGGAGTATTCCTCCTTTTATTTTGGGGATTTGTGCCACTGTGAGAACACACACATTTACTAAACGTTCCGTCAGGTTGGGCTCAGGCGGGCTGATCAAAATTCTTTGTAAACATTTAAATGGCAATTAGATTGCTGTTGGACGAGCCTACTCTGTTGTTAAACACAACTAAAGCAGGCGTACACACTTAACCCGGACGTCTAATGCAGCTGTCAATTCACTCGAGTGGCTTGGGAATCACGCGCACACACACACACACACACACACACACACGCCTGCAGAACAGACGACGCATTTCTAACCGTGTCAGCATGCAGACTGGAGCGCTGAAGCATATATACATACATACATACATACATACGTACATACACAGGTGCCCAGATAGAGAGCGTCTCTTTAAGCCCAGTGCACAGCAATGAACAAGCGTTCAAGGAATAAACAGTCGACATGAAGGAACTCGCTCTCACAACCCCAAATGCAGACTGTCCTCCAACTTCAAAGCAAAAGATCAGTCACTGATGGTAACAGCTCGGCTAGTTCCGCCTGGATGTTGGCGGTTTTGGTGACTGGGTTGCCACGGAGATCCAACCTGGTGAGCTTCGGACATGATACCAGAGGCGAGAGGCCCGAAATCTTTGCGATTTCTGACACAGGAGTTAAGAAAGCATGAGCGCCAAAACATATGGTAGATTCTTACATTGTAACATTAAGCTGGATTAACACTTTGAATCCTAAAAACCCTAAATATGGCTGCAAGAGCTCCTGGTCTATCCCTGCTCCAGACCCGGGAAATGGCAACAGCCGTCTCTAACACGAACCTCACCAGCACAGGTCCGTGATGCTGAACCAAGTTGGTTCGTATCCTGCCTCTGATGAGGTGAGGTTTGAGTTGTTTCGAGTTGAGTGGCCAGGAAAGACTCACATCTGTGGGATGTGAAATAGACCAAGGGTGTCCCTGTCTGAGACCATATTACACGTAGAGTACTGTGCAAAAGTCTTAGGCCACCATTAGATTAGATACCATTGTTTTAGCAATGCTATAATGACCATATCTAATTGTTTCTCAGTCTCTTTATTGGAACATAACCAGAAAATGCAGGCCTCCGCTTACATTTGAGCAATAGCAACATCTGGCAGCTTTATTGGGATGCCAAGTTGACCCTTCTGAAGAAGTTTGATCAGGAATCTTTTTGGAAGGGTAGCAACCAAGAAACCACTTTTTCAAAAGGGGAACAGGGCTCACAAAGATCAGAATGAAGATCAGTGGAAAAGGGCATTACAGAGTGACAAATCCAAATTTGAAATCTTTGGGTTCAATCGTCAACAATACATTATATATGGTGATTATACCATTGCTAAAACAATAAATCTAATGGTGTCCCAAGACTTCTGCACAGTACTGTAGGCATTATTTCAAGCCTATTTCATGAACTGATTACATCTACTCCCACTTATTATGATTGTGGGACTGTGGTAGCCTAGCGGGTAAGGTACTGGACTATGGACCAGAAGGTCCAGGGTTCAAATCCCACCTCTGCCAAGCTGCCACTGTTGGGTCCTTGAGCAAGACCCTTAACCCACAATCGCTTGGATTGTAATTAAACTGTAAATGATTGCATCACCTGATTACCCAGCCCTAGCACACACTGTATGTTTCAGTGCCCCACAGTTTGGCTCCTAGTCAAAACTTTTGGTTGATGACCATCTGCATGTTTAGAACAGTCTGCAATCCAGATTTCAACAGCATCTAAGGTCTGTACCAATTTCGGACTGAACCCAAATATAAAATCCCATCTCCCATTTCTGTGCACCGCCCCCATCGGGACACTACAGAAACAACATTAGTGTTTAAGCAAGAAAACCCGAGTTAAATCACAAACTCGGTACTTTATCGTATTTCCCCGTCTCATCCTTAATCGAGGTATTTGTTCCAGCCCTGAATTAGCAATCTTATTCAAAGTAATGAGTGCTGACATATTAAGCGTGAAATGGTTTTTCATAGCGAGGTGTGTTCCATGACAAATCCTTAGACACAATTTAATCAGGTCACAAGCACGAGAAGACAAGCAGGTTGAGGAGTGGCCGATTTAAGTTGTTGTCTGTACAGCTGTGGTGAGTAAAAGGATACGATTGTTTTTTAAAGACACTTCCTCCAGTCTGGGCAGATGGTACAGGCCTTCCAGGTTCTCAATGGCATTATCATCAGCCTCCAGGACCTGCAGGAGTCATTCACCCAAACAAAACCGACTGTTCAGGGTCCGACACCGACCATTCAGTAAAAGCGCACTGATCACACAGACTTTACCTCGAGACACTGCAACATGGCAAACTGGGGCGGCAGCCTGACGAGCTGATTGCAGGACAGATTGATATGAGTGACCAATAGCAGCTGATCCAGGTGACACAGGGTGCTTAGGTTCTGTTTTGTGAGAGAGGAGTAGGATTCAGTTCATGAGGAAAAACCAAACCAAGTCAAATACAGTCCAAAAACAAACAGTCACATCTTCAGCTCACTGACCGATTCGGCTACATTGGGTCCATTGGCTATGCTCACAGATGGGATTCATTGTATTGAAGTCTAAGCTAATGTGTGTTAGACTGTGGACTGTGGTAGCCTAATGGCCCAGAAGGTCCAGGGTTCAAATCCCACCTCAGCCAAGCTGCCACTGTTGGACCCTTAACCCACAATTGCTTGGATTGTAAGATTGTACCAATTGTAAGTCACTCTGGATAAGGGAGTCTGATAAATGTCAGCAAAAAAACTTTAGTGCCCTGCAATTAAAAGAAATGACTAGAAACAGAGGTTTAAAATTGTAAACAAAATCCTCTATTGTAGCTTCATATCTTAAATAGTGAAAACGTTCCTTATTTATCTCTGAAGAATAGCAATTATGGTATATATTTCAGTGTATTTTTCTTGTATTAAAAAAATCTTTAGCCCCCTGCAATGAAAAGAAATTAGGAGTCTCACTAAAAATTGGATGTGCAACTATGAGCATGCGCCCTCTGGTGTTCAAAAATGCAACTGCATTAGATAGCGTAATACATAAGAATGATAATCCAACTCGATGACGCACACGTCCCATTTCTGCATCGCAATGCATCGTTACACCCCTCAGATACCCAACAAATGGCACTTGGGGAACAATAAAACTAGGAAAGCTTCAGACAAGAGGTTTAAATAGCAGATGTGAAAAGGAGATGGTGAGAAGAATCAAATCGGTTTGGTTAGAGGAATGAGAAAGTCTGGGATGGAATCCAGAACTTTGGAAACGGAGATGGCAGATATAACAGTTAGACATAAAAAAAATGTGACAAAATGTAAATACTTTCAAACACTGTTTGTTTCCTTCACTCTCCTACGCCGGACAGCACAGATGTGCATTTTGAGCAGATTAACAGCGAAAATGTTGCCTGCGTGGACATATTGTGAAAATAATTCCACGATAAATTGCATTCCACACTTGCACACGGCTTTGGCTTGTAATTTCTGGTGCACATTCAGTAGATTTGTTATTATAGCAATGGCATAATGACCATATACAACATGCTGCCGACGACTGGACCCAAAAACTTCACTCCACTGATCTTCATTCCAATCGTTGTGAGCTTTAGTATAATCTTAGGCTTTTCACCCTGTTCCCCTTCTGAAAAAGTGGTTTCTTGGCTGCTACCCTTTCAAAAAAGACCATTCCGGATCAAGCGTCTTTGGATTGTAGAAGGATCAACTTGGCATCCCGATGAAGCTGCCAGATGCTGCTATAGCTCAAGTGCAAGTCCCACTAAATACTTGCCACTGTAACCTATAGAAGCTGTTTTTCTCTGATTTGGTTTTTAGTTTTTAAACACTGCATACAAATGTCCTGTATTTTCTGGATGCATTGTAATGAAGAGACTGACAAATAATTCTATATTCTATTTACATAAATTAATGCACGTTACCTTATCAGAAATGCTGAAGACCCGCACCTCTGCGTATTCCATTTTCAGAATGGTGTTCTCAATCATGAACTTACTGCACAGGTCGCTATAGTAGGAGCTACGCATAGGGTCCACTTCCTGAGAGAGAAATGTAGAGAAATCAGCGAACAGAAAACATTTGTAATTATGCATCAAATGCACTTCTCATTTGCACCAGGATGAACATGACCCTTCAGGTTTGTTTAATTCCATTCATTTTATATGGACAATCAAACCACCTTCCATCAGTGAGAACATTGAAGATGGAACGTGGCTGGGTTTTCGAGCATGACAATGATCCCAAACACAACGCTCGGGCAACGAAGTGGCGGCTCCGTAAAAAGCATTTGAAGGTCCTGGAGTGGCCTAGCCAGTCTCCAAACCTCAACCCCATAGAAAATTTGTGGAGGAAGTTGAAAGTCTGTGTTGCCCCAAAACATCACTGCTCTAGAGGAGATCTGCATGGAGGAATGGGCCAAAGTACCAGCTACAGTGTGTGCAAACCTGGTGAAGACTTACAGGAAACGTTTGACCTCTGTCAGTGCCAACAAATGTTATGTTACAAAGTATTGAGTTGAACTTTTGTTATTGACCAAATACTTATTTTCCACCATGATTTACAAATAAATTCTTTAGTAATCCTACAATGTGATTTCCTGGATTTTTTCCCCCCTCATTTTCTTTCTCATAGTTGAAGTGTACCTATGATGAAAATTACAGACCTCTCATCTTTCTAAGTAGGGGAATTTCAACAATCAGTTGCTGACCAAATACTTTTTTGCCCCACTGTATGTATGTATGTATGTATGTATGTATGTATGTATGTATATAAGATAGATATATATATAAATATATATATTATAATTCTATCTACTTATATATATATATATATACTATATATCTATATATAATATATATATAGAGAGAGAGAGAGAGAGAGAGAGAGAGAGAGAGAGAGAGAGAGAGAGAGAGAGAGAGAGAGAGAGAGAGAGAGAGAGAGAGAGAGAGCATGCCATGTACGTTTTTAAACTACAGGCAGCCAAAGTGAAGACCTTACAAAAAAAATGCAACTGGATCATCGGTGTTACTGCCTGTTCCCTGTGAATTCTGGGATGAGCTCTGGAGCCCAAAAGTGATACTGGACATTTCCTCACTGTATATAATCTATTGGCGCCACCAAAAATGTGACGCCTTAAACAGAAACTCTAGTTACGATCAGGAAGCTGCTGCCACCTGAGCTAAACCTTCTGACACACTGCCCTTCCCAACTAATTTTGGGTGATACAACAAAAGTATTTTGGGTTAATCTAAGTAAGGTGTGTCTTGGTTTGCTGGATGCACTGGGTTAAATGGCCCTGGCACAGGTGTAAGATCAGACACACGCTCATCAGGGCTGCCTGTGATAACACAGCTAGCAAGCTAGTCAAGCATGCTAAACTTGGATGGCATTTGGTTGGATTCGTGGTAAAAGTTGTTTGAATGCACCAGTTTCACAGAAATACAGAAATGCTATTAATCACTGAGGTGGGGTACCAAAACTTACAAACCTTGTTACCCAAAAAGCACTGACTGAACGGTCTCAGTACTACCGGATGTCCATCTTTTGAACATTTCTGTGCTTATTTTTGATACGAACACCTAAATTGACCCAGTATGGATGTATCTGAGTAGTATCAGTGTAGCCTTGCTGCTGTTGTGAATATCCACTAAATCTGATGCTGATAAATATGATATAATATAATTGCACCCTAGTTCTTCTTCTTTTGGGTTTTATGCAGATTGGCATACCGCATTGGTGCATTACTGCCACCGACTGGACTGGATTACATGCATCATCTTTGAAAAGTCGCACCATTGAGTGTCTTATTTTGAACTGTTGTTCGAATTTGGTGGCAAAAAAATTCAAAATGACCACTCCATGTCCGAATTGTTCGAATGAAGAGGCGCCACTGCATATGCCTTCACTGTGTCGTGACTCGTTCAGTACTATGGATACCATCGGACTATTCAGACGCTGGTATCGACTTGATTATTATATATACTCTGATGATTATTACGTGTCATGTAAAAGTAGACTCATCTGCTAACCTTCAGCGTCTGAAAGTGAGCGAGCGTCTCTTTTTCATGACCCAGTGGATCGAGAGCTCTCATCAGGAGGATTATGGTTAACAAACACCCTGAAAGACAGAGACAAACATTATTCAGAATTTAGAAGGGACTTTGAACATCATATTTCCATTATTGTACCGAGACTCACATTTGTTCTGAGGCTCCAGTTCCAGAAGCTGAGTACAAGATTGGAGCTCAGACTGCAGGACTGAGGTCTTCTCTACAGACAGCTCACTCCTGGAATACGTACAGTGGTCATTATCAACTTCTTATTCATTTTAGCCTCATCAGCAATGGAAAAACATAAGCAGAAGTACAAGCAAGCAAGTTATAGACCTTATACTGTACTACTATTAGGGGTGTAACGATACGCTCTGCTCATGATTCGATTCACGTCCACGATTTGATTTTCTTACATTTTTTTTGAAGTGTAAGCATGCAAAGCAATGCACATTTTCTTGAATACGTTTTTAAACAAAACAAAAAAAAACAACCCTAGTGCCCTGCAATTAAAATAAATGACTTGAAACTACAGAGCCCCCGAAGTATCAGAGTGGAGCATTTTTTTTAAAGAAACTTAAATCGTTCCTTCAATTTAATAATCTGTTCAATCAATTTTCTTTTGGGTTTTATGGGGCTTGGCATATTGTACTGGTGCGTTATCGCCACTGACTGGACTGGATTACGTGCATAGTTTTTGGACACCCTGTTTACTGCACGTTGTACCCCAGAACATATAACTCAAGGGAACAACCTGAGGGAACGAATTATTCAGTTGAGGAAAGTAATTACTACATTGAGGAAATTAATTATTAAATTGATGGAACACATTATTAAATTATTAAACTGAGGGAACAGATTATTAAATCAAGGGAACAAATTTTATTAAATTGAGGGAACGAATTATTAAACTGATGGAACGGATTATTAAATTGAGGAAACGAATTATTAAACTGTGGGAACGAATTATTAAACTGATGAAACGAATTATTAAACTGATGGAACGAATTATTAAACTGTGGGAACGAATTATTAAACTGTGGGAACGAATTATTAAATTGAGGAAACGAATTATTAAACTGTGGGAACGAATTATTAAATCAATGGAACGGATTATTAAACTGTGGAAACGAATTATTAAATTGAGGAAACGAATTATTAAACTGATGGAACGGATTATTAAACTGTGGGAACGAATTATTAAACTGTGGGAACGAATTATTAAACTGAGAAAACCAATTATTAAACTGTGGGAACGAATTATTAAATTGAGGAAACGAATTATTAAACTGTGGGAACGAATTATTAAATTGAGGAAACCAATTATTAAACTTAGGAAACGAATTATTAAATCGATGGAACGGATTATTAAACTGAGGAAACGAATTATTAAACTGTGGGAACGAATTATTAAATTGAGGAAACGAATTATTAAACTGTGGGAACGAATTATTAAATCGATGGAACGGATTATTAAACTGAGGAAACGAATTATTAAACTGTGGGAACGAATTATTAAACTGTGGGAACGAATTATTAAACTGAGAAAACGAATTATTAAACTGAGGAAACGAATTATTAAACTGAGGAAACGAATTATTAAACTGAGGAAACGAATTATTAAACTGAGGAAACAAATTATTAAATTGAGGAAACAAATTATTAAATTGAGGAAACGAATTATTAAACTGAAAAAACTGATTATTAAACTGAGGGAACTGATTATTAAACTGTGGGAACGAATTATTAAATTAAAGGAATGGATTATTTCATTTGAGGGACCATTTCTAAAAACTTTTTTTTCCCACCTTGATACTTAGAGCTCCGTAAGAAACAGAGATTTAAAATGGTAAATAAATTGTAGCTTCACCATATATTAGACAACTGAATGAAAACGTTCCTATTTTGTTTCTGAAGAATAACAATTCAAAATAATGTGCACTTTTCTTGTATAAACGTGTAAACAAAATGAATCTTTAGTCTGCTGCAATTCAAGAAATTAGAAGGAGTTTTAAATGCATTTGGGAGCATGCCGCATGACTGCACCCTCTGGTGTACAAAAATGTAACTGCATTAGATGGCATAACGAACAGTATACGCGTCACCGTCAATCTCTGCGATGCACATTGTAACAGTTTTGCATAGTGATGCATCCTTACACCCCTAAATTCTATAGATGAATGCATTTCTGTGGCCTGCAGAGCTTAACCTAGTTAGGAACTGTTGTGATACGCAGTGCAGAGCCAACAGGCCCATGTCTGTACCTAAAGAGTTCTTGGTCGGTAGCAGAGTCCCTGCACCAGCTCTCCATTCGACCTGAAGGGACATGAACAATGAATTAGCTGATGTGCACGCTGCACCAAAAGAAGGTGTATTTCATAACAGCACTAAATGGAGTGTGTTCACAACATCCTTACAAGCAATACCCAAAATCAGTTGATGTGACCCAGTGATTAATGAGGTTACTGTATCCTCTCTCGCACCCACCTGTATAGAGAGCACAGTCTCTGTGTGTGTGTTTCTCCATACACTGCACCGTCAGGTTGTGTTCATTGTCAATGTCACTAATGGAGCCAGGAGGAAGTTCACATAACTGAGAAAGAGAAAGATAAAATAACGATCTAAGCCATGTTTAGCTTTTAATTAGCACCACACCCAATGTGGTACAACTGAAACATGCCTTTTGAATAAGATAAAAGCATTCCAAAAACTTTAGATTGGCATCTGTGAGATCGTGTGGTTTCGCTATATGACATTTCTAACAAAAATTTGGGTACGTTACACAGAGTTTATACAAAAATCAGCATAACCTTTGATATTCACTTTTGTCTTACAGTCTGAAATCCTAACCGAATAAAACCCAGTACAAATGTATTTCTTCAGCTTTATTTACACATTTTGCCTTATAATACTCACGTAACAAGAAATTTTCTAGAGTCCAAAGAAACTTGATCAGGAATGATCTTTTGGGACGGTAGTAGCCAAGATAGCACTTTATCGGAAGGGTAACAGGGTGACAAGGCTAACATATACTAAAGCTCACAAAGATTGGAATGAAGATCAGTGGAAAAGTGTACTATGGTTTTGGGTCCAATCGTCGACAATATGTTGACATATGGCCATTATACCATTACTAACACAACAAATCTAATGGTGGCCTGAGACTTTTGCACAGTAATGTACACTCGGTCTATGCAAACCCCAGTTCCAAATAGTTGGGACAGCATGTAAGCTGCAAATTAAAAACAAAAATGATTTATAAATGACCTTTTAACTTGCACTGAAAAAGATACTACTTAGCATTATGAACTTAAGTAATATTTGTAAATATCCATTCATTTGATGCCTTCAACATGTTTTTAAAGAAGCTAGGATATGGGCATGTGTACCAGTGTGTTATACCAGGTTATGCTATGCTCAACAGTATTTTGCACTTCATAACACACTGGATATTTTCAATAGGAGACAGGTCTGGACTGCAGACAGGCTGTTTCAGCACAGACACACACTCTGAGTATAAAGCACGTCGTAACACGTGTAGAATGTGGACGCTACCTTGCTCAAATAAGAAAGACGTCCACGATATAAATGTAATCTAGATGATAGATATGGTTTTCCAAGGTTGTGCAAGTTCCACATGATACTGGCAATAACACACCCCTATACAGTGGTGCTTGAAAGTTTGTGAACCTTTTAGAATTTTCTACATTTCTGCAGAAACAATGAGTTAAACAATGAGACAGATATTATACTTGGTCATTTATTTATTGAGGAAAATGATCCAATATTACATATTAATGAGTGGCAAAAGTATGTGAACCTTTGCTTTCAGTATCTGCTGTGACCCCCCCTGTGCAGCAATAACTGCAACTAAAACATTTCCTGTAGCTGTTTGATCAGTCCTGCACACCGGCTTGGAGGAATTTTTAGCCCATTCCTCCATACAGAAACAGCTTCAGCTCTGGAATGTTGGTGGGTTTCCTCAACATTAGCTGCTCGCTTCAGGTCCTTCCACAAGATTTCCATTGGATTAAGGTCAGGACTTTGACTTGGCCATTCCAAAACATGAACTTTATTCTTCTTTAACCATTCTTTGGTAGAACGACTTGTGTGCTTAGGGTCGCTGTCTTGCTGCATGACCCACCTTCTCTTGAGATTCAGTTCATGGACAGATGTCCTGACATTTTCCTTTAGAATTCTATACCATTAATTTCGGAATTCATTGTTCCATCAATGATGGCAAGCCGTCCTGCCCAGATGTAGCAAAAACAGGCCCAAACCATGATACTACCACCACACCATGTTTCACAGATGGGATAAGGTTCTTATGCTGGAATGCAGTGTTTTCCTTTCTCCAAACATAACGCTTTTTTTTTTGGTCTCATCCGTCCCACAAAACATTCTTCCAGTAGCCTTCTGGCTTGTCCACGTGATCTTTACCAAACTGCAGACAAGCAGCAATGTTCTTTTTGGAGAGCAGTGGCTTTCTCCTTGCAACCCTGCCATGCACACACCATTCGTGTGTGTTCAGTGTTCTTCTGATGGTGGACTCATGAACATTAACATTAGCCAATGTGAGAGAGGCCTTCAGTTGCTTAGAAGTTACCCTGGGGTCCTTTGTGACCTCACCAACTATTACACACCTTGCTCTTGGAGTGATCTTTGTTGGTCGGCCACTCCTGGGGAGGGTAACAATGGTCTTGAATTTCCTCCATTTGTACACAATCTGTCTGACTGTGGATTGGTGGAGTCCAAACTCTTTAGAGATGGTTTTGTAATCTTTCCCAGCCTGATGAGCATCAACAACTCTTTTCCCGAGGTCCTCAGAAATCTCCTTTGTTCGTGCCATGAACGTACAAAGTGTTGTAAAGAGCAGACTTTGATAGATCCCTCTTCTTTAAATAAAACAGGATGCCCTCTCACACCTGATTGTCATCCCACTGATTGAAAACACCTGACTCTAATTTCACCTTCAAATTAGCTGATAATCCTAGAGGTTCACATACTTTTTCCTCAATAAATAAATGACCAAGTATAATATTTTTGTCTCATTTTTTAACTGGGTTCTCTTTATCTACTTTTAGAACTTGTGTGAAAATCTGATGATGTTTTAAATCATATTTATGCAGAAATATTGAAAATTCTAAAGGGTTCACAAACTTTCACTGTACATATATATATATATATATATATATATATATAAATAATCGGCCATTTGTCACCCAGCTCTCAAAAATATTTGCATTGGATATTAAAAAAGCCATATCGGTTGACCACGACTCCTGATCCCACCTAGTTATATACACTATAAAGGTATATTAGTTTTTAAAGCAGTGCATTCTGAGGGATTGAAGGTCATGCACGTTCTGGAGGAATCACAGCAAACCTGTTAAACCACTTGAAAATGAAGCACCCCCAGGGTTAACATGTATCAAACAACAATTAGACAAAGTGCAGAGAGATGTTTGAATCTGGACATGAACAAAATGTTTTATAGGTCACTACTAGGGATTTGTGAGTATCATGTCAATATTACATGATTCATGGACAGCTAGAACATGGTGGTGATTTGTACTTTGTTGAACCGGTTTCAATTTTGTCGGGAAATGTACTCGGGTTCACAAAGTCTCATCTACAGTGGGGCAAAAAAGTATTTAGTCAGCACTGATTGTGCACGTTCTCCTACTTCGAAAGATGAGAGAGGTCTGTAATTTTCATCAAAGGTACACTTAAAGAACCATGATTTACAATTAAATTCTTTAAAAATCCTACAATGTGATTTCCTGGATTTTTTTTCCTCATTCTGTCTCTCATAGTTGAAGTGTACCTATGATGAAAATTACAGACCTCTCTCATCTCTCTAAGTAGGAGAACTTGCACAATCAGTGGCTGACTAAATACTTTTTTTGCCCCACTGCTCACTCATCCATTTCATCTATTTAACCTCTGCAACTGTCAAACACACGGAAAAGCAAGACTTTCTACTGAAATGACTCACCCTTACATTTCACCTTGATAAATTAACCTTCATTATGACAACTTTTGAATGGCGGTTAGAAATGATTACTAATAAAAATAATAAAGTCTCATCTATTTTATTGATTTTTGCAATATCATGATATTATATCATCGTATTGATAGTGGAAAATATCGTGATATGACTTTCAACTTATATCGCCCACCCCTACTTTAGATTTTGGTGAAAATCACTGTAGCAGTGTTGCTTCTGCACAATGAGGTTCTCCCCACTAATGGTTGTACTTTAATAAAGTTTGTTTAAAACGGATCGCCTAGCCTCAGTGCTCTCTGTTATTTCTGTTCTGTCATGAACCTAGACTTTCTTCTCACTAGAGAAATTCTTCAGTTGTGTTCAGTTGAAAATTAGTCACCCACACAAAAAATACATGTGATACAGCCTAAAAAAATGTGTTTTGACATTTTTGACAGTTCGCCCATCCCTAGCCCGGCCTACGAAAAAAGGCCAACGCTGTCTGAGTCTCTATGTATCAGTTCATAAGCCCTTGTCAAAACAAATTTCAGACGAGCTTAGAAATGTAAGCTGGCAAAAGTTACATAAGCGTTCAATGCTCGTCAGCTTACGATAAATCAAACAAATGCCTACAAATGAAGGAAAGCGAGTACTGTTGCTACTCTTCCTAGTAATGGGTGCTTTGCATAGAATCACACAAAAAGCACAGCGTGTAAAGCTAAAGGAGGTGAAACAGAAAAAGGATAACAGCAAAAAAGCCACAGGAATCCAAGTCAGGCTTGGGAGGTATACCAGAATTATTCTGTTCCATGATATGCATTTTTCCATACCTTGGATACTGTGATGAAACAAACAGTCCCACCACACAAACAAGACAAAATGCACATGAACCTCTGCAACTGGCAAACACAGGGAAAAGCAAGACTTTCTCCTGAAACGACTCACTCTTATGTTTCACCTTGATAAGTTAACCTTTATGACTATTTTTGAATGGTGTTTAGAAGTTATTAATAATACATAAAAATAATAAAGTCTCATCTATTTTATTGATTTTTGGTATATCATGATATATCATTATCATATTGATAGTGGAAAACATCGCGATATGAATTTCAGCTCATATCGCCCACCCCTACTCTAGATATTGGTGAAAATCTATAGCAGTTAGGGGATGTTATTTCTGCCAAATGAGATTCTACCCGCTAATGTTTAAAGATCCGCGATCACGTCGATATGACCAAGATTCTTTTTCCGTCTCATTTTTTTTTTTTTTTAATTTTCTGTTTTTCGGTCCAGTGGGTCCATAATATGTCTAAATTACTACTCTGTGATCTACCTGGACTTCAGAACCATATTAGATTTTTATATCAATATTATATTTTTCACGTTACACGCAGAACATGGTGGTGATATGTACTTTTTGAAACTTTTTGTTTATACGGTATTCTTGTCAGGAAATGTACTTAGGTGCATAAAGTCTCATCTATTTTATTGATTATTGGTACATCATTATCATATTGATAGTGGAAAAACATCGCGATATGAATTTCAGCTCATATCGCCCACCCCTACTCTAGATATTGGTGAAAATCTATAGCAGTTAGGGGAATGTTATTTCTGCCAAATGAGATTCTACCCGCTAATGTTTTAAAGATCCGCGATCACGTCGATATGACCAAGATTCTTTTTCCGTCTCATTTTTTTTTTTTTTTTTTTAATTTTCTGTTTTTCGGTCCAGTGGGTCCATAATATGTCTAAATTACTACTCTGTGATCTACCTGGACTTCAGAACCATATTAGATTTTTATATCAATATTATATTTTTCACGTACACGCAGAACATGGTGGTGATATGTACTTTTTTGAAACTTTTTGTTTATACCGGTATTCTTGTCAGGAAATGTACTTAGGTGCATAAAGTCTCATCTATTTTATTGATTATTGGTACATTATTATCATATTGATAGTGGAAAACATCGCGATATGAATTTCAGCTCATATCGCCCACCCCTACTCTAGATATTGGTGGAAACCACTGTAGCAGTTAGAGGAGTTGTTATTTCTGCCAAAAGAGGTTCTAATCAACCCCAATTTCTTTTACAGATTTTATGTTTTTGGATCTAGTAGGTCCATAGTAAGTCTAAGTTAAAATGTCAAAGTTGCTAATAAAAGCGATATCAGGAGATACTTGCATAGAAGGTTGTATATATATATATATATATATATATATATATATATATCTGCTTAAAATTAAGCACAGCTCTCTATAGGTTCATTATAATCAATGGTTCACATAGTAGAGAGACAGACAAACAAACAAGCATTTGTCTGATAACAAATCAAATTAGACTACGTACAATTATTTACAAGTTAATGCACCCTAACTGTCCTTGGTCTCCGATTCCTGCTTGTGCCTTATGTGAGTTTTTTTTTTAGCTAAATTGTCTATCCTTCCTGCAGTGCAAAGCCAATTCAGCCTATAGATCAGAACACAATGCAGGTTTTCAGGAGACTTGAATAAATACGATGACTAGTGAAAACTTTCAAAAGCAGCTAGCTACGTTGCTTAAGATGACGTCACTTATTTGCATAATTGTCGAAAAAAATGACACGACCTAATCACGCAAGCATGACACGCGACCTTTACGAGTTGATACAGGACTCCAGGAAAAGTTATAGAGTCATTTTTTTTTGTTCTTTTGTCTTCCTAACACGAGTCATTTATTAGGGATGTGTAAGGTGAGGTATGCCTACCCAGACAGGGCTGTGGTGAAAGTGAGGGTGAACACTCCTCCACTCCACCCGCTGAGGCTGACCATCCAACACCAACATCAAGCCCACAGTGAGAGCCTGAGCGAGAGAGAGAGAGATTTTTAGAACAAAAGAATGAGAATGTTAACAACAGGTACATTCCTTTCTGAATCTGAAGGAGGTTGGGTCCCTTTTTGAGTCTTGGTGCTCCCAGGGTTTCTTCCTCGTAGGGAGTTTTTGCTGCCACTGTCTTACTCAATTTGGGATTGGCCATGGATATTAGAAGATAATCTAAAATTGTAAAGTTGCTTTGAGATAATGCTCCATTGTAAAAAGCGCTACATAAATAAATCTGACGTGACTTACATTAACAGGTTTGGAGAAGGCCACAGCTACGCTCTCCCCCTCTCTGTTCATGTACACACAGCTAATCAGCTCATCCCGCTCAGCTAGTAGAGAAACGATACACATTAATAATTACAGAAAGCCATAAATGTACGCAGACAATGTCACACATACTCACCTCTACCCAGGAGCCAGCGGTAGTAGAACCAAGCACTTTGGTCGTTTGGGTCGGTAAAGAAGGCATTCTGCACGAGCTCATATTCTACACAGAGAGGAATTGAAGTGATGTCAGGTACAAGTTTGCATATGTGGACTTCCTTAGGTATACAGGCATGTGCTGAGGTCTTATAAGTTATAAGTATAAATAAGTTTTTAAGTTATAGTTTAAGTTTACAAGTTATAAATATTATCAAAGGAAATAAAAATCTATCTTTTAACTCCAGACACTGCGTGTGAAAACAGCTGGTCACCTCAACTGCCCTGTCCACGAGCAGAAGCGGGAGTTAAAGAGTAGAAGTCAGTAGTATTAACTACCTGCTCATGAGCTCACGTTTGGACTAGAGACTGTTTGAACTCAGTTGACGTGTTTAGAAACTTTCTGTGCAAGTCACTCGTGTTTGTCTTTGACATTCCGCTGCTTATTTGTACCAAGCGGTAAATGACGTTCCTAAGCGTACGGGCCTGTCCTATTGTCAGTAGTACTCCTTTGTTTGTTCCCAGACTACCTGTATATTCTCTCTAACCTATAACTATATAAACTGGTTCATATTCACTTCTTGAGTCCCTGTTTCATCTGGCTGATCTTCCGTGTTGTTTGTAATACTGTATATCGATGCATCTGGCTTCCGACAAACAAAAGTATCAGGTCCGTCATACCTTAAGTGTTACGGCTTTCCGCTAGATACGACTGTAACAGTACATATTTTCTATAATTATTGTCAACTTCCATAAAGTAAAAATGAGGTGGCATTAGAGACGCTGTGTAAATGGTAGCGTTCCACTCATGTTTTCAGGGGTATCTCTGACGCATATGCGTATCATTTGCACGCAGTTTTTTTGTGTAAAATACCCTTGATATTTACTTTACAGTAGCCTTAAAAGACTGTGACTATGTCTGAAATGGGCCACTCGTTTCCTCATGCACTAATCACTATATAGAGTGTTCTGTGTAGTGCACTACATAGGGGAGCAGTGAGCGACACGAACGAGGGAATTCAGACAACACTTACTTAAGTCAGAAACAAATTATTTTGACATTTCGTCACATAAACCAACCGAAACATCAACAAGCCGACCGGTGCTGTCACAAGACTTGAGTAATACAGTTTAGCGCTGTTTTCATTTACCTCACAGTGCTACTTGTCAAGCATAAAACTTCACTCATTAGTCCGACGAACTAAAACCATGACGAATACATAAATATTAAATGCACTATTTTCACAAGTAAACACATTATCGTCAACTGTTTGTCGTTTAATAGTCATGAAATAATGTTTTGTACTTGTATTTGTACACGAAATTCGACACCACCTTTGCCGAGTAAAGCCGAAGGAAACCGCTATGCGTCGTGGTAAGTTAGTCCGTAAGCAGAGTACATCGGTTGTACAATATATTTACTTTGCTTTATTTGTAACAAATTAGTGTACTACATAGGGAATCGATTTGTCCACAGAGAATTCGGACAACCCTATAAAATGGCGATACCCTAAATAGTACACTAAATAGTAACGTCCTGTATTACAGAACACAATGCGGTGCAAACTGTCATCTTGTACACTAACCACAGACCTGAACGATTGTATATGAGCAATGGTAAAATATAACTGAGGCGAAAAATAAGCTGTGGCACTTTAAAGGAATGAAAAAACGACGATTTGAATAATATCACTGCTTATTTACATGATCACAATATTCAATACTCCAAATCTAGTCTAGATATAGTCTCAAAGCACAAAACTCTTTTCCCATTGCACACTGCATAAAACAGATCACCTTCTACATATTCGTATATATGGGTATATGTGGGATCTAGAATCGCTGTCTAAATAACAAAAGGTGAATGTATCACTTCACCAAAAGTGGGCAGATTTTTTTAAATGTCTCTTACAGGACTTCAAAATATTAAACCACAATGCCATTCAAACAGTATAGCATTTTTTACAACACTGCCCTCTTTTGGACAAAGAGTAAAATTGAAATTCACAGCACTGGCAGTGCTGCTGGAGTTTTTAGGTCCATCTACCATAGTGCTCCGCCTTATAGATGTAAAGTCAGAGACAGTAGCTCATCTGTTGTTGCACAGTGTGTTAGTTATCCTCTAATCCTTCATCAGGACGCTACTGCCTGGATATTTTTTTCTGGTGGACTATTTTCAGTCCAGCAATGACAATGAGGTTAAAACTCCAGCACTGCTGGGTCTGATCCACTCATACCAGCACACAGACTAACACACCACCCTCGCATCAGTTTAAAAAGTCTGTACTTGTAGAACTAGAAAGTGCTTCTATCTGGTAAGTGGATCTAAAAATGGATAATGAATCACCTGTATTAGGGTGTATCTAAAAAAAAGTGGATGGTGCGTATATTTTGACAGGATACCACCTTCTACAGGCACTGTACTGTATATCTATATCGTCAATACATATATGCGTATGGTTCTGACCCTTGAGCAGTTGCTCCTCACACACTCTGTGTGAAGAGGTCTGTGGCGAGGCTGTGGGAGAGATGGTCTTGTCTGGTGGTGGTGATTCTGAGCTAGGGTGCAGCTGGGGCAGTAGCGTGCTCCTGTAGTGCCAGCTCGAGTAGTTGGAGAAGTTGGAGCCAATCAGGCGGTCTGTGAACTGCAGCTCCTGTTCCACGGAGACGCCGGACGCCTTGACCACCAAGCGGCGGTAATCCCAACAGTGAACTGAGATCAAATGTGAGAGAAACAAAAACAGAGATCACCATGTTCCTCTCTGTCTGTCTGTGTCTCTTTTATTCATTGTAACTCTGATTCAAATCTTCACACCCATTGTTCGTCCTTGTACAGTACTGTGCAAAAGTCTTAGGCCACCATTAGATTAGATATACTGTTCTTTTTAAACAATGGTATGACGAGCAAATATGATTATTTTCCGGCGAAGATATGCTAAAGTTCACGAAGATTGGAATGAAGATCAGTGGATAAGGGTATGATGAAGAAGGAAATCCAAGTTTTTAATTTTTGCGTCCACTCGTCAACAGTATGCCATACACTACCTGGCAAAAAAAAAAAAAAAAAGGTCATCACCTGGACTTAACTAAGCAAGTAGCTAAATAGTTAAAAAAAACAGCCTCCCATTGGATAATGACTGCACTGGTGATTATGTTTCAGCTGGCAACAAGTTCTTTAACCTAACTGATGCAGTGAGGAGCTTCTCATTGGTTAAACAACCATGTCGAAATAGACATCCTATGGTTGTGGTTCAGAAGGGTCAAATTGTGAATGAGTGGTTCAGGGAGCATGAGCCATCATTTTCACACATGGATTGGCCACTACAGAGTCCAGACCTGACCCCATTGAGAATCTTTGGGATGTTCTGGAGATGTTCATCAGTACAATATCTTGGGGAAAAATGAATGCAACACTGGACAGAACTGCTTCTGCAATGTCACAGCATTTATTTCTATCCAGAGCTGCATTCATTTGATGATTTCTTTTGTACTAATGATGAGAGATTTGGACCACTGCACAAAGCCTTCTCCAGAACATCCCAAAGACTCTCAATGGGGTTCAGGTCTGGACTATGTGGTGGACAATCCATGTGTGAAAATGGTGGCTCATGCTTCCTGAACCACTCTTTCACAATTTGACCCTTCTGAACCACGACCACAGGTTGTGTCTTTCGACATGGTTGTTTTACAAATGAGAAGCTACTCACTGCATCAGTTAGGGTTAAAGAACTTGTTGCCAGCTGAAACATAATCACCAATGCAGTAATTATTCAATGGGAGGCTCTTTTTAAACTATTTAACTATTTGTTTAGTTAAATCCAGGTGGTGACCGTTTTTTTGGCCGGGCAGTATGTATGGTCATTACACTATTGCGAAAACAACAAATCTAATGGTGGCCTAAGACTTTTGCACAGTATTGTATATCCCCTCCCTCCTTTCAGTTCTCTCACAGTTGCGGTCGTCCAGGTTGAGGCAGCGATCGCACAACATGAGCTCCCTCTTCCAGTCTGGACGAGGCAGGTGAGACATCACCCAGCCGCGGTGATGCCAACTTCCGTAAGACTTGGGGTTCACCTTCAGGCAGGCCTCGATAAAAAACAGCTCGGCCTCGTATAGCTTCTGCATTTCCTCCTCCTCTCTACAAAAAGGCAGAGACAGGGAATGAAAACGCAGAATAAGACCATGACCCACCTCGATATGACTCCTCCCTCACTGCTTCTTTTCACTGGAAGAAGCAGGACTTCGACCACGAGTGTAAAGCCACACATTAACATTACTTGTTATCCGATTTATATTACTCTTCTCCTTTATTATTATTATTATTCTGCATTTTTATTTTCACCATGTAACTCGTCTGACAGTTTTCAAGATATCAACACTGTTCCAACTCCAGATTGTTTGGTCTGATTGTGCGATTCAGGCTTGTATACAGCTTTTTGATTGGACACATGGTTCCTGTGTAGCAACGGATTTTTGCTGATTTTTTTTCCCCATAGAAATGAATGGGCTGTGAATGTTTTGGCACCCTTTTCATATCACAATGATACATATGCACTAGTAACGCCCCACCAACCACAGGGGGTATCACATGAACCACTTGACAATCACCTGACACACCATAGTATCTATCTTAGGTATCATAGCAACTGCCTAGCAACCACTAAACAACACCATAGCAACTGCCTGAAATACCATTACAATCACCGTGCAACATCATAGCACCCATCTGGCGGGCGCTTAGCAACACCATAGCAACCACTTACTGACCACATAACAACACCACAGCGACCACATAGCAACACTATAACAACAACCTGGGAAACCATAGTACCCACCTAGCAATACCATAGCAACCACAGAGCAACCACCAAGTAACACCATAGCTTCCACCTGGGAAACGATAGCTACAACTTAGCTCCACCATATCAACCACCTATCAACAACCTAGGACACCATCATAACCATTTAGCAACCACCTGGAATACCATAAAAACCATGCAGCAACCATAGAACCCACCTATCAAAACTGTTGCACCTTATTGATCTCCAGTAGCCTAGCAACTGGAACCACTTTAGCTGAACAGCCATTCTTTTTGTTAGTCATTATCTATGCTATTCTCTGACATGCGAGTCCAAGTGGAGTCCTGGGTATGAGACCGAGTCATGTATTTTTTCTTACTTTTCTGTCTCCAAGTGGAGCAGGATCTCACGCCTGTAGTTCCACAGAGTGGCAAAGTCTGGGTTCGATGACAGGAGCTGCTGTGTGAGCTGGAGCGCTTCTTCATCGAGCTCCCCATTACTCCTCTAAAAACAGGAAACAGGAACACTTACTGACACTGCTCTGAAGGGGTACACTGTATTAATTTAATATATGTCCTGCATTAATGTCAGAAAGATTATGGTGATTAGACAAGAGTAATCAGAACAGTATCAAATGTCATCCAAACACCTTTATTGTTAAACTGTAAGCGCAGGGCTACATTTGTGCATTACAGTTGCAGAAAATAAAAGTTTATGGAATTTAACAACTGTGAATTTTCAGTTTAGGCTTACTTTTATTTTCTCAGTACATGAAAACGTTAAAATTCCGTCCCAATCCATGGCTTACCTTCTTAAAGATGGCATCACGAACGGTCAGGTAGACTTTTAGCTTCTTTTCTCGTTCTTTCCTCTTCTCCTCCTCCTGCTGAGCAGTGGTCTTTACCTTTACCCTGCCGTGCTGAAGGAGAGACCCGTGATATATTTTTTTTGTCAAATGTCATACACCCCTACTTAACATGAATTGGAATGCCAAGTGGGGGCCAGGGTTTATTGTCCACCATCAGCGCCCGTGTCATTTTGGGTGTCCACAAATTTTTGGATATACTGTGTATGTGGTTAAGGTGATGCCATCCACTGATAGATGGGTTAAAGTCAGTAACAGTGCACCAGTATGGCAGGTGTAACTGCATATCCTATAACAGAATATCTTGTAATGATCTAAATGAATCAGTGAATTTGAACTGAATCGTTTTAATTTATTAAATGCACTACAAAGAAATGTTTGCACATGACTCACCATAACTCACTGATGAAAACGAGATCAAACCTGGAAAGAAAAAGAAAGGACTGTATAAATGAATGGACCACTGTCCATATACATACGGTCAACGCGCATGCGTAAGCGAAGCCACCTCACCCACAGTCTCCCTTCCTCTGCCGGAATACGGGTAGGAATAACATAAAAACAGATTCTCTTACACGTAACGACAACGACGTGTTACAAAACTGATTCAAACGCAAACACGTCGGGGCAAACAACTATAAACTGACCAACTACAGGGCGGACAGACAGGGTTTGACTTACCAAGCTGACTGAGTACAGCTGCACTGTAGCAGCTCAAAGACCAACAGAGTGAATAAATAAATGTGTAATTCAGTCAGAGTGCTCCTGAAAGCAAGCCGCGTTTATGTACATGAAATGAGAAATATTACAGGGCAATATTATCAAAGCTGTTTTCCTGTGTAGCCCTGTTTGCTCCCACTGACATATACCGTCATTTATGAGTTGGACTACAAATTTCCGTCACTTCCTTGACCTCGTGATCGAACCACTTCCGTTGCTACGGGTAGCCTCGAGCTGTGGCGCACTAGTTGACTTGGCAGTGCGTAAAGTGTGGTTTAGATTTTTTAAATCGATCTAACTGCCAGAACAGAACAAAACAAGTCCGCTTATGGCAAACCATATTAACTAATATACTATACTGGTCCTTCTCAAAAAATTAGCATATTGTGATAAAGTTAATTCTTTTCCGTAATGTAATGATAAAAATTAAACTTTCATATATTTTAGATTCATTGCACACCAACTGAAATATTTCAAATATCTCACAAAATTAGCATATCATGAAAAGGTTCGTCTAAACGAGCTATTAACCTAATCATCTGAGTCAACGAATTAACTCTAAACACCTGCAAAAGATTCCTGAGGCTTTTGAAAACTCCCAGCCTGGTTCATTACTCAAAACCGCAATCATGGGTAAGACTGCCGACCCTGACTGCTGTCCAGAAGGCCATCATTGACACCCTCAAGCAAGAGGGGTAAGACACAGAAAGAAATTTCTGAACGAATAGGCTGTTCCCAGAGTGCTGTATCAAGGCACCTCAGTGGGAAAGTCTGTGGGAAGGAAAAAGTGTGGCAGAAAACGCTGCACAACGAGAAGAGGTGACCGGACCCTGAGGAGGATTGTGGAGAAGGGCCGATTCCAGAGCCACCGTGCACAGGCGTGTGCAGGAAATGGGCTACAGGTGCCCGCATTCCTCAGGTCAAGCCACTTTTGAACCAGAAATGGTGGCAGAAGCGCCTGACCTGGGCTACAGAGGAGCAGCACTGGGACTGTTTTCTCAGTGGGTCCAAAGTACTTTTTTCGGATTGAAAGCAAATTTTGCATGTCATTTGGAAATCAAGGTGCCAGAGTCTGGAGGAAGACTGGGGAGAAGGAAAATGCCAAAATGTCTGAAGTCCAGTGTCAAGTACCCACAGTCAGTGATGGTCTGGGTGGGGTCCATGTCAGCTGCTGGTGTTGGTCCACTGTGTTTTATCAAGGGAAGGGTCAATGCATCTAGCTATCAGGAAATTTTGGAGCACTTCATGCTTCCATCTGCTGAAGAGCTTTATGGAGATGACGAGTTCATTTTTCAGCACGACCTGGCACCTGCTCACTGTGCCAAAACCACTGGTAAATGGTTTACTGACCATGGTATTACTATGCTCAATTGGCCTGCCAACTCTCCTGACCTGAACCTGATAGAGAATCTGTGGGACATTGTGAAGAGAAAGTTGAGAGACGCAAGACCCAACACTCTGGATGAGCTTTAAGGGCCGCTATCGAAGCATCCTGGGCCTCCATAACACCTCAGCAGTGCCACAGACTCCATGCCGCAGACCACCATTGCCTCCATGCACGCCGCATTGAAGCAGTCATTTCTGCAAAAGGATTCCCGACCAAGTATTGAGTGCATAAATGAACATAATCTGAAGGTTGACTTTTTTTTTGTATTAAAAACACTTTTCTTTTATTGGTCGGATGAAATGTGCTAATTTTGTGAGCTGTATGCCAAAATCATCAGTATTAAAACAATAAAAGACTTGAAATATTTCAGTCGGTGTGCAATGAATCTAAAATATATGAAAGTTTAATTTTTATCATTACATTACGGAAAAGAATTAACTTTATCACAATATGCTAATTTTTTGAGAAGGACCAGTATATTGTGGTTTAAATCATGTGGTCATGATTAGGGGTGTAATGGTGCACACAGTGCATGATTCCATTCACGAGTTCACGATTCGATTTGAATAAGATTATTGATTTTCCATTCGGTAAAAGACATTCATTTGTTATTTCTGAAGTGTAAACAATGCAAAATAATGCTCATTTCTTGAAACGTGTGATGATATACACCTAGTCATATGTAGCTAGACTCAAACAATACTGCACTGTGTAGTGAGCTGGATGTGGTTGTGGACATGGCCAAGCTTAACAAAACGTCAAAACTACCACACTAGTGCAATACGTAGTTTAAAAAAAAAGTGTGGGTTTTTGACGAAGCCATTGTAAATTCATTTGATTTTTGGCAGCGTTCCTAAATAGTGTACTACACCTTAGATAAGATGTGATTTGAATGTAGTCATAAAGAATGGCAAACCTCAGTAAGTAGTGAACTGGATGGTGGCAAAAATGGTCTTCTCCCATGTTTAAACTGGTCTGACATCCATCCTCCCCTCCCTCAGTCATGGCCAATCGTATCAGAGTGATGCACGGTCCAGCAGAGGGACACTGCTGGATCTCTAACCCAAGTTTTTGTGGCCCAGTGGTTAAGACCTTGGACTATGGCCCAAAAGGTCTAGGGTTCAAATCCCCCCTCTGCCACCGCTGGGTCCTTTAGCAAGACCCTTAACCCACAATTTCTTGGATTGCAAGACTGTATTAATTGTAAGTTGCTCTGGATAAGGGTCTGCTAAATGATTAAATTAAAGACAACACATTATATAATTGAACCACGTCATTCATTTATTTGTCAGTCGTTCAGCAGGTTGTCAGTAATTACATTTGTTGATAAAAGTACTATATGATGTGCTTATAAACAGGACAAGTAGAATGTTAGTTGTAGTAGACAGTTAAAAGTGTGTGACTCTAGGCACTTAATTTAAAAAGGCACAGTGGAGTCCTGATCTGATTAGAAGTTGGGTTTGTGAACAGAATAAATGTACTTGAGATTCAGCCCTTTAGGAATAACTAACAGTACTCAACCTCATCCAGCCAAGACTGCATGATGGCCAAGTCACTGCTGAATTCGCGCAATGACCGACTGAAGCTGTGCACAATGTCTCTTTATTGAAGTCTCATTGGAGTTTGTGGGAAGACAAAAGACAGCATAAAATCCATTTTCTCTATGAATCTCTGCCTAAAATGCTCTTAAGTAACATCAGACTTGTAGTAGCTGAACTGTATTGCTAATGGGCTAATGGGTGCCATCTTAAACAGTAACAACTGACACTTTAGCTAATTCATCAGTATAAGCCACTTGGATGCATTACAGATGCATTTACTCTGGAAGTAGAACACCAGGCCCAACACGTCAAGGTTCCACCATGGTTTGGATAGTGAAAATTGGGCTCCATTTCTTACACACTAACATCAGTTAACAAAAGCCTGTATTTACAGTCAAGTCAACAGAGGTCAAACAAGAGTGGTCAAGGCACTGTACTATTGACCAGAATGTTGAAGGTTCAAATCCCACCAACACCAAGCTGCCCCTGTTGGGTCCTTAAGCAAAGCAAGACCCTTAAGCCACAAATGCTTGGACCCTCTCCCAGTTGTAAGTCGCTCTGGATAAGGGCGTCTGCTCAATGCTGTAACTGGATTGGTTTTGGAATCGGAAGTGCCCTTCGTTAAGTAGCAACAACAACGCACACTGTCACGGTAATATAGCTCAAAACATCTGACTGCATTTAGTATAACGTATAAATACATACGTGAATAAGGAAATGGTTTGGAAAAGTGTTAGCTAGATTCTGTCAGTGCTAAATAATTTCACCAGAAATCTCTGTCATCGCAAGATATCCAGGGCCTGCTTTTCCACCGACACTGCCAGTAACCAGCTTAGAGCTCAAACAGTTCCAGCAGGTTGTCGAGGGGGCATGACATCAGCCATAATTTAGATCAGTGGAGCTACTGCTGGGGGTGCACCAAGGCAAAGGGTATAGTAGTGCACTTTTAAAACATTATTTAATTAACTGCATGAGACAATCCTCATCCACTAGAGGGGGATTTGACTAGGATATGCCATCACATTACTCAAAAATGGGAAGTCCCAACCACTAGGCTCTACATACAGTACAGACTAGTTTTAGTTTCTTTTTGGCTATTTTACGCTTATGCTTAGAACAAAGCTTTGCTGGCGTTTGCAGTAGCATCTAGTTTGCTGTGAAGGTGATCGTGTTAGGTGCTAACATGATTAGCAAGTATTAACAGTTCCAAATCATTATTTGTTATGGTGAAAGTTGGTTAAAGATGAAAGACCCCCCACTGATCTGGCATTCCTAAACAAGCCCATGACCACAACTGGAAAACCAAGGACTAGAATCTGACCAGACCTTAATCAGCCCTACACTGAAGAATGATGACAACGACGACACGTGGATTCTCTTTGTTTCTCTGGCAGAGGCTGAGTGCGTTAGAGAGAAGAAAGACAGAAGGACAGATGCAGATGTCGCTCGCCATCGCTCTGCTTAACAGTGGGACGACTCATCCTCTATCGTGAATAACTCCATGGGCTTCTTGCTGAGGTCTCGGATGTCATCCAGAAGGCTGGTGGGAGTCAGGATGTGAGTAGAACCTATTGGGGAAAAAAAAGTGGAAACTCAGGTACTGGGATGCGCTACTCAAAAAAGAGAACACCTACAGGACTGTACAGATCATTTATTGCACCTCTTGGAGAACAAAGGATTGAAATTCACAGCAAACAAACATGTGGCTGCTATAGACAAGAGGTTTAAATAGCAGAGAACGTGATTAAGAAAATGAGGGAACGGCCAGGGGGCTGGGCATGTGATGGAATCCAGAGCTCTGGAAATAGAAGTGACAAGTGTGACACCTAAAAAGATAAAAACAAGCAAAGAAACCGGAAGAATTATAAATAAGTTGCGTGTAGATGTGTTCAGTTTGAGCATCAGCAAAAATGTCAGCCATGTGGAATCAATCTGCAGGGACTGTAGTTATTGTACTCAATCCCTTAAACTAATATAGGATCGAGGGTGGCCAGGGGCTAAATGGCAGGACGGGGGCAAGGCAGGAAAGGACGCCAGTCCATAGCATAACATGCACACACTGGGACATTTTACAGACCAATTAACCTAATACAGTCTTTGGAATGTGGGGGAAAACTGGCGTTCACATGCAAAATGCAATGAAGTCTCCATGGGCCCAAAAGTTAGTTTATAAGAGTCAACCAAAAGCAAAACAGGAACTGAATTGTGAGAAATAAGCAGCTATGCTAGCCCAGAGTTCAACAGTTCTCGACATGCCTTCTGGAACAAACAAACGACAACAACCGAGGCACCACCTCTGTCAGTACGACTGAAACAAATATGTGACTCTAAAAATCACATGGTACTGACCAATGATGACCTCACAGGACTTGTAGGCTTGCGTGACTTCATAAGCGCAGCGCAGCTCCGAGTAGCTGAGTCCACCCAAGATGAAGACGATGATACGGGAACCGTTCCTGTGATCGTCTGGAGAGCTCGGTTTATGCTTCTGCCTCGCACTGAGAGAGAGACAGACAGTCAGAGGAGGAGGGAGAAAGACAAGCAGGGAGGTAAATAAATATCACAGCCCTCAGTAAACATGGCATGAAACCTTGGCATGTCAGTGTTTCCCAACCACAGAAGTGTGCCGTGAAACATTATCCAATTTCATCTGATTGGTACTCAAAGCCAGCAGTGTGTAGTGACAGGCAGAACAATTACATTCTCTTCCACTAGAGGGCAGTAAGATATCAGCTGTGTTCAACCAAACAGGCCCAGGTTTCACACCGAGCAAGTAAATTAAGTAAATTAAGACTAGATTTTCATTATATTTCAATAAATACATTTTGTGACATTTTTATTTGGTGGTGTGCCTTGTGCTTTTTCTAATGTGAAATATGTGCCGTGGCTCAAAAAGGTTGGGAAACACTGCTATAGGTTATAATATTACCACAATACAATGCCAGGCTTCTTAATACCTCACACTATCTATTCACAACCTCACCTTGTGTGCTTATCTTCAATAAAGAATATTCAGTTAAGCTGTTACACAGACATGCCCTTATGTAGTCAAACCATCATACAATCCAAACACTGCACCACTACCCAGCTTACCTCACAACTCTGTGGGCATGGGGAAAGAGAAAGAGGTGCACGAGTGTTAACTAGAGTCTACTCCACATTAGTCTCACCAATCAGATCATCTTTGTTGCATTACGCCTTCTCATATTTGACACTGAAGAAATATTTCTTTATAAAGCACTACATAGCCACATTAACAGACGATACAAACGTCAATGGGACGCATTTTGTACGTTTTAATACTGCAAGCTACTGATATTATTAGGTCACTGCATTAGAAACCGAATGAGGAAATGTATCTTGTGTGCCAGGCATGTTATGAAATCACACAGCGACCATGGACTCAATGCAACAGAAACTGGAACAAAACCATAAAGGGAGGGTCCCAAATCATTTACAATTCTGTTCTCATTCATTCGTTTACTTATCCGCTTAATCCTGGACAGGGTCGTGGGAAAGCCGATGCCTAGCTGGTGGTACAGGGTGCAAGGCAGGAACAACCCAAGACAGGGTTCCAAATCCATTGCAGAGCACTTGCTCACACACTCATACACAATCACACCAATTAACCCAACACACACACACCTTTGGACTGTGGGAGGTAACTGGAGTAAACCCACACGAACACGGAGAGGACATCCACACAGAAAGGACCCAGGTGGGATTGAATCCAAGACCTTTCGTTGTGGCAACAGTGCTACCCACTGAGCCACCCCAAATTCTGTTCTCTATAGACTAATACAGGTTATACATATGGTAGAATGTACTAGGAGACTATTTCAGACACAGCCCATAAATACAGACGCCTCATGTTCAAGTACCAAAAATGCATATTAGCGTTAAAACAAAGTCATCCCTTGCCATATTTTTCACAGACCTACATGTAGTTATATATGATGAGCAATTATATTAGACCATCAAGTAATGCTTCTCTTAGCCTCAGACTAGTCGATATTGAAAATCTATCCCTTGAAGGTGTGAAGATTGGAATCAAATAAACAAGGATTAAAGATGACTCATCGCTGGCTTACCTCACAGCTCGGGAACCGTTCCATGCAGAGGGGCACTCGGACACATGTGGCCAATCTCTAGTGTCCAACTTATTCTCCACCACATCCTACAATTTACACACACAGCAGCGAGTGTGTCAGTCAAGCAGCATAACAAAATGTAATAAACCAGCATTTTGAGTCTGTGGTAGCCGAGTGGTTAAGGTACTGGACTCTGGCCCAAAAGGTCCAGGGTTCAAATCCCACCTCTGCCAAGCTGCCACAGTTGGGTCCTTAAGCAAGACCCTTAACCAACAATTGCTTGTAAGTCGCTCTAGATAAGGGCGTCTGCAATGTAATCTTACCTGGTTTGCTGCAGAAGCCCAGCTACACTACAATAAACCATGGTCAATCCTACACTCCACTGCACCATGTAGCAGCAGACATGAAATGGTGTTGAATATTATTATTTGAGTGCTTCCCGTGGCCTTTATCTAGCTTTAGAGGTGACCAGTCATAACCACTTGTATAAGTCATATCCTGACAATGCTGTAAAATCCATAATAGAATACTAAGATGCTTGATTTTCCCAGGTTTAGCCACTCTGAGAAGGTCCAGAGCCAATTCCAAAAATCTCAGGGCATAGATACAAGGCATAAGTACAACCAGAACTAAACTCCAGTCCATGGTAGAGCCTGGCTGGGATCGTAGTTGCAGCTCCATTAGGGATCCCATCCCTCAAGCACAGCCAATTGTGTGATCCTGATTAAACAGCTCACCTCCATTATGTCTTTGATGATGGGCGTCCATCGTGAGAGGTTGTACGTCTCCTCCTCTGAGCGATCTCTTCGAGTGGGCTTTCGGAATGAGAACAAACTCGCCTGGAGAAACAAAAATACATAGGAATTGGTCATTTATTGCTCTCCAGGCTCTTTCCCTGTTCTCTCCAGATAAACACATCTCACTTATTACACACATTTGCCCATGAGAGTGGTCTGGATGGACAGGCAAGTGTGTGTGATGTATGTGAGTTGTGTTTTTTCGTCTGTGAGAGTGTCACAGGAAGACCAAAGAATTTACAGATAGAAACAGAAGGAACGAATATGTTATTCATGGCACCTGATTGAAAGGCAAGATACAGGGTTCTGCAGACACTAACAATAGGAAGACATTAGAATGTGTACTTCTACTCTTGAATGCATTGCAGACTCAGAAAGAGGAGCTATTCACAATGCAAAATGCCAATGCCCTTGCAAGACATTAGCCAATTACATCAGGCAACTGTAAAGGAACATTCAGGACAGTCAGTTCTACTTGATCTTCTTTGGTCATAAAGCTTTGAGGGTCTGGAGAGAAGCATGAGAACAAGATTTAAAAGAATAAATAAATGAGGCTTGAAACATAATATGGAAGGAAATGTGTAAAAACCATAAACAAGAAAGAAGGAGAAAGCCTGAAATAAAGGAATGGAAGACAAACAATACAAACATGAAGGTGAGAAAGACAGAGGACGTTCTCACCGAGGAGATGATGGGCACACCCAGTTGTTTCCAGTTGGTGATGTACTCGGGCTCGGTCTCGATCTTCACATGCTGAATTAACTTATTCAGGTTCTCCTCTGTCGTCCCTACCCTCAGAAAAAACACGCATCAGGTATAAAATCCATTTCCACGTTAGCACCATCAGGAATAAACTACTACCCGAACCAGCGAGTGCAGAACAGTAAAGCCAGCACCATAGAAGCCTCTTCACAAGAGAGCACATTCGTTTGGTAAGCACTGTTTTTCCCTCTCGCTCGCCACTGCCTGCATCTCACTCCCAAGCGTTTGATGCATTTAACATACAGTGGGGCAAAAAAGTATTTAGTCAGCCACTGATTGTGCAAGTTCTCCTACTTAGAAAGATGAGAGGGGTCTGTAATTTTCATCATAGGTACACTTCAACTATGAGAGACAATCTTTCTAAGTAGGAGAACTTACACAATCAGTGGCTGACTAAATACTTTTTTTGCCCCACTGTACATATGTTCAGTTTCAATATCAGCTTAGCGTGCACTAAACTTCACAGTTATTTCTGTTCATTTCTACATACCATTAAGGCTAAAAATGTAGAGCAGCACAGTTCGGATCTTATCGTGGGTGCTGAAGGGGTGCAGTAGGATGGGCAGCAACGTCCTCATGGGGTCTTTCACTTTTTGACCCTCAACATCAGAACCAACAGCAAGATCCTACATGTTCAGAGACATATGTTTAGCAAACACGTTACAGCAAAACTACTTTATGCAGCTACCCCAGTGGTTCAACCAAGGCTTGTTTGGTGTCCAATAATTGCCTCTTGACTCCTGAAGCCTAATAATAGCTAATATAGCTTACTCAAAATCTTTTCCAAAAATAACCACCCACATACCTGGGTAGCTCATATGGATTGTCAATGCAACCCTCTTCTCCCACTCTTGACACACTGATAGCAACACCGCAGAAGAAATGCTCTCCCGATCTGACCCCCTTAGACTATTATCTTTGGGGTCATCTGAAGGCAATTATCTATGCCGTGAAGATACGAGATGTGTAGCATCTGAAACAATAGATACTGGAAGCCCGTACTAGCATTTCTTCTGCGGTGTTGCTAACAGTGTGTCAAGAGTGGGAGAAGAGGGTTGCACTGACAATCCAACACAATGGGCAGCACTTTGAACACATTTTATAAGTGGTCATAAACTTGTAAATAACTCATGAAGGAATAAATTTCCATTAAAACCAAGAACACCATTGTTTTTCTTGTGAAATTCTCAATAAGTCTGATGCGTTACATGACCCTCTTCCCATTGGAAATAATAAAGTTGGATCCAAAATGGCCGACTAAAAAATGGCCACCATGGTCAACACCCATCTTGAAAAGTTTCCCCCCCTCCCATATACTAATGTGCCACAAACAGGAAGTTGATATCACCAACCATTCCCAATTTATTTAGGTGTATCCATATAAATGGCCCGCCCTGTACTATAAAACATAGATTTTATTTTAACCACAGACTAGTATAATAGTAAAAATGCAAAAATATGTATAGAAATATTTAGAAAAAGTCTAAAAAAAAAAAAAGGTCATGTGAATAATATTTTTAGAAATTATAAATAACACAAGACTAATATTTTTAACCAAAGTATTTTAAAAAAGAGAGAGAGAATTTGTATTTATGGAAAATACTTTGTTTTGCCTCACAAAGCTAAAGATGCCACAACTGGATACCAAATCCGCCTTGGCTGATCAACTGGAGTCTATTTTTTATGAAACAGCTGAAGTTGGTATCTGCAGCACAGGTGTATCCTGCATGGCTGCACGATGACTGTCCTCACTACCTGCTCTGCTTTGCACAGCTTCTCCACTTGGTCCTTAAATATTTTCATGCAGTCCTCTGCTAGTGAGAGATGAACTGTTTTCTAGAACCAGAACAACAGGCAGGTCAAAGTACTGGAACTGTTGTGTTAAACAGCCAAAGAGTGCTAAGTATGAGCTATTACCTGAGCTACTTGTTTACGGAATGAAGGCATCTGCTTCATGAGATGGGCCAAGTTTCCTATCGACATCTGCCATTGGGAAGGAAAAAAGAGGGTGAAATATGATCATCAGGACAGAGGGTCTAAAGCTGAACCGTGACGCAGAGGCTGGGAACAGCACCTTTGCATCCGACTGCTTCCTGTTGGAAGTGATGTCCTTTACCAGTTTGGGAATTTGCCTAGGATTTAAAACCAATGTTAATTATATTTTTAGGGTAGCATTGATGGATTATTCCGGTTTTTAGATATTTATACCAAAGCTAAGATGACACCAGAGCCTTAATAAACAGTAACAGTTACTTTGCCTATCTGATTTAATATGACTGCAGACACCTAACTGTATCTTTCCACAGGTGCACTATCAGTGGTATTTATCCAGAGCCTACATACACATTAAGGCCACATTCACACAGCAGGTAGTGACTCAAGTCTGATCTTCTCACCAAATCCCACCAATTATTTTAGGCTTGAGGAACCACTTTTAAATGTGGCCTCAGTATTGTGCAAAAGTCTTAGGCCACCATTAGATTTGTTGGTTTAGCAACGGTATGACGACCACACATTCATCACTCCGTAAGACTCTTGTCCACTAACCTTCATTCCAATCTTTGTGAGCCAAAACAATGAAAAAGTGGCTTCTTGGCTGTTATAATTCCAATAAGACCATTCCTCATGATGCTTCTTCAGACTAGAAGTCTAAGGAAGGTCACCAAGTACTTGCCGTTGTAGCCTTAAGCAGCTGGCTCCCGATTTTTTTCAGTTTTTTAATACGGTCTACAAATTTCCTGTATATTCTGGATGTATTCTAATAGAAAGGCTGAAACATAATTATATACGGTCATTATACCATTGCTAAAACAATGGTATATATAATCTAATGGTGACCTAAGACTTTTGCACAGTACTGTATATCCGACATTCGTCTAAACAGCTCACGCTCCTAAACTGACACACATTTTTCAAAAGAGCAATGCTTCCCGCCACTGCTGCGTGTTGTATTCCTACCAAATGAAAGCTGTCCAAATAAAAACTGAAAATGACTCATTGCGTTTTTTCCGTTCACACTAACAAAAAACATCAGATATGGGCTACTGTTATCTGCTGTGTGAACGTAGCTCTAGTCATTCAGCAGACGCTCTCAAACAGAGCAACTTACAAGACGTGCAACCAGTTGAAGGTGCCTGGTCAAAATACCTTAATTCTAAAAGAATTATTAAACGCTTCACTTTTTCTAACAGCTTAGTTAGGTCTCTGGGTTACTCACTCGGTGACCTCGGCAATGTGCAGGTGCCGCAGTTTGAGCCAGAGCAAGTCATTTTCATTCAGCAAGGCTTCCTTCTCTGAGCCGTCCTTCCCCTTATACCTGACACACAACACAGCAAAACAAGTTTCAGAATTTTTTAAATGGCTTTGGATAAAATAATAATAATAAAAAAAAACACACTATATGTGGCCAAAAGTACTGGGACACACACCCGCAGGTGGCCAAAAGTACTGGGACACAATCCTGCATGTTGCCAAAAGTGTTGGGACACAATCCTGCATGTTGCCAAAAGTGTTGGGACACAATCCTGCATGTTGCCAAAAGTGTTGGGACACAATCCTGCATGTTGCCAAAAGTACTGGGACACAATCCTGCATGTTGCCAAAAGTACTGGGACACAATCCTGCATGTTAACAGAAGTATTGGGAAACAGACCGACATGTCTTCAAAAGGTAATGGGACACAAAAAACAAACAAACAAAAAAATATATATACACACCATATTTTTCGGACCATAAGGCGCACTTAAAATCCTTTAACTTTCTCAAAAATCGACAGTGTGCCTAAAAATGCGGTGCGTCTAATGTATGAATTAATTCTGGTTGTGCTTTCTGACCTAGAACCGATTGTAGATGTCACGGCGCTCTATAATCTGTCAAAATGTTTTAGCACGGCCTTGGTAGGTTACGAAGCTTACGGCCACCGTAGTGCGCAGCATCGCGGAGTAATACGGTACGTGCTTCAGCATTAGGGTACGTGCATTCATTCATTCATTTTCGAAGCGGATTTCAAACACAACGCTATCAGTCACGCAGTACAACATGGTCATAGAGCAGCTGCGAGAGAATTCAACATTAACGAATCAATGGTACGGAATCAAGTGGAGGAAGCAAGAAGACGCCCTGCGCCAGGTAAAGACCAAACTGAGCTTCCGACGGAACTTAAGAGTTTTGTTTCATTTCATGCGCCTTATAACCCGGTGCGCTTTATGTATGACAATAGATCCGGTGCAGTCGATCATTGATATTGCGTCCTTAAAATCCGTTGTCGCTTTATAGCCCGAAAAATACGGTGTGTTTTTATAATATCTATATTATATATATATATATATTAATATAGATCATATATATCGTAATATATATAATATTAATATATTATCTATATATATATATAAAAAACACCACCAACAACAAAAGAAACCAGAACACCAGAGTTTAACTGATATATCATTTTAATTCAAGGCTTTACCTGTATGTGTTATCCTTGATGGGTAGAAGGTCATAAGCCATAGCCTGGTATGTAAGTTCGTGTAGTATGGGGCTCACAGGATCAAAGCCACGGTCGACAATGATCAGCAGAGCAGGTGTCTTTTCCTACCGGTCAGAAGTCACAGAATTTCTACTAACAGCATAATTCAATACTACTACATTAAAAATCCTGTTAACAGTTAGCATGCTGGGTCTTCAGTCAATATTTTTATAGCATCCCAGCATCCCAGCAAAAATGACAACACAATACAACATACTGTTGCAAAGGAGCAACAGACCCAGGTCCTAAGCACGAGTTAAAGTAAGAAGAAACTGAGAACACCACCACTCTGGTTTCAGACGCAGGGTCATTCAGGAGAAACCCAGAAGTTTCTGGTACAAAACGGGGGCCAATACGTTCCCTGGAAAGTCTTGTGCAGAGTAGCTATCACCTGAAAAACCGGGTGTTTTCAACTTCTACAAGTTACAAAGCCCACTCAGGTGGCTGGGTCTGCGAAACCTATGGAAACCCAACCTTTTTCTTGTTACTGTCATCCAGCTCATAGTGGCGTGCAAGCTTCTGGTCTACAAGCTCGGCCAGCCTTTTGGCAGAATCCACTGGAAAATCTCTGCACACAAATAACATGCAAGACTTTAACAGCATTAAATTACATGATAACACAGTGATAGGCTAGTGTATTTGACAGCCACGTCGTTCGAGTACAAATCAGTTTAATGGTTGCACCAAAACTGCTTTCTCCACTCACTTCTTGTATCTGACACCGGGGTATTCGTCCAGGGTGGCACACAGAGTGACGATCTGATCAGCCAGGCTGTTTAAGGTGTTCTCTCGGTCCTTACTCTCAGTTCCATAGACGCTCTTGAAGGCGTCCGGTTTATCACAGGTAAACACCTAAGCACATGCACACACATCCAGTCAACCCAAACCAGAAAAAGGAACGTAAGCACATCACAAATCAGGTCTCATTCAATCATATTACGCCTTATACAGCGTGGATTTTCTGGGGGTCTGGAACAGACGAATTCAATTTACATTATTCCTTATGGGAAACATTTGCTCAGTATTCTGGAACGAATTCATGATGAGAACTGAGGTACCACTGTGGTGGCCAGTATTCTGCCTCATACTTTACATCTCCAGGGATGTGTTTGCAGGAAGGGCAGCACTGGAGACACGTGACCTTCACAGTGTGTCATGTATAAACCAGGCTGTAAGGGGTTCTCTAGGAAAAAAGGTCAGGCTAAACACAGCCAGGGTAAACAATCAACAAGAATTTCTAATGGTGCTGATATACTCTAATTCACGATGAGTTCTTGGGAAGTAGGAAAATGCTCCAGCCCACAGTTTAGCTCATAGCTACATGGCATGCTTGTACAGAAGACATTTTAACATGGGTTGATATGACAAAGAAAACTCTGATTATTTAAACCATTTAAATAAAGGAATGATACAGAAGGTTTCAGCACCTTTTGACCTGCATTCCCTGAAGTAAATACAACTTTAGATCGGAGTTCTTTGACGAGAGGGACATACCTGAGCTTCAAGAGGAATAACGGACAGGTTGATCTCTTTGCACACTTTGATGAACTTCCCACAGGACTTTTTCATATTGATAAACAGTTCATCCGAACAGTCTAGAAGGCAAAACAGTCTGAGCATATCAGGGTGATTCACAAGTGTAATGAGCTTAAATAAGGTTAACGCCTCCAAAATAAAGAGTAGGACTGGAATTGCATTATACATGATAATAAGGCAATGCCTGTTCCTATTCTCTGCTAGTCCAGGTTACCACTTGGACCCAACCCCAACCTGAGTACTTACAGTCAGTGAAATAGACGTACGCAGCTTTGTACTTTTGCTTGGGCTTGAAGTCATTGATGAACGCTTCTACACACTGTTGGGAACAAAAAGAAATCAATCCGAATGACAAGATTCCATGTGATCCAGTCTTAAGACAATCTAGAGATGCACCAAATTTCAGCCGTCAAAAAGCGACACTTTTGGGTTTCAAAAAAAAGGAGAAAAAAAGACTGAAAAATGGGTAACGGCTGGCTGGGTCATACAGTGGAGACACCTTGCACTCGTATTTTTGATGACTGAACCACGTTCAGATTTCACTTATGCATGAAAACTGTAGTGAATTGATGCAGTGTTTCCCAACCTTTTTCACATTAAAGAAATCACAAGGCACACCTCCAAACAAAAATGTCACAAAAAGTATATTAATTGAAATATAATGAAAATCTAGTCTTGGTTTACTGAATTTACTCACTCAGTGTGAAACCTGGGCCTGTTTAGTTGAACAAAAGGCTGATATCTTACTGCCCTCTAGTGGAGGAGAATGCAATTGTTCAGCCTGTAACTACACGCTGCTGGCTTAGAGTACCAACCAGGTGAAATTGGATCATCTTCCACGGCACACCCGATGATTTCTCACGGCACACTAATGTGGGGGAAACACTGGCCTAGCGGATAAGGTACTGAACTATGCACCAGAAGGTCCACGGTTCAAATCCCACCTCTGCCAAGATGTCACTGTTGGGCCCTTGAGCAAGGCCCTTAACTCCCAATTGCTTGGACTGAAAGACTGTATGAATTGTAAGTCACTCTGGATAAGGGTAACGATATTTCAACTTTACAACACAAGACAGATATTCAGAAAAGTACTCAGATTTTTTTTTTATATTGACTTTCTCCAGGCAAGGTGTGTGCAAGACACCACAAAGGTCTGTAGCAAGATACCCCAGAGTTACTACCGCTCTGTCCCATCTGTATGACTGAACACACGGGTCATGTGACCCAGATGTCAATCATTTAACCGGAATCCAACCAAAATATATCCGGACACATTTCAGATATGAAATGCAGCTTAATGCAAGGTGTAACCAGGCTAAGAAAGTGTGTGTATGCCTGAGGAAAGGCAACTCTCTAACACAGAAAGGCATTTGTGAGCGCAGAACACTGAAGCAGGCACAGAGAGGCTTCAGCACTCTTTAATCAAGTTGATTTCACTTCATCCCCTGCTGGAGCCTTGGCTGAGTGTTAACATCTTATGAGTGAAGACATTCCTCAATTCCAAGGGTAGTTGCTGATCCGGTCTGAGCAGCAACAGATAAAAAGTGAAAATACCAGCCTTGGGGATTCACATTGATTATTGAGAAAAGATGAATCATTCAAAAACCAAACAAAATGCAAATCCGTTTGCTTTTGTTTTCAGCTTAGTGTGTTCAAAATGTTTCAACCTCAACCTTACATACTGTCTTAATATAGAGTATGCAGACTATACACTAAACATTTAGAATGTGCAAACCTTGGCAGTAGGAGACATGAAGTAGATGGCTTTCATCTCGAGAACCGGCTCTCTGCTTTTAAACAGGTCCTCCACAACTGCAATAAAGGAACAGAATATGCAGTAGCACTTTCACTACTGATTCAGAAGAACTCCAGACACATTTTCCTGTAAGCCATAGAGGTCTGCATTCACACTCGCATGACTCACAACTTTTTTCAACAATCTCTAAAAGCAAAAACTCATCATCATCATCATCACATTTTTCATATTACATCATCTTGGCTAGGTTGTGTTTGGGACAAAAGTACCAGACACTCGCATTATAAGCGTTATAAAGAAAACGGCAAATAAGCACGCAGGTCTTTTTCCTCAACCGCTGGGTGCAGGACTGAAGGGAAATACTTACTCGTGATCCCTTCAGACATTAAGTCGGACATTTTGCAGCATGACGACAAGAGTTTTGTGGTGAAGCTGTCCAGCATCATTATCTATGTGAACAGATACCCACAAAAACACAATCAGATCAGCGTTACACAAAGGAACACATTCAGTGAAAGTAACCATGTACTTAAGCCTATGATAAGACTGTGGTAGCCTAGCGGTTAAGGTACTGGACTACGGACCAAAAGGTCCAGGGTTCAAACCCCACCTCTGCCAAGCTGCCACTGTTGGCTCCTTGAGCAAGGCCCTTAACCCACAATTGCTTGGATTGTGAGATCGTATCAATTGTAAGTCGCTCATGATCACTGAACCCTCATTTAACACATGTTGGCTGTTCAAACCAAAAAGCACACTTACCTTCCATACTTCTGATTTTTTGCAGTCTGCTATAATAGTATCCTTGATTTCTGTGTGGATATTAAAAAAGACAACTCAGAATAAGTAGACATATCAATCACAGGATAAATTAACATGTCTGAACATCTAGATCTAAATCTAAAAGCCAGAAATGTCAAAGTTTGGACACCCCTGATTAAGCTGCATGTTCACACCCTTGCAAAGAACAAATCTGCATACAGCATGCTTCTGCAAATGTTAATCAACAGTTAATAAGTCAATAAAACATAGATTAGTGGAATTACAGCTGCCTGAAAACAGCTTGTTTGGTTTTCAGTGTGAAGTGAAAAGATTTGATCTTCGACTGGGGAAAAATGCTGGGCCAAACAAGGGGTTTCAACAGCGGAAGCTGTGATTAAGGAAATCAATGGTTAAAGGAATCGATACGCTGGAAAATTGGATCTCGAGTGAAACAGGGCTGGGTTGGGCTATGCCAGGAAGAGACCAATTTAAAGAAACCCAGTACTAGCAAGGTGTACCTAATAAAGTGGCAAGTATGTGTATATATGCTTAAAAATGAATTTACCATTTTTTAAATCGTTCTAACATTTACTACAACATTATTTCCATGCCACACACCACTATTACATCCACAGAACAATTACAGAACTGTTGCAGAACTATAGCAGTAATTTTCAGTACTATAAAGTATAAGAGCTCAGTTGCCAAGTCATGCATTATTAAACACACCCAGGTCAAGATTCATATATTGTGTTTGTCTATTATGAGCTTTATATGAATTATATCAGTTAATCAAGATTTCACTCTGACTGCAGGACGGTTTTGTTTTGTTTTATTTTCTTTTTCTGGTATTGTGTTACTCTTATTAGTACAAACCACAGTGGCCTGACTGTACGACTGGTCAGTTCGGGATAGCAGGTTGCAATAGAGCTACTACCAAGCTGCTAGCTAACTATTAAGTTTTAATTCAGACTGACAATTAAACATTGATATTTTAATTCAAATAACACACGTTATGGAAGCAATACGAAATGACCATGAACGCTGACATTACAGAAAGCACGGCGTCTACCAGTAACACAACACAACACAAAACAAAACACAACTGTTGCTCCACTTCCACTAGACAAACTTCCCCATGTGCCTCTATCAAACGTTGGCCGGTTTCACATCCATAATGCACAACGACAGCATTTAAAATGTTCATAGCCTCAACGAACTAGACAACAAGTACAAAATAAACAACGAAACACTAAACGAACTCACTTTGCCAAACTACTTTCTTCAGCCCGTGTTCCACTCCCGCTGCCATCTTGCATCCCTTTGACGCACTCCGCTACAGTGCGTAATTGCGTCATCAACGTTCGTGTTTGCGTTCGTGTGTGTGTTTCGAAGAGCATGTATTTCTATCCTTGTGAGAAATGAACGTCCTCACGACGATAGCAATAGCTAAAAGATAAAGAAAAAAATGTGAAAACACACTGTTGGTCCTTTTTTTCCTTTACTAAAACGTATTTTTTAATAAAAATACTTAACTTTCCTAAGCTTAAGGGTTAGCATAATGTGGCTATTTGTGTTACTAGGGTTGTGTGGACTGGAGTAGTCCATGCCTGAAAAATGTAGAATTGTAGATGTTCTAGTCTTTACAAATAAAACTTTTATTTGAAAATTGAATGCCCCAATATATTTACTTTGCTTTAGGGTTAAGTGTTGTTTAACATTATTTAACAATTCATATTTCTTTGTAAGGAGAACATGCTCTCACAGTATCAATTCCTGAAAAACGTAGGACTGTGGAGACATCTTCTGGCCTTACAAAGTGCATTTTATACAAAATTTAAGCTTTTTATTTGAAAACTGAATGTCCTAATAGATTTACTTTGCTTTATTTAGCATTGGTAGTTTAGCATCATTTAGCTATTTGTATTTAAAAGTTAATGCCCTCAGAATAATAGCAGTATGTAGGAAAGTGACGATTTGCATTCACTACAAAACTATAGCTTTATTTACAAAACTAAATGGAGCAAAATGTCAGACGTCCTCCGATCTTCTTCATATTTGCCCAGCATCTTGGGAGTAAGAGCTGTGGTTGTCCAATTTGTAATTTAGATATAGCTTTATTTTTATTTTTTTTCAAAATTCAAATAATCATATGGCAGGCCTGGAGTGTGACAGAACGATAAAATATGGACTTTCTCCATCTACTTGGAGTCTTGGTCCTCCCAAGGTTTCTTCCTTATAACACTTAGGGAGTTTTTCCTTGCCACTGTCGCCCTAGGCTTGCTCAATTTGGGATTGGACGTAGATATTAGGAGATAATCTAAACTTGTAAAGTTGCTTTGAGACAATGCTCCATTGTAAAAAGCACTATGTAAATAGATCTGACTTGACTTGACTTGACCTTGCAAATCCATGGTGCGAATATGGAAAAGATCTGAGGAGGTGACTTCTTTGGCATAAACTCAAATTTTACCTCACGATTTTGATATTTTGGAGCATCTTTTTCATATTTGCACCATAACATTTTGGGAGCAGGAGTAATGCATCAGTAGATTATTGTGACTCTGTCATTCTCCAAATTTGAAATGTGGCCGTCCAATTTCTATTGTCAATTTACTTTACAAATACAGAGTAGTGTGTGTGTGTGTGTGTGTGTGTGTGTGTTCTCTGTCTTTCTTTTATAAAAAAGGTATAGGATAGTTAGTGTACACTTATGATAGAGAGAGAAAGAGAAAGAGAGGGAGGGAGAAGTTAGGATCAGGGCTGTTTATAGTCTTAGTATTACTTAGATAAAATAATGCACTTTTGAGTGTGGCTGAGTAATTTAATATCAAATATTCTGCCTCTTCCCTCTGTGTGCACCTACATATACTCAGCCAAATCTCCTCTGCGTATTATTGGTCGGCGTACCTGAGGGCAGGGCCAACCCTAGGTATTTCAGGTATGGGCAATATAGAGGCAAAAACATACTGAGGCAAAAGAGACAAGAGAATCTACTACTCGTACATCACACACACAACTGCTATATATGAAACAACATTGATTTTTACAAAGATGGGCTCTGATTTTAAGAAGATGGGTGTGAAGATATTGGTGATTTTACTTGGAATTGTTGCGCAGGTTTGTTCAGATTAAACAGAATAATAAAATAATCTCAACGAGGTTAAATTGTGTATTATAGATAAGGTGAGTGAAGCACGTTCTGAATGTATTTTTTCTCTTTTATTCACAGAGTGCTGTGCAAGGTAAGCATCTATCTGTTCTATTCACTTATTACATTTACATTTAGCTTTACATTACCATAACTATTGCTATTGAGGTTTTATTTCGTATTTTGTGGCAGTGCATAAGTCGTGATCACATTTGATGTAGCATGGCTAAAGTGTATGTAAGCATAAGTGCATTATATATATATATATATATTTATACACACATACACACACACAAGTACATGTATATTATATATGTATAGACAAAATGTATGTATAATGTCTGTCAATACATTTCTAATTGTATACTGCTTATGTTTATAATGCTATTTATTCAACTTGCTCCCTCAGGGGGTGATCTGACCGTCAGTGTCTACACGGTAACCTCCAAAAGCGCTTTTCTCCGCTGGAGCAGATATACTGGTTCCACCTCCTACAGACTCACTGCATCACCTCGCAATTCTCCCAATCCGTCTGTCTTCAGCAGCTTTGGTCAAAACACCATAATGGGCTCCATCAACACTCTGACCCCAAACACTGCCTACACATTCCAGGTGGAGGCTCTGGACAGTGCCATGATCGTACTGGCTCAGACCAGTGTGAACGCATCTACTGGTATGCAGTGCATGACGCATTATTAATATGAGCACATAATGTTATGTACTATGCTTAGTGAGGGAATGTCTTTGTACATGAGCAAAAAAAAATAGTTGAACAATTCCAGCTGTATTGCACGTTACAGTGAAGAAATCAACATCAAAGTGGAAATAAGATTAAAAACAAAATTAATCATATTAAAATGTAATTACTATAATACCTGGTTTGGATAAATGATTATCCCTTTAGATTAAGCGTTATAAACTTGATCAGTTAAACCAATCACTGTCCAGATCACTCCAGGCTTTCGTCTGGCATCAACTGTGGTGGTTTTGATTACTTCTGGATTAATACGGCAGTTCTTTGACGATTGCACTATTAGTAATGCAGGTTAAAACAAAGAATTCATGGTTGGGAATGATTGGTCTGTGCGTTTGACAGCAATCTCACAAGCTTTATGCAATGCTGGCCTGTAATGCACGGTTGCAAAAAAGATGCATCTTCTGAAAAAGTGCCACACTGAGTCTCCTAAGATGAGACCAAGACTGAACATTTTTTGGACTTAGCTTAGGAATTGGAAGTGCACCATATCTACCATGAAGCATGGTGGTTGCAGCATTATGCTGTGGAGTGCTTTTCTTCAGCTGGGAATGGATAATGCATTAGGATTCAAGTGGAAATGGATGTACATTCTTTGAGGAAGTTCTCTGAGGAAAACCTGCGGCACAATGCTAAACATCTGAAGATGAGCAAGTGGTTCACCTTTCATGTGAGAACTACTCCATGACAGTTGTTGAGGCATTCAGTAAGCATTCATAAATTCTTCAGTAATAAAAAAAATAATGGGAAACACTAGTTTGAGGGCCACAAACATCACAATGCTTTAGTAATGCTTAACATTCATGTTCTTCCTTAATTATTACATGAATTACTATTTTGCTCCTGCATTAATGCTCACTTTATGCATATTCCTGATGACTCATACTGTATTACGTTTATAAGTGAATGATTACTCGCTCATGAAGTACTGCATGCATTAATGCTAGTTCATGTACCCTTATAGTAACGTGTTACCAAAAATTGGGTCTATAATTTGTGGCTATATGCATAATATCATAAACCTGAAAAAAGTTAGAGAACCACATCTTGATTGGACGTTTATGCTCACCTCATCTTCATCATCCTTACCATACATGGAGCTAAGACAATGAACTCCCAATTTTCAAATTAGATTCTAATCTTTTATTATTGTTTAATCAGATTTGAGAAGTTGAGAAACCAGATTTGATTCCCAGGTTTGCACTAGCCTAAAGCCAGACCTTAATTATGCAAATCAAATTCATAATTTATTGACACATTCGAAAACTGCCCTATGAGGTCTAATATGAGTTTGTTAACAGGGAAAAAATCGTTTGTGGTAATTGCTTTTGTGGTACTAATATGGTGGATAGAGATGAGATTGAAAAAAAGCTAGACTATTCCTTTAATCTGAAAAAAGTGTGTTTAATTCATGTAAATCGCTGTTTTTCCAGCTCCTGACACCCCCACCATCACGGCGGCCTCCTCCAAACAGAGTCAGAGCATTACTGTGGAGTTCACGGCAGTCGTGGGCTCCTCCTCGTACATCTTGCGCACTGAGATTAGCGACGGCTCCATCGTTTCAGAAACATCCGTGCAAGCATCTCCAGGAACGGTGTCCGGTCTGAAGCCCTACACTAACTACACACTCAGCGTCATGTCTGTCAACAGCGGCGGCAAGAGCCAGCCGTCTTACCCGGTCCAGGCAAAGACAGGTATCCTTCCTCCTCTGTCCACACTCATAAAACCAGAAGAAACAGTCCATTCATGAGCACACACTGTCCGCCATTCTCTAGCCTTTATACATCTGCAGTCACCTGATCTTTCTACTGAGTTAAAAAGGATCAGGATGTGACTCATATTTGACCTCCAGGGTCTGAGTATGTGGGCAACAGGTTCAACCAGGTGGGGGATTGCCGGACTTATGTTACAATATCCAAACTCTCACTGCAGGTGCACTGTGAAAGATGAACCCCAAAATACAACAGAGGATCGGGTAGAGAAAATGTGATTTGTTTACAGTTCCAAGTTCTTCATATTCCTATTGTGTTAATGATCTATGACTATTTTGAGCAGCAAGCCAAAAGACACGATGATCTCTGGCGCCAAAATAGGTCATTACACTTAGTTTACGTCTAAGACCCACAATAGGGTGGCATATTATTTACATCCACTATTGAAGCATGTTTGGAAGGCCAAGGATGCAGACAAGTTGGATGGGACAATGCTGAGAAAGCTCCTTAACTTACTCGCTAAGCTACTCTTCAATATGACTATCCTGCCATTCGCAGCAGACCTAATGTAAGGCCATCAAGATATTTGGAGAGGAATCAAAACATCTACCAGTATAATGCGAGTTCTAGGCAAGTCTAGGCAGTTCTAGGCAAGTTCCATCCTCAGCATTGAACTGGTAGGTGTTTTGATTCCTCTCCAAAAATCTTGATGGCCTTACATTAGGTCTGCTGCGGAAGGCAAAAATAATCATGATGATCAGTAGCTTAGTGAGTAAGTTAAGGAGCTTTCTCAAGGGACCAACAGTGGCAGCTTGGATATCTATGAATCTCATGTTTTGTTTCATGTTGCCGCTCTTTTCCTCTCTTTATTACAGTACTAGCTGCTCCCCTGTTAAACAGCACCTCCCCCAGTCAAAGCAGCATCGTGGTAACTTGGCCTTCCATACCATATGCCACGCTCTACAGCGTCAGCATCATCCGCGATGGGTCATACCAACAGAGCCGCCTTAACACCACCAATACCGAAGTTACCTTTAACAACTTGGAGGCTGGAACCAACTACAGCATCAAAGCCAATGCCTGGAGTGCGGAAAATGTTCCCGGTGATGACTACACGGTCTACCAGATCACTCGTAAGTAGAATGTTATGGAATAATAATTTTGAAAACCAGATCCAGGCCAGGCTTGCTTGCAGTCAGACCATTGGTGTATGTGTGTTTGCAGGTCCCCCCACTCCTCAGTCCATTGTACTATCATCAGCGACGTTGAACGATGTGGCAGGTCTGTCAGTGTCCTGGCTCCCAGCTCAGGGAGCTGACCAGTATATAGTTGTGAGCTCGTCTGGACTCAACTGTTCATCCAGGTCGACTACCTGCACTCTGAGTCCGGTGAGCTGCGGACAGGTTTACAACATCTCCATAACTGCTGTCAACCAGGCCGGGTCCAGCCCACCCTCAGACCCACAACGTTATATTACATGTGAGTGGTTCTGTTAGATAAGATTAGATTAAGTACAGATATGTGCTATTTAGCGACCATCCGATCAACACAACCGAGGTCTTAACTATTATAACAAATTCTACTCGGAAATAAAAATCTGTCTTTTAACTCTGGACACTGCAGCCGTGAACAGCTGGTCCAATTAAAAAAAGGTTTAGTGTGTGTATTTTTACTGCCATAAATATGTCAAACGCTGATGTTTTGTTCATATTTCTTGTTTAAATTTTTTTCACTGGTGTTGCGCATATATATATATATATAAAACAGTTTTGGCTTCGAGTGCTGTGTAGATGGTAGCGTTCCACTCTGTATCTCTGACGCATTTACGTATGCAGTTTTCTTGTGAAAATACCCTTTATATTACCATTACAGGAGCATAAAAGACTGTGACTATGGTAATGTCCGGTCAACGACCATTTTGATCAATGACCTGTTTCACTGGACTGTGGACCACAAGGTCCAGGGTTCAAATCCCACCTCTGCCAAGCTGCCACTGTTGGCTCCTTGAGCAAGACCCTTAACCCACAGTTGCTTGGATTGTAAGATTGTATCAATTGTAAGTCGCTCTGGATAAGGGCGTCTGCTAAATGCTGTAAATATTTACTCATTTTTTCTCTCAGTCCCGTGTCCTCCAGAGCCTGTTCGTGTGGATGACATTGGAAATGGGAACTGTTCGGTGTCCTGGAACTCAGTGTCCTTTGTGGACTACTACACAGCCTTCATCAAGAGAGACGACGGGATTGAGGAGAGGTGTAATTCCACAGGCACTTCCTGCAACTTCAACTGCCGCTGTGGCTATTCCTACATAATGAGTGTGTTTGCCAACAACCAGGCCGGATCCAGCCCTCCTGGAACCATCCTAAACCAAACTACCTGTACGTTGAACCCACGCACACATTTTTTTTTCTTGATACGTAAACATTTGGCAAGTAATTCCCTGTTGGTGGTGAAGTTCTATTGCTTCCATATATTTTAAAGCAGTCGTTGCCAATCTTTTTACCCTGGAGCCCCCCATGAGTATCTAAGAAAAGCCATTTCCCCCCAGAAGAATAAAGTGATTCATTGCAAAGTTTGATCGGCAAAAATGAACATAAATTATACCTTTTTTTCCTTTTTCTATTGGGTTCCATTTATAGTTTTTTTCTCCAATTCTCTCTTTTTAAGACAACAAAGCATTTAGCTATATAATCTAACATAATCTTATTAATTTTTTTCTTAATATCTAAAGTCATTTTATATAATTTTTCCTGTGAGTGTGTTCTGTTCATTTTATTTAACATATTCAAATTGTATTTTGACAAATTCAGAGCACCTCTGACCCCCTATCATGTTTGGTATCCCCCTAAGGGGGTTCCGGACCCCACGTTGGGAAGTACTGCTTTAGAGCATTTGAATTTGGTTTACATACTTGGAGCTCTGATGAGACAAAGTATCGCTGCTTATGATGTTGCTTTTGTGATATAAGCTCGCTGGGACAAAGTGATCAGGTGAACAATATCAGCCTGGGTTTAGATGTTGAACACTGCATAGTGTCCCAGTGTAACATCTGTTATGACTCACCAGTAAGATATGACTGAGAGCTTTGCCATACCAAAAGCTCTGTAGTATCATTCTTCAACCTATTTTACACGACGCAGTCTGTTGATTCTAGTTGTCCGCCAGCTCTATAGTGCCTGACCAACAACTAATGATCCAGCTTGTATCACATTTATCCAGGCGCAGACCCTACTGACAGTGCATAATAATAATTAGCTGCCACAGACTGAATAGTTCAACCAAACCCAAGTTTCATTTGGTTGTTCCACTCTGCACAGTGCCATGCTGCCCAGAGAACATGACTGTATCCAGGATCTCCTGGGAGTCACTGATGGTAACGTGGGCGGCAGTGCGTGGGGCGGACATGTACGAGACACGGGCCGTGGACTCGCCTGAACGCTCTGTTTTGTGTAACGACACTTCACCATTGTGTGTGCTCTCGGACCTCGCCTGCAACACCAGGTACAGTGTGCTGGTTTCACCCTGCAACGAGGCACGTGGCTGTAATCGCTCTTGCAGCCCCAAGACCCATGAAACAGGTAATGCACTAGACAATACACCTACAGAGCAGTTTTGAATAGAGTAATGGCAAATCTTTACATCAGTGTATGTTTCACACCAATGTCTCCACCAGCTCCCTGTATGCCTGGGGGGGTTTCTGTACGTCTGAGTGACCCGTCCACCATGAACATCACCTGGACTTCCACAAACACCGCTGCTAACTACACGGTCAATGTGATCGGGTCAGCGAGCTCTGCTCTCGGGTGTCAATCAAACGCGTCATCCTGTCAGGTGAACGGATTGTCCTGTGGCTCCACTTACACAGTTACCGCCATCGCCTCCACCGGAGCTGGACTGAGCATGCCCAGTAATAGTGTCCCTTTCGAGACAGGTAGTTTCCATTTCTCTCCTCCATCCAACTTTCTTTGGGTTATAATATGAATACGTGCATTGGTTAAAACTACATAGGATGTACCTAGAGGTCAGATAAGATCGGTCTCAAGGCAAGTTACTAGAATGAACGTCAAACATCTGGTACCAACCTAAAACCATCAAATATACAGGGACACCATAAAAGGGCTCAGTTCTCGTTCAACAGCCTATACAGTACTGTGTAGAAGTCTTTGGCCACCATTAGTTGTTTTAGCTTTAACTTGGATTGGTCACGCCATAACACTCTTTTCCACTGATCTTCATTCCAATGTTTGTGAGCTTCAGCATATTGTAGCCTTTTCGCCTAGTTCCACTTTCGAAAAAGTCATTTCTCGGCTGCTACCCTTCCGAAAGGACCAATCTTGATCACTCTTCTTCTGTAGAAGGGTCAACTCGGAATCCCGAAGAAGCTGGCAGGTGGTACTCAAGTATAAGGGGAGGTCACTTAAATAGCCTGTAGCCTAGAGAAGCTGTTTTTCTGATTTCTTTTTCAGTTTTTTAATACTGCATACAAATTCCATGTGTTTTCTGGTTGTTTATATATATATATATATATATATATATATATATATATATATATATATATATATATATATATATATCCTAATAAATAATTACAACAATGGTATATCTAACTAAGGGTGACCTAAGACTTTTGCACAGTACTGTATATGTCAAAGGGTGTTACTGTTTACTGTCTTACTGTCAACTGGCACCTCTAAAGTGTCCCAGTGTGAGTGACTGTGTGCACATGCCCTGTGCCTATTACTATGGGTATTATGAACAGTCTCTACTAAGTATTCCAGTATATGTTAATTAATTAAGTAATACTTTATTTTATATCAGTGCACATTGTGATTCTGGCTCTCTGATCCTGGTTCTCTCTCCAGCTCCATGTTGTCCGGTCACTCTGGCAGTGACTCAGGTGACCCAGGCAATGAGTAATGTCACCTGGTCAGTCGCCCAGGGAGCCCAGTCCTTTGTGACGTCCCTGACCTCGCCAAGGGGAAAAGCAAAGTGTCGCACTACTCAGACCAATTGCCTGATGGGCTGCATCACTTGTGGAACCAACTACAGTGTCTCTCTGGAGGCAGTCAGCTCAACAGGACAGAAGACACAATGCACCTACAGCGGCTTCTCCACCAGTGAGTTAGGGTGGAGTACCCAAGAAATGCTGTTTTCACGAGTATGTGTTTATCCCTGATCTTGTCTGTCCCTTGTCTCCGTAAATATTCTCTGCCTTTCCTGTGTCTGTCCTGTCCACCTCAGTTCTGTGTTTGTTCGTCTCATTACCTCCCAGTGAATATAAACGCCGTTCTCCTAGTATGTGAGGTCATCGTGTTTGTCTCCGCGTTGTGGCTTTTCCTTACTTCCATGGTGTGTGTATGTTTTAGGTGCTACTTCTGTTTGGTATTTTTCTGTTTATCTTTAGTTCTGTGTTTAGCTCATGGTTCTGTACCTTGTGAGTGTGTGTTCTTGTTAGCTCTTAAGCCTTGTCAGTTCAGTAGCCCTGTTCACTTGTAGCATTGTAAGTTTAGTTGCCCTGTTAGCTTATAGCGTTGCTAGCTCTCTAGCCCTAGCTTGTAGCCTTGTTAATTTAATAGGCCTGTTCACTTGTAGCAATGTTAGTTTAGGAGTCCTGTTAGCTTATAGCATTGTTAGCTCTGTAGCCCAATTAGCTTGTATCCTTGTTAATTTAGTAACCCTGTTAGCTTATAGGCTTGTTATCACTGTAGCCTTGTTAATTTAAAAGCCCTGTTCACTTGTAGCATTGTAAACTTAGTAGCTGTACTAGCTGTGTATCTCTATTAGCTTGTAACCCTGTTAGCTTGTAGCCTTGTTAATTTATTAACCCTGAAGGCTTGTAGCCTTGTTAATTTAATTCAATTTAATTTAATTTCAAGACTTGTAGCCTTGTTAGTGTAGTAGTCCTGTTCACTTGTATCAATGTATGTTTAGTAGATCTGCTGGCTTATATCCTTGTTAGCTCTGTAACCCTATTAGCTTGTAGCCTTGTTAATTTAAAACCCCTGTTAACTTGTAGTATTGTTAGTTTAGTAGTCCTGCCAGCTTGTAGCCTTGTTAATTTAATAGTGTAACTTTTAGCTGTTAGCTTATAGATGTGTTAGCTCTGTAGCCCAATTAGCTTGTAGCCCAGTTACATTAGCCCTGTTAGCTTGTAGCCTTGATAATTTTTTCCAATTTAATTTCAAAACTTGTAGCCTTGTTAGTTCAGTAGTCCTGTTAGCTTATATCCTTGTTAGCTCAGTAGCCCTAGTAGCTTGTAGCATTGTTAATTTAATACCACTGTTCACTTGTAGCCTTGTTAGTTTAGTCCTGTTGGCTTGTAGCCTTGATAATTTCATAGCCCTGTTCCCTTGTAGCCTTGTAAGTTTAGTAGCTCTGTTAGCTTTGTTGTTTATTTAATAGCGATGATGTGAAGGTGATGAAAGAATCTCCGCTGACACTGTCTTACTTATATATAAAAAGGTTTATTACAAAGAAGAACAACATCAAATCAAGCACCATGAATTGCTTGAGAGAGGATTCGAAGCGAATATGAAAGTCCTGTGCATGGGTCAGAAACAGGCAAGGCAAGGAAGACCAGGGACAAACACAAACTCCTGAGAGCTACCTTTTCCACTTCACAGTGTCCAGATATCCACTTACACCCCCTACACATAATCAATTATTTTAGCAGATCAAAGCTACGTCTAATCCTCAATGCCCTCTGTCCAGGTGAGTGCTGTCCTTCGGGAATCCGCCTCTACAGGCGCTTCAATAACACCCTGCGTGTGTGGTGGAGGTCCACCAGCTCTCTCAGCAACTTTACAGCACAGGTGATGGGAGGAGGCAGGACCCACACCTGCAGTCCCGCTGTGGGGCAGAGCATGTGTGATGTGTCCGAGGTCACCTGTGGCAATGTTTACTCAGTCGTGGTGGCGCCCATCAACCCCGATGGAACTGTGGTACAATTCTGTCCCAGTCGGATGTACTCAGGTATGAGAAGCATCATTTTGAAAAGTTTTTGTTAAAAAATCTCAAATATTAAATTCAGCTCAACCATAACTTATTAGGTAGCACTATGAACAAGATATTGTCACACATTGTGTGGGTTTACTCCAGCTATTCCAGTTTCCTCCCACAATCCAAAGACAAGCATTAGGTTAACTGGTCACTCTAAAATTGGCCCACTATGAATATGTGTGTGTGGCCTGGAGAGGGATGGGCTCCTCCAGGTTATTCTTGCCCAAGACACGCCAGGTCATGGGACTAGTGAGTAATGAGTGAGAGTGTTTGGTTGAACCTTGTGTATTTGTTACCTTTTAACTGACGCATTTAGTAATGTCTTATGGTTAACATTTGTTTTGTTGCTTTCAGTCTATTGCTCAGGCACTGATGTCGGAATGGGTAAGTCTCAAAACATCTTTACAGTACATTATTGCAGTATATTGTATGTAGAAGGTAATACGGAAATGAACATATTTACTATATAAAGCAGTGGTTCCCAAGGTGTGTATGAAGGGGGTTCGAAAATGTTCTCATCTACAAAAGGAAAATATGGAAAAATGTTGGGGAACCACTGACAAAAATGAAGATTTGGATACTTTTTCTTTATTTCTTAATTTCTTTAAGTTTTCAACTGACTCTTTAAAGCATTTACAATGCTATTATTTTCATCATCTGTTTAAAAGCATAAATAACATACGGGAAAATGTGATAGCAAGTAAAAATAATTGTTCTATTCCAGTGCTCTATCGGGGTAAGAGAAGTGTGGATTAGCTATGGGTAAGTACACAATTTGGCACACAAAGACACAAAAAAGCATAAAAAAGTTATCCATACACCTGTTACAGGTGCAAGTTTGGCAAGGCCCAGCCTCCAAGTAACACCTACATACATATAGGAAGGCAAGTCCTGATATTTATATACACACAGTGGTACCTCGGTTCTTGTCATTAATTCATTCCAGAAGGCTTGTCGAGAACCGAAAACGATGAGTACTAAGCAGATTTTTCCCATAAGGAATAATGTAAATTCAATGAATCCATTCCAGACCCCCATAAAATTCACACTGTATTGTACAGGTGCTCCCTGATGTACGATGGTTATATGTTCCGACACACATGGAACAACAGTTAAATGTGTCATGAACTGAGGAGTTTAATGAATGTTTGGTAGAGCAGTCTATACTGTTGGCCAAAATCATTAACACAAAGCTTATTTTATAATAAAGTGTTGAAAAATCTCTTGTAATTTAGTGAGTCATGGATTGAAAGTGAAAAGCAAAAGCAAAACACTTACTTGTTCTGGAGCATTCAATTCCTGTTTTGCTTTTGGTTGGCTCTTTTAAACTAACCTTTTTAGGACCCATGGGGACTTATTTGCACAAAGAATACAGTACTGTTGATGTAAAAAAAAAAACCTCTAATTTTGTTGATGCTACATATGATAAATTATGATTACTTATTTGTGGTACTGTAAATACAGACTAAGTACTGAATTTGTCATAACTGCTTATGTATTTCTCCCACACAGCTTCATGTGAGACCAAAGAACCCAGCGATCCGTACCCCAGAAAGTAACATTCTGCATTAAAGATCAGAATAAAACCTCAAGCAACACATTTATTGTGTATGTAGCCATTCAAAGCCATTAAACAAGTGTATTGACAGCTTGTACCAGAATAATAAGACACCAGCTAAACCTTCAGGTATCCCAAAAGCTCTCTCAGGGACGATGACCAAATTCAGATCCTCATTTAATTTCTTAAAAGGGAAGCTTCGCATAAAATGCATAATATTGTTTTAAATCAAGTTCAAATCCTTATAAACGCCACCTTTGTTTTGTGACTCCGCAAGATGAAATAGAACAGTTTCAGAAATACATGTAATGTAGATAATAAATTCATGCAAATATCCCTTTGTGGTGTCATTTCTTTTGTCTGTATTTCAAGTTGTAGTGATTTCACACCATTTGTATGTAGTTAGAAAAAAGAACACAATACGTGCATTCCAATCTATGCTTACGACTAGAATTATTGTAAAAATCAGAGTTACTAGTAGTAATTACATTGATTCGACGATTCAAGCTATGCTACTAATATCAACTACATTCAGTTAACTTCAGTAATTCCTGAAAGTACTAAAAGTAAGAAAACAGTAATTACATGTCATTACAATATCTGTTTAACCCTAAATTACTTTTTTTACAGTGAAAGTAGAAGTACTTTCATTGTAAACTCCACAGACCAATGCTTTAAGACAGGAAGTGAGACTTCCCCTTCAGTTTAATTAAAATGGAATGAAATGTCTACTAAAGTGTCTGTATTATTCAATAATCATGGTGGGATTCGGTGTTTTAGCAAATCAAATGATCAGTATCGTGCTGTTCATTTATTAAACTAGTTTACTCACACATAATAGACTCTCACTGAAGCCTGTGTGTCTCTGGCTGTCTATGCTGCAATTGTATGCTCTAAAAATAAAGACTTGATGCTCACTGGAAAAATCATTTTGTCGAATCATTTTGAGCCACATCCAGACACACAAGCTTCAGTATGTGGTGTGGGTGGGTGCGTTTTACACAGAAAAAAAGTCTATTGGAACGCTTTCCATTTCCATTGTTTACTGATCATTTAATACTTGTATTTGGGTGAAGACCTGTGGTCCAAAGTTGCTCAAAACCCATGAGTATCAAATATGATGCATAAGCTACTGTGAAAATCTGTTTCGTAGACTGCCATTCTTCTAAATTAATGCAAGCCTTTTGTGTTGGTGTATCAATTTAAATCTCCAGACACTGGGTGGTGGAGATCTTTAATAGAGTTCATAATAAAGACAATGACTTTTTTGGAGACACATAGGAACTGCAAAACATACAAAGCGCAACCTTTGTCCCCAGCTGACCTACAACTGGATTTGCTTGGTGCCTGGACTTAATTGTGTCAGTATACCATAAGAGCTGGACTTTGGGGCCCATTGAGGGACTACAATCTGGACTTGACAACAGAATGGTACTCCAAAGCCGGCAGACCTCACCCTTCCAGAGGCAGAATACAAAACAGGGTGGTTCAGCAATGGGACTTAGTGCTCTAGCTACTGAAAAACTTTTGTTTGTATGCCACCTCTGGGGAAGTGAGACCTTTTGGTCACAGAGTTGCATTTCGGTTCCTGGCACCACTGTATGTTAGTAATGTTGTGCAGCATAAAATCCAGGGGTGGGTTCCTCGCACCAGAGTACAGGACTTTCAACATTCAAAGTCACTTAAATCACCTTAGTTCTCCATTCTAATGCTCAGTTTGAACTTTAGCAGGTCATCTTGACCATCTCTGCCTGCTTAAACGCACTGAGTTTCTGCCATCTGATTTGTTGATTAGATATTTGCATTAATGAGCAGTTAAATAGATCTACCCAATAAAGTGGCCAGTGTGTATATTGATTACACTATATGCAATGATAAAGAATTCTTAAACAGGTACAGATTATGATGTGGTAATTGCTACAAGGATTTAATTTTAATTACATGCTTACATAATTTAGGAACAACTGCCAAATATATATGCAGTACAACAATACACGATAAAACCAAAAGTTTGAGGACAAATTACATCCAAAAATGGGCATCAGTTAGTTTTGTCCTTAGTTTGCTGCTACAACAGCCTTGGCTTTTCTGGGAAGACGTGACACTAGATTTTGAAGCGTAATGACCTGATACACTGTTGGCATTCCAGATCATCTGATGGGGTAAAGGTGAGAGCTCTGTGCAAGCCAGCCAAGTTCTCTGTCAAAGTTGGCAAGCCATTTTATATGGAGGAGAGAGCAGAAGGTTGAGAAACTGACTTGTTGGGAGGTGGAAACCTCTGAAGAGGTGATATTAAACATGATTGATATTCTGAACCTGATAGGAGTGAGTGTGGCTGAAATAACAGACTGCTAACTAGAAGGGACGTCTACAAACTTTTGGCCATATCTTGTATAATGACTTCCAGTAAAATGTTCAGTGTTCGAGACTGGAAAGTTGCCAATAAAACAAGTCACTGTAGAACAAATACAATATAGGTGTTAACCCTCATTGTTTATGTGATAGATAGGGTATCCATATCCACTTTCCCATTGACGTACTTTCTTTCTCCTAGTCGTGATCTTGAGAATTAATGCCTTTTAGATATGAGCAATAAAAGAACATTGTCTCTGGATTAACTACATCACAGGCTTATATTCATGTGGCCCTGAGAGAGGAAAGGAAACCCATCTGAGCTTAAGGAAGTGATATAAATACATCAAAAGGCCATGTCTACCTTGTGGGGACATAAATTTGACTGTGCCACATAGTCTAATGTATTGCCTTACACCGAATGAGACCATTCAGCCATCTTCCTTTAATCTCTTTTACTAGTAAGAGACAATATGATTCCACCCATATTAGACCCATTTCAGAATGACTGAGAGTTCCCATTAATTGATATCATGTTGTACCTTAGGTGAATGTACTCCATATACAACTTCCTTCTATACAACTTGCTTCTTATATTACTCCAACAACAATCCAGTCAACCACATGGCATTAAATGGGCCTTATTAGTAATATAATAACACAGAGTCCACCCATATTAGGTTTAATTGAACCTACCAAACAAGGACATTTTATTATATTATAGCTTTACATCAGCGATTTGGTCTTGCTTGTGTAGTCTCTCTATGAACAAACTGTGGGGTTCAAGTACCTCTGTGGGACAGGAGATGAAATCAAATCTGAGGCTCCATTAAATTTAAACTCCATTTAATCAGTTTTATTCGGTGGACATTTATCTTTCCTGTGTTTCAGAAGTAAGAACCACCTGCTGGAAGGACCAGGGTTCAAACCCTGTGTTGGTCTTTCAACATAAAGTTTGAATGGTGTGGTTACAGTGTTCTGTGATGGACTGGCATCCCATCCAGCAATCGAAAACTGCTGTTATTACTACTGCTACTATTAATACAATTGACAATAATTATCAGAGGATATAAGATGTCAGAGGATATATTACATTTTTATTGCAAATACTCTCACTACATGTATTACATCTATTGGAATATTCTTGACACGTTTCGCCAGTAACCAAAAGGGTTCAGATCTAAGAGACAGTTTTTCCAATCAGGAGTTTTCTTTGCAATATCTTTGAGTAATAAGACCAAGCTAGACCTCCCATTAGTTGAGACATCATGAAGTTGTAAGAAGGCCCTACAGGCCAGTTTAATTGTTAATATAATTAGGAACTGACATCTGTATCAACCCATAATTTGATTACTAATGGTAGAAACTGCTTTTGGACTTTGTAAGACGTAGTTCATTGTATTAGCCAAAAATATAGGTTACATAGAGTGTATCAAAAAATAACCATTTTTGATTCCCTAAATATTTAATATTATCTTCCAGCATAAATGTGGATTGTTTGTGGTGTTGAATGATTATAATTCTTTTGGTAACTATAGTTGTGATTGAAGGTTTGTGAGCCCTTCAGAAGTTTTTCTTCATAAATGTGACCTAAAACATCATCATAATTTTTCTGATATGTAATATTAGAACATTTTCCTCAATAAATAAATGGCCAAGTTGACAAACTTTCAAGCATGACTATACATAACCATCCTCGTGAATTCCTTTAAATAATAATAGAAGATTAGAACATTATATGGGAACATTATCATTTAAAATGCTTGCAAAAACTCTATACAATTCCTGATAATTCCTGCTCAAGGCGTGATGGCAATCACTTACCAGAAATACTAGCTGAAGCAGTGACACCAATTCATGACATACTTAGCAAATGATTATGTACGTCTTACTGCGCAATACCTGACACCTGTTATTATAGAATGTGGGACACCACTGGAACATTGAGCATCTTCTCCAAGTCACTCTGGACTTCCCCTCCCTACTTTCAACTGTACATGTCTCATTTTTATCTTCCCATGATATCTGCATTCCCTGGGGCAGCGGTCTGAGGAGTGGCCTTGTTTAGTTTGTACCGATTGGCCACTGCAGGTAAGGTGTAACAGAGCCTCAGCAGAATTCATATCACCTTTTGTGTTGATCAGGCTTGTATAGAGCTATTTGAAATTTTGCGGTCAGTGTGAAAGATGGGATCATTGCGAGAGGGCCTTTGTTTGGGATTTTTAATTTGGATTTCTCTTGCTCAGGTAACTGTAAACACTGCGGTTCTTGGTAAAAAAAAGAAAAGGGGAATTGCATATTCATGAGTGCTTTTTTATTCTCTGTGTCTTTTAGATAAAAAACACGCAAGCACAAGGTAGGTCTGGTTTGGAAGTCAGGATTGTAAAGTGTCATTACTCATTTAAGAAACGCAATTTGGAGGCCGTCCGTATATATTTCGTGTATCCAGATTCAGATTTATCACACTTTCTGCTTTTTCTACTAAACACGTTTCAGAAGTCATCCATAAGAAGTAACTCATTTACATCCTGTTGCAACCAGGATCAAATTTAAAACTCTAGCTCTAGCTTTCAGAACTACAAGCCTGCACGTTCAACTCAGGCCTTCAACTTCTCTGAGATCTAAGGCCAGATGTCAATGTTTGAGTGTCTTGGCTTCACTTTGGTGGTATGAGCTTCCCACACCAGCCCGAATAGCTCAGTGTCTGAGTCTGAAGACATCTTCAGTCAATACCTAGGATCATGTCTCTTCTATCCTCTGTACTTTTTATTGTCCTTATGGTATGTGCACATACCATTTAACTTAAGACTGTCTTAATCTAGCATTAGCGTTTTTAATGAAGTACTCTGTGAAGCCAAATGACTAAATGTAAATCTAAACAAAGAGTCAAACTGTTCCAAGGTTGGCACAAGCTGCTAAACCCTTACATTTCACCGGTGACACTTGTATGTTTAAGTTGCATCTTATTTTTACAGGCTGTGTATGTTTAGTCTGGTTTTTCCTTGATGTTGATAGAGCACATAGAAATTGAGACATAAGTTGTAGACATAAATGCAGCATGAGCCCTAAAAACTGATGGAGAAATGGTACAGGGGCAGCATTGCTTTTTATTAGAATATCTTTGCCATTTTTGTCATATACACACATAAAATATTTTACACCTGCAGTTTCTAAGTATATAGGTATATTTTATTGCATTATCCTACTCCTTTTACAATACCTGCTGTGTTTTCTGAATTGGATGTTTACTGCAGGACAGCTCAAATTTCCCTTTAGGGACTAATATATCTTATCGAACCCTTAGATTTCACTGGTGACATTCATGTGTTTAAGTCGCATCTTATTTTCTTATTTACACAGGCTGTGTATGTTTTGTCTGGTTTTTGCTATATGTTGATAGAGCACATAGAAATTGAGACATAATAAGTTCACTATGCAGTATGAGCCCTAAAAACTGATAGAGAAATGGTACAGGAGTGGTATTGCTTTTTATTGGAATATCTTTGTCATTGTTTGCCATATACACCCCCAAATTTTTTTACACTTGCAGTTTTTATGTATATTTTTATTGTATTGTTCTGCTCTCATTACAATACCTGTGTTATATGGTCTGTACTGGATGTTTACTGTTGGACCGTTCAAATTTCCCATTAGGGATTAATATATCTTATCTGATCTCAGGGCTGAGCCTAAGACATGAAGGAAGTGCAAACACAAGATGGTTAGCATGCATTAAATGCAGTAAATGATCATATACAGTTTGATTTTACCCTATATTTAACAATGTGTTTCTTTGAGTGACTCTCTGGTATAGATTGTAATCCTCCAAAATGCTCCCTTATGAGTATTTCTGTTTTTGAGTAAAGAAAAGTCATATTATCTCAATAAAAGTGTTGAAATATTTGGTCTAAGAGAAAAATAATGATCAGGTTATATTCGTTCTATCAGGTTGGAGTGAAATAATGATACCAGACACATGGACGTACAAAAATGACCCAAACAGCCCAGGACCTCTTAGGGTTAATAGAGGCTCAGTTTGCTAATAAGTGCATGGATCCCAATGAAAACTGCTTGTGTTATTATTCTTCATTTTTACTGTGCGGTTTGAAGAATGCAGCATTATCACCTTCATCACGTCCCCATCGGCTACATCGCTGCTTGTCCAGTGGAGCAGCTACCCAGGGGCCACCAACTACCTCCTGGACCTGCGCATGGTGAACGTGAGCACCGTGGCCCCGGTGGTTGTAACGGTGTCCAGCTTAACCACGCAGAGAGAGGTGTTTGGCCTAAAACCGGGCACGCTATACAACGTGGTGCTCAAAGTCTTCCACTTTTACAGGGTTGACTGTGCAGATACAAGAACAGCGAGGACAGGTAAGGCAAGGAACAAGCAATACTGCAATGATATAAGAAAACAAGACCGTAAGCAGAGTGTTGTCTTGAAAAGTTGTTTCACTCAATTAATATCTAACCCAGTTGTACGTTTAGTTAATTAAATGAATCTCAATAAATAATCACAAAGACATTTTTATTCATGTTTTCTTTTGACATATTAGTGATATGTGATATAATAAAGTCTATTGGTTTATTCTTACAGTCCCAGACGCAGCTCAGATATACTCCTGGCGGGCAGTTTCGAGCACGGCCATTTCGTTGGAGTGGGACAGGGTGGCCTCCGTGGATCGGTACTTTGTGGTGGTAAATTCCACGTTAACTGGAGAGCGGTACAATCAGTCTTTCACCAATAACACCGCACTCATCCAAAACCTGCGACCCGCTACATCATATGACTTCTTTGTTGTTACTTCCAACACCGCCGGTCTGGGTGCAAGGAGTCGAGTGCGCACTGTCACCACATGTAGGTGTCCTGAACGTACATTCTTGGCAGATCTTTTTTTAAATCTAAAAATACTTTTACTATCTTATAAATTCCATCTTTGCTTATTAGGTACATTCTATACTGTGGTCTAATTTTTATTGCATACCATTAGCTTGACAGAGTTATTATTTATGGTTATTGGACTGTAGGGATGGTCTAAATCAGTGTTTCTCAATACTGGTCCTGGGGCCCAACCGCTCTGCTTTTTTTATTGTTTTCCTGCTCCCATCACACCTGATCCAACTACTCAGCTCATTAACAAGCGCGTTATTGAGTTAAAGTGGGTGTGTTTAAACAGGAGAAGCACTAAATTGTACAGAGTGGTGGGGCGCAAGGACCAGGATTGAGAAACACTGGTCTAAAGATTATAGACAATATGAGTCCATGTATGGAAATGAAACAGTCATGACTGGGTGAGCTTTAAATGGAATAGCCATAGATGGGATCATAGGTGTACCCTTGAGTCCACATATAAAAGTGTGAATGTATGATAAAGAATCATTTATTGTCAGCAGAGGTGGTAAGTAACGAAGTATAAGTACTTTGTTACTGTACTTAAGTAATTTTTTAGGTATCTGTACTTTACTTGATTATTTCTGTAACTTAAAAGTTTTTGCCAAGTGCTTTAAAGTCTACACACAATCTCTTTTCAAATTGGAATATGTTTTAATCTGTGAAAGTACCACAGAGAGACCTGTTATGCCCTGTACTTAATTGTTTTTAACAACAGGGGCTTGCACCAGTATTAATGAACATAAACCAATAAACCAGATTTGACGGCATTGACAGACATGATAACTCCGACCATTATATAGTGATGTGCATGGGTAAGCATTTTCTTGTGCTTTCTCAGTGGTCCAGCCGCCGACAGGGGTCACGGCGGAGAGTATGTTGGGCCAGGCAGTGCGTATCAGGTGGCAGCCTGTGGACAAGGTCCTCCTGTACAAAGTAACGGTCAAGGGCAACCAAGGTGCACAGCTGGTGAGCACCACTGTCTCTACCACCTTCCTTGATGTGCAGAACATGCTGCCATGCTCCATGTACCAGATCGGAGTCTCCTCTATGAATATGTTCCTGGAGCCAGGAGAATCAAATCAGATCCACTATTCCACAAACAGTAAGTGGTCCAAGGCAGACTTGAATCACTTGTATTTGTACTAACAACCACTGTTGGGGAGAAACATTAATATGCCAATAGGAATCCATAGTATTAATGTAAAAACATGAATAAAGATGTGTTTAACTTTGTGTGATTCTGCTCTGATCTCAGCTCTGAGTCCTGTGACATCTGTTTCGGTGGATTACAGCTGTCAAAGTGCAAATGCCCTAGTGGACTGGAGCCCCGTGTTCGGTGCCGAGTCTTACCAGGTGACAGCAGTTGATCAGAATGGTACCAAAGTGACCTGCAACTCCACGAACACCATGTGTCTGCTGGCTAGCTTAGCCTGCGGTCGGAACTTTGTGGTGCGGGTCAGTGCCATCGCCAACAACTGTGAGAGCACCGGTGATGCCTTTGCCTACTTTCAGACAGGTAAGTGAGAAATGTCTTTTTGAGGACTGTCAACACTCCTAGATCTTCTTTGGTCTTTATGTAGCTGTTGCAAAACTTTGAGGTGTGTTCTGAGTCATTATCATGTTTCAGTATGAATCCTTCTGAAAAAAAAATCCAAACAAGCATTAAGACTAGTGGGTTCAGACTTTTGGTCCCCACTGCATTTAAACCAATCCTCTCCAAATTCAGGGACTGGATTTGTGGCAGCTTTGGTAAGAGAAAACTTGCAAAGGTCCTTAAGACAAACGCTAAGAAGTTCATAATAATGTTCTTAAATGCAATTCTCAAAAAAAAAAAACAACAACAACTAAAGACATGGTCTAATTTTTGCATACATAACAACAGAACAATTCCAGGGCTACTTGATAGTCCCTTTAGACCATTCATTCTCATGTTGAGAGGACTAGACACACCTTTGGCTCTGTGAGACAGAAAGTATTCTTTAAAGAATCAGGTCTGTTATAGAGTCGTGTGGTCTGGGGTTACACACGTCCTCCTTTTGCGAAACCTAGAACAAAGATGAAAAAAACAAAAGCATCAAGGTGTCCTGATACTCTGGGGATTATCAGTTGTTCGCACGGGTCTCTGTCTCCCGTGTCTGTGTCGCCAAACATCTAACTCTATTGCTGCACGCTCTCACATACTCTTTTTAACCCTCTGTATATTGCAGTGCCATGCGCTCCTGCTAACCTACAGCTGTTCCGTGAATGCAGCAGCAATGTCATCATCTTCTCATGGGCTTCCACTAACAACACGATGTTTTACAAGGCACGTGCAGTAGACTCGGCTGGAGAACTTCAGAACTGTATAACCACAGATACTTCATGTTTCTTCGTTAACACTGTGTGTGGCCGCAGCTACAAATTCAGTGTCTACTCTGTGATTGGTACCTGCGACAGTCCTGTCAGTCCAGCAGTGAGCATAAAGACAGGTAATGTGTGTTATTTCAGGCAAAGCCCTTCACAAGCTATTAGTGACGAGCTAGCACACGCAGACTTCCGTTCGCTCATAGTCAAATTGTTTGTTCTTCATCCCCTAAGCACCCTGCAGCCCCACAAATGTGATCACTGTAACTAACTGCTACACGGACTTGTTGACAAGTTCGTGGGACGCAGCAGCCGGCGCACTCTACTACACCTTAGAAAGCCGTGGGAACAGCGGGAACACAACCAGCGAGAACTACTATACCTGCATCTCAACCAATACCAGCTGTATGATCCCCAGCGTGGGCTGTGGAGAGAGTCTGACTACGAAGGTCACGTCCTACGATGATCAGTGTTCTAGCGAATCGACTCTGGGCTTGGAGGCAAATTCTGGTAAGTAATAGCGGCCCCTAGAGCCTGGTAGGCTAGCGTGTCAGACACCCTAAGGGAATCCCAGAAGTTGAATCAGTTCATCTGGACATTTTGTGGGAGATACGTTTCGTCACTCATCTAAGTGACTTCTTCACTCTCAGCTAGTTGGAAAAATTCCCCAGTCTTATATACAGCACTTTTGCATAATGACTGATACCAGCAGCATTACATAACAATGGGACCGGTGATCAGTTTAATATGTAGATAGCTATGTCCATGAATGACAATGGCCATGCGTGCCATTCACACAGGATTGGTGAATGGCTGCGATGGTGGCGTTGTAAGATGGTGAGAGGGGTAGTCTGAGGCCCCCTCCTTGGTTCAGGAAATGATTCAACTTCTGGGATTTTCTCACCTGGATTACTGAGTATGTATCAAGACCCTAAGGGAATGTTTCAGGTGCAAAGCATTGCTTTTTCATAACATAATTGGCGATTGCCATTATTTGACAAATTATATTTCTTCTAAATTTAGTATGTATGACATATTTAGTATATTCGTTAGCATGGGCGTAGGTTTCCTTGCAATTTTGGCGGGAAACTTTGGGCGAGGTGACATGATGTGCTAATTTGCATATTTGTGACGCCATAGTGCCAAGTTTCAGATTGTGTAAGTCCTTCACATCAGATTGCCTCTCTTTTACTGTCTGTATAGGATGAACCAAACAAACTATGTGCATATTTCAAAAGAACAACAGTATGTACAGTCGTATGAAAAAGTTTGGGCACCCCTGATAATTTTCATGATTTTTCTTTATAAATCATTGGTTGTCCAGCTCAGCAATTTCAGGTAAATATATCATATAGCAGATGAACACCGTGATATTTGAGAAGTGAAATTAAGTTTATAGGTTTTACAGAAAGTGTGCAGTAATTATTCAAACAAAATTAGGCAGGTGCATAAATTTTGGGCACCCTTGTCATTTGAATACCTTTAGCACTAATTATTGGAACACAAAATATGTTTTGTAAGCTCACTGACCCTTGATCTACATACACAAGTGAGTCCAACTATGATAAAGGGTTAAGGTGGCCAATTGGAAGTTTTTCTCCTCTTTGCATCTTCTCTGAAGAGTGGCAATATGGGAGCCTCAAAACAACTCTCAAATGGCCTGAAAACAAAGGTTGTTCAACATCATGGTTCAGGGAAAGGGAAAAGCTCTCTCAGAGATTTCAGCTGTCAGTTTCCACTGTGAGGAACATAGTGAGGCAATGGAAGACCACAGGCACAGTTCTAGTTAGGGAACTCCCGAAGTGGGCAGACCAAGAAAATCTCAGATAGGCAGAGGCGAAGGATGGTGAGCAAACAGTCATAGTCAAGCCACAGACCACCTCCAAAGACCTACAAACCTCATCTTGCTGCAGATGGTGTCACTGTTCCACGTTTCAACTATACAGCGCACTTTGCACAAAGGAGAGGCTGTATGGGCGAGTAAATGCAGAAGAAGCCTTTTCTGCAGACACGCCACAAACAGAGTCACTTGAGGTGTGCTACAGCACATTTGGGACAATCCAGCTTCCTTTTGGAATAAAGTGCTGTGTACTGATGAAACTAAAATTGAGTTATTGGACATAACAAGAACAACAGCATCCCAAGACAAAACACTTGCTACCCACAGTAAAATTTTGGTGGCGGGTCCATCATGCTGTGGGACTGTGTTGGCCAGTGCAGGTACTAGGAATCTTGTTTAAAGTTGAGGGTCGCATGGATTCCAGTTAATATCTCTCCAGATTCTTGAGAACAATGTTCAAGAATCAGTGACAAAGTTGCACCGAGGCCAACGACCCCAAACCCTGCTCAAAATCTACTAAGGCATTCATGCAGAGGAACCAGTAAAAAAAGTATCAACGTTCTGGAATGGCCATCCAGTCCCCCAGACATGAATATTACTGAAAATGTGGGGCTGTCCATGCTCGGAAACCATCAACCTGACTGAACTGGAGATGTTCTAAAGAAGAATGGTCCAAAGCACCTTCAACCAGTAACCAGAAGCCAGACTGGAAGCTGTACGAAGCGTTTAGCCGGCTGTTATTTTCTACAAAAGGAGGATCTACTAAATATTGATGTAATTTTTTCTGTTGGGGTGCCCAAATTTATGCACCTGCCCTAATTTTGTGTTTGAATAATTACTGCACACTTTCTGTAAATCGTATAAACTTACTTTCATTTCACTTCTCAAATATCACTGTGTTCATCTGCTATATGATATATTTAACTCAAGTTGCTGATCTGAACAACCAATGATTTATAAACTAAAATCATGAAAATTATCAGGGGTGCCCAAACTTTTTCATACGACTGTATGTATTTATTACACATTGAAACTCACAAAATCACAAAATGGAGTTACGCGCTTTACTCAGTCACATCTGGGTGTCATGCATGTATGTATGCCGCTTCATCCCCCGGGGCAGAGGAGACGCGGAGTTAAGGACGGCTTTAGTGATTCTTTTCTTTGATAAGCAGCTAAGGTTTTGTAAAAAAAAAAAAAAGTCGTTAGACTTGTCGCTACTCGATTTTTGGAAAGTAACTCGCTAAAGGGGTCTGAAAAGTCGCAACAGAATCAATAACTTGGCAACATGGCAGCAAATGCCCGTGATGGAGGGGTATGGCGGGGTGAAAAAGCAACTGTCTTCCTCCCTCCACAGTACACAACCGTAATTGTATAAAAATAACATATAGCAATACTTAATAATAATAATAATAATAATAATAATAATAATAATAATAATAATAATAATAACGGACAACTCTAACAGCCAAGAGAAAACACACTACACTGTTAAAAATCTAAATCACAAAGATGCTGTGTCCAGGAATTATCAGGGGGACTTTTCATCCCCCTCCAAACCTCGAGGGGGAAAGTAGGGCTATGTACGTTAGTATATGCACACGAATCCGTTGTTTTATCTGCTAAAACTCACGGGGAGACATGTGAGATTACTGGAGTTTTTTAATACAGGTGAAGCTCCTGAGAAACACGAGACTTACATAAAAGTCTCATTTTTTTTTAGTTCCATTTGAGCTCACTTTTGTGTAGAAGAAAGTACAGATTGTGTTCCTGTGGGGGTGGATATGGGGATGCTCATTTTTGTACATTTCTATCTATAAAATAAATGATATAACATTACATACGTTATTATATTTTAAGTTAGTCTATATACATAGGAGGTGAACTGTTAAATTCAAGCTGGTGTTTCAGTTTATGCTAGTTAGCTAGCTAACCTTAAGCTGACAGTCTTAGTTTGCTAGCTAACGTTTTGGTGACTAACATTAGTGTTGGGTGAAAGTTTGTTAGTGAAAAGAATTTGTGACCATTAATAGACAGACAATGCTGTTACATAATTGTTTTATTAGGCCTACATAAACGTTTGACTGACTTTTAAGTGTGTCAGTTCTGTGTTAGCCAGCTATAATTAGCTGGTTAGTACCATTCTAATATTTTAATAGAGCATTATAGTTGTTTTAGTAGAATTTCTTTGGAACGTTTGTCTGATTGACTTGCTAAGGTAATTTTACATTCAAACATCAATGTGTGTTTGTTTCAGTTCCCTGTGTGCCTCAGAACGTCTCATCCATCGTCGGCTGCAGTTCAGACTCCGTCACCCTCGCATGGAATATGTCCTTTGGAGCATTATTCTACATTGCCACAGCGGTGGACTCCTTGGGTAGGATGTACACCTGCAACACATTGGATCTAAGCTGCCAGATTATGGGTCTGCAATGTGGAACCACCTACAGTGCCTCCGTCATCTCCTCCAACAACAAGTGTAACAGCTCAGCCAGTAGCAGCATCACTGTGGAAACAGGTACCTGCTGGTCAGGACCCATGAGCACAACTTGAGTTCCCATTTTTGATACGGTTAAACAGAACATGAGGGCTTCGTCTCTCAAACCTATAGGAAAAATGGACATGCATATGTTCAGGAAATGATAAAAAGTTAACCTGGTTAATTCATAATGTACGTATGGCAATTGTTTGTCCCAAGTCGGCCTCGTTCCACCAGGTCCATCCCAGGTCCTTTCTTCTAGGTTTCTTCTCTTTTCTATCTGTCTATGGTCGCCTATGGATCCTGGTCCCTCTGCCTTTTGAGTCTCCAGAGTTCCTTAAGTTATGGGGGGATTGATCAGAAGTCAATGCGTCTGATCAGGGGTGCCCTGGCATGACAAGTACACAATAATTACTGATAGTTAATACGTGGTACACAAACAATGGACAGAGCCCTTCAGCCAGCCTGATGGGGGACCCATAGCATCCAACCGTTCTCACCCTCTCCCTCTCTCTCCGTCCCTCTTCAGCTCCATGTCCTCCATCTCAGGTGAAGGCCAGATTGGACTGTGGTGGGAACCGGGCTCAGGTAAGTTGGTATGACTCACGCTCTCCCACGTCCTACATTGCAACGATGGTGGACCAAAGCGGAGGCCTGCTGAGCTGCAGAACAGAAGCAAACAGCTGCTGGGTCCACAATCTGAATTGCAGCCAGGTCTACGATGTCAGCGTCACCTACTACAACGGCATCTGTCACAGCAAACCCTCGTCACCCATCCGCATGAAATCAGGTGAGGATTTGCATCCTGCAGGACCGTTAGTTGTTTACATAGGATGCCCATTTTCATAGTTCCCTTATCATCTGTCCTATTTTGCTGTGTTATGTTTGTCTTTAGTCCCATGTGGGCCGGTGAATTTTCAGGCCTTGGTGGATTGCAGCTCAGGCCTCCTGCGGATGTCCTGGAATCAGACGGATGGTGCTGATGGCTACATGGCCAGGGTGTTCTCTGTTAGCAGTGGAGAGCAGCTGCTCTGTAACTCCACCTCTTCCTCCTGTAGCCTCGGCTCTCTAATGTGTGGTGAATCCTACGTTGCGCAGGTTCAATCCTACAACGGCACCTGCTTCAGCATGCTCAGTCTGCCACTGAATGTGACAGAAGGTCTGTTTAACTCACTACTTAACCAACTACACATGAGGGTAGATTCATATAGCTGGCACTTTTGTCCAAAGTGAATTATCCTGAATTGTGTCTAGTATTCCTATAGTAGTATCATGTCATGGGTTTCACATTCTGGCAGTCTGTCTTGCCGGAATACTGTCAGCTGAATTGAATTTCTGCTGCTCAGAGAGTTGCAGTTAAGCTGGCATCTCTGAACTTTCAGCGTGTGACATTGCCATTTGCTCAGATTGTGTCTCGTCTGCATAAACAATGGCATTATCAACACTAATTGATCAAACAAAACACAGCTTTAGGAAAGATGGTTAGAGGTGCAAAGCAGCTCAGGTTTCACTAGCTCCAGCAGCACTGTCATGCTTTGATGATGTAATCTTTTTTCTAATCGATGCTGTTTTAATTGGGAAGTGGAGAGATGATGGGCAAGTCTATACAGTGGTGCTTGAAAGTTTGTGAACCCTTTAGAATTTTCTATATTTGTGCATAAATATGACCTAAAACATCATCAGATTTTCACACAAGTCCTAAAAGTAGATAAAGAGAACCCAGATGTCTTGAAATTTTCCTTTAGAATTCTCTGATATCATTCAGAATCCATTGTCCCATCAGTGATGGCGAGCCGTCCTGGCCCAGATGCAGCAAAACAGGCCTAAACCATGATGCTACCACCACCATGTTTCACAGATGGGATAAGGCTCTTATGCTGGAATGCAGTGTTTTCCTTTCTCCAAACATAATGCTGTTCTTTTAAACCAAAAAGTTCTATTTTGGTCTAATCCGTCCACAAAACATTCTTCCAATAGCCTTCTGGCTCGTCCACGTGATCTTTAGCAAACTGCAGACGAGCAGCAATGTTCTTTTTGGAGAACAGTGGCTTTCTCCTTGCAACCCTGCCATGCACACCATTGTTGTTCAGTGTTCCTCTGATGGTGGACTCATGAACATTAACATTAGCCAATGTGAGAGAGGCCTTCAGTTGCTTAGAAGTTACCCTGGGGTCCTTTGTGACCTCGCCAACTATTACACACCTTGCTCTTGGAGTGATCTTTGGTGGGTCGACCACTCCTGAGAAGGGTAACAATGGTCTTGAAATTTCCTCCATTTGTACACAATCTGTCTGACTGTGGATTGGTGGAGTCCAAAGTCTTTAGAGATGGTTTTGTAACCTTTTCCAGCCTGATGAGCATCAACAACTCTTTTTCTGAGCTCCTCAGAAATCTCCTTTGTTTGTGCCATGATACACTTCCAAAAATGTGTTGTGAAGAGCAAACTTTGATAGATCCCTGTTATAAATAAAACAGGGTGCCCACTCACACCTGATTGTCATCCCACTGATTGAAAACACCTGACTCTAATTTCACCTTCAAATTAACTGCTAATCCTAGAGGTTCACATACTTTTGCCATCCACTAATACGTATTATTGGATCATTCTCCTCAATAAATAAATGACCAAGTATAATATTTTTGTCTCATTTGTTTAACTGGGTTCTCTTTATCTACTTTTAGAACTTGTGTGAAAATCTGATGATGTTTTAGGTCATATTTATGCAGAAATATAGAAATTCTAAAGGGTTCACAAACTTTCAAGCACCTCTGTATGGAACAGTTTACTAGAATCTCCAACTTGAATTATTTTGTTCAGATTAATACATATACTACAATCAGTGACTGAAGTTTTATAAGTCTAAGTTGCCGTGTTTGCTGCTGTGACCTCTTCCTCTCAACAGTACCATGTGTGCCCACCAACGTGCTGGTAGAAAGCACCTGTGGCAACAGCACCAAAGTCACCTGGCAAGCCAGCCGTGGAGCTCAGTCCTACAACGTAATGGCAGAGAGCAACAGAGGTCATCACACAGGGTGTTCTTCCAACAGCACCACCTGCAGTCTCATGGACCTACACTGTGGACAGGTGTACAGCATCAGTGTCACGGCCATGGACAACGCCTGCTCGAGCCCCATGAGCCAGCATGTTAGACTACAAACTGGTGTGTGTGCAAGTGTGTGTGTTTGTGACAGTATACAGCTAATCTGGTGTCATCTGAAGAATTTTCTGTATTTGAATAAAGAAACTGTGAAATAATTATATATTCTCATTATACCATTGCTAAAACAATGGTGTATCTAATCTAACGGTGGCCTAAGACTTTTGCAGAGCACTGTATATATAAATAATAAAATATAATAATATTTTCTCTAATATGTTATGTAAAATATGAATGCATATATTAATTATTACATTATTTAAACAGTACCATACCTTCATTATATATATTACTAATATTATTAACATCACATTATTATTATTCAAAACCAACAACTAACTAGACCGGATTCCTTCCTCACAGCTCCTTGCAGGCCGGCTAACGTACGTGGTGTGATGGAGTGCAGCAGTAATGCCGTTACACTGAGCTGGGACTCGAGCCCCAACGCTGTGTCCTACACCGGCACGGCTGTAGGATCTGAAGGTCACACTCTGTGGTGTAACAGCAGCTCTACAGGGTGTCGCATCGCAGATCTGCACTGTGGTCAGGATTACACAGTCAGAGTGACGGCCAGTGACGGAGTGTGTGTGAGTCCGGAGAGTGAGATCTACACACAACCTACGGGTAAAGAAAACCTTGAAATGCACTAATTAAAGCTAAATATTGACTCATTTAGTACAAGTGTTAGGGACATATACCATCTCACAGACTCTAATTTATGTCTTTAAGGCCAAAAGGGATATTCATGTTAAGATTTATAGGCCTTGCTCATTCAGAAATGATAATGCCATGGTAATTCATTATATAGTTCCCAATTTGGCCAAATTTAAACCCTCACCCTTAAACCCACTAGTCTGAGTGGACACAAATATGTAACAAATCAACATGAGTAAGCCTTTATTGAATTCTCGTATTTTACACGACACTTTTAACTTCCATGACTAAAATGATTGGTGCACTCACCTTTTCATGCCACAGCTCCCTGTGCACCGTGGGGCGTTTCCAACACCCTGTACTGTGATACCAACTCCGTGAGTGTGAGCTGGGCCCCTGGTGCCAGACCTCTCAACTATAGTGCCTTCGCCATACCGGGAAGCGGCGCGGTCCTCGGGTGTACAACGTCCAATTTGGGCTGTGACATTGCAGGACTTCAGTGCGGGCAGAGCTACACACTGAGCGTTACCTCGACTAACAGAGTGTGCACAGGACCAAAGAGCACCAGTCAGATCATCCAGACAGGTACATGACAACTTGATGGATATTCTTACGCAAAACTTTGCATAAATCGTCCGTCTAACGAGACAGCTTGGTGCAGAGCAGTACCAGCCTCGACCACTTGGAGCACTGGGTGACAACCAGTTTTTTGAAAGAAATAACAATAATGAGAATTATAAAAATGTGTTCTGTTTGCGCATTAACTGATCATCTGCACCACTAGGTTGCATGAGAGACTGATGGCGCCAGTGCTCCTGTAAAGTGGAGTGTGAGAATTAGGCGTGAAATTGGAACTAAGGCGACTGGTGATTGGTTAAATAGGAAAATTAACAAACCAAGGCTGAGATCGTTCCACTGATCTTCTGAACTAAGTACAGAAGCTTTATGGCGTAGTGAATTTAAATTATTTAAACAAAAATATATCTGTAATTGTCTTTGGCTTTCTCTTACCACTGCCGTCCTTGCACCTTTTCTTTCACTTTCAGGTAAATGTCTTTTTAAAAAACATTTTCCCCGCTTTGCTTTGTATTCAAATCTATTCTATTATCAGATCTTTCTGTCCCTCTGGATTTTCTTTCTCCATCCATTTTTGCTTTCTTTTTTTAAGTATTTACATTGATCTTTTGTTTCTTTTTCCTAACAAAATGTTGAAGAAAAACAACTGCCATTATCGTCTGTACGTCAACAAAAGCATGGCAATGCCAGCGTTTGACACGCTTAAATAGCACGTGGTGCTGCTGATGCTCATTTCCACTGCTTGTGCTATCTGTCACAGGACTGTGGTAGCCTAGTACTGAACTATGGACCAGAAGGTCCAGGGTTCAAATCCCACCTCTGCCAAACTGCCACTGTTGGGTCCTTGAGCAAGACCCTTAACCCATAATTGCTTGGATTGTAAGGTTATATCATTTGTAAGTCACTGGATAAGGGCGTCTGCTAATGTAAATGTCTGCATTCTGGGGAACATACTGTTCCCACAGATTAGACAGTACTCTGCCTAATATGTCGCCTGATAATTGTAACGAGATATCAACATTATCTGTGAGTGATCATATTGTGTAGACTCATTACTGTATCATTACATTGTCTTTTTTTACACATAACATATAATTAGAACTGATTTTCTGCCTGGCAGCTCCCTGTGTGCCCATGTCTGTGCATGCTAGCGTGGCATGCATCAGTAACACAGTGTCAGTATCGTGGGCTCCAGCCGTGGGGGCTCTCTCCTACACTGGTGTTCTCACTGGTCCAGGAGGCTTCACTTGCATCTGCTCCACCTCCAGCCTGTATTGCAGCTTCAACGAACTGACCTGTGCTCAGACCTACACGCTCAGTGTGCTCTCAAACAACGAGCGCTGCAACAGCACCTTCAGTCCAGATGTCATCGTTACAACAGGTGTGTGCATGGCAGGACATGTCCACAACACTATGCTAATCATTTCTAAAGGATTCTGATCGAAGCTTTTGAACTTTGCAGCGCCTTGTGACCCTGACAGCGTGGTTGCTGAGCTGCAGTGTGGCTCGGATGCAGTGAACGTTTCATGGAAAGCCAGTGCTGGTGCTAGCTCGTACACCGTCCTGGCTTATGCCCCAAACCAGGCAGTTCCATCCTCTTCCTGTGTCTCCGTCAGCACTTTCTGTGCCCTCACCCAGCTGCAGTGTGGGACTGTGTTTAATGTTAATGTTCTCGCCAGTGACGGCACCTGCAACAGCAGCTCACGCGCTAGCACCACTGTCAAAACAGGTATGGTAAGGTGGATATACGTGGAGTAATCTATACTTGCCTACAGTTACATGCTAAGCCTGTCTGTCCCTCTCACTCCCTCAGCCCCCTGCCCGCCCATACTGCAAACTTCTATGACTGGCTGCACCAGTGAACAGGCCGTGGTGTCATGGACCAGGGACCAAGATGCACTGGGTGTTAGCGTGAATGCTGAATCAGCGCTCGGTCATTCTGCCGGCTGCAACTCAGTCAGTCAGAGCTGCACACTGCAGGGGTTGTGGTGTGGACAGACGTACACTGTTCGAGCCAGAGCGCAAGGCCTGCCATGTAACAGCACACCTAGTGATCCATTCAGCATTGTCACAGGTAGGGGGAACTTATTCAGGTTCAGGACTTTGACTTGGCCATTCCAAAACATGAACTTTATTCTTCTGTAACCATTCTTTGGTAGAACGGCTTGTGTGCTTAGGGTCGTTGTCTTGCTGCATGACCCACCTTCTCTTGAGATTCAGTTCATGGACAGATGTCCTGAAATTTCCCTTAGAATTCTCTGATATCATTCAGATCATTGTTCCATCAATGATGGCAGCCGTCGGCCAGATGCAGCAAACCAGGCCTAAACATGCCTGCTACCACCACCCGTGTCACAGATGGGATTAAGGGCCTTATGCGGAATGCAAGTGTTTTCTTTTCTCCAAACATATGCTGTTCTTTTAAACAAAAAGTTCTATTTTGGTCCTAATCCATCCACCACAAACATTCTTCCATAGCCTTCTGGCTTGCCACGTGGATCTTAGCAAACTGCAGATGAGCAGCAATGTTCTTTTGGAGCGCAGTGGGCTTTCTCCTGGAACCCTTGCCATGCACACCATTGTTGTTCAGTGTTCTTCTTATGGTGGACTCATGAACATTAACATTAGCCAATGTGAGAGAGGCCTTCAGTTGCTTAGAAGTTACCCTGGGGTCCTTTGTGACCTCGCCAACTATTACACGAATAGCCCTTGATCATGTTAAACTAGTGACACATAGGGGTAATAGTAATAACACGTAGAGGTGAGGTTAATGCATACTGATACAATTTCTACCATTAAGTACTACTGACAGTTAGGGTCACAAAGGCAACGATATTAATTATGCTAGATAGCCCAATACCCAATAAACAATTACAGTTACAATTACAATAAACAAGTCAGTAACCTTCTTAAGCAATATTAGTGACACCTCTGACCTTAGTCTAATCAACGTATCGTCTCGCCAGTCCCCTGCCCTCCTGCAGCAGTGCACGCAAACTACACATGTGCGACGAGCAGCGCGGTCCTGAGCTGGAACGAGAGTCTGGGGCGAGAGAGCTTCGTGGCCCATGTTCATACACAGGACCATTGGCACTCCTGCAACACCACCCAAACTCAATGCTCTCTTTCTTCTCTGCTCTGTGGACGGCTGTATAATGTCAGTGTGGTGTCCACGGCCGGAGCGTGCAACAGCAGCAGCGTCGCTAGCACCCAAATCCAGACTGGTACTAGCATTAACACGGACATAACACAGCTATGTTTGAAGCCTACAAACATATGGACCGATCACGTACCCACATTCTCTTTTCTCTCGCCCTCCAGCCCCCTGTGCTCCTCAGAATGTATCTGCGAGTCTGCAGTGTGCCAATAACACAGCCGCAGTGTACTGGACAGAGAGTCCCGGTGCTGTGGGCTACAAAGTCACTGCTCTGGGAGGTGACGGTGAGACCAAGTACTGTCACTCCTCGACATCAGGCTGCCAGATCCCCAATATGCTCTGTGCTCAGACTTACAGCGTTGTGGTCACGCCTTTTTCGGAGTCATGCAATGGTTTCCAGAGCAGCGCCATCACCTTTAGTGCAGGTATGTACACATATGGCAGAGGCTCCCATACTTATGAGCCAGGGAATATTGCTTTTATTCCTCCAAGTACACAAGACTTCCTTAATGCATATAGCTGAAAATGTTCCAAGTTCCAAGTTCACGGCTTTTTGAACCACTGTTGAGTCTGGTAACCCTTCTCCACAAATTAAATTTTTTAACAAAATTTAGGTCCGTGTCCACCCACTGGAATCCAGGTGTCCCTGCTTTGTGAAAGCAACGTTGCCTCGGTCAGCTGGACGGCTGCTCGTAATGCGGAAATGTACGTCGCTGTGGCGACAAGTGCAGCCGGTAAGATACACAACTGCACCACCGCTGGCACCAACTGCTCCTTCTCGGACCTGCATTGTGGAAAGGACTACAGTGTCACTGTGGCAACCATGGAGCTTGGCTGCTGGAGCGAGCCCAGCGCACCGATCGTACTGAGATCAGGTCAGACAAAGCTGTGTTCACCAATGAAGATAATGAATCAATAATGCTGTCTCGATTTAAGAGATTAAAAAGCATATTTGTTTGTAATTAAACCAATACAAACCATTAAAGGCAATCCGTTCATCACACCTGCTTCTCTGCTCCAGCTCTATGTCCTCCTGCCAACCTGGCTGGGCTTACCCAGTGCAGCACCAATGACATCACCGTCACATGGGACCCCAGTCCTAGGTCAGGAGTCACATATTTCCTGTACTCGCAGCAGGATGGCAGGTCGGACTCGACTTACAGCACCACAATGACGTCCCACACGCTAAATGGGCTGCACTGTGGTTGGGTTCTTACAGTGCAGGTGGCAGCACAGGATAACACCTGTACCAGCAGATACAGTGTGCCAGTGCAGGTCCGCACAGGTACGACACTTTTACCAACGTATTCAAAGTCAATTCTGCTCAGTTTCATTTATATAGAGCTTTTAGCAGTAGATATAGTCACAAAGCAGCTTTATTAAATGTTATGGACCAAAAAATGAGCATCCAGAGGTGACAGGGGCAAGGAAAAAAGTCATGAGATGCATAAGGTGGAAACCTTGAGAGGACCTTTTGCTTCTCCAGTGACTTCCGTCGTATATGTTTCTGAGGTGCTTGAGTTAAGGGGACGGGGTATGTGGTAGTGCAGGCAGACAAGGTGTGCCTCCTCATGGGACTGAGCAGTATCAACAGAGATTTCGAAATGTGGGTGTGAATAAGGACTTCACATTTGCGACACTTGCCTCCAACTTATTATTTGGAACAGTAGGTAACCTGTTGAGAAAGAAACCAACAAATTACAACTGAATTAGGGTTAGAGTTAGGGGTTAGGGTTAGGCAAAGATTGGCTGTTGGCTAAAATCCATGGGAACTCTCAAATCACTGGGACTAAATCAACAATTATTAGGGAAGACGTAACACATTAAACACAGATATGACCCAATTGTCTCTAGAAGCCTACCTAATCAAGCTGTGTGTCTTCCCTTGTCGTTATAGCTCCGTGCCCACCATCGAACCTGACAGCTACTTCTGAATGTGGCACAAACCTGGGAGCTCTCAGCTGGGTTGGAGGTGTCGGTGCCCTCTTCTACACCACTAGCTTAGTGAGCAATGAAGCAGACCCCGTTTCCTGTACGTCTAACACCACTTCGTGTGCGGTGAAGCTGGAGTGTGGCACTAGTTACACAGCCACCGTCATCGCTTCCACAGGGTCCTGCAACAGCACTGTGAACAGCAGCGTCGACTTCAACTCAGGTACACGAGGCATGAGTCAGTTTTGTGTCATGGTGCAGTGACAAGTCTTTCACATTATAGCCCCACATTTCCTGGTAAGGGTTATGGGAGGGTTGGGGCCAATCATCGGAGAACAGCTTTAAAAGTGCCCTGGATGGGATATCAGTCCATCACAAGGCTGGGAGGGGTCACGGCTGCAACACTGGGAGATGAACTCCCGACTGGGCTCCCCTCCCTTGGCGTTGCAAGCCGTGCTTGTGTGATGCCCATCCCGGCTGAAAGACACTGCTGGGACGCTGCAGTGGTGGGTTAGCGAATTGTCACTGCACCACCAATCTTGCCTTGTCTTTTTTTGTTTTACATTTCTGCCACTCTGTATGTATAAAGTACAGACTATAAACTGATTTCCTTAGTTGAAATGAACCACCAAAGGACCAGTACTGACTTCAGCATGCTTATTTGATTTCCCCTGCAGCCCCATGCCTGGCCAGTTATATCCAAACTCAGCTGAACTGTACCACTAACGCACTGGCTGTTCAGTGGGCTGCCACAGGTGGAAAACCCAACTCCTACACGGCACTGGCTATCGGTGCTAATGGCACACGATCCTTCTGTAACACCAGCACCACCTCCTGCACCATCCATGATTTACACTGTGGCCGCACCTACGGCATTGCTGTGATCGCCTCAAACGTTCAGTGTGACGTCCAAGGCTCTGACTACCAAGTCCAGACAGGTACAGTCAGGACATACCTAGGGAAAAATGTGATTGTTATGATGATTATAAAGACCGCAACTGCGTATGTAACTTAGTCCTGAAGGGTTTCACAGTTCTTAAAGGTTCTAGCTATGAATCTACCAGAGGTTGTAGAAAGAACTGCTGACAGGAACACAAATTCTAATGGGACCCCCTTTCATGATTTTGAAAAGTTTTTCCTCTCATGGGTACCAGCAAAATGTATCCACAAGGTAAAAAATGACAGCTCTTTCTATCCTTGTGGAGACACTGGTCCCCCAATGACATATAAGCATGACCCATACCCTCCCAAAATCTGTTTCCTTTTATCCTTTACCATCAGCCCCCTGTAGGGCAGAGAACCCGTTTGTTACCCTGGTGTGTGAAACCAACATGGCTACTGTGCAGTGGAACACAACAGGGAAAAACCAGTTGTACAAGGTGTCTGCAGTGAATTCCAAAGGTGAAACAACCAAGTGCCTGACCACAGGAACAGAATGTACATTCAATGACTTTGGCTGTGGAGAGATGTACACACTCACGATCGAAGGGGTCACCCAGCACTGCACCAGCCAACCGAGTACCCCTAAGGATCTTGGTACAGGTGAGAAGTCTGCACATTCGTTCATTCATTGATTTTCTTATCCGCTTAATCCTGGACAGGGTTGTGGGAGAGCCAGTGAGTAGTTGGCGGCATAGGGCGCAAGGCAGGAACAACCCCAGACTGGTCGCCAATCCATTGTAGGGCACATTCACTCTAGGGACACATTTAGCGTAATCAATTAACCTAAAGCATGTCTTTGGACTATGGGAGGAAACTGGAGTACCCAGAGTAAACCCATGCCGACACACAGACACACAGAAAGGAGACAAGTCAAGTCAGATTTATTTATATAGCGCTTTTTACAATGGAGCATTGTCTCAAAGCAGCTTTACAATTTTAGATTATCTCCTGATATCTACGTCCAATCCCAAATTGACCAAGCCTAGGGCAGCAATGGGAAGGAAAAACTCCCTAAGTGTTATGAGAAAGAAACCTTGGGAGGACCAAGACTCAAAAAGGGACCCAACCTCCTTGGATGATGAATCTTAGAATGAAACTAATTTATCTAAACTAATAAGTTTTGGAGAAAGGACCCAGACCGCTCCACCTGGGATCGGACCCAACACTTTCTCAGTCTGAGGCGACAGTGCTACCACTATGCTAGTCAGCCACTATGCTGACCCCCATCCAGGTACTGACCAGGGACGATCTTGCTTAGCTTCCAAGATCTGACGAGATCGGGTGTTCTCAAGGTGGTATGGCCATAAGTGAAGTGTGCACAGAGATTGGGAACCTAACATTTGGCACCCCAGTGTTAGGTTCCCAAGCTTGGCATGGATTTAAAGAGCTAATGCTTGACCCCAAAGCTACTGTTACGTTTTCATTGCATTTAGTCATTTAGCAGACGCCATTATCTAGAGCGCCTTATAGCTGATACAGTCTTACAGTCCAAGCAGTTGTGGGTTAAGCCTTGTTCAAGGACCCAACATTAGCAGTTTGGCGATGGGATTTGAAACTTGGACCTTCTGGTCTATAGTCCAGTACCTTAACCACTAGGCTACCAGAGTCTCGATGTACTACTCCTTACAGGATTTAGGTAGACATCGTTCTTGACAATACTATCGGGACACAGTATCTCACTGTTCCTGCTTAACACTCACCCATGTCTCCTCTAGTTCCCTGCATACCGACCCAGGTTAAAGCAATCTTTGACTGCGACAGCTCCATCACATCTGTACTGTGGAACGTTTCCAACGGCGCCGAAAAATACGTGGTCTACGCATTGGCTACCAACGGGCACAAGTTCAGCTGTATCAACACAGACACCAGCTGTGAATTCCCAGGTCTCCACTGTGGTCAGGACTACGCCATAACCGTCGTTGCTGAACGTGGTGACTGTAGGAGTCTTCCAAGCCAGTCCATCACTGTGTCTACAGGTCCTGAGATGATTTTAAAGTGACCCAATGTTATACTTCTACCATTTGTCCTTCTCATATATTTTTTTCTCTCACTTAGGTCCCTGTCCTCACTCAAACCTTCAAGTCCTATTGGACTGCAGCAGTAACTCTGCTTTCATTTCATGGACACCGGGAGAAGGTATCCTGTACTACAACGCCTCTGCGAATGCCGTCAGCATCGGCAACAAAGTGACCTGCAGCACTGCCGGTTCTTCCTGTAATGTCACTAATCTACAGTGCGCTCAACACTACCAAATCAGCGTCAGCGGCCAGGGGTACACCTGCTCTAGTCCTGCCCAAGATCAGGTGTCCGTTATCACAGGTAACCAAACTCTATACATGACTCATCTCCTCCTTTAAGAGCACAAACTATTTTTGAAAGGCTTAACTTTATACTTTTGCAGCCTACTTCATACCTTCTCAAGTTTCCCTCTTTCTGACCTGCAACCCTGCCTCAAAGTGTGCTTTCACTGTTACCATGGGATACCACTGTTGTGGGGTGTTATGAGTACTGGGCATTTGGACAAGATTGAGAGGAAAATGAATGTTGCCAAGTCATCCAATTTCTTGAGGAGAACCTGCGACCTAAATGCAACAACCTCACTGTGTCCTTTTTGCAGGTCCGTGTGCCCCAAATCAGGTGACTGCCCTGTCTTCGTGCAGGCCAGACGTGGTGACCGTGTCCTGGAATACGTCCCAAGGCTCTCTGCATTATTTGGCAGTGGCACATGGCATTGGGGGTCAACAGGTCACCTGCGGAAGCCATGGAACAGCTTGTGACCTCAGCGGACTGCAGTGTGGACAGACATATGAGGTTTACGTGTCCGGCATGAACAAGACATGCATAGGGCTGAAGAGTCAGGTCCAGATGGTCAAAACCGGTGAGATGAGAGAAAGTTTGCTATTCGTAGCGTTCACTCTGGGAAATGGTGAACGATTTTGAGTTATAACTCTATTTCTGCAGCCCCTTGTGTGCCTCAGAATGTCCAGACAACCCTGGAGTGTCAATCAACGGTCCTGAACGTCTCCTGGGAGCAGTGGGGTGATGTCACACGCTACCATGGCATGGTGGAAACCAGCAGTGGCGAAACGATCTTGAGTGACTCAGACAGCCCCTTCTTCGCAGTTCCCAACATCCTTTGTGGCCTGATGTACAGCGTGAGTGTGATGGCCCAGAACGAGATGTGCAACAGCAGTCACAGTTCTGTCCAACACACCGTCTCGGGTGAGAATCGTAGCTCTTTATAGCTTCTAGCCTGGTCAGAAGGCACTTCTGGGTCCTACCCGGGCCTTCAAATGTTTCATATGTTGTGTTAATGTGCATATTCCAAAGCGTTGCTTCCCTGATGTGTGTATTTTATGTGCTCTTCAGCCCCGTGTCCACCCCAGGCCATCAGTGCAGTTCTGGACTGTACCACAAACACTATTTCAGTGAACTGGTCCTCGAGCGGCCCTGGGGTTAGCTACATGGCACAAGCTGTGTCCTCCACAGGCTATTACACATGCAACAGCACGAACACATGGTGCAGCATGCAGGTGCTCTGCGGCATGATCTACAACGTCTCTGTACTCCCGATTCAGGACGGCTGCACTGGACTCAGTTCACCATATAAGATCGTCACAGCAGGTCAGAACTGAATTGAATACACAAACAATAAACATTTACAGCTGATACACTTTACATGGTACAATCCAATCAATTGTGTCTTCAGGGTCTTGGGACTGTGGTAGCCTAGTGGGTAAGGTACTGGACTATGGACCACAAGGTCCAGGGTTCAAATCCCACCACTGCCGCTGTTGGGTCCTTGAGCAAGGCCCTTAACCCACAATTGCTTGGATTGTAAGACTGTATCAATTGTAAGTCGCTCTGGATAAGGGCGTCTGCTAAATGCTGTAAATGTAAATGTCTTACTCAAGGGTCCAGTGGTGGTACCCAGGTACCCAAATTTGAATTATGGACCTTCTGGTCAGTAGATAAGTACCATAACCACTGCTCCACCACAACCCCCTATCTATTAAGAATAGTGTTTTCTGCATATTTTGGGCGTCCATGATAAAATGACTAACATATAGGTATATACTAACTGTTTGTAACCTATATGGGAAGGAGTGTGATAATTACTTTATCTTTTGGGGTTGTTTTACAAAAACTGCAACTTTTATTTGGAAAAAACTACTAGATATCACAGATTTGAAGCTTCATTAATCATTAAGAAGAGGTGTAACAATGCATCATCGAGTTGGATTGTGTTCCTGTTTATTATGGCAGCTAATGCAATTGCTTTTTTTTTAACTCCAGAGGGTGCAGTCTTCTAATCCTTCTCATTTCTTTCCAATGCAGGGAACTGCAATGAAAAGAACTAAAGATTACTTTTAAAAGAACTAAAAAAAATTTTATACGACAAGATTTTATACAAGTTTTTTCTATTACTATTGTTATTTAATATATGATGAAGCTACAATACAATGTTTTGTTTACAATTTTAAATTTCTAGTAACGTCGTTTAACTGCAGGGGACTACAGTGTTTTATGTTAAAAAAAAATCAATAAATTAGCATCGTTTTGCATTGTTTACACTGAAATAAAAGGAATGTCCTAGATCGAATGTAAAATTGATAAACATGAGAACACTGAATTAAAAACTTATTGTGAATCGAATCGAATCTTGAGCAGAGTGTACCGTTACACCCTTATCAGTTAGTCAATGGAAAGTCCCCATAAACAGATGTTTACTAAAACTGTGTGTGTGTGTGTGTGTGTGTGTGTGTGTGTGTGTGTGTGTGTGTAGCCCCATGCGTCCCCACCTTGACAGATGTAGAAATGGACTGCTTGTCCGACTCGGCCTTTGTGTTGTGGGAGAAGTCAGCAGGGGCCGAGTTCTACACGGTCGTTGCAGCAGGCGATGATGGACGCCAGTATGAGTGCAGTTCCAGGGACAGCTCATGTACAGTGTCTGGGTTACAGTGTGGGAAAAGCTACAATTTCAGCCTGACGGCGAACAACACGCAGTGCCGCAGCGCAGTCAGCAATGCCCTGCGGTCTGAAACAGGTGAGTCAGAGCCAGATAAGAGACAGATAGGGAACAATTGGCATTTTTAACTAATTATCCAGTGACACCAATGGCCTTCCGTAATTACAGGTGTGGCACTGTTATTAAGGGCAGACCTAACCAAGTGTTAGATAAACAGCTTTTATTGTCAATACGGGTATGCGATGTAACGACCGCGTTAAGTTCTCTGAAACAGGTTGTTGACCGAAATGGACTTTGACTGGACATTACCATAGTCACATTGTCTTTTTATGCTACTGTAATGGAAATATAAACTATTTTCACAATAAGACTGTGTGCAAACGATACATAAATGCTGCAGAGATACAGCCGAGAACATGATCGGAACGCTACCATCTACACAGCATCTTAAGTCTAAACTGTTACACATATCAGTCCCTCCAGGAAATACACAGCACTCTGATTCTTCAGTTACAAGAACACATTAACAATTACACACACTGCAGTATCATAATACAAAAGCGCACAATGGAATATAAACAGAAATAAACATACCTCGCTGGCTGCACCCAACCAAGAGGGAATGAGTCCACTTAAAGATTTTCAAACCAGACAATGTAGTATCACCATTTAAACACTTTAAGCCTTTAAGTAGGTAAATCCAGTCACAGCAGATTTCCAGAAGGAAGTCACAAGCCCAAGCCCTTGAGTTGTTATCATTGTTAAAGCGAATGGACGTTGATCAGATGGTCACTAAACGGTGCTTGCCTTGTTATAGAGTACAACAAAAATTCTCTTTGCCTATCCCAGCATCTGCATCCCTGGAGCAGGGGTTAATGCCGATGCTCAAGGACCCAACAGTGTCAGCTTGGTGGAGCCAGTATTTGAACTCCTTGGACCCATAGCCAACCACTGAGCCACCACAGTTGAGTGACTATGTATCTGTCTCTTTCTCTTCACCTACAGCTCCTTGTGCTCCTGAGGGTGTGAAGTTGTTGGTGGGCTGTGAGAGTGGGTCGGTGAACGTGAGTTGGTCGAGCAGCGTCGGCGCTCTTGGGTACACTGCCACACTGGAGGCCTACAAGGGTCAGCCTTCCTGTTGCACCGCACCTCCTGACGCCACCTCCTGCAACATCACTTCACTGCCCTGCGGCCAAATGTACGCCGTGACGGTCGTGGCTGCGGGGCGCACCTGTAACAGCTTTCAGAGCACAGCCTACCCCGTACAGACAGGTAATATTTTAGATTATATCATTTATAGTTAAGAACATCATCTCAGGGCAGCTTTAGAACGATCTCATAACAAGGAAACAATGAGAAGGCCAAGATTCAATATGGGAGTCATCCTCTGAGTGTCACAGTCTAAGTTTCTATCAGATCCTGCTGGTGAGGGTCACGGGGATGACACAGGATGAGGAGGTCAGCAAAGACTTCTCTTTTACCGGCCACAGATCCCAGTTCCTCCTGTGAGATAATGCCCGGCCTGGAGGTGGTGTCTGCAGACGAGCACCAGGTGACCAGACCTGCCATGTAACCCAAAATGGCGATGTTGGTGCCATCCTGTGGGGTGGAGTTCAAGTACAATGCCAGCCAGGCAGCAGGCATGGGATGGAAAGGTCTGGAAGAACTAGACCCCTTTGATTGGCCTAGAATAGTGGTTCCAAACCTTTTTTTGAGGCCCTCCATGAGTGTCTAAGAATGCTATGCCCCCATAGCCAGCATACACACAGACCAAAGAATAAAGTGATTCATTGCAAATCTTTACTGGCAAGAATTAACAAATTATAGACATGAGTGTTGAATTGAAGGCAACTGGACTTCTTGTTTCTTGAAGACGTTTCGCCTCTCATCCAAAAGGCTTCGTCAGTTCTGGAAAAGCTGATGGGGAATCCCAGCTATTTAACCCTAATGCGGTTGTCACCTTGGTCCTGAGGGTCCTTGAAACACCATGTGGAGGACTGCCTCCAAGGTGACAACCCCATTAGGGTTAAATACCTGGGACTCCTCATCAGCTGTTGCTTTTAAACTTTGGCTGATCATATGGAATTGCGTCTGCAGCACCGTGCCAGCCACAGGGCCTGAACTCCAGCCTGAACTGCATGGATAACGAAGCAAGCGTGTGGTGGACGAGCAGCCCGGATGCTCAGGTCTACATAGTGAACGCGGTGAGCGATGGCGGAGCCTTCACTGACACCTGCAGCGGCTTCGATGGCTCGTGCGACCTGAGGGCTCTGAACTGCGGCCAGCAGTACACGGCTACTGTAGTGGCACGACACAGCACCTGCTTCAGTCTGCCAAGTCTGCCAATACGCATCAGGACAGGTGAGGAAGGAAAGTAGGGTGGCGATAAAAGAGATTCCAGGCAAAGGTCATGGACAGAGTTGTTACTATGTTTAGCATGAGAATCTATAACGGTTATGACAAAGATTAATGTGGCTTATTGTACTAAAACAATAATATAGGAACACCAAACTATGGTCAGGGAAACTTTCTATAACATTTTATAATGTAATAAATTATATACTGTATTCCATAGTTCCGTTTCATATGTAGTAAAGTTAAGGTGAAACTCATAAGAAATAATAATAATTGAGAATTATTACACTATGACAGGTCTTTTTCCACAATTTGTCACTTTACACGTAGTGTAACAGCAGCTTGTTTTCTGTAAGGGTTGTGCAGTACTAAAAAGAAACTCAATTTCCCAGAATCCCTTGTGCTAATCAGTGCAGCTGTCAGCACGTTATTTCAGCATAGTTATTCTCTGTCGATTTGCATTTCCATTTAGAGTTGAGTGATATCATGAAATACTTAATGGTAACATGAACTACTTTTTGTTTTTTTTAACTCTTCAAGTGCCGTGTCCTCCTCGAAACGTCACACTGGAGGTGGAATGCCAATCTCGTAACCTGTCCGTATCCTGGGACGAAAGCTTGGGGGCGGAGTTCTACACAGCCACGCTGCTGGACAGCAATGGGCGCACTACTAATTGCCAGAGCATGTCTGACAGATGTTCCATTAATGGGCTATCATGTGGAAACATCTACCATGTGAGCGTAGTGGCCTCCGATGCATCCTGCAGTAGCCAGCCCAGCGACCTCAGAAATACAGACTCGGGTAATAGTCAACCATTAAAGACCTATTAGAGTTTAGAAAAGCAAAATATGAGATTTCTCTCTCTTCTGCTCCCAGTTCCTTGTGCCCCTGGTAGCATACGAACACAGATGGACATTCAGACCGGCCGGGCTGTGCTGTCCTGGCAGATGAGTGCCGGTGCGGTGCTGTATAAGGCAATGGCAGTGAGCAGCTTTGGACACAGTGTGTCCTGTGAGACTGTACAGACAAGCTGTGAGCTCCTTAATCTGCACTGTGGGGACAAATATAGCATCTCGGTCCAGGCCGTGGGACGTGTCTGTAATAACTCGGCCTCTATGAGTGGATATTTGGAGACAGGTAAAGAGACATTACTATAACTCCCACAAACTCGGGTTTTGATGAGCTACCCCATAAGCTGCTTATAGTGCTGTTGGTAGCTTACCAGAACTAATAGAAATTTTGCTTTACATTTTCGCCCTAAGGTCCGTGTGCCCCGGAGCAGGTGAGCGTGAGCTACACGTCGCCCATCGCTCTGCTCCAGTGGGACATGAGCAGAGGAGCAGTCAACTACACAGCCCTGGCCGTGACTCAACAGGGCCTCCAGGCGTCCTGCAAGTCCCTGGATACGTCCTGTGTGCTGTACAATTTGAACTGCAGCCAGACCTACAATGTCACTGTGACTGCCTACAACAGCGTCTACCAGGAGGGCATCACGTCTGCCCCCATCACGTTTGAGACAGGCAAGTATGGGTCACATGTTTTAATGACCATTTGATCAACGTCCGTTCTCTAATGACAGAGGTCTTAACAATTATAATAAATAATAATAGGAAATACAAATTTGTCTTTAAACTCTGGATGATGTGGCTGTCAACAGCCGATTGATGCAGTCACCACAACAGCCATTAAACGCTGCAGATCCATGAGCAGAGGCGGGAGGTTAAGAGCGGAAGTCTGTCATTTTTGTGTGTACAAGTCTTCTTCTTCTTCTTCTTCTTCTTCTTTCGGCTTCTCCCTTTATCAGGGGTCACCACAGCGAGTTAAACGTTTCCACCTCACCCTGTCCTCCACGTCCTCTACTCTCACCCCAACTCCCTGCATATCTTCATTCACCACAACCAAATAACTCCTCTTAGGTCTTCTTCTCTTCGTCTCTTGCCTGGCAGCATCCATTCTCCAACATCCCCCTACACAATATATCCACTATCCTCCTCTGCACATGTCCCAAACCATCTCTGTCTTCCCTCTCGAATTTTGTCTCCCAATTTTCCAACCTGTGCTGTCCCTCTGATGATCTCATTCCTAATCCTGTCCACCCTAGACACTCCTAAAGAGAACCTCAACATCTTATGTTCTGCCACCTCCGGCTCTGCTTCCTGTCTCTTTGTCAGTGCCACCGTCTCTAAGCCATACAACAAGGCTGGTCTCACTACTCTCTTATAAATCTTTCCTTTCACTGTTGCTGCGACCCTTTTGTCACACAGCACTTCTGACACTCTTCTCCACCCACTCCATCCTGCCTGTACTCTCTTCTTTACCTCCTTTCCACACTCCCCATTTCCTTGGACAGTTGATCCCAAGTACCTGAACTCCTGGACCTTTGTGACCACTGATCCCTGTAGCCTGACTGTTCCACCTGCCTCCCTTTCATTTACACACATGTATTCTGTCTTACTACAGTTACTTTCATTCCTCTCCTTTCTAGATTATACCTCCACCTCTCCAAGTTCTCTTCTACCTGCTCCGTTCTCACTACAGATCACAATGTCGTCTGCAAACATCATAGTCCACGGCGATTCCTGTCTGACCTCATCTGTTAGTCTGTCCATCATTTAACACTAGTAACTATACTAATAGTATATTAACTAAAAGTAACTATACCGGTGTGCTTGCTTGCTCGTTAGCTCACGTTTTGACTAGAGACTGTTTTAACTCGGTTGATGTGTTTAGAGACTTTTCTGTGCGAGTGACTTTCCGCTGTTTATAACAAGCTGTAAATTGCCTTTGAAAGTGTAAGTGCGTGTCCTATTGTAAGTAGTACTCCTTTATTTATCCCCTCTACTACCTGTATATTCTCTCTAACCTATAACTATATAAACTGGTTCACATTCACTCTGTTTCATCTGGCTTATCTTCTATGTTGTTCGCAATAGTGTCTATCGATGCATTTTTGGCTTCCGTCAAGCAAAGTATCAGGTCCATCATACCTTCCTCTTAAATGTTACGGCTTTCCCCTAGACAGGGTCATAACAGTGCATTGCTGTATCTTTTTATTAATGTGAATTTCTATAAATTAGAAAAGGTTTAGCGTAACAGTTTAGGCTTCCACTTGTGTTGTCAGCAGTATCTCTGACTCATTTATGTATCGTTTGCATGCAAGTTTCTTGTGGGAATTCCATTTATATTTACATTACAGTAGCATAAATAGACTACCTGACTACCCAACGTCCGTTTCGGTTAACGACCTGTTTCACAGAATGTAATGCGGATGTTAAACGGAGCATACCTGTACTAAAAACAAAAAGTACAGGGACAGTATTGCACTAGTCAAGCTGAAAAGACAGACTAATATATAGCATGTACTTTTTTCCAGAACTGTGCCCTCCAAGTGGCGTGACAGGCCGGGCAGTGAACAGGAGTGCGGACGTGGCCTGGGATCCAAGCCCTGAGGCGGTGAGCTACTTAGTCGTGTTGGAGGGAGGTCAGGGAGACACTCTGTTCTGCCAGACCAACGAGACGTTCTGCAGGGTGTCAGAACTCCCATGTGGGACTTTTTATATCATTAATGTCTTGGCCATTGGCCTTACCCTCAACAGCTCCAGCAGCGATGGTGTACGGCTGACCTCAGGTTAGTGACTCGCAACAAAATGCATACTTCCCAAGTCTGAATGAGTCTCCTCTGGTTACTTATGTGAATAATCCCATGTCAGTAGATGGATTTGGCTACTGTAAGTTTCTCCTAGGTGTGAGTAAGAGTGAATGAAGGAGTCACTGTGTGACCTCAAATTCCTGCTTGACTAGACAATGGGGTGTAACGATTCCATTCACGATACGGAGATCACGATTAGATTTGTCACGATTGTTTTACATTTGATGAAAGACATTCCTGTTTTATGTATGAAGTGTAAACAATGCGAAACAATGCACTTTTCTTGGACAAGTTTTTACACACAAAAACTTTAGTCCCCTGCACTTAAAAGAAATGACTAGAAACAGCATTTTAAAATTGTAAACAAAATGTCCTATTGAATCTTCATCATATCTTTAATAACAAGGGAAAGCATTCCTTTTTTATTTATGAAGGATAACAATTCAAGCATGTAAACTGAAAATAATCTGCAATTAAACGAAATTCTCACTGAGAATGGGATATGCACCCTGTGGTGTTCAAAAAATTAATTTCATGTGATGGCATAATGTGTCACGATGCATTGTTACACACCAACTAGCAATTATCTTTTTGGAAGGGTAGCAGCCAAGAAACCACTTTTTGAAAGGAAAAGTCTAAGATATACTAAAGCTGAAAAAGATTGGAATAAACATCAGTAGAAAAGAGTATTATAAAGTGGCAAATCCAAGTTTTAAATTTTTGGGTCAAGTTGACAGTGTTGTATATGATTATTATATCACTGCTAAAACATCAAATCTAGTGGTGGCTTAAGACTTTTGCACAGTACTGTGAGATAACCAGTAACAATTCGGTTGCGTTCCAGTATTCCTGTACAAGTTCAAACTAAGTGCTTGTTTGAAAGACAGAGTAGTTAGTGCTGTTGTGTGACAGCCCCAGAGAGCCTGGTTCAATTCCAGCCCATCCACTGCCTGTGTGGAGTTTGCATGTTCTCCCTACGTCTCCCTACATGTTTCCACACACATTCTGAAGACATGCATTAGGTCGATTGTTAGTGTTTAGTGTTTACTCTATTTTCTGCAAACACAGTGGGTTAAAAGAGGTAAAAGGGGATTGATAAATGGTGAATTATTTTGTGTCCAGTTGCCTGCCTGCCAGACACCGATAGCTTTGCCGTAGCCGTACAGTGTGAGAACGACTCTGCATCGGTCAGCTGGGCCTGGAGTGAAGGAGCCACGTCCTATCAGTTGACTGCTAGCGGTAACAATGGAGACCAAAAGACGTGTACCACGGACCAGAACAACTGTCAAATGACAAACCTGGAGTGTGGGCAGGTGTACAGTCTTAGCCTGGCTGCCATTAACAGTGCAGGCACTGCTACTCAGGACACCGGTATCACCTTCCAGAGCCGTGAGTAATGCTTATGAGAACTGGCACTGGATTAGGAGCAAACCTCTACATGTAAATAGCCTCCTATTTAGCCCTGAATAAATCATGTTATTGTATGAATTTCCTCCAGGGCCCTGTGCACCCCTGCATGTGGAAGCGAATATGGAGTGCGGCACCCGCATGGCCATGCTGACCTGGGAACAGAGCCCAGGTGCCTTGTACTACGAGGCTAGTGCCACCTTCAGTCCTGGAGGAGAAGCTATGTGGTGTAACTCGAGTGCAGGCAGCTGCAGGTTTGGGGAGCTGCAGTGTGGAGGGGAGTACTTGTTCAGCGTCAGAGCTTACACCGCGCAGTGTAGCAGCGGTCTCAGCTCCACTGTCTACATCACGACAGGTCTCTTTCCCCATTTGATCAGTTTTCCTTGTTTCATTTTACTCTGATTTATGTTGTGTGCAATTGCATCAGTTGGCGTAATAAACAGAACAGGACATCATATTACTTCATATACATGAAGGCCACATCCTGTAATCCTGTTCCCTGTGTTTAGAACCATGCCAGCCTCAGAACCTGACAGTGACCGGTTCATGTTCAAGCAACACACTCCTGCTTAATTGGACCGAGGCAGCCGGAGCACTCAACTACATCGTCTCTGCCTCAGGCAACCTAGGCTATACCAACTCTATCCAGACCAACACGTCTACAGTGCAGCTGGAGGTTCCGTGTGGTCAGACTTACAGTTTCACCGTGGTCAGCCAGAGCGAGCGATGCAACAGCCTCCCAAGCGGCTCTGCCAAGTTCACAACTGGTACATCTCGACCCCTGGTTAATTCTGCGGGTTACATGTTTAGTTCAGTGTACAGTCTTCTCCTTCATCTGTCTCCATAGCGCCCTGTGTACCGAGGCGCGTGTACGCGTACGTTCAGTGCGAGGACAGTATGGGATCAGTCAGTTGGACCGGCAGTGACGGAGCCACGTCTTACACTGCAGTGGCTCAGGGACAGAACCTAGGCTTCGTCCACAACTGCAGCACTAATGAAACCTCGTGCACCTGGACTGACCTGTCGTGTGGAGAGGTTTACACAGTCCAGGTCATTGCTAACAACCTGCAGTGCAGCAGTGCCCCTAGTGGCAGCACCACTCTCTACACCGGTGAGTTGAATTCTGCAGCTATCCACTAGTGGTGCTGTAATATAAAGAAAGATAAATAAATAAGGATTCCGGGTGTGATCCTTGGCTGTAATCCTTTGGCACATTTCCCACATGTTTTGGTGGGTTGAGTCCAAGTGTCGATTGACTACATAAAATTATTCCTAGGGAGCACAAGGTGCCACAATTTGTTATCCCACCATCACTAAAACCTAGATGCGAGTCCCAGCAGTGCCTTCTGGCCGAGTTGTGTGTTACAATGGAACAAATGGCTATATCTTAGAGAGGGGAAGCCAGAGGGGGGTACCACTTGACCACCGAGCCTTGCAATGGACTGGTCCTGGCACCTTCCACTAGTGTCACACCCCCATCACCCTGGACTGGTTTAATGGGGTGTGATACAATGTACTGAACCTTATTCCCACTTTAACCCCACAGCCTTTCATCATCAGGAAAAAGTGCTTACCAAACATGAATGAATCAATGAATAAAATGATTATTGTAATCAAAATGTAGAATCTTTTTACAAATCCCCTTTTTGTCCACCGAGTTATGGCACTTTTATGACTGTTTTGTGTGTGCAGCTCCATGTATCCCCCTGATCGTCAGCTCACGTATGGACTGTGATGCGAGAGCAGCTTCTCTGACGTGGCAACCTAGCAGGGCTGCTCTCTCTTACCTTGTGAGAGCAAAGAACGTGATTGGCCACCAGGTGGCGCTGAAAACCAACGGCACCAGCGCTCAGCTCTCACAGCTACATTGTGGACAGCAGTACTATCTGACTGTAATAAGCTTTGGACCATGGTGCAGCAGTGTCTCCAGCAATGCATCTGTCTTGCTAACTGGTGTGTGCACATGCACGCTACACCATAAAAACACCATTTAACATGCTTACACTTGATACTAAATAGCATTTCGCTGCTATATTACCATGAATACAACCTGAAGATCACCGTTTCTCAGGATATTACGCACACACACACACACATCTATTTATATAATATATTATATTGTATAATATATTGTAGGATTTTTAAAGAATTTAATTGTAAATCATGGTGGAAAATAAGTATTTGATCACCCACAAACAAGCAAGATTTCTGGCTCTCACAGACCTGTAACTTCTTCTTTAAGAAGCTCTTCTGTCCTCCACTGGTTACCTGTATTAAAGCCCCTGTTTGACCTCGTTATCTGTATAAAAGACACCTGTCCACAGCCTCAAACAGTCAGACTCCAAACTCAACCATGGCCAAGACCAAAGAGCTGTCGAAGGACACCAGGAAGAAAACTGTAGACCTGCACCAGGCTGGGAAGAGTGAATCTTCAATAGGCAAGCAAGTTGGTGTGAATAAATCAACTGTGGGAGCAATTGCAAGAAAATGGAAGACATAAGACCATTGATAATCTCCCTCGATCTGGGGCCCCACGCAAGATCTCATCCCGTGGGGTCAAAATGATCATGAGAACGGTGAGCAAAAATCCCAGAACTACACAGAGGGACCTGATGAATGACCTGCAGAGAGCTGGGACCAAAGTAACAAAGGCTACCATCAGTAACACACTACTCAGATCTCAGGACTCAGATCCAGCAGTGCCAGGCGTGTTCCCCTGCTTAAGCCAGTACATGTCCAGGCCCGTCTGAAGTTTGCCAGAGAGCATATGGATGATCCAGAAGAGGATTGGGAGAATATCATGTGGTCAGATGAAACCAAAATAGAACTTTTTGGTAAAAACTCAACTCGCCGTGTTTGGAGGAAGAAGAATGCTGAGTTGCATCCCAAGAACACCATGCCTACTGTGAAGCATGGAGGTGAAAACAGAACAGTAGGAGAACTTGCACAATCAGTGGCTGACTAAATACTTTTTTGCCCCACTGTATATTAGTGGTACCTCAGTTCTCTTCGTTAATTCGTTCCAGGAGGCTTGTCGAGAACCAATAATGAAAATTATTGTTTAAAACACTTACATTAACATACAGTTGGCCAAAATCACTAACACAAAGCTTTGAAAAGTGTTGAAAAATCTAATTTACTGAGTTTAGTCAGTAATGGATTGAAAATGAAAATTTTATTGGTGAACTCAACACTAGCATAGCTGCTAAGCTAACTGCAGCATGTGTTTCCTTTTGGTTTACTTTCGGTTGGCGCTATAACTAACCTTTTTAGGACCCATGGAGACTTATTTGCACTAATAATATAGTATTGCAGATGTAAAAAAAAAAAAACACGATAAACACAGCGGAGATCTTCACTGACAAAGGGATATTGTGAACCTGAATCGCTGAATCACTGTGTACTGAATCCTGAATCTCTATACATGTTACTGCATTAATGAATGTGTCCCCCTTCAGACCCATGTCCCCCTGCTGCTGTTTCTGCTTCGGTGGACTGTATCTCCAACATCGCCGTGGTGACCTGGATGCCATCAGACACTGCTCATCACTACACAGTCAAACTTTCAGGGCCGGATGGTGGTTACGAGACATGCATGTCACCGACTACCAGTTGCAGCATAGCCAGTCTACAGTGCGGCCAACTGTACAACGTTACAGTCACAGCGTCCAGACAGACGTGCTTTTCAGTCTCCAGTTCACCAACTTACCTTAACACAGGTCAGCTAGACCATACTACAGTAACCACAACGCTGTCGCCATTAAGCCATTTCTTAGCCAGATAGTAGTATGGTGCCAATTTAACAAGATAAAGTCACTGAGGTTTATAAGCACATTTTGGTCCAAGTGACAGTCCATCAGAAGATACATGTGGTGGCGCCTTTACATTTGGACAAAGCAACAAGACTATACATTTAGAGATGTTTTTCATATATGTACTGTGTTTAAATGCAAGATAAGCTACAAACACTAGCAGGTGTTGTGTTTGGACATTGACATGCTGGTTAAGGAGCTTTACCAGCAAGAGTGGCAAGAATATTTGAGTTCTAAGGATAAGCCATCTATGGTCTTCTATGGTCTTGCAAATTGACCAGCATATCAGCATTCCAAACACAACATATCCCAGCCTATATTGTTATTTTTCTATTGTTATTGTCTCACATTTTTTCGCTTTTTATTCTGTGTTTAGCTTTGTGTGTTCCAATGAACGTCTCTGTGGTGATGGACTGTGCCAAAAATGAGGCACAAGTATCATGGAGTCGTAGCTTGGGTGCGTTGTTTTACCGTGTTGTGGCCAAGAGCAGAAACAATCACTACTCCAACTGCACCAGCTCTGGTGTTGAGTGCATTCTGGCCAACCTGACTTGTGGAACATCCTACACGGTCCAGGTGGTAGCTGTTGGCAATGAGTGCTCAAGTTTACCGAGTCAGCCGGTGGAGATCCTTTCAGGTGTGATGGTCTTCAACTTGTATAACAAAAAACCTGCTATGAGGTTTCAATGCTGAATTGAATCGTTACCTGCTTAACTGTATTGTTTTTGTATCGTATCATAAACTCTGTATCCTTCTGTCCTCAGCTCCTTGTGTTCCTACGGGGCTGAATGTATCCTTGTCTTGTGAGAACGCCTCAGCCGTGCTCTCCTGGTCCCCCAGTATGGGATCAGAGATGTACCACGCCTCAGCACGTACCTCACAAGGGGATGTGCTTTACTGTGACACTGCAGAGACTTCCTGTAGCGTGAGGGGACTGCAGTGTGGAGCGGTGTACAACTTCAGCGTGAAGGCATCAAATGGAACGTGTAACAGCTCCCACAGCCAGCCAGTGGAGAAAGGAGCAGGTAGTGCGAATCATGCCCAGCGGGTCTTTTTCTACCTTGGATCTTAATCAACTAAGCTAAATGTAGTTATGTAGCTAAATGTAGTTAGGAGTGCAGCCTTAGAATAATTAGTCATCAATTTATCTCATTTCCCCATCAATATCTTCATCTGTTGACCAATTGTGGCATTAGTAATCAAGTGTCCTCTCTTATTAATGCATGCTTGTCTGAATCAAATGCCTTCCTGCTCAATTATTTTGGAGGAATCTGGCTTATAATTCAACAATTAGCAGGTTCAAACACAGACCTTCTGAGAGGATTTAGTTTACCAAGTTTACAGCAATCTAATGAATTACAATGGAGAAAAACTAGATAAAGATTGGACGATTCACTGATTCAAAAACCAACATGCTGAATTACAATGAAGAGAAACTAGTTTACGATTGAATGATTCACTGATTCAAACGCCAACCTGCCAAATTAGAATGTAGCTTATGACTGAGCCATTAGCAGATTCGAACACTGTACCAGTGAACAAGAATAAACAGAATATTGTTTGAGTGAATGATTCACTGATTCAAACACTGACCTGATGATATTAGATTGGAGGGAATCTTGTTTATGCTTGAATGATTCACTGATTCAAACACCTACATGCTGAATTACAGTGGAGAGAATCTGTATTACGATTGAATGATTCACTGATTCAAACACCAGAGTGCTGAATTACAAGGGAAAGAATCTAGTTTATGTTCGAATGAATCACTGATTTGAACATCTGCATGCTGAATTACAATGGAGAGAATCTAGATTGAATGATTCACTGATTCAAACACCAACCTGTTGAATTACAGTGGAGAGAATTTAGAAATAGAATTAGAACTAATAAAATCTAGTTTATGATTGAATGATTCACTGATTCAAACACCAACCTGCTGAATTACAGTGGAGAGAATCTAGAAATAGAATTAGAACTAATAAAATCTAGTTTATGATTGAATGATTCACTGATTCAAACACCAACCTGCTGAATTACAATAGAGAGAATCTAGATTACGACTGAATGATTCACTGATTCAAAAACCAGCCTGTTGAATTAGAATGGAGCTTATAACTGAATCATTAGCAGATTCAAATACTGTACTGATGAATAAGAATAAACAGAATATTGTTCATGACTGAACGATTCATTGATTCAAACACGGACCTGACGAATTAGAATGGAGGGAATCTAGTTTATGCTTGAACAAATCATTGATTTAAACACCTACTCGCTGAATTGCAATGGAGAGAATCCAGATTACGATTGAATGATTCACTGATTCAAACACCAGAGTGCTGAATTACAATGGAGAGAATCTAGTTTATGATTTAATGATTCACTGATTCAAGTACTGACCTGATTAATTAGAATGGAGGGAATCCAGTTTAGGCTTGAATGAGTCTTTAATTCGAACACCTACATGTTGAATTACAATGGAGGGACTATAGTTTAGTTGAATGAGTCACTGATTCAAACGTTGACCATATGGAATGATCATATCTCAATTAAAAACTTGTAATATCACATAAGCCTAGTCCTTAACCCTCTCACCTTCTGTGCCTCCTGCCCTTTACAGAGCCTTGTCCTCCAGCCTCAGTAACTGTACGTACTCTCACTATGGGAGACACCACGCTTGTTAGAGTGTACTGGAGCACAGTGTCCTGCCCTAGCGTCCTGTACCTGGTGGAACTGAGTGGCAGCATCAACGCCAGCCCACTTGCCCTCGTTCAGGTCGCCTCCTATTGGACAGATAGTACATACTTCGAGTTCCCTGTACCATGTGACCTCCAGTACTCAGTGACAGTCCGGGCTGGAAGCCAAGTAGTGAGTGGGGCGCCATCTGCTGGTGTTAACGGATCTGCAGGTATCGTTTTTAACAGTTTTTAATAAGAGTTCATGAGAGGAGTTTGTTTTAAAACCCCATTTGATTTTACCATAATCAGTAAATCTAATATAGTTTTAATTTAAATGGTTTTTCCATAGTGTGCACGACTTTATTGATTTTTTTCCTATCTCTCTGACTCTCAGCACTCTGTCCAGTGCCGAATGGCAACAACTCAGGTCGGAAATGCACTCACATATCAACATTATTATGATTTACTAATGTGTTTTTGTGTTGTATCTAAAAGTTATATATTGTTTTATTAAATGAAAGAACTTGACATGCAGGAAACTTGCATATGACATCCTGGTCCAGATGATCCATTAGGGATTATTGTAAAGACTTGTTAAAGAGCTTGTTAATGATTCGTTGCAATTTACAGAAATGTCAGGTTAACTTACTTTCATTTTTAAAAATCACCAAAACATTAAATTTGTCCACTGACCCCCGAATTGGGTTTATTACCTCTGTTTCACCTGTAGCCTGTTTCCTTTAAAAAAGAAAGAAAAGAGACAAACAGAATTTTGCATGTGCAGAAGTTTGGGAAACTTGGCTGATGATCCAGGCCTTAGGGCTTAATGGTTTGTTAAATATCACAGAAATATCCACATTTAAGTTTGGTCCATCCAGAATATTTCTGGGATTCAGAAATCTGTACATCCGACTGTACAGAGAGGCTCTATACAGATCTAATTGAAATCTATGGAGAACAATGTTTTCATTACAAATCATATAGTCAGCTTAAAAATGGAGTTTCAAAGTTCAATCCTGAAAAACATCAGGATTTCCTAGATGAAATCTGATGATCCTTGTTATCCACCATGATTTCGCAATGCCCCCATACATGCTTGGTGGGATTTAGGTCAGGTGGCTGTGGAAGAAGGTGGAAGAAGCTTTTAGTTGTTGCAAAAAAGTGAGCTGAACTTAAAACTGAATGCAGATTTCCCCCATTTCTGCAGATGTTCTGCCAGTGCCTGAAGTCAAGGTAGTGTGGATGGAAGGTGCGACCCTGCACGTGGAGTGGGAACCAGTCACTGAAGCGACTTCCTACATCCTGATTGTGCACGAAGACTCTCTGTCGCATCCTCCAGAACTGGTCCTGACTGTGCAAGGCCAGAAGTGGGACGTCCCTGATATGAAACCTGGGATCCGCTACTGCGTCACCCTGTCTGCCTTGAGCTCCGATACTCAGAGTGCCATTTCTCAGCCTGTGTGCAGCACCGCCGTATTGCCCATTTAATTGTTCTTACACCCGTACGTACGTGACATGTGGGTGTAGCAGAGTGTAGCAGATAAAATGTAAAAGCCTTAAATCTGTGCATATATCCAGTCTGATAAAGGTTTTCTGTGATAGCAAGAGTTTTTCAGATTGTATTCTCTTTGAGTAGAGAACATCCAGTATGTAAACTACACAGATACAGAGTTCTGTTTATTAATCTATAAGTTTAAACAATAATTAGTCTACATTAAATGTTTCAATGCATTATACAATGTGACTCGTTTTATGAATACACACTTTGCAATATAGGAATACAGTGGTGCTTGAAAGTTTGTGAATCCTTTAGAATTTTCTATAATCCTGCATAAATATGATCTAAAACATCATCAGATTTTCACACAAGTCCTAAAAGTAGATACAGAGAACCCAGTTAAACAAATGAGACAAAAATATTATACTTGGTCATTTATTTATTGTGGAAAATGATCCAATATTACATATTAGTGAGTGGCCAAGAGTATGTGACCCTTTGCTTTTCAGTAAAATCTGGTGTGACCCCCCTGTGTTCAGCAATAACTGCAGCCTAAACGTTTCCTGTAAGCTGTTGATCAGTCCTGCCACACCGGCTTGGAGGAATTTTAGCCCATTCCTCCGTACAACAGAACTTCAGCTCTGGGATGTTTGGTGGGTTTCCTCACATTAGCTGCTCGCTTCAGGTCCTTCCACAACATTTCCATTGGATTAAGGTCAGGACTTTGACTTGGCCATTCCAAAACATGAACTTTATTCTTCTGTAACCATTCTTTGGTAGAACGGCTTGTGTGCTTAGGGTCGTTGTCTTGCTGCATGACCCACCTTCTCTTGAGATTCAGTTCATGGACAGATGTCCAGAATTCTCTGATATCATTCAGAATTCACTGTTCCATCAATGATGGCAAGCCACCCTGCCCAGATGCAGCTAAATAGGCCCAAACCATGATACTACCACCACCATGTTTCACAGATGGGATAAAGTTCTTATGCTGGAATGCAGTGTTTTCCTTTGTCCAAACATAATGCTGTTCTTTTAAACCAAAAAGTTCTATTTTGGTCTCATACGTCCACAAAACATTCTTCCAATAGCCTTCTGGCTCGTCCACGTGATCTTTAGCAAACTGCAGATGAGCAGCAATGTTCTTTTTGGAGAGCAGTGGCTTTCTCCTTGCAACCCTGCCATGCACATCATTGTTGTTCAGTGCCTCATGAACATTAACATTAGCCAATGTGAGAGAGGCCTTCAGTTTCTTAGAAGTTACCCTGGGGTCCTTTGTGACCTCACCAACTATTACATGCCTTGCTTTTGGAGTGATCTTTGTTGGTCGACCATTCTTGTAGATCCCTGTTCTTAAATAAAACAGGGTGCCCACTCACGTCATCCCATTGATTGAAAACACCTGACTCTAATTTCACCTTTAAATTAACTGCTAATCCTAGAGGTTCACATACTTTTGCCACTCACTAATCTGTAATATTGGATCATTTTCATCAATAAATAAACAACCAAGTATAATATTTTTGTCTCATTTGTTTAACTGGGTTCTCTTTATCTACTTTTAGGACTTCTGTGAAAATCTGATGATGTTTCAGGTTGTATTTATGCAGAAATATAGAAAAACGTCACAAACTTCAAGCACACAAGTTCACAAACTTTCAAGCACCACTGTATGTTCTCAACTTCAGTGTCATGATCTTGATCTGTCTAATAAAGCTGTATTTTATCTGCAATTGACTTACAGTGGTGCCCAATATCAAAACCATTTAAAAAATCAAGTTTATGTGTTTTCTTTTTACCAGTGTAATGTTTGTTCCAGTTTCTGATGGTTTTAAGAGCTGACAAGTTGTGATATCAAAAGGAGATCACAAGTTTGTCCTCCATTGTTTTTTAAAGTGATAATCAACTTGAGGATGTGCATTACACTGATTTTACCGCGAGCTACAGTGGTACAATGTTATTTAAAGCCCCCCTACCCTTGATAAAATCACTGTGACAAACCAGTTAACTAATAAAAAATATGCAATCAATGTGTGCGATTTGTGACCTGTGTAAGAAAACCCAGAGAAGGACTCCAACTGGGGAGCTTGTCTTGGCGAGACAGGTGATGTACCGCTAAGGAAGAGAGCACATGCTCCTATAAAGCAGAGCAAAGTAATTTCAGGAAAGTTTAAGCAAACAAAAGAGTTTAAATTTTCTTTTTTTTAAAGATTCATCTTTATTTTTCATTACTTTCCTTTGTATTTAATTTTCTCACTGCTTATCTAATCTTTTCAGTTTATCTCTTTAGTTTTCTCCTTTCAGTTTCCTTTTTTTAGTTAAGGCTTTGGCATAACATACCAACTATTCATCTACAAAGGTGCAGCATTGAGCACTCTCTGGCCTTCAATATATTGCCCAGCATTTGCAGGTGATTTGAGGCTGATTTGAAAGATCTCTGGGAAACTGAGTTCCCACAGTTAGATGTGTTAATAGATAAAAGATCAGACTAGTCTACGGACAGAAGAATCTCTTAATTATCAGGAGTATTGTCAATATTAATTCGCCATTGATGGTGTTGACCTGGTGCTCAGCCATGTAAGTATCTTTGCTGGCAGGATGGAGTGGCTCAGCAAGTATGTTTTGATGATAAAGTCCAGCATCTTCAGTTATCATAGTTTGAGGGAAATGATGACTGAAGAGTTGATAAGTGTCGGTGACCAGCCACTTTCTAGTCTCTCCAATCCAACTTCGGAAAGTGCCTGTTTTAAAGTGTGACAACAGGTTAAACAGCCACTAATTGTGTAACAGTTTTGTTTAATTGAAAACAAACCTAGTCCATTAATACTGCCATAACCCAGGTTTGAGGTCCTGGAGGCACTTTCTGGCAGACATCACGTGCAGATGTGCTTGAGGCAGGGGAGGTTGGACAGGGAATCAGCCGTCTGCGCTGCAATAGTGACCAGTCTATAATGTTCTGTGGAGATAAGCACTGGAACCCCAACCAGTTAATGGGAATTGTCTTTATTTACATTTACATTTGTGTCATTTAGCAGACACCCTTATCCACAGCAACTTATAATTGATACAATTGATACAGTCTTACAATCCAAGCAATTGGGTCCCAACAGTGACAGCTTGGCAGAGGTGGGATTTGAACCCTGGAGCTTCTAGTCCATAGTCCAGTACCTTAACCGTTAGGCCACCACAGTGGGAGGAAAAACCCACAAAGACAAGGGGAGAACATCTGCGGGTTTTTCCTGACCAAAAAATGTGATGCTAAACCATGAAACCATGAAAAGCTGCTCTATAGCCTAACGATCCCGTTTCTGAGGTAAAAGTGAATAAGGAACATTTTCGGACACAACAAATGTCTGTTGTTTAAATTAATTTGCAAATTGAACGTGGCCTTAAAAAAGAATCCTAAAACCACTTGATAAAAGTGGTAAAACCATCAATGAGTGTCCTTTGCTATTTTGACTCTAGTGTCCTTCCATAATCATACACACCATCTTGCGTGATGATGCAGGGAACCTCGCCGACGTGATGACATCATCGACAGGCGTCCGAGCGGAGGGCGGGGCCGCGGACACTGATTATTTGTGTAGAAGATTGAGAGAGGGGACGATAATGATGAAGATCGGCTTTAAATTTCAAACTTTATTCTTTGACAGTGTGTGATTCCTAGTAAACACATTCCGGATCACTGCGGAACAGCCGAGCGTAGCTGACAACTGCGGGGTGAGTATGTGAGAGCCGGAGGGAGTTTTATGGCAGGACCTCAGCCAGAAAGTTTAGCTCAGTACTAAACAGTACGCTATTTCTTTTCCTACCTGTTTTCAGACAAAACCCGGGTGAACGCCCTTGATTGGCTCATATTTTAAAGTCTCCGATCTCATTGGACAGGTCAATGCCTTGTTCAAGATTGCCTTTAATAGTAGCCAATCATAATGCAGGAGGCGGGATTTGTCCAAATACGGGCGGGAACGGGTGTAGCTGTCTCGTTTACATTGATCTTTGTTTACAAAGCACAAACATATCACAAGTGACTGCAAACGAACCTGTAACGTTAAAACTTGTTTATCTTATTAGTATAAAACTTATTAAATGTGTTCTGTGCGTTAGGAGGATTAGTCTAGATTGTTGTTGGTGTAGTTTAATGCAGAAGTTTACAAATGTAGAGGGACCACAGGCTCTGCAAGGACAAGTCACATGCTGCAGATTTGGTACTCTTATGGTTTCTCTTATGGCGCATACGTGTATTGTAAAGTGACAAATCCCATTGGTTTGAGGTTGAGCGTTTTATATTTGAACTGTTATATGGAATGTGTTTGTTGAACAGTTTACAAGCTGTAGTTCCACATAAAGATTTTGAAATTGGACCTTATTGTCATACTGTTGAATACCAATCGAAAATATTAATATTTTGGTCATACTTTTTGGTACTCATTATGGGGTGGAAATATTAATCATGTGTACTTTTCATGTAAAAAAAATAGAAGTATCTTTAGTCTGCTGCAATTGACAGAAATTAGGTGTTTTAAATGCATATGGTTATTATTGCACCCTCTGGTGTTCATTAAATGTAATTGCGTTATCTGAGTCAATCGAGAGTCTTCTCAATCCAAAACATCACATCGATAGTTGAGCGGACAAACTCAAACAAAGTCAAAACACTCATGAGGTTACACCCCATGTAAAATGTGTCTTTTTAACGAAGCTGAAAATCAGTTTAGTATATTGCTAAAATAAATATGGAGATATATTGCCGTATTGATTTTTTTTTTTAAGCACAGCTCTAGTATAGACTCAACCATCAACTGACTACAGTTGCTTAATCCTTCCACAAAAGACAAACCTCGAGTGACCCGGAGTGCCACCTGACAGTGTGAATGCAGGGTTAGACAGGTGGTCAGTTGGAATGCACACACATTTGTCAGCTTAAAATGCCTCAGGGTTCAGATTTGTTTTGCATTCAATATAATTAAAAACTATAACAGGCTCAGTCTTGGAGCAGTTCAAATTTCACACCTTTTTATTGTTTCACAGACACTACGAACCCAAGGCTTGTGTTTCTCCTGCCTTGGCCACCTTGAAATATGGAGGAGCTCCATTCGCACTGCCTTTCATGTGTGAGCCGGCGATGCATGGTCAAACCCGAGGCCGGCACGTCTTGTGACCTCATTGCTTGCCCGCTGGTCTGCGGTGCTGTTTTTCACATCTGTAAGGCGGCAGAGCATCGGCTGCTGTGTCCGCTAGAAAGGGTCCCGTGCCTCAACCACAGCATCGGTTGCCCTTTCGTGCTGGCCCGAGGCAAGATGGCAGAGCACCTCGAGGTGTGTCCTGCCGGCGTTGTATGTTGCACCATGGAGTGGAACCGCTGGCCAGTCAATTACGAGGACTATCGCTCGTACGAGAGGTTAAGTCGAGATGCCGACGAGGAAGAGCAGTTAGACATGGCGCTCGCCCTTCAAGACCAGCGCACCATGCTGGCCTCACTCAAGCTTGTTTCTTTGGCACCTACTACTTTCCCTGAGAGGAAATCTCAACCTGCGGAGCAGAGAGAAAGGCCTGCCATAGTTGCAAACGTCCCAGGCCCTAGCATACCCACCGAGGAGGCCATGGACGGTGAAGAAATGGGCAGTAGGTCTGTACCGTGTCGCTCAAATGACAAAATCAGGAATGGGATTCATGACTTTGACGAGAAGCAATTTGAGGAGCTGTACCAGACCACTGTCGAGACGACCAAAAGCTTATCTGCAGCTCTCAATGTCCTGATCCAGCTTAAGGCCTCTGATGCACAGTGCACGTCCATGAGTGCGTCAGAATTAAATGGAGAGTTACGCGAAGTGCTTGATATGAAAGAAAGCACCAACTGTGAGAAAATTGCCAATGGAGTTAGCGGTTTGAATGAGGAGTTACAACCTGAGCAACACCACAACTTGATGGAACTGGGAAGAAACTTGGTCACTGCCCTCGGTGCACTAGGAGATGCTGTGAAAGGCTCCGAGATGAACTCCAATGGCGAGATCAACCAGTCGGATTCAGCAGACGTTGAAATGAAGGATTGTACCTCAGAAATGGAGATCGATGTTGGCGCGGTTGGTGGACTTGAGGACGGCGACGAGCTGCCTGACCAGATTAGTGAAGGACCAAGTCAAGAGGATTCATGCTGTCCAATCAAGCAGGGATATGCAGACGAGCAGGGGTTGTGTACCAACTGTCATAGGGAAGAAATGTCTTCAGAATTACAGGAACATCCAATGAAACCATGTGGCGCAGATGACAAGAGTTCAGAGCCTGGTACTTCTTTGGGGTTTGATGGTCCATTACTTCCCCACAGACCAGATGTGAGACAAAACATAGCCACTGTTGTGATGCAGGAGGCACCAGAATCCCAAGCTCCCCTACCACAGTGGCCTGTACACGCCCAGACTCTGGTTGTTCCCAGAGATTCTGCACTACCCTCTGTGGCGTTAGACTTTGAGGACAAGGCTTTTGAGAGAAAACTCCAAAACCTTCAGTTGCTCCGCAATTTCATGCCACTCGCACTCAATGGACGGAAGGGCTGCTTCACAGATGGCTTCCCGCACAGACCGGCTCATTGCAAGATGGAGGACAAAGCGGTGGATACATCGGACCTAGAGCAGGAGCCTCAGGAAGACCCTTTGGGCCTTGGCGAAATCGACTTCACAGCCACTGCGCTGCTCTTTTGCCTGGAGGAATCGCCACGGGCTCGAAGGGTCTCAGATACCGTCTACGCCTTCGGTGGCTCGCGCGTTGATTTTGGTACGCAGACCTTCAGCTTCCCCGCCGCCATCTTGGCCACCAGCACCATGGTCGGCGAAGTGGCAAGCGCATCGGCCTGCGATCGAGCTGCGCCCCGTCTCTCGCAGCCGAGTCCCTTTTGCACTCTGAGGTTAGATTTGACGCTGGAGCAGCTAGTACCGCGGCCAAGCTGGGCCCCACGCGAAGGATCCATGTTCACCTTTGAGTGCGGGCAACTTTTCCGTCGGAAGGAGTTCCTCTCGCACTTCCGCAACGTCCACGGAGACATCCACTCAGGGCTGAACGGCTGGATGGAGCACCGCTGCCCACTAGCCTACTACGGGTGCACCTACTCCCAACGCAGGCTCTGTCCATCCTGGCACGGGTCGAAAATCGTCCACGACCGCCACCTCAGGTCATTTGGAGTGCAGCCTGTGATGAGCCTAGTGGCGGAACCTGGATGTGACCGCCTGAGCGGGCTGCCCTTTGAGATCCTACAGCATGTGGCTCGATTTCTGGATGGATTCAGCTTGTGCCAGCTGTCCATGGTTTCACGGGCAATGAGGGACGTGTGCGCTAGTTTGCTGCAGACGCGGGGCATGGTGGTGGTGCAGTGGGAGAAGAGCCAGTACCCAGATGGGAGACGAACCTGGCAGATCAGAGATAAGGTAGAGTTTATATTGTTATTAAACTACAGGTATGTGCCGTTTAATGTTAATCCGACCAACATTCGTTCACTTTAAAGGCCCTGGAACGAATGTAGTTCTTGGGGGAGCTCCGCGGAGAGTAGTTCCTCCCGGAAAAAAATCTGAATGACAGAAAACTAGTACAAGTGAAACCTTGCGACACCTGCTGACAGAAAAGAGAATCGCAGTCTTGAAAGGCAGAAAACAACATCATTAGAGTTCTACTTTAATTTTCGTTTCCAGTGTTTCAAGATTTCCAAAGGATGCCAAGATAATTACTGTATTGTTCAGTACAGTGCTGTCCTAAATGTTTTCATATTGCGCTTTAATTAATATTATGGTTTAAAATAAAGCACACGTCCAAAGTGTGTGAAAAGTGCTATACAAACATCTCTAAACATCCCAAATCCCTTCAGTTTGCATTGGAGAAGATATGAAGGAAGATATGCCGCATATGACTTAGAATTGCACCCTCTGGTGTTCAAGATGTCCATATTCGTGATGACATAGCGACAGTTAGACGATGCAAATCGTGACATTTTTGCAGTGTGATGCTTTGTTACCACCCCTATGAACTGCTCTGTGACTGGTATTGCCGGTGAACATCCATATCCATTTTGGCCAACGTCCTGTTTCAGAGAACGTAAGGCCGACGTTAAGCAGTGCACACCTGTACTTTAAATGATGGTATCGACGAAATAATCTTTATTAAGTAAGCAAACGAAGCCTTACTACAGGTAGTGTCCTTCCTGCAGGTGTGGCGATTCAGTACAGCCTTCAGCCCCGTGACCAGATGGGAGTTTGCGGACATTTCCAGCATGGCGGACCACCTAAAACGCTGTCCCTATAACGAGGTCCACAGGCAGCTGGAGGCCGTGCCGCTTCCGTGCATGTGCACGACCCGGGAGCTCACCCGCGATGGACGATCGCTTCGCTCTGTCCTCAAGCCAGTATTATAACCGATAACACTTAACACCTGTGCGCCACAGCTACAGCACTACCGTTACCCTAACCTCTTTAATCAGTAACATCCATCACTGTGTACATAAGACAAAGTATTTTTTGCTTTGACGTTAAGATTATTTTTTATATATATATGTATATGGTATAAATCGAACAAAACAGTTGATTTATGATCGTGTGTTAACGGTTTTAAGAGCACCTATAACTGAAATATGTTCAGTGTTTACCCTGTTTCTCACAGAAATGTGCAGTCACATCTAGAGATGTTCTAAAAGCGAGGAAGTGGCTCGAGTGTACTGAGTGAAACTAACGTAATGGTTTGTCCGAAAAAATCTAATTGTCCGTTTTATCAGGGTCAGCCAATGCACTTTTTTTTAAAGACTTGCTCTGGGCTAATGTAGCTTCATACTTGATTTGGAGGACGTTGTTAAGCTCTGTAATCTTGTTTATAAGTCCTCAAAGTCTCAGAAAAGCAGGGACAGTCCATAAAAGTCAAAACTTAAAGTGGAGTCAGTGTATCTGCATTACTTTGGAAGGCTGGACCTTAATGGGCATGTTGTAAAATGGTGGCGTGCTGTGTGGTTGTCGAAGATGGCCACAAGAGTTTCATTTTGTTCAGACTGAATCCTCATGGATGATTAGTTGTTAGCTATATTAGCCTTGTAGCTCCAGATGCAATCATCAGACAATGAGCTTGGCTGATTGCCTTCATGAACCATTTCTTTAAACAAAGAGCCTTAAGCAATGCACTCCGTTTATCTAACTCGAAAATTCACACGTAAGTATTTTAGTGCGGAATCCTAGCAGGTGCTACGCTGCATAATATCAGGTGTTGGAAAGATACCCTTTCCTGTGAAGGACCTTTCTGTAACAAGTGCTAATCTGGCTAACAGTGAATGAACTCGTTCACTATGAAGCAATGCTATCAGTAACAGTCTTCCATAGTTCTGATTCTGCATAACTGTACGTTCTTCCTTTATGATGACCAAGAGCTGTTAACAAGGCTGGAATCTGATCCTAAATCAGCACTCTTTTCACAAGTTGTGATATTTCTAACTAATGCTGTGTTCATATGAAATATGGAAAGGCACACAAACGTATAGTAGTTCAAGTGGTTAAACTGTTGGGGGCAATGTTACTAGGCAACTTCGCGATATGGAAGCCGAAATCAATATTGATTTCTAGTGGTGTGGGTTCATAGGGTTGCTATCGATTAAGGCAAACCATTTAGATAGCAATTGTGTTCAATTCAGCCTCATTTAGGACTGTATAATCAGAAATACCAATTTCCTTAGGAGATATGGTAGATATGTAAGACCAGATGATTATCCAAATGCCACAGCTAACCATACTTGAAGCTAGTGCCAACGGAAACTGGACAAAACAGTTGGGAATGTCAACATTTCTCTCAGAGAGTTTGGTAGATATGTAAGAATAAATGCCTTCTGGCTCAAAGTAGAGGCAATGTAAATGAGACAACACTGTTTGGATATCAACATTATTACTACCTCTATAATTACCCATAAACTTATCAGCACCAACCAAACGTCCAAGCTAAAGCCAGATAACGATGGAAAAATATATACTTACCCTCAGATTTAACCACACTTGAGGCTTTTGCCAATTTATCTGGACAACGCTAATGGGAATATCTACGTTTCACTCTTTATCGGCATTATCAACTCTCACATGTTGGTAATTGGATGCTGCTTATGGATCAGTATGCACTTTATGTACACTTGTACCAAGGTGGCGTCAATGGAAACAAAATTTTCTGACACGTTCTCTTAAGTGTCAGTACCAAGAAAAGACTCAATATCTCTAAATTACTGTAAATCTTCCAAACTAATGTCGATGTACCTAGACTCAACTGTTGAAAATGTTATCATTTCTCCCAAATTTGTTGGTAACTTGCCAGGAAAAGACTCCATACATCTAAAAACACACTTTAAAGAAACTTAGAATCACTGCTAGCTGAACTTCGTTGGGTTTTGCCAGCTTGAGATTAAGTCACGCCTGGAAGCTATTGCAAAATCTCAACAAGAGCCTTTCATAGTAAACCTTTTTGTAAACAGCAAGTACGACCCCGTTTGAGTGCTGATCCAGGATCAAGCAGTCATACTGAGCTGTTGGTTAACAATTAAGATGACGCAAACAAAAGCTGAACCAGTTTTGATTTAGTGTGAGCTCGTATCAGACGGCACGTGACCACATTTATATTGTTTCATTTACACCCTGCACTTTACTGTCGCACTCAAACCGTTGTGCCACCGAGAGACCGGTATAGACCCTCAAACACTTTTCACAAGCACGTTTTACGATACATGTAGCACTTTCCTAACGACGCCTGAAAGTTTACACGAGTGCATGTGAAATGTTAATCATCGATCACTTATTTCTGAAAGCTTTACATATGTGCTGCAAATGTGATAAGTAATGAATACCCCTTTCAGCTACTGCTACCCAGGCGTAGTCCAGTCATGCGCTGTAGTTCAGTTTCTCTTGTAAGCTCTTCACGAGGTCGATCAGGAAACGCTGAACGTGAGTGCATGGCGTCTGGGATTGAGAACCACTGAATTAGCTTGTTAGTCCAAATTTTGATGTGTCTATAATCCCAATAAAGGCCTTATGAAGTGTTTGCTTGTGCAAGTGTTGATGCTGCTGAAGAAGGAAATGGTGTTCACCTGACTAAGTGAGCAGATGAACAGGACACCCAGAATTCGAGATTAAGTCTATACATGGGCTGGACGTGCATGTGGTTTTGGTTGTGTTGAATAAAGATATTTTATGATCTCTTGCTGACTTTGGTGTGTTTTCTGGTTTACAATAGGAAATAGACTAAGTGCGACACTGAAATAGGAAATTTGCTGTTCTGGAGTGCTAAATTTGCAGTGATGTCATAGTGGAGCAGGTTTGTGTAAATCTCTACGATGGTGAAACTTCATTGTAAAGTTCAAACACAGTAATGTAAAAGGAATATTTCTTGCATTTAGCCTCATAAATGAGAAGAACAGTGAAAAACTACTTATACGTAACCACATTGAACTACGGGTTCAAACTAGTCTCTCTCACGTTCTCGAGCGCCCTCTAGCTGATATCTTAACCATAGACATAATACACCTAGACACCGCATTGGCAGCTGGATCATGCATCAATGTCGTCGCCGTATTGGTCCAGGCAACTTCTCATAATTCTCCAAAGATTGTATTGGAAGAAAACATGCGTGATTCTAATCTAATAAATAATAATATAATAAACCAATAATTGTAATAGATTAGCAATAGTACATACTATATATAGCATAAATAATAATATAATAGTGGTATTATTTAGTATGCACTATTTTATATACTTTATTATGCCATGATTATACTACATACACTATACTATGGTTTATCTTTTTAGTAATTATATTATTTATTAGATCTTTCTGTTACATCTTATTGTATTCATAGACTACTAATATGCTGTACTGTACCGTGTATTGCCTTCATTTATCTATCATTTATCGAGATTCAAAGTAACTCTATAAGTAAACCTATTTTGCACTCCACGTAGATCAAAAGCCTTGAATATCAAAACGACTCATTAAAATCAGTTGAGAAATAACTAGTTTATTGTGCATTTTAACCAGAAAAAAACGCAGCTCCTCCGTTCTTGTGTTTGTTTACAAGCCAGTCTTGCCTGGACCAATATGGCGGACGCGATGACTTCTCGCAGCAACCAGCCATAGCAGCCAATGCGGCGTTTAGGTGTTAGCTCCTCCGTTCTTGTGTTTGTTTACAAGCCAGTCTTGCCTGGACCAATATGGCGGACGCGTTGACTTCTCGCAGCAACCAGCCATAGCAGCCAATGCGGCGTCTAGGTGTGTGTGTGTGTGTGTGTGTGTGTGTGTGTGTGTTTTATTACCCGTATGTCAGTGAGTAAGGGCTCTTCTCTGTAGCCTAGGTGTGTTGCACTGATTTGGGACGCAGCAGCTCTGATAATGACATGACCACAGACCAACAGAAGCCCAGCTCTCAGTGACTTTAAACGCCAAACAAATGAAGTGAAAGGTTACAGCATGACATGCAAAATAAATCCACAACCCCTACAGAAATAAGCAGGAGAGTGAGGGTTTATTTTTAGCTCCGAGCTCCACCGAGGCGGCTCTCTGAAACGTCCGAGCTGCCTCACACCGAATGATTAGATCTTTCAGAGATGCTGCTCTTCAGGTTTGGAGTGGTTCTGACCCCTGAACGCTCGGATATGGAGGTGTTAGTATCAGGATCCAGGCCCGAACTGGGTCACTGGGACCCGAATAAAGCGGTACGGATGAACACAGGTGTGTTGACGTCCAGCTGCGCCCCCTGTTTATGTGTGGGAGAAGTGCAGCTAAGCGAGCCGTACACAGACAAGTTCTGGTTCAAGTTCGTCAAGCGGATCAGCGGGAACTATGTCTGGGAAGGTATTTATACAATTACACGATATTATTTATTGTTATATTAATAATGTAGTAAATATTAGACTTTATTGTTTAAAATGGCATAGCCACTATTAGCCTATAGTAGTTAAGTGTCCCAGGTGGAGGATCCAAACCAGATGGTTTAGGTCTTGACCAGCAGAATTGCTTTACGACTTACAGAGTACACACAAAACAGAAATCATTACTCATTGTTGGGACGAGTAGAGAAAACTCTGACTTAAGAGCACCTCAATATGTGTAAGTAACATACCAAATAAAAGTATTAATGGAGTAGTTCAATAAGTAGATGTCTATACAATTGACAGTGGATGCAACCTTTTCTTGCCCCTTAATTTGGTTCCCAGTCTCTCAATAAAATACAGAGGGAGATGAGCTTTTGTACAGCCTTTCCTCCATCAGATATGGCCAGCTGTGTCTGTGTAGCACCTGGCCACGCTGGAAGAACTGATGAGACTTAAACTTGAGCCTTCATGATGTTGGCCTAGTGGTTAATGTACATGGCTGTGGACCTAAGATTCAGGCTTTAAGTCCCACCTCTTCTAGGACCCCACTGTTGGTTCCTTAACCCATTCTTGCATTGTAAGTCGCTATGGATAAAGACATTTGCTAAATATCTAGACTGTGGTAGCTTAGTGGTTAACAGACTGTACATCAAAAGGTCCAGTCTTTAAATACCAACTGTACAAAGCAGTTACTGTTGGGTCCCTGAGCAAAACAATTAACCCGCAATTTTTTGCATTGTACGTGGCTCTGGATAAGAGTCATCTGATGCCTAGTTATGTTATCAAACTTGCTTCTAAGCAACAATAAATATTGTTTGTTTATTGAGACTTGTTGCATATATGCATATACATGTTGTATATTTTCATTCAGTTCTCTACACATAATACATACCTTTTAAAATGAGGTTGAGTATTTCTCACTGCAAGTGTAGCTAAACGGTTTACGATGTAATGTACTGATTTCATCACTAGATGGCAGTGGTCTCACAGACTAGACACGCGCGCAATCCAAAAGTGAGAGATTCGCTTTCCGTTTCCCTGAAACTGAAACTTCATTTTCTTTTGATTTGTTTCTTTCATTAAATAGTCATTTAGTAAAGTCTGAGATGCCAAAAGATTGTATAATGTGTATTTCAACTCACTCACAAGGCTTCGGTCTGCATTTCAGCAGTGATATTTTAGACGTTTCTTTTCTTTTCAAACCTCCCCTAACTCTTTGCTTTGATTCCTTTAGCTGGAATCCGTTGATTTCTGTTTCCTTGTCTGTTATTGTGGTTCATTCTCCCTCTAGTCATCCACCAGCGGGCTTTTGGACGCATTTAGCTCAATTTGTAAAACAATGTGCCTCCATTGGCTCTATATACCGCATGGCTCTAAGTCTAAGTATTCCGTGTGCCAGAAAACCTTTCTTAATCCCACCTGGCACTCAGGTTTTTCCCAAAAACATGCATTTCATTAACGTGAATAGCAAGCGCTGGCAGCTGGAACTGGAATTACATGGCGACTGGAAGATATGGGCGCATTTACAGGGTATTTTCATGGGAAATACGGTTGGGACTCAGAGTATTGTGACAGAGTATTGTTTTATGCCGGTAGATAAGTCTGGCAATATTATCCAGTTCTTTTAAGTCCAGTGTGCTGAATTACAGATGAGGACATTTTTGCCATGGTATTATGTTTTGTCATCTGACTTTTGAGGGCAAAAGGTCTTGCTCAAGGACCCAGCAGTGGCTCCTCCTGTCTAAAAGTACATACCACAGTGGTTGTCTGTGTTAATAGTTAATTAATAGTTGTTAGCAATCAATAACCTTAGAGAATTACTCACAAGAAGTGTGCTCGTTCTGTTAACAATTATGTAAGCTATAAATAGGGTTTAAGTGGTTTAAATATCGACAGTTGTCTTAAACCCCTATTAGTTCACAACATGCGCATTTGAGTGGGGTTTCTACAGAGAAACAATAGTGTTATTTTATACGATTGCATGCTTGTTTCTGAACGTGGGAATCACTGTCATATTCCATATCCATTTTCTCCCTGATACTGTCACGTTTTGTCCAGAATTACCAATTACTGCAAGCAGCTTCACGGTGTCTTGCACAAAACGTAAGAAAAGTTTCTTACCTCCCTCATATTTTCATTTTACAATAATGTACTATGTGACGCTGTAGCTGTTCACATACCACGTTCTCCTCAACTCATCACAGTCAAGCTCTGCATAATAGCAACCTGATTCCTGCTGTTTTGGCCATCAAGATCCACTAAATAGTGTGTGAAATAAGCGGTGGCACCACTGGTGGTGAATTAATTTGACGTGCTAGTTAGTACAGTCAGCCAAATTGCTTTCACGGGATGGCGGGAGAGTTTCAGCTGCTGTTACATGTACATTTTGGGAACTTACAAAATTCTCAGGAAACACTGCAGGTCTTGTGACATTTTCAGCCATTTCAAGGAGTCGCAGTATGTATTATTTACGTGTTTTCCAAAATCTCCAGCTTTATCTCCATAGCAGTGGTGTCAAAAAGACAGATGTATTTTACTGTAACTAGAATGCTAAAATTTAGAATAGCTTATGCTTATTTAAAACTCCTTGATACTTGTATTTCTAAAACCAACTGTACACGGGTAGAGTAGTGGTCGATTGACTGGGTTTTTTAATGGTTAATGCCGATATTTAAAGACCAGGGAGACCGATGTTCAATATATAATGCTGATGGCAATTTAAAACAATAAACAAGATACAAAATTGTTGAATTTCTATTGAAACTATAAATGTACTGTCATTTAAGATTAATACATTTACGTTAGTCATTTAGCATGTGACCCAACAGTTGCAGCTTGGCGGAGGTGGGTTTTGAACTCTGGACCTTCTGGCAATAGCATTGCCAGTACAAGCAAACAGATATGTCATGACTTGGATGTTGTCATTAAGCACAGCGTGGTCCATAATTCTGGTCCACAGTCTGATACCTTAACCACTAAGCCAAGTACATTTGTACAAGTTTGCAGAAATGAACTAATACTAACTAATGAATTCAGATTAAACAAGTACAAATGAACCAACATGTCATGACCTGACTGTTATCACAATTACACATCTGCAGAGGAAAGTGAATGCAACTGGCTTGACAGAAAGACAGTGGAGCTGCTGACCTCAGAAAGCCTTTTGCATTCATTTCTTTGGCTTTTTTCTGCCTGTCAGTTCAACGTGGCTGAGAAAGACAAAACGTTTGAAATCTGTTCCTAACAGCAGACACCTCTGACTCCAGGTAACGGTCCCCATCATGATCGGGAGTGTGTGTACGACCAGAGCAACATGGTGGATGGGGTGTACTGTCATCCTATTAGTCACTGGATTGAAGAGAGCGGTCACACAGATGAGATGAAACACACGACGAATTTCTACTTCAGCATCGCCGGACAGCAGGCCATGCATTTCTCCAAGTGAGCATACCGACAGTTCATTTCTAGCAACTAATCCCATCTTTTAGCTCTGATTGTTGGCGAGTCTTTGTTTTTCAAACAGACTCACACAAGACAGAACAAGTTTATGCAACAAAAGTTCACGTTCAGTTTATTTATGTAGCGCTTTTAATAACAGATATTGTCACAAAATAGCTCAGTCCAGATCCCAAAGCAGCCATATGGGACAGTGGCAAGGAAAATCTCTTCAACTGGTAGAAACCTTGACAAGTACCAAGCTCAAATGGGGAACCAATCTTCCTTGTATAGCTGAACATGAAGTCATTTTTAGCAGTGTTGTGAATAAGCCTATTGAGAATTACGAGTTCACAATTCAGTTTTATCACGATTATCGATTTTACATTTAATAAAAGACATTCCTTATTATTTCCGAAGCGTAAACAATGCAAAACAATGCACATTTTCGTATATAAGTTTTTAAACAAAGAAAATGTACTCCCCGTAATTAAAAGAAGTTACTGAAAACAGTTTAAAATTGTAAACAAAATGTTCTATTGTAGCTTCACCATTTCTTAGATAGCTGAGTGAAAATGATCCTTTTTAATTTCTGATCAATAACTGTTCAAAATGTGAACTTTTCTTGTATAAAATTTTTTAGCAAAAAATCTTTAGTCTCATGCAATTAAAGTAAATTAGGAGCCTAATTTGCATCTGTGAGAATGACGTAAGCTTGCACCCTCTGTTGTTAAAAAAAATACAATTTCTTTAGATGATGTAATGAACTAGAATGAGTCATCCAACTTGACGATGCAAATCGAAGCCAAAACCAGGCCAATACCTTCCCCAGTAGCAAACGTTCCCCTTCCAATCTCTGTATACTGTAAGTCTAATATTATGACTTTAACTGCCAATGGTATGGTATTCATAAAGTAATAATATACCAAAAATATCAGTTGTGGAAGTGGAGGATAAATTTATGACCCACCAAAACCCATACCAGAATAGTAAGTAAGGAACTTACTACAAAAGACTGAATAAAATGGATGTACAGTATGAAGGTGTACTCATTTTTGAATCTGTACACTCACCATTTCGATTCTAAGAAATAGTTTGTTTCTGTCCTTGCAAAGCAGTCAAAAAAATCTCTTCGATGTCCCTGACTTACTGTAAGTCTTCATGATGAGTACCTTCATATAAAGGGCTGCCTTTCATTTTTGTGTCCGCTGAAGAGAATCTTTTGTAAACGATGCCTCGTTTCATCTCAAACACTTTTCATGTTATATTTCCATCCAAAACACCTTGATAAATTCCAAGTGATGTCATCAACATAATCCAAGTTTTGGCAAAACTAGTCGTGGATGAAAAGGAGAATGGCGTGTCTTTGCCATAGTGTTTTAGCTATGTGACATATTAGTTCAATTTCATAGTCTGTGTAGTTTCTCAGTCATCCAGGTAGACATGAGTGTTTGATTTGAAGTCAACTGGACGACTTCTTGCTTCTTGAAGACGTTTCAACTTTCATCTGAAACACTTCTTCAGCTCTAGAAGCTGATGGGAGTCCCAGGCATTTAACCTCTAGTGGGGTTGTCACCTTGGAGGTGGTCCTGACGCTACAAGCAAAAGGGACACTTCTTTGAGGATACAAATGTTCACTTTGGACAGAGAAGACCTTACATAGATGGTTTGAAAGAGGAATGAAGGAGGCTATCTATATTCAATTAGAAGGGTCATTGTTGAATGGAGGGGGTGGTTTACGTCACCAATTACCAGCAACCTGCAAAGCGGTCTTGAGATCCCTTCCTAGGAGGTTTGACTTCCATTCACACCTTGGCCCATGTGACCCTAACAACTCACATGATGGCAGGGTGGGGCAACGACTCACAGACAGGTCACACCTTGATCCTAACGACTTATGGTGACTCCTCCAAGAGGTTAAATACCTGGGACTCCCCATTAGTTTCTAGAGCTGAAGAAGCCTTTCGAATGAGAGGTGAAACGTTTTCAAGAACCAAAAAGTAGTCCATTTGCCTTCAACTCAAACACTCAAGTCAATTTCACCAGTCTTCTGTTATAGGCTCAGATTTATACACTGAAATGATAACCTTGTTTGACACTTGAGATGACATGTTGAATGCTAGTAGGTAGTTCTCTAAAAGAGCGATTGGTTGAAGCTTAGCTGAGAAATGGTTGTCTGAATATTGAAGTAGGAAATTATAAGGCGGGGGTTGAGTTCTGTCACTGCTACAGCTGAAGTATGGAAATTGAACTAGCAGTATGTTTTTGTTTTTTTTTCTTCAAGGACTTAATGGGAATTGCTGCTCTGAGAGAAACAGCTTTCACACTCTCTGTCAGAGATAATCAAGAAGGTGTACGAGGCGGCCGCCTGCTTCTGGCTTATACTTCTTGAGGGTTATAGCAACGTTCTTGGCCACCCTAAAAGGGGACCGTGAAAGCTGATACCTGTAGAGTTCAAACGTGGGCACCAGGCTGACATCAATTGTAGTGGTTTTGTTACTTCAGAAAACAATGTCTATTGGTATAGATATAAGATTCCACTATAATCAGAATGACATAACTGCAAACGCAAGTGATGTTTTTTCTCACTCACAAACCTTGATTTACTGGCCAGGGTCATGGGGCTCTGGTGCCCATCCCTGGAGTTCACAGGATGCATGCCCAAGTGTGCCTCTGCTGAAATGCCAGTCCTTCCCAGGACAAAGTAGGGGTCACCAGCACACCCCGTGTCTGACCCGACGTATAGTTCGCTGTGCCACCCGATCATCACTAGTATCTTAATATCCACTTCGTGTCAAGATATATTTTTTAACCTTTTATTTTTGTGCTGTATAGTTTCCTAATGTCTGCTTTTTTCCCCACAGACTAGTATAAATCTCAATTAATTTTACGGCAATTGTCGTCTCAAATTTTATAATCGTGTCAGCACTAATGGGAATGTGAAATTAATTACACCCTCAGGGAAGAAATTATCATCTTGCTGTGTTTTCACGTGCGTTTTCCACTCTCTCTAGTTCAAAACAGTTTCTTCTTCTGTTTAAATTGAGTCCTTTCATGCCTGAGAGTCAGAATTATCGAGCAACCTGATAGGAAGACGTATAGGCAAAAGCACGAAGCGGAAAAGCTTAAGAACTCGTGTCAACGTATCTCATTAAGATAAGGGCCTCATTTGGGAGCTAATTAAGGATGCAAAGTTATTTTGTTGCCATTTGAAGCATTTAGTCTTAAAATGATATTACATTTGGCTAATCGTATCCAGATGTATATTAATGTCTTACTTCTGTGGCTCTCTATCTTACTCTCTAATTAACGGAAGGTTTTTGCAGATATTGAAAGGTTACCACTCATTTCTGCGTGTCGCTGTGACCCCACTGAAATAGCAATATCAAGAAAAGCCTGTTTAGTCAGGAGCCACAGAGATTTGCAGCTGAGCCTCCATTAATTCGTTTAAACCTACAATTAAGCAGGTACATCCAGCCTCTCTTTCTCACCATCGAGGACCTACAGGTTGAGACAAACCCCATCATCCTGATCTAGCAGCTACGTGATACCACGTCTGTTGGCACCTGAATTGCTCCTGCCCTGCCTCACGTAGACTTTCTATGGAGACACAAATGCTTCCCAGAGGATTGCAGGGCAGGGTATGACAGCACAAAAATTGGGCGATCCAAGTAACGTGCTGAGTGTGATTGAAGAGGCAGTCCTTCACACGCTGACATCACTGCATTACTGGTTGTGTCTTAGTACATAGCACCAGGCTTGATCTCTCTGTGATTGCAGCTGCAGTGACTGGAAAGCTCACCTTAACAGCACAAATAGTGTCAGGTAAGGGTTTCACCACTGTCTTAAGATGGATCCTGTCAGTTTAAACCCACTTTGTTTTCCCTTTTTGCTGTTCCAAACAATCCCGCACATTTCAACGGGATTGAGGTCTGGTACTTTTTTAAATCGGGTAGTTATGAAGTAACAGAATTGGGTTGCCAGATGGCTTGACAGAATGTACCTTAATATAGCTTTTCAGACGAAGTCCAACTCCTGGGTGTTCTAACAATTAACTACATTTAATAATTCCTTAATTTACCAACTCCAGTATGTCCTGATGCTTGAACAAGTCAGTGCTAGGACATTAAAACCTGGGCTTTCTGGTCAGGTCGAGAGTGCTAACCACTGTGGCACACTTTATCTAAATTTGCAGACATTTTATCCCCTAACAAGCGTTTGGTCGATATAAGTACTTCTTATTCAGGACAGGTACAAGGAAGATGTTTTAAGTGGGACGGCTGCCAGTGTAAAAGTGTAAAAGCTCTATGCCGGAATTCATATTATATTATATTATATTATATTATACTCACACACCGAAGGACCGAAAAGCCTAAACACTAAGTGCATGGGGCAGTGTTACCTGCAAACGCATTAACTTGAGCCCACCTGTTATTACAGGTGCCGAATAATGGGAATATTTCCAAGAAACCCCTGTCTTGCCTGGAATTACAAGGCATCAAACATGGCTTTGTTGCTAATGAAGGGCCTAATGAGGGGAATTGAACATTGCGCATTCCAAAGGTGTGGGTGGAACCTTTTTAGAGGCATTAGTGTGAGCATTAGCTTGTTCAAGAAAACATGGTGACAACAATTAGTCATGCATGATTAAGGTGGTAGTTACTTCAGGCTCCTGCAGATGGCGGTGCATGAGGATGATCGGGCTATAAATAGCTGTGGAGTGTGCGATGGGAGTCATAGATAGAGAAGAGGTGGTACAGTGCAGTGAGTGTCTCACTTGATGTGTGGAAAATGGGTCGCAAAGCAGATGTTAATGATTGGAAAAAAGGAGGATTGCCTAGTGTGAAGGAAGTAGCTGCATTCAATGGCAAAAATTCCAGTCTACAGGAAATTCGAGTGAGAATTCATGGAGGTATTACACAGTATTCGGTACGTTTCAGTCACAGGTCATTTTTGGTCAGGTGAGTATGCAGATTGTTAATGTAACTAACAATTATTATCTTTATTTTTTCATTTTTGAAATGAAACATTCCATCCAGACTCCTCTGACACAAACCAAAAAAAACAACAACCCATTTCCCTTAACACTTCGCCCTGACAGACTATAAACCAAGCTTCTCTGTTGTTCTAGTTTTACTTTGGGCAGAAACTTTCTTACCTGTACCAGTTTGTGGATGTTTGCCACAGCACAGTCCTGTAATAAATGTGATGTATGGGGACTGCAAACTTGCTTGTGCCCACAGTGTGTTTTGACATAGAATATATCTGTTTGTTGGGAAGAGGAGACGAGCTCATAAATAGCTTGTGATGGGATGCCATTGGCTAAATTCACTGGAGGGAGGCCAGATTGAATGTGTTAGAGCCTAAATTGATTTGGGTGCTGGAGGCTAGAAATAAAATGCTTCCTCACTCGCAATCTCCAAGAACTATAACCAGCAAGAGAGGGAGAGGGAGAAGTATTGTTTCAGTGTAATCCTGTTTCTAAGACGCATAACATGACATTTCATCACTTTTTGGGGGGATTATCCATTTGAGATATACTTAGGTGATGTTAATTAGACAGGGTTTACACAGCTTTAAATTTAGCTTTAAAATGTTTATTGGGAAGTAATGGCTTTCATTGACATGATTCAAAGGTGATTGTAGAGAATAAGGACGTTCACATATAACGTATCCTAAAGCACATTTCTTTAATCTGATAAATTGATTTGGGCAACACCCCTTGCCCACTGGCACTGGGCCTGAGTGGATAAGACTTGTATTTGGCCTGATATATCGTTCTGATCCATGCAGGTATTGGCTTTGTCTCAAACCACATACTGTGTGCTTACTGGATTACTGTTTGATTTTCTTTCTACTCGGCTACACGAGGACTCTCCAATAACTTTATTTAATTGTATGATCTCACCCAGAGGAGTCAAGTCAAGTCAGATTTATTTATATAGCACTTTTTACAGTGGAACACCCTAACCCTGGACATCTGTTAATTTTCTTGTCGTAAGGCACTTTTTTTGCCAAAGGTTTGCTGAGTATGTTTTTGTGCTGGTATCTCAGCTGGCTTAAGCCTGTCGTGAACAGCTGACTCCTGAATTTTGTCCTAATCTTCATGGTGGTTAATTTGCAGATGGTTAAATAAGTTATATGTTGAACTGTCTTTAACGGCAACCAATTTCCAACATCGTTTACCCTTAAGGCGTGTTTTTGCCTGTTTTTTGCAAAGTGAGTGACATGCTCGGTAATGTCAGCTCGCCCATCATTAAAACAACAAATAATTTATTATCAGAGATGATACCTATCACACATCCCTAGTTTTAAAGACACTTTCATTTACTTGGTAGACACTGTTATCCAGAGCAAGTAATACAGTCATAATGTACAATCAAAGAAATTAAGGGTTAAGGCTTTGCTCAAGGGTCCAACAGTGGCAGTTTCGGTGCTGGAACTTGAAACCTTGACTTTGGGGTCAGTGCTGAAATGTGCTAAGCACAGTCCTACACCTACCTTTATTTGCAGACAATGTATCCACTGTGTCTTTGGTTTAATGTGCAGATGAGAGCTTTTTATGCAGGACGGGCACAGGGAAGATGTTTTAAGTGGGATGGCTGCCAACCGTGTGGGTGGAATCTCGTTTAGAGGCATTAGCAGGGGCGTTTTTGATTCACGATCTGTCTTTCAATTAATGCATAGTGTTTAACTGGTGCAGCCCTACACCACACATATGTACTTTAACCAACTGTTTTAGTCAGCTTATGTTGTAGTTGTACTATTATTTCCCTTTGAAATATAATTTCTCTCTTCAAAATGCTACACGGGTACAATTGTCTGTAATATGACGCTGTTTTTCCATCTCATCGTCATCTACCTACACCTACACTAACACAACACACTCCACTAGCTCCAGGTTGTGCTTAATTAATACAACATTTGCACGACACAGTTTACTGACTTTCAGTTCATCAGCTTGAACGCTTTGATGTGTGATGTTTAATTTAGCCAGAGTGCAGGAAGGAACATGCCCTCTATCATAATGCCGTTGTTGTATGGATTTGGATCAACCTTCACTTTACTTTATCGAACCTGCATGTGCAGACTCAGTAAGACAGTACTTGTACTATGCTTTTAATAATTAATAGTGGAGTACAACTGTGCATAGTTTAATGACCATCCTACCGACGTCAGTTCGCTTTATCGTCCGAGCCCTTAAGAATTATAACAGGAAATAAAACTATGTCATATCCGTCTAATAAACATGAACGCGAACGCGACCACTTGCGACATCTACTGTCAGAAAGGAGAATCGCAGACTTGAAGGTAACAACGTTCCTTTTGTTATTGTTTTCCGTGTCTGTACTTTTATAAAAAGACTGAAATATTACGACTTACTATATTGTAGAGTACTGTACTAAATGTATTTGTGTTGTGTACTGTTATTTAAAATAAAACATTATGTGCAAACTATCTAAACTGCTGTGTGACTATGGTAATGGCCGGCAGTAGTGAGGAAGAGCCGTTTTTTGTTTTTCATTTTCAGTAGATTATTCAGTAAATTACATGAGATATTCCGTACTTTATTATAAAATACGATCTATGATTTTCAAACCCAGTTCCACAAGAACTGCTGTTTCCACCAGCTGGCTCTTAACATTAGCGCCACAGGAGTTGCTTTGAGTTTGGAAAAAGCAAACAAACCTGGAAATACTTTGTTTTTGCAGGAATTTATTTTCCTAGTCGGGTATTGTTCTTGAAATCCATTACGCACATTAAGGAAAGAAGAATTCGTTTAATGGTGTGGATCATTTTCAAGCTATTGATTAACAAGTCTAGAAAGAACAGCAATTTGTTTTAGGAGAGCCTTAATTGCATTTAGCACTTAAAATGAAAACTGCTCTCGTGTGATAAGTAGCTGTTTGCCAAAGTGAACTGCTCGGGATGCAGTGGTAGTACGAGTGCATTAATTGTGCATTAATATTAGCCTTTCATGAATAATTATAGAGGGGAAGAAAATTTATGAATAGGCGATTAATAGGGCATCCCTAGAAGAAGTAATGAAGTACATTACGTCGAGGGCTGCATTTCAGTAGTCAGTCATTTTGGGATGTATCTCAGAAAAATCTTCACAAGATGAGCTGCGGTTTCCTTTGAGAAGCCTTAATTGCATTAATTATACATAAAACAAGATGGGCAGATTCACTTTGTAGCAGTCAAGAAATTGGTTCCAAATACCAGACTGCCTTCCATTTGTTTTCTTTTTCGACTTTATATACTACACTTGGCAGAGTTGGTGGAATTTTGTCATCTGAAGAGTGTTTTTCTGTCTTGCTCAGTACAGTCAGCCCTGTATTCGTGGGGGTTAGGGGTGAAGGACATCCATGAATGTGGAAAATCTTCAGATACCTCCAGGTCCCCCAAAGCCCCCACCCAAAGATTCTGCAGTTCTTTAGTGCAGTTAACTTTTTTATCCAAAACATTTTTTTATGATATATTTGTGTATATACAACCACCTGGGATACCATAGTAACTGCCTAGCAACCACTAAGCAATACCATAGCAACTGCCAGAAATACCATTGCACCACGGCCAGAAATCACCTTGCAACACTGTGGCACCCATCTGGTGAGCAATTAGCATCACCACAGTAACCACCTTGGATACCATAGCAACCACCTAGCAACCACTTAGCAACCATTCAGCATACCATAGCAACTGCCTAGTAACCACCGAGCAACACCCTAGCAAACACTATAGTACCTACAAGGGAAACCATAGCAACCACTTAGCAACACCATTGCTACCACTTAGCAAAACCATAGCAACCACTTAGCCATACCATAGCAAGACCATAACAACCTCCTAAAAAGCATGTAGCAACCACCTGGGAAACCATAGCAACCACTTAGCTCCACTATAGCAACTGCCTGGGATACCATAGCAACTACGTAACAACACTATAATAACCACCTGGGACACCATAGCAACCACCTGTCAAACCTTAGCAACCACATCAACACCATAGCAACCTCCTAGAAACCACTTAGCAACACCTTAGCAACCACGTGAGATACCATAGTGACCACTTCACAACACCATAGTAGCCACCTACGAAAATAGTGAGAAATAGTTCGTTATTGATGATTAATTATTGTTGAAGCTGTGGGAGGTTCTTACCATCTGAGTCTATATATACAATTTCTTTCCTTTATGACAAACTAGATTTCTTTCACTTCAAGGTACCAGGTTTCAACATAACATAAACTTTAACATAACATGTAATGTAGTCTGTCTGTCCTCCAGTCTTCCCCATGTTGATGAAACACTGGTGATTTGTCACCTCCAGTAACAGGAGGTCAGGGATAACGCCTTTAACAAGTTGATGAATAATGAACGGAATTTGTTCTCCCTATTAATCTTGCAATAATTCTGGAGCCCACACTAATAAAATGTGTTTGTGCATTGGGTATCCAGAAGACTCTTGATACAATGATACTTTACTGATGACGGTTGCTGGCCCTGCAGGCAGCCTATTGTCCTATTGTTAGATTTGCTCTGACTCTGTACTCACCTTGCTCTGAGGAGGGTCTAATCAGACACTAGTGAGCCTTCTATTACGAGTCTACACAGGTAAAAGAGGAAAAGGTTAAAGAGCTCAGTCTTCCTCAGAGAGAGATGGGAGTGAGCGCGAGACCAAGGAGGCGAGTCGGCTGAATGATTATTTGTTCCTCTCAAAGTGAAATCTACCATCCTATCCTGTGCTTTGCCTCCTTTTCTCTCTCTCTGGCAGTGAGAGAGACAGAAGTAGATAAATGAGAATGAGAGAACCAGTGGTCTAACTGCTATGCATGTTCTAAAAATACCGCTGACGGATCAGTAGTCTAACCTGTAGCTACACTCGGTGTCCTCTGCGTCCACTGCCTCTCTTCTAGTCCTCAGTTGTTCACTCTCACTTAACCAATGGAGTCTAATTTCTGGAGGGAGGACTCCGATGTGCCTTCTTCAGCTCATTTCAAACATATGTTCATGTCATTACTAATTCTCACAGTATAGGACTCCCCACCACAAATGCCAGTGGCATCGTCTGGATTTGAACCTGTGATCTACTGTCCTTTTTTATAAGGCAAAAACAAAGACAGTAGAACCACTCTGGAACCCTGTGAAGCACTTGATTTACTTTTCTGCTCTTATCTGACTCTAGAAATCCACAGCCAGACATCATTTACTCTCTGTGGAAGGATGAAAAGACTGGAGTTGTGAAGATGGCCAAGATATTCTTGCATCTTGCTGGGGGGTATAAGAGTCACAAACAACTAGGGAGATCCCCAGTATATTCTGCACAGACTGTTTCTCCTGGCTGGCATCACTCTAAACTAGGACTCCCCACCATGGATGGCTGGGCATTGTCTGAACTTGTGATCTTCTGTCAGTGCAGCTAAAGCTTAGATGACAGCACCAGTCTGGAACCCTGTGAAGATCTTGAATTGGCAGTGGATTGTCTTCTGTGTTCTTGTAATCCACAGGGTCAGTGCACTTGCTCCATAGCTGTAGTAGGATGAGAAAACTGGCAACCCGTAACGTGTGTGCTTCCTGCTGGATCAGTGGTTCTCAACCGTACATGTCTTTTGCATCCAAACTCAAATTCTTATTGAGCCAAACAATACAAATCACCTTTAGAGTGGAATTATTTCAAGTGACAAGTATCGTAAACGTTCTTCATTCCTCCGAGCTGTGCTCCCACCCCCCACAATAGCTCCGTACCACCCCTAGGGGGCGCACTTCCACTTTGAGAACCACTGTACTGGATTACCGGAAGCGACAAACAACTTGGAGACAACCTAAGATATGTTGGAGGCACTGTATGTTCTGGCTACCTTGCACATGCACAGCAATCACCCCGGAGGATTCCCCACAGATGTATGAAACATCTTGGAAATGAAACAATAAAATAATGGGGCCTAGATATCGCTACTTTTTACAATTCAATAGTTCTGTAGATTTCTATGCAATTAACTGTTTTCTTTTTAACTTCTTTATGGGGTATGACCATCGCACTTTAATTGTTAAAGTGCTACAGTATGTATTCACCTGACTTTAACCCTACTCCTTAAGTGTTCAAATTCCAGCTATGCCAAGCCACCACCTCAGAGCCCCTGAGCAAGGCCCTTAACATTCAACTGCTTAGATCAAATGTAAGTTGCTCTAGATACGAGTGACTGTAACCCTAGTGTAAATGTCCTCCTCTGTACAGGGTCTTACCCCGAGTGTGGCTCGGCAGTTGCCCTCGGCAGCGTGAGCACGTCACCTTAAAGCTGAAACATGAGCTGGGCATCACGGCAGTGATGAACTTCCAGACGGAGTGGGATGTCGTGAATAACTCGCACGGCTGTCAGCGTGACCCCAACGAGCCAATGACTCCAGAGACCATGATGCACCTGTACAGGGACTGCGACCTGGCTTACATCTGGATCCCCACGCCGGACATGAGCACCGAGGGTGTGTACGCTTGCCTTTTACTGTCAGAGTGGCTGTACTTCCATCATATCTAATGCTTCTGTGGCACAACATTGAGCTGTGTTCACATCAGTTAGCTCGATGTATGTTTGACGCTATTCTTCCTCGACCGCTCTCGGCGAGGAACCATAACTAGCAGAACTGATAACTAAATATTACAGGCAGCTGTAACTACAACTGTCATAGGAGATTTTAGTTTAGAGAGGCAGTGAAAGATAAGCACACAGTCGTGCTCGGGGGGGTGAACAGATCTCTTTCGACACTGATTTATTCAGATTATTTCCCAGTCTCCTGAGGCCCAAACACTGGAAAATCTTTAAAGAACATAGCTATTTACCCCGTCTGATTTCTGCACGCTCAATTCCATTAAGATCCTTCATCCTTGAAAAGTTTCTCATGTAAAAATATAGCTCCTGTATATTTTTAGAACTAGACTAGAAGGCTAGAACTACAAGCCTGCGACAGGTGTAGTGTAGCTAACGAAGAACGGAAGCTGATACATTTACATTTACAGCATTTAGCAGACGCCCTTATCCAGAGCGACTTACAATTGATATAGCCTTACAATCCAAGCAATTGTGGGTTAAGGGCCTTGCTCAAGGACCCAACAGTGGCAGCTTAGTACAGGTGGGATTTGAACCCTGGACCTTGTGGTCCATAGTCCAGTACCTTACCCGCTAGGCTACCACAGTCCTGATAATATGTACAGTGCCCCTTCCTGATTTCCTATTTTTTTGCATGTTTGTCACACTTAAGTGTTTCAGAACATCAAACTAATTTAAATATTCGTAAACGACACAAGTAAACACAAAATGTAGTTTTTAAATGAAGGTGCTTATTATTAAGGGAGAAAATCCAAACCTGCATGGCCCTGTGTGAAAAAGTGATTGCCCCCTAAACCTAATAACTGGTTGGGCCGCCCTTAGCAGCAACAACTGCAACTGCAGTGAGTCTTTTACAGCGTTGTGGAGCAATTTTGGCCACTCATCTTTGCAGAACTGTTGTAATTCAGCCACATTGGAGGGTTTTCGAGCATGAACGGCCTTTTAAGGTCATGCCACAGCATCTCAGTAGGATTCAGGTCAGGACTTTGACTAGGCCACATATTCTTCATTTTGTTAGGACATTTTGTTTTTCTTGTGGTGGACTTGCTGGTGTGTTTTGGATCATTGTCCTGCTGCAGAACCCAAGTTTGTTCGTTTGATGGTCAAAAACACTTGTGTGTCAAACATACAAAAAAATAGGAAATTAGGAAGGGGGCAAACAGTTTTTCACACCACTGTATATTGTTCACATGACATGCAGTTGAATATGATTACAGGTACGTGCCGTTGAACAACCATCCGATCAACGAGAAGAATTCTAATAGGAAATAAAAATGTGTCTTATATACAGTCTAAAATCGTTATCTCACCCACGACTTTGGCGACTTAACGAGGTAATAAAAAAGTGACATTCATACCTGACGCTGACATAATGTGTTTTTCTAAGCAGCCCGTGTAATCGTACAGTCACATTTACAATGTACATAAACATGTACGTACATGTACAGTTTCTATGCTTTACGCAAATTTGAGAAATACTCTGTGATGCACGATTGTTTCTGTGATGCGATGCGCATGAAGTCCAGTCCTCCTCTCTTTGTATGAGGAGAGACCTGTATATCTGAAACTGAAAGAGAAATTAACATTTAAATAAATGCCTATTTAGATTCGCTGTTATAATCTGACAAAAATGATATAACTTACTCGTGTTGTTGGGTTCAAATAACAGAAAAATATGATTTTTTTCAAGATTATTCTGGCTACTGAGCATCCCGCCACTATGAAGGGGCCAAGACTTGCCGTCACCCTCTCTAACACATTTACTAATATGCCGATTGGTTCTTTCTAATGATGGGGCGGGGCTTCTGTACTACAGTCCCACTCATATTTCAACCAGTGACACATCTATTCCTTATATAACATCTCTGATAACAGACAGGGGCTGTGCTGCAGCCGGCATTGGAAGTTTAAAGTAGGATTACTTACGATACCTACTGATGGTCTGAAACTTGGCAGCTTAGTGGGGTAGAATTTCATTACTGGTAAGACATTGGTTACATTTTAAGCTTGGCGAGGGCGAGGTTGGTCGGCCTGTTCGAGGTAAAGTGCATGGAAAGAAGTCCATCCTGCCATCACAGGTGGTGAGATAACAGGGGGCGAGATTACGAGGTTAGACTGGATCTAATAAACGTCTGGATGACATAAAAATAGTACGAGCAAAGCCTTGCGACACCTGCTGACAGAAAAGAGAATTGCAGTTATTAAGGCTGTAAACAACAAAGTTTCTTTTAGTTTTCGTTAATGGAACGTGTTTTCACATTGTGTTATAATTAATGTCATAACGCCATAATGTAAAACACAAAGTATCTAAGTGTGCAAAGTATCTAAACTACTGTGTAACAAGTAGTCTGGTAATGTTCGGTAAACGTCCTGCTTCACAGAACGTAATGGAGATGTTAAAAGGAGCACACTTGTACTATGGTCAGCTTTTTCTTCATAATGCATGATCTTAAGGATTTGTAGATTTGCCAGCTGTGCCTCTTCAACCTGAATTCTTTGCCTTACGTCCCTGTTAAGATTTTCATTTTAAGTGAATGTTTATTATTCCTGTTATTATAAAGTCAGTACAAGTCATATACAAGGCAATAGCTCTATAACCACACACATACTAGTGCTTATCAAACGTAGCCATAAAACATTTTGACTAAAAAGTAACTCCCCCTGCAGGCCGTGCGAGGATGCTGCCTCAGGCTGTGTTCCTGCTGTACGGGTTGTTGGAGAATGGTCACTGCGTGTACGTGCACTGTAACGCCGGAGTCGGGCGCTCTACCGCCGCCGTGTGTGGCCTAATGATGTACGTGTTGAGCTGGAGCCTCAGGAAGGTGCAGTACTACCTCACGGCCAGGAGGGCGGCTGTGTACATTGACGAGGAAGCTCTGCTGCAAGCAAAGGAGGACTTCCTGGTGAAGTTTGGACACTTGCGTCCCTCTGTATGCTATCCTGAGATCTGAAGACAGGAGCGATGCCCAAAAAATAGAGGATGCACTCAACGGTAAGAAAATAGTTTATAATTACCGCAGAGAAATACGAAGGATCGGCACACAAGCAATTTTGGAGGACTTATTTTTGCACGAGTTACAAGCGGGGACATGGAGAGAGCAGCTCGGGTTCAATTATTTAACTAATCACATATGATTGCTTGGTATTTTCTGATTGAATTCAACTGGAGCTTCTCCTTATTAACCCAGAGGCACATTTCAGGTTGTGTAAGCTCACAGCGTGACACCTTTAACAAACATGACTGCTTTTTTGACACAATAAATCCTTTTCTAGGTAAAAATCAGACTGGATGTGCTTTTTAACTCTGTACGTCATCTCCTGTTCTCAGCTTAATCATCACTCACATTTATTACATCCTCATTATTCTTGGAAAGCTTCCCCACGCCGCTGAGCTTCCTTCTTATTATTCTTTTCTTCATTTGTTCTGACGAGATGGCCATTTCCAAAAGGCACCTTCAAGGTTTTGGCACATCGGCTGCTCTGTCGTTTCACAAAATTAATGTGCCCCTTAATTCATTTGAGAATACTCAGTATGCTGGCTGTATTTAGCGCCAGTGATTCTTTCATTGGCTGCCCTCTTAGGTGCACACTGGTTATGGAATCAACCTGACCTTTCAGTAAATGGGTGGAAATGCAGCCTTGAGATTGGTTACAGTGGGATATTAAACAGGAGATCTATTTCTGAGGAGAGAAAATGTGTTATGCACAAAGTCAACTCTGCTCTGTTCAAACGTACCTCCTTCCAGAAAATGGTTTTTGATAAGGAATATTTAGATCATGGCAACCTATTTTCTTTATGTCTTAGGGGAAAATCTGTCTTTCCTGTATGTTCATGTAAAATCCTCCAACTTTCGGCTTTGTCAGCGTGTCGGGGAGTTCCTGATTGATATCGTTCCTATTATTAGCAGATTCATCTTTCTAGCGTGCATGTAGCTCGTTCCTTACACACATTTTCTGAGTTTCTTCTAGCTTTAAACGCAACAGTACAGTTGCCCGAAGAGTCAAATCGCAACCGCGTTTACAAAGCAAATCAAAAGTCAAGAACGCAACAGCATTACCCGAAATGAAAAACGCTGCATTTGACTTCCAGCCACTAGGGGGGAGCGGTTTCCATTGGAAAAATCTGCGAGGACTGAATGATGTCCTACAGAATCACTACCAATTTAAGATCATTTTGTTTACTCTCTCCCTCACTTACTTAAAAGTAAGTGTTGTGTAGACATCATAGTGATTTTCTGGGTAACAAACAAAACCTATTTTTGTATTAAAGCTACAAAAGTCAGTGTTACGTTATGCCTGCTTTAGTTTAGCCAGCGACATCTAGTGGCTAGGAGCACTTCCGGTGTTACCGAAGGCAAATTCAGCATTTTTGTAAATGTTGTCTTTTTGGTTAATGCTGTTGTGTTCAGCTTTAATGTATTTGCTGTGTCAACTTTTGTTTGCTTCATAAATGCTGTTTTGTTTTCACTAAATGCAGTGGTTTTGGAGTGCTTCATTGTTGGAAATGTTGTTGTGTTTTTCCTTGATGGATTTCTGCTCCTACTTAATGCTGTTGCCTTTGTTTGCTTTGTAAATGCACTTGTGCTTCCTCACAGATAGGAAGGAAATGGAATTCTTGGGCAGAATTAAGAAAGAAGATAGCAGGTTGAGAGATTAAAATACCCTACACGTTATAGTCGGACTTTGCATTGTGAGAATTTAGATAGCAACGTTCAACTGTATGTGGTACATTTTTCAGATCGTCTCAACCAATCAGCTCACATTCTTTTGTTTTTCCTCCTAAACCCCTCCCACTGAGACTTTAAAATATCCAAATCAGATTCCGATTGAAAGAGTGAATCTAACCTCAATGAATCCGCTACAACAAGCAGCAGACAGACATAGGGTTACGTAGGATTTATAGGATCCTCACTGACAAGCCAGGTTTTGTGGGAAAAAAGGCATTTCTCTGTTTCTCACCTTACTGAGGAGCAGCGATGTTTTAAATATCCGTCTCGCTGACTAGACGGCCCGGTGCGCTGTGTGACCAATAGTTGACCTCAGTCAGTTTAAAGGACACAACATAAGTCTTTCATCCTCTACAGAAAACATAAACATTGTTTAAAATTCAGAAAACAAACTCAGTTTCGTCTGGGTTTGTAAATACTCAATGTCCTTTGTCTTGCAGAGAAGAAGATGCAGAGAGCGATCTCTCCCTCCCTCCTCCTCATTCATTTTATCTTTGTTTACCTTGTGCTTTATCTGCTGCATGTCAGTTCGAGATGAGAATGTGATGCTGCTGCTTTTCCTTAAAACTTTGCCTGCCAAGGCTCTGGCTGCTTTCTCAGTGCCACGCTTCAAACCCTCACTGCGCACTGGGTCAGAATAAATAAGCTTTTAACCAGATGTGTGAGACCTTGAAGGCTTCACAGATTGTGTGTGTGTGTGTGTGTGTGTGGGTGAATGGAGTATGGAGAGAGAACGTGAATGAAAAAGGGAATGGGTGACCTCTTTGGGCACTCAATTCACAAGTGTGGTCATTGAAGAATTTCAGTCAAACAAACTCTCTCTCACACACACTCACACACACACACACACACACACACACACACACACACGCACACGCACACAAGAATGCGAACAACGATGTTTACCTGAGGTACCTGAAAGACAAGAGTTACAAACAGAGCTACAAAGGGAACACATGTATAAGCAGGGGTGTTTCTTTAGTAGTGTTTCTTTAGTGTACACTACTTTCACACTAGGGCGCACACAGAATTTAGAGGGGCACAGCTGTACCCCTCTGCCTGCCAATCAGTCATAGGGGCACAGCTGTGCATAAAAATAAGCCTGTTTAGAAGTGATTTAACACTAAAGTGGACATTAGTCTGCCATGGATGAGAAATGAAGAACAAATGAACACTAATTGCGTTCGTTTTGTTTACACAAACGTAACTCATGTCTCCGCTTTCTTTGAGTTTGCTGCCTTTGACTTTCTTTTAAATATTTGCAGGTGCCTATGACGCCATGCCAAAAACCTAAAGAAACTGGTTCTGACTGTAAGCATTAGCCACTCAAGCATTATGGGAAATGTAGTGCCTGTACAGAATTTGCGTGGCGTGTCCTATAGTTCTGCTCAGCAATCCAGGATACAATTGACTCCTTAGAGCCGTGATTTAAGTGGGGCACAGCAACGTTTTAAGGGGGAATGTGTCCCAGTAATGTAGGTCTGATGACACCCCTGTGTATAGCTATCAATCAATCAATCAAACAAACAAAATTTGTGTGTACTGTATAGCGCTTTTCCCAACAAGTGTTGGAAACAAAGCAGCTTTACAGAGATCTGAGTCCGAGCTTCTTTTGAGCAAATGAGTGGCAACAATGGTGAGGAAAAACTCCCTCAGATGAGATAAAGAAACCTTGAGAAGATCCAGATTCAAAAGGGGAGCCCATCTTCCTCTAGTCGATGCTGAATAGATGAATATACAAAATACCTGTATGCCTTCTTAAGGGAAATATATCAGAATAATGTGCTTTATGCTGTTGGGGGATTTTCCCTGGATGATTTTGGTTCTGCTTGATATGGATCTCAGAAAGACAAGACAAGAACAAGAAAAACATTTGTCCAGTTGATGAGATTAGTAAACTTCAGCACAAATCGTAAGTCCAAGAAGCAATATTTTTGGCACTCCATACTAATAGTTCACATGGACATTCGTTTGCTGATCGCCTTCTCCTAGATTTCTCCCTTCATGCTGCGTACAGATGGGAATTGTTCTTAGACGTAATGAGGTCATTGCACGTTTGCAACAAATATGAGCATATACAGTAGTGGTTCTGTATTCCTCTTGTTAGCGCTTGTTGTGAACGGGTTTGTGGAAATAATTCCTCATTTCTTTCTACACTGCAATAAAAGAAAAGCATATGCAGGTGTCTCTATCCATCTTCAGCTCCCTATTCCCCGGCAAGATCCTCTTTATATGCCGTGTTATACTTTATCCCATTCACAATCGTATTGCACTGTTATGCGATTTGGGAGCAATAAAACGCAGGCAATGGGCACTTCCAGTCGCTGTTGCACTACTAGTTTGTCTTGCTAAATTTGCAGGATATTGGAGAACTGTATAATATAGATGTGTATTAGTGTGGGCTTAGGACAGGTACAAGCTAGTAGAAAGAAAATAATCATGTCTACTGGGTCCTAGTGGTTTTAATAGCAGGTTTTACATTTGAATGTTCAGTTTTTTGGTATTAAGGGACCCAAAGTGTGCCAAGAAAATAGGTTACCAAATTATATTATAACCAGAATACCAAATTCTGACCCTACCATCTGAATGTCGCAGTAGAAATCGAGACAACGTTCCAGTCTTCTGTTGTCCAATTTTTGGTGAGCTCTTGTAAATTGTAGACTCAGTTGCTTGTTCTTAGCTGACAGTGTGGTCCTCTGTTACTGTAGCCTATCAGCTCCAAGGTTCGATGTGTTGTGTGTTCGAGATGCTCTTCTGTATACCTCTGTTATAACAAGTGGATATTTGAGTTACTGTTGTCTTTCTATCAGTTTGAACCAGTCTAGCCATTCTCCTCTGACCTCGGTCATCAACAAGGCATTTTGGCCCAGAGAACTGCCTTCACTGGATATTATTTTTGGACTATTCACTGTAAACCCTAGAGATACTCCGTCTAGCACCATCAACCATGCCCTGTTCATAGTCATTTAAATCACCTTTCCTCCCCATTCTGATGCTCATTTTGAACTTCAGCAGCTCGTCTTGACCATGTCTACATACCGAAATGCACTAAGTTTCTGCCATGCGATTGGCTAGTTAGATATTTGCGCTAATGAGAAGTTAAGCAGATGTACCTAATAAAGTGCTTGGTGAGCGTGTTACCAAATTCACGCCATGTATTTAGCTATCGAAGCTGAAATGGCAATAAAATGAATTAAGAACCCACTAAAAACCGGTGCAGACTTAGGGAGAACATGGCAGACGGTGCTGTTTTATGGTCTGAATTAGAGATGTAATTCCTCAAGGACATCCGAAAGTATCTCATCAAAAGAGCTATTATTAGCTATGACCCCAGTCGTCTCGTCGGCATTAATCTTAACCGTTTTTGAATTAGCTTGTGAGAATTATTATGAATTCTCATTCATGGGACTGTGCAATGAGTTTATAATATTGAACATGATCCACTAAAGGTGAAAAACCACAAAGCTGGGCAAAGGATGCATTTTTTATCCTGCTTCATTCGTTCTGTAGTGGTGAAAATTCCCATAAATCTTAGACCAGGTCTATTAGCCCACGGGCCTCTGAGCCATTTCTCAGACAGATGAACTGCAGTGTACTTGTGCTGTTGCATCAGTCTGTCAGAGCGCCTCTTGAAATATACTGGTATACACAATCACATCTGCTAGAGCCAATATCAAATACAAATGATCCATTTTATCCTCTCTCTGCTACGTCACCTCCCCGTCTGTTGCGTACCTGCCCTACAGATTCATTAAATGTTTGAAGTCAATACTTGTATCACTTCTTCGAGAGCGCCGGCATCTGAACGCTTATTGAACTCTTCATTGTTCACTTCAGAAGTCAAAGAAGAATGCAAGCTCCAGCCCTTGTGTGCACCTGTGGCACGAACATAACAATCACCGGACAGCCTTTAACTACTTATGGGAAATTCGAGCTCTAATCAGAGCCAGGTAAGACGCTGCAGCAAATCCCCTGCGCATTAAGAAGCAGAACAGCACTCAGTAGTCATGATGACGCTATTGGAATACAGAATAAAAATCAGCCTGAAGGGAAATCGTGTATAAGCGTATGTGTGTAAGTACTTGCTGCATTACATTATCAGAGCTCAGCTCTGGGCCTGAATACCCACAACAGCATTTTTTCCTCTGGATTAAGGCTCTGAACTGAGTTTGATGTTGGTATGTATGAAAATTAGTTTCGAGTTGCTCGAGTGGAAGCAATTCCGGAGCTGTAATAGGCAGGGTCAGAGGAATTCCCAATGACCCGCTCATGTTTCATGCTGAATGCGATTTGGTAAGATTAGTTATATGAAAGCAAATTGCTGCAAATGGACCACGCTCGTTAGCACAATAATGCATTAATGCACATGCTAAAGCATCACAAACAAGTCTGAACGAATCAGTGAATTCAAATTGGTACAACCATTTGAAATCATTGGGAAGTCTAACCAAAGGACCCTTGCCAATAGAAATAGAATATTACCGGTATTACATACCTAGAAAAAGTATATGAGCACATTAACAGCACATACTTGTGTATATGTAATTCTCTGGTCTGGAGAAAATTGAGGATTCAATAAATAATTCTGTCATGCCAAGTGAATAAATGTTCAAATCAATAATTAAAAGTGATAATAGCATACAGATGGTCTTTTCACAACAACAAAGAAAAAAAACAATGTTATTCAGCAAATAATTAATGTTTTGAGTCTGAATTTTTACTCATGATTAATACAACGTTTCCAATGTACCAAAAGATTGTAGATATTAGTGTATTAGTGAGGATTCCAGAGTGTTAGCTAAGTTAGGCTTGACACAGTACTGAGGAGAATTAAAAATGCATGAAACGATTTTTCATTTTAAAAAGTCAATTTTAATTTGGAAGTGTAGTGGAAATTACACCTGTTCAATACAGAGACAATTCAAAAGACCACCCTGAGAAGTTGCTCAATAGTCATTTGAGTTATTTATTATGAAAAATTAAACAAGCTCGGGTGGCACCATTACGTTACCTTACCAAAATAACTTACCTCGGGATACTCTGATGAAATCAACCATACATCACCTCATTAACACATTCAGGACAACAAAACGATATGAAAATCACACCTCACTGGACAGTGTCATTAAACAAAGTTCTTATCAGACGATTCATTGTCTAGATGCTACATACTAGAATGCTAGAGGACACTCTTGCTCCACTATAGTTCTCTTAGCAATTCTGGCTTATCACTGACCTTCAGAAAGCTTTAAACAAAGACCTTTCTCTAAGTTTGTAATAATCATTTTCATCATTTGTAATAATTGAAAGGTCATTCTAGGTCCATTTGTTTACTAATTAAACTACAACTACAATTAAACTAGTTTATGTTGATTAGGCACTTATTAACTAAATTCCACTTGAACATGAAAATGACAAACTCATAAGAATCATCCACAAACGTTATATCCATTATGACCAACAAGCACAGAGTCCTTGATGACATCATCCAACGGTGTGTCACCAGTGCTGCACTGAATAGCATCGGGAACTCTGTCCTTAACATACCAAAAATAATTAAAAAAGGTTTTTTTATTCCCGGTACTAATAATACTTATGTCCTCCAGACTGCTTGTACAGCTAGCACTAATCATGAACAAACCAAGAAAAGATCCAGTTTTAAGGATCATTATATATTATAAACTAGGTATAATTAAAAGTATAAGAAAGCAGAAGCAAAATAAAAGAATTTCTGCCACAGAAGTGGGTCTTTTATCACAGAAGTCCTGCAGAGAGGCATCTGTCCTTCCCAAATGCAGGGTGGAATAAGTCTGATTTGTTTGTCATATAGGGAATAAATTAAGCATGACACTTAATCTACGTTTTCTCATAGCCAGGCTTCTATGCCTTACATTAAGACAGTCATATTTCTCAGCGACTCACAGACTTCGACCTCAACATCATCATCATCTCTCTCTCTCCCCCTCTCTCTCTCTCTCTGCTCAGTAGGACTGTGCATAGTATTCGTTAAGGTTTAATTAAATTACAATGAAACTGTGAGTCACATTCTGTTTCATTTCTTCTGATTTGTTCACACACAGCAAGGGAGCAATAAAAGGCAGACTGTTGAAATGAGTTTCGTCTTCTCCATCTTCATGATGACACACCACCCATACTGGCAAACAAACTTTCTATTTTGTAGATTTCTTTTGTTGTTCCAAGGATTTATTCTAAGAAATGGTCTCATCTGGATAATCATTTTACCAGTAAATGAAAATATATAAATGTTTAACAATCGAACTTTATATCTTACTGAATTTAATACCAATTAAAAGTAAAGTTTCCACCAATGACTATATCTGTAATGTTCTGGAATGTTTAAAATTTCAACAAAAGGTAATTGTCCATTTTACCGAGTAGAGATAGAGGACCAGTAGTTGGTGTCCTTCTGTGATTCTTTTCAGAATGATAAGGTCAGCTGTTTAGTTCTCTAATGTCTATATTTATGGGCAAATACAGAACCACATTTCCATTACATTCAGTTCCCTGTCACATATTGCTACAAATTTGGTTTATGCCACTAAAAGTAAAAGAAAGTGCAGTAAAGTGCAGGTCAAACAGTCTATTATGAAGGCAGAAAGTGAAAGAAACAAGGTCAGCAAAGAGTAAAGGATGGAAAAAGCGGCTATGACAGGAAGGTGAGGACCTCCGACAAGGACAAAGCAGGGTGAATAAAGCAAAGCAAGAGGTCAGAATTCAGAAACACTTAAAAGCATTGACTTTCCAGCAGACCTTTCACAAGTACTGCACAGATTCTCATGACAAGTTAAAAATTCATAAGCTACAAACGCATTGTAAAATTAATACATGGTTTGAGGACTCTAGTCTGAAGGAAAACCTAACTACAAGACAATGAGAACACAAACCAGCTAGCGGTAAGCTGAAAGGACGAGATGAAATACCCAAAAACTCATTTTAGAGCAGAGAAAACAAAATGGAAAGCTCTTTTAAGCCAAGCTAGGACTTCATAATACAAGCAAATACCTCAAATATACTAATAATATCACATAGCTCAAGATTAAAGCAGCCTGAAAGCAAGAATGCCTCTAACAAGGTTCAGTTGAACACCAGGTGAGAGAAGCTTTGAATAAAAACCAATGTCACTTAAAGATCAGACAGGAATGCTTATAATAAATAAATAAATAAATAAATAAATAATCATTAAATTAAAAATTTAAATATGCATACGTAAAATAATTATGCATACTTAAAGTTTCAGGATGAAACTGTCATCCAGCCAAGAAACTTGGCCTGACAAGCACGACTTTTAATGAACCAATTCATTCATTAAAATTTTAATCATTTGATTTTTAAAGGTTGTGCTAATCTTTTTCTACAAAAAAAAATCCAATGATGCAGATATTATAGCCAGTACTTACAGTGGTGCTTGAAAGTTTGTGAACCCTTTAGAATTTTCTATATTTCTGCATAAATATGATCTAAAACATCACCAAATAAAAAGTAGATAAAGAGAACCCAGTGAAACAAATGAGACAAAAATATTATACTTATACTTTATTTGTTGTGGAAAATGATCCAATATTACATATTAGTGAGTGGCAAAAGTATGTGAACCTTTGCTTTCAGTATCTGGTGTGACCCCCCTGTGCAGCAATAACTGCAGCTAAACGTTTCCCATAGCTGTTGATCAGTCCTGCACACCGGCTTGGAGGAATTTTAGCCCATTCCTCCGTACAGAACAGCTTCAGCTCTGGGATGTTGGTGGGTTTCCTCACATTAGCTGCTCACTTCAGGTCCTTCCACAACATTTCCATTGGATTAAGGTCAGGACTTTGACTTGGCCATTCCAAAACATGAACTTTATTCTTCTTTAACCATTCTGTGGTAGAACGCTTGTGTGCTTAGGGTCGTTTTTCTTGCTGCATGGACCAACATTCTCTTTGAGATCAGTTCAGGACAGATGTCCTGATATTGTCATTTAGAATTCTGTGATATAATTCAGAATTTCATGTTCCTCAATGATGGCAATTGCCTCTGGCCAGATGCAGCAACAAAAAAACAGGCCCCAACCCATGTCCGACCACCACCATGTTTCACTGAGGGATAGGTTCTTATGTGGAAGGCAGTTGTTTTTCCCAATTGTCTCCAAACATAACGCTTTTCTTTTAAACCAAAAAGATCTATTTTGGTCTCATCCGTCCACAAAAAATTCTTCCAATAGCCTTCTGGCTTGTCCACATGATCTTTAGCAAACTGCAGATGAGCAGCAATGTTCTTTTTGGAGGGCAGTGGCTTTCTCCTTGCAATCCTGCCATGCACACCATTGTTGTTCAGTGTTCTTCTGAAGGTGGACTTATGAACATTAACATTAGTAAATGTGAGAGAGGCCTGAAGTTGCTTAGAAGTTACCCTGGAGTCTTTTGTGGACTCACCAGCTATTACACGCCTTGCTTTTGGAGTGATCTTTGTTGGTCGATCACTCCTGGGGAGGGTAACAATGGTCTGGAATTTCCTCCATTTGTACACAATCTGTCTGACTGTGAATTGGTGGAGTCCAAACTCTTTAGAGATGGTTTTGTAACTTTTTTCAGATTGATGGACATCAACAACTCTCTTTCTGAGGTCCTCAGATCTCCTTTGTTCGTGCCATGATACACTTCCACAAACATGTGTTGTGAAGAGCAGACTTTGATAGATCCCTGTTCTTTAAATAAACAGGGTGACCCATCACACCTGATGTCATCACATTGAGTGAAAAACACCTGAAATCTAATTCACCTTCAAATTCTTAATTGCTAATACTAGAGGTTAAATACTTTTGCCCACTCCACTATATGTAATATTGGATCATTTCCTCCAATAAATAAAGACCAAGTCTAATATTTGTGTCTCATTTGTTTAACTGGGTTCTCTTTATCTACTTTTAGGACTTGTGTGAAAATCTGATGATGTTTTAGGTCATATTTATGCAGAAAAATAGAAAATTCTAAAGGGTTCACAAACTTTCAAGCACCACTGTATCTCATCAAATAAACTCATAAAATTATCCCAATTCCTGGCTACCCACCTCCTTCCATGACCTCAGAATCCTACACCATCACAAACACTTCTGACTAACAGTGACTTTACATAAGACCTCACCTAGTCCAAAAACAGTATTAAAACAGATGTGATAACTTTCATTTTCTTCTTCTACTCTTTCTCAGTACCTTAAAATGTACCTCCTACCCCTGAAACTCTCATCTAATAACGTGCTTTAGTTAAACTCAACAGCGTTCGACAATTAAAATTTTTGAAACATGCACCATTACCTGCTGCGTTGCTAAAACAGACTGCTCACGTTCACAGACTATTTTGACATGCCGGCTTAATTATTAATTATGTCTAATCACCAGAAACAGTGAGTTGAAGCTGGTTTGCGGTTAATTGTTTTGTTCAAACTGTGAGGGAGGAAATTGAGATTCGGTTTAACTGCATTGCACATAGCTAATCAGTGTTTTAGGATGAGCACACTGATGGGCCACAGCTCACATGAGAATAATGGATCTGTCCCAATAGCTGATTGCATACAATCGCTCTTCAAAAGCACCTGCGTTGTTTCTTTTTTTAATCAGACTAAAAGGTTTAGTTAAACTCACGGTCATATTAATCAAGGACTTTCCACAGATATCGAGTTGAGCTTGAAGTGAATGCAAATTTATGACTGAACACATCGGATTCCCCAGATGCAGCGCAAAACCTATATTATCAAAGCTTTATTTGTGTTACATGCCAACTGGAAAGGCCTGATCAACACAGTGTAATCTACAACGCAACAATACAAGACAAAAGTGATCTCGGATACTGGATTATTCCTCCTTGCTCACTTGTTTGGGAGCCAAACGAGAGCTAAGAACACTTTTTTTCAGTCCTATGCTAATGGGAGTGCTTTGTTAAAGCGTCTAAATAATTAGTATCTAATTTAGTTACATTTACAACATTTAGCAGACAGCCTTATCCGGAGAGGCTCACAACTAATACAGCTTCTCACAACGTACGATCCAAGCAAATGAGGACTAAGGGCTCAAGGGTCCAACAATGGCAGCTTGGCAATCTTGGGACTTAAACTTTCGAGCTTCTGGCCAATAGTCCAGTGCCTTGACTGCTGTCCCACCACTGTCCCATTTATTACTACCATGCTGTCACAAAACATTAACATTTTTTCTTTTTTCCTCAGATTGTATCAGAAGAAACTTGCCTGGAAGCTAATATTAGCCATTGACTTGAAGTTTCTATAGATTGGAATTGAATCTGTCCATCTATGTAGCTTAGGTGACCAAATGGTTTTCAAGGGCAGACGGGTGACTGTGCTCAGTAGGAGGGTGGGAGGTTCGGGCTTTCACGGCAGGCCAATTGCACAAGTATGTACCTCTCACAAACAGCACTGGCACCTTCCTTCAGATAGAGCATGAAGCAAGGTTATTAAAAATTAAGTTATTAGCCTGAAGTAATAACCCTGCAGTTTCAGTATGCTGCAGGGTTATTAACTTCAGCCACAGATTGTTTCAAATGGCAATGAAAGCCGGGGGCTTAATTTTTAATTTCATTGCGCTAACAATGGCGTACTCCCTTTGCGTGAGCACAAAATACGAAAATTGCAGATGATATAAAGCATCGTAAAAACGAACAACTTGGAATAAACACCACGTTCTAGCAACAGTCTTTTAATGTGGAACTCTGTGCAATGGACGGCCAGTATTATGGGTCATGGAGTTGTTACATTTGATGGATTGGTATTAATACAACTGATTTCTCCAGGTATTTTGGGTCATTTATCATTTTCAAACATGTAAAATGATATTGAGATATCTAGGTATTTAGTATTAGTACACATGGAATTGTGTGTTATGGTGAGGCATTTGATGGACGGGGAAAAAGTAAGATGGATATCACTGAGTCTTGTCATTTATCAGTTAACACTCACAGTGGTGCTACATATAAGCACACACACACTCATCATCCACTTTATTAGGGCCAGCCTTTATTAGGTTATGCTTCCTAAAGAAGAACGAATGAATTAACTTAATTTCATTCCGAGTTAGGGAATATCAGGGCATACACACAAACAAGCACAAATAATAGCTACTAGTTCACGTTCACGTGATTTTGGGAGGTGAGAGAAACCAGAGTACCAGGAGGAAACTGTCTCAGACACATGGAAGACATGGCAAAAAATATTTTGAGTATGCATATCTAAATTGTGTATGCATACTTGACAACAAGTATGCCTACTTTAAAAATAGTATGTCTTTCTTTGATGAAGTGGAAATTCATCATAGCTGTCAGTACTCTGGTGAGGCAGGCTGCTGCCTGTACTTCGGAGCCAGACTTCAGGAGGAACAAAACTGGATGGAAAAATTTTTAATGAACCAAATCAGTCATTTAAATGTTTAATAATTTGATCTTTAAAGTTTTGTACATTGGAGGTTTGTTTCCAGTCAACTGAGCTGAAATGCAAAGCACCAAACTTACAGAAGTGAAGACAATAAACACAGTAAAGTAGTTGTACTACTGGCTAAAGAGTACCGAGTAAACTTTACGCAAAGGTTGACTGAGCAAATGTATTCACACAGGAAGTCGGTGAAGTAAAACCATGAGTTGCAGTAGGCTCCTTAGAAATTTACATCTATTCACTTGCAAGCGAGATTGGGGAAATCAAGTACAATGTTATCTTTGCTCTTTCTCTTAAGTACTAAACCCTTGTGTTTCATGTACACCAATGACTGCTCAGAGATTGAATAACATGAATTATTTTGTTATGAAGTCACATGTCAATTGTGGGATATTTTAGAGGGTAAGTGAGCAGCTGATCATGTGGGAGAAAATGGCCAGGCATAAAGAGCAACGCTGACGACTGGATTGGCACGTCACTGAAATGGCTTGAGAGGCTTGTGAGGTGCTTCAGGTCAGCACTGGTGAGTTGAAACTGATAGTGGTCCAAGGAATGACAAATCACAAACAAGCGATTTGAATATCAATGCATGACGGCTGGTGGGGGAAGTGTGATACCTCAGGCCATGGGCATTCACGTGGATGTCATTTTGACCACTGTGGACCACCTGGTCTTAACGTTTTGGCTCATATGTGAACTAAAATAGAAGCCTTTTCTTTTATATTCCATTCGACTCATAATAACGATTGGCAGACCCCAGACTTGAGAGAAATCTAAACATGGCAATTAAATTGTCACAATTCGCCTAACAACCTGTCAGTCAACCAAGCGGCGAGTGTACCTTGGAGACCTATAAATTTTCAGCAGGTGTCTCCAGGCGTAGGCTATGAGACAAGCTTAAAATCACTTCCCCGCTGCACCTCAAAACAAATAGGATTTATGGGTTTTATGAGAACTCTTCTGTTCCTTCACTGGAAGTGGATTACACTGGATCCAAGGGCTTTTAAATGAAATTGGAATTGGATCTGCAGAGCCAAACGAATAAAAAAAAAAACAATTTTAGCTCGGGGCTTTAGAAAGACATCGTGTTTTGTACTGAAGTCAAAATTACAGTAAAATGGGTGAATGCCATTTCTGCTCCATAGATGATGTAAAGTGAAAGAAAGAATTTCACAGAGGTCAAACTTTTTGGTTTACAGAGGAAAAATACTTTTTTTGAAATATCATAAAAACAACAACCAATAATGCAGGTAAATCAAAGTGACGTTTTATAGGGCCACAAGACACCTATGTACAGTACAATTCCTATAAAAAAGAGAATAACATCTTGTTAAAATCTTGTTTTGTCATATTGAACCCTGGAAAGGACAACGTATTCAATCGAACTGCTTTACTATACATTACTATCCTAAAATAACATTTCAAAACCTGATTAACTAGTAAAACTTAATTAACAGAACACCAGGTTTGAAGAAACACACATGGAAGTCCTGTATGGTACAGAGCAGTAGTGTAGTCGTGTCTTAAACGGAAAGTATACTATGACAAACTGTGGAAAAGTGACTCAAATATGTAACTCTGGTGAAATGCCTATAGCAGTTAACATTAGCATTATTAATGATAAGTTGAAATAAAACTATAGTTTTAATATTTAAAAGGTGTTTTTATATGAATGATCTTACACCAAAAATACAGACCCAGGTGGCCAATTAAAAGGATTTTACCACTGTGTGTGGAACTTTGATTTCACTAATTTGCCGCTTGCTTCTTTTTCATCCTGACAATGTCTGTGTCTGCTCATATAAGCAAGGAAGAAATAAAATGGTACCATTTGTTGATGTACCTTGGGTTCATTATAAATGACTCCATCATTTCTGGCAGCAGATTCCTTCTCCTCTTTAACCTTATTCTCATATCTTATTCTTTTTTATATCCACTGCTCGCTCTGTCCTCTTTTTTCTCCTGTCACAGCGTTTCTCTCTATTGCATGGATCTAATGGTGACATTAATAGACATTGTCCTATTCCACATAATACACAGCAGACTGGAGCTGGTTCAGCCCGACAGGAGACTCGCACACAAATGAGTTCAATCACAGACAGAGAAAGATAAGAATATAAACAGTGGATATATGCGAGTGAGACTAAATGTCAGCCTCTAATGTGTCTCTTAGACAAAATGTTTCTTTTCCACATTTGGGTTCATTGTTAATGGGATTATTTGGAGGAAAATGGATGAAATTTATAAAACATGATAATGAGCGTTTCTGGCTTCAGTAGCGCCGCTACTGCTGTTTTTAGCCAAATGACATGCATTTCAATTTGTATAAATCAGAAGATTGAAGGAAAAGAAAAATAATGTTGTGTACACTCTCCATTGAAAGTGCTGCTGGATTGATAAAACAACAAAAATGAAATAATAAGCCCAAACACACATCGGTTCCACGTGGCTTGGAAGGAACAGACAGCTAAAAACAGTAGTTCCTGAGGACTTGGGTCAAAACTCAGACTGGGCTTACAGAGACAGGACTGTGTGGAGGCACAGATCTGGAGAAGGTTACAAAACAGTATGCTGCACTGAAAGTTCCCAAGAGCACAGTGGCCTCCATTAATCTTATATGGAACTACAAGGACTCTTCCTAGAGCTGGATGCCCCACCAAACTAAGTAATGGGGAGCCGGGTATTAAGAGAGATGACCAAGAACCCAATGGTCACTCTGGATGAGCTCCAAAGATCCTGTGTGCAAATGGAGAAACTTCCAGAAGGTTGACCAATCTGGGCTTTAAGGCAGAGTGGCCAGACAGAAAAACATGGAGGACTTTCCCATCATTGATCTTTCAGTCCTTTATCAGTGTTCAAAAATGAGGTTTTATACTTCCCAGCTGATTATCATTGCTCCATTATATAGACATGATTATTTACAGTAATTCTGAAGGTTGTATTAGGTGCCATAACCATTTTAAAGCATTGGTTTTGCTAGCAACTCAGACAGACAGGGTAGATGATTTCAGTTTACAAACTTTTGGCATCTAACTTAATTTATGAAAATTTAGCTACATTTAGGATGCTGGCCAATCTAAAAAAAATTGCTAAAAAGCAGCTCCGCTGTAACATGCAGTCCCAATTACAAGAGCGATTTCAATGGACAAATAATTCAATAATTTCATTTAGAAAAGCATTATAAGCAAGTCTGGAGTAAACAATTGCTTCAGCAATGAGTGACAGGCTAAGAAAAGTGGGCTTGCTTTATTTGTTTAATGCTAGGATGATGAATATAAACGTCAGCGGCTAGGGGGTTTTCTTGTTTACCCTCACACAGTCGGTCTACACACCCACTGAGAGACAAATCCATAAATCACGCGTGACAAAGGTTAATTAGCGGTGTTCCTGAGGAGAGATGAAGCTGTCTGTCTGAAAGAGCTCCTGGAGGAAATGATCCCTCACCACAATGCTGATTCTCCTAGCCTGCACTGACTATTAATACTCATATTAGCACTGAGGAATTATACAGTACACATTAAAATGTGAAATTAACTTTTATTTTACGAAGTATGTGTACTGTCTCTGAGCAGTTCAGAAGTAGACTAGAGTTAGAGTTTTGTTATGCATGTAGAGAAGCTCACCCATAATCACCTAACGACTAATTGATGAAAATGACATGCACAAGAAAGGGTTTGTCTTGCCAGAATACTAACAGCTGAATCAAGTTTCCAGTCATCAAACGAGTGGCATTTAAAGCATCTTCTTTGGAACCTTATAACCAGCTGCCAATCAGTTAATAGGGGTCAGAAATATGACTGACTTCTCAAACCTGAAACAGCTTCTGACTTCAATAGAAAGCAAAGATTTTTGGATTAATTCAAACAAGCATTAAGGTCAGGGCTGAGACAAGCTTAGTCAACTGGGTGATTTTCAGGATATGAGACATAAAATAACTCTTTTTTTAATCTTATAAGGTGATCATTCAGTTTCCCACATTCAGGTTACCAAGTAAAACCCACTTAGTTGTCCAAAAGCCTTCAGACTCAAAACAGAACTTGAACAAAGTGGTAGAAATACAGACAACCCTCCAGCTTTCTTCCTGTTTAATTAATGGTTTCTCCAGCTTCACCATGTCTGCACCAATCATATGTCTAGTCTTGTGATACTGGACAATAACCTTGGATTGTACCTACCTGCATCCTGTATACTAAGTAGTATGATGTAATTGGTAGTACTAATCAGACATGATTTAGTATGTTAGTGTGTGGTTTGCTCCACATTCGATTGCATTACTGATATTTAAGTTTTGCTTTTATGAGCCAATCCAATGCCTAGTGAAGTTTGTTTTTGTACACCTTTAAGCCTTATTAGCTCACAAGATTATCCAAATATGGTTTCTTGTCATGTGACTATATCTGGAGCCAAGAAACCAGACAAGTTGGATAGGTTGGATAGCTGGGAAAAAACAAGTTGGTAGGGAAGCTAAACGAAGGACATCATAAATGTTTGGTGACCATTTTAGATGATAAAACAGCACATAATGACACATGACACATGATTGACATATTCTGTTCACGGTATTGTACTGCCTCTGCTGCAAATACCATCCAAACTTGATTCTAAAGGATTTAAAATAAGCATGGGTTTAAGCAAAAAGTCTAGAATTGATTACGACTACAGGAGATTAAATCAGGAATAGCTTCTCGGGTTGTTTCTTTTTCACCAACCACAAACAGAAAGCTTTCATCCCTCTGAGAAGCAAGGGTGCAAAATCCATTTAAAGCATTATTATCTGTTCTGAGTAAGGTCATTCCATCCAGACAGCCTTGAGCTGTGGATTAGTTTTGGGTGGGCCCAAAAGAGAGAGATTAATAACACCTGGAAAGGTGTTCCAGTTAGCCGGTCTTTGCTAAAGCCCTTTAATTATGTCTAAAAAATAGCTGCAGGATAGAAAAAAAGTATTTACTCAGCAGAAAAAAGGAAACAAATGACCCGATGTTGCAGCATCCACAACAGCTAGCTACAATCCGAATCAGGAGGAAGGAAGGACGCTCAAACTGCTGACACATTTCTTTAACACCGGCGCCCTTGAGTCTGAGTTGCGACAAACAAATACAGAGAAATGTCCTTCGGGTAGAAAAGTAAATGGAACAAAGATAGTTGGAGAACAGAGTGAGTGCTCGCATAAATGCTTTCAAATGCTGGATTGGGATTTTTAAAAAGATCCCTCAGATACATCAATGTCCCGAGGTAGTGGTGGTTTCTAATGAACAGGCATTGGTCTGGACTGTTCCAACCCTGTAATTAATAAACCTTTGAGTCTTTGACTTCCCTTTTTTTTTTTTACAACTTAATAAATATATCTTCTGGGATAAAGAAGTGCCTCCGTACACAATGTCACATTCCTAGGGGAGCATAGAAGTAATGAACTAACGCTACAACTATGTGAAACTCCCACGATAGCTGCTTCTAACCCATTCATTCCTATACAAATCCATCAAAACGCCAGCGTTGAATAGATCAGTCAAAGGAGCGCATAGTTCCATTGTCTGCTAAATGTCATCAAATGCCACCAATTTTCAGAATGACTGACAGAGCGATGGGAACTAGCTGAGAAAAGAATAAGTAAAATAAAGCCTGTCGGCCCACAAGGCTTAGAGACACGACCCCCAGACGTTCACGCTGATGAAGACATCGCAGGGACGGGTATTCATGAGCTACTGAACATGAAAGTAATTTGAAGGTGACGGATGATTGAGGGAGCCTGTTTAGACACACTATTTAAATGGCCTAATGTAGAACTGGAAACAAATGGATAGTCAAAGTCTGGGTTTATGCCTTCATCCAATCAAGCTCATAAAGTCTGGAGAGGGTGCTTGGAGGTCAGGGCAGCATGAAAAAACAGACAGTCTCTGTCCATCTCCACAATGACTGGTCAGTACAGATAATGAAGGGGTAAACAAGAGCTTTGATTCTGCTGAGCACATTTGAGGCTACAGCTCAACTACAGACCACCATAATAATTAGCCCCTGTGCTATATTCAAGTCTTCCAGCCTTGGTGTTTTTAGTCAGCTCTTCCAGACAGTAAGTCCAGACGGCGTCCTTGGAAAATGGGAAACCACTGAGAAATTTGGAAATGGTTACATTTCTAAAGAACTTGTGGTTCATTAATCTTCACCTACACCTCTAATCTTCACCTCTCTGGACCACGCAACTCAAATCATGATTCATGAGTCCATTATACTCTGAATGAATCGTTTCATATACCGCTAGAAATTTTATTCTGTCCTTGATGTTTTTCTTAGACAGCAATGGCTTTTTAACATCTTCCAATTTGCATTAGACAACCTACAGCTTATTTTCCTTTTCGAAAGTGTCTTTTCTGAGGCCTTGAATTCTGCTAATTTTTTCAAGGCAGGTGACCACCTCTGCTTGAAGCGGTTTTGGGATATCTAGATCCATTGTTTCTGGCAACATTACATGTTAACCTACAAAGTAGTGTATTCAGGAGGGATTTCAGGAGTGTATTTCCAAACTCTTGATATGAGTAGCAAGACATGGCAGAGCAATACATTTGGAATGACACTAGGAGCACCAAGCATTTAAATCTCCACTTTTCCAAGAGAAATTGGGGTTATGTTGTTCCACCCACAGAAAGCCAAGGACGACAGGATTACTGGGGGACTGAGTAATCAGAAAAGACATGGTTTCAGAATGCAGCAGGGTTGTGCATACCTTAGGGGAGAAGTGCTCTCAGAAATCTGTCTGTTCCCATGGGACAGGAGAAATTGTCAGTGCAGGGTATAAGTGGAATGTGTTAATGTGGTAATTTAGCCAAGTTTACGCGAGAGCTGTAGAAATCAGATATTTATAGGCATGCTGTTTGTTCTGTGGTTAAGATTCTACTCTAATAATAAGGCAACTCGATTCACCTCCATGGACTCTACCACCTCAGTGAATTCACATGACTTTTTGAGATTATCAGTTAGTCAGAGTGAAAGTTAATTGTCTTACCATGTTTATGCTGGTGCTAATACTACTACTGTTCGCTGCCAAGATCCTTTCTTGCTTGTTTTATTGAAAGCAGTTGTTCTACTGATTCCATTCCTGATGTAATCTGCTTGGTTAACAAAGATAGCACAAATGAAGTTCTTTCTGCATCAGAGGAATAAACCAGAAAAATGCATGGAGAACAATATAAGAAATACCTTGAACTTTTTGGAGGGGACGGGAGGGGAGGGAAGGGGAGGGGATGATAGGGGAAGGAAGGGAGGAGGGACATCCTATTTTGTCCTTTAAATCCAAGCAAAGAGTAGTTGTCGTATTACATGAGCTTTGGATTTGGTGAGCAGCTCTCCGGGAAGCTGAATTCGACAAGTTATATGTCTTCCATGAGCGGCTTATTGATGAGCTTTCTTTGGAAGGATGCAACTGTAAATCCTGAACTTCTGCTGGAACCACAATTTAAGGCTTATATAACAATAACAGACCAAACAGGAGGTTGTGGCTTCATGTGCAGAATTTAATTTAGTTTGTAACTGAAAAAAAAAACCCCACAGGGACAAATCTAAAACAGACCAGATAGGGATCAGCATATTAATCGGAAAACACAGCATATATATTTGCAGCAATGACAAGAGCGCTTATTCACTGTAAATGACAACTGGCCAAAATAACAAAGACAATGCAGTGGTTTCAGATCTTGTTTAATCATACATTTAATAATAATAATACCTTTAGATTTTTAAACAATAATAGTACTAACAATATTAATGCTTTAATGTAGGATAGTTCAGAAATCTATAGTTAAATCATAGCTTTAATGTGTCTTGTACCATTCTTTGGTAGAACGACTTGTGTGCTTAGGGTCATTGCCTTGCTGCATGACCCACCTTCTCTTGAGATTCAGTTCATGGATGTCCTGACATTTTCCTTTGGAATTCTCTGATATAATTCAGAATTCATTGCCGTCCTGGCCCAGTTGCAGCAAAACAGGCCCAAACCATGATACTACCACCACCATGTTCCACAGATGGGATAAGGTTCTTATGCTGGAATGCATAACATAACGCTTTTCTTTTAAACCAAAAAGCTCTATTTTGGTCTCATCCATCAACAAAACATTCCTCCAATAGCTGTCTGGCTTGTTCACGTGATCTTTAGCAAACTGCAGACGAGCAGGAATGTTCTTTTTGGAGAGCAGTGGCTTTCTCCTTGCAACCCTGCCATGCACACCATTGTTGTTCAGTGTTCTTCTGATGGTGGACTCAAGAACATTAACATTAGCCAATGTGAGCGAGGTCTTCAGTTGCTTAGAAGTTACCCTGGGGTCCTTTGTGACCTCGCCAACTATTACACGCCTTGCTCTTGGAGTGATCTTTGTTGGTCGACCACTCCTGGGGAGGGTAAAAATGGTCTTGAATTTCCTCCATTTGTACGCAATCTGTCTGACTGTGGAATGGTGGAGTCCAAAGTCTTTAGAGATGGTTTTGTAATCTTTTCCAGCCCAATAAGCATCAACAACTCTTTTTCTGAGCTCCTCAGAAATCTCCTTTGTTCGTGCCATGAGACACTTCCACAAACATGTTATGAAGAGCATATATTGATAGATTCATTCTTTAAATAAAACAGGGTGCCCACTCACACCTGATTGGCATCCCATTGATTGAAAACACCTGACTCTAATTTCACCTTAAATTAACTGCTAATCCTACAGGGTCACATACTTTTGCCACTCACTAATATGTAATATTCGATCATATATAGGTGTATATTTTATCTTACTTATATACACATACACATGGGTATATAGTGTATGGTATAAAATACAACATATCACATGGTTTACAGATGTGGTGTGTACAGCAGGAGTAGAACCCTTATTCACAGAAAGTGTTTCAAAAACATTTGTAATTACATTTTGCAGCCAAGCAGCTTGATTAATGGTCTCGAACACTAGAGGAGGATTTTAGCTGCTTTTTAAGCGCTGATTATATTCTAATTTGTTCGATTTTTAACAGGCTGAATTAAAAATACAAACCACAAACTGATTTGGAAGAATTGCTATTAATGAATGGTGATAATCAGCACCTTCTTCAAGAGATTCTGCTTCAGCTATCTTTTACCACGATGCAGTACGTGTGGCAGTCGGTTTAATAATTTCAAAGTATTCTAGTAGTATGTATTGAACTCTCTGCCCCTAGGTTTGCAATTGGTGGCACTTTAGTCATACCTGAGTACTATAAGAGGCATGCTACATCTGCCCACACTATATGGGACACACAAAATCCCCATATTTAGCTCACACCTAGTTAGCCTACACTGTGCAAGCGAGACAGAAAGGAAGAAAAAGAACGGGAGTTAAATCACATTTCACACCATTGTCTGATCCCCATTTGTTGTTGTCTCCAGTCCTCCATGGTCGTCTGAACCCTATTGCGCTACATCATTCTCCTCACAGACACTCGGCGCTGGTAAATGGAGCTGCTTTCTGTAGGAGATAGCAGCTCAAAAGCACTCTCTTCCAACAGCACACCATGACATCGCACTAAAAAGCCACAGCCACGTTCTTTGAATTGTGCCTTGTTAAAAGATGATTTCGACGGTGAGGCATACATTATGGGATGTCATAATTGCTCTTTGTCTGTGCTGTCAAAAGCATAACGACCATTTCGTATAATTGTGTTTTGCTCTCAAACGCTATTCACACACCGCATCCATCTAATTGCCTTTGCTTTACAATGAGAAATATCATCCTCATCTCATGCTTAATTCATCTTAGGTAGAGGCCAGATAGGAAGTCCGTTGTAGTCCGTTCAATCTCTGTTTCATCAGACCACAGGACTTGCTTGGAGGGTGCCTCTGGCTTATAATCTTAGCTAGATAAGCCAGAGGCACCCTCCAAGCAAGTCCTGTGGTCTGACGAAACAAAGATTGAACGGACTACAATCATCAAAGTGTGTTTGGAGAAAAAAGATGTTTCAAACAAGCAAACCTCAACAATTGTTAAGCATGGAGGTGGTTTGATTACACTCTGGGATTGTAGAATGTTAAAAATATTGAGACGCTAGAGCGATGTAATTGATGTAATTTTACATCAAAAGAACAATCCAGACCTTGAGGCATGAAGATTTTTGAATGGGTTCCAAAAACACATCCTTGAATAATATAAAAATAAGTTTTTGTTGTTGTTGTTTTACTGCCAGTTCAGTTCCTTTGGCTATTTACTGGTTTGTGCTCTTCTGTAAGGTGTATTTTTGGCTTTATTTCTTTCAAGCAACTCCGAATTATTCATGGTGTGTTATTACTGAATATTTCTTGCATAAATAAGTGGATGAATTTCAAACATGACGTACATGCAGAGTAGCAAAGCAAGAATACAAAGGCTGTTAGCTGATACAAGACACGTTTCTCCCAAAGTGATCTCCAATCTTTTCTTAAATTTTCCTAATAAATAAGCAATAATGGTGCATTCAATGAACAGAAATACGTTTTAAAGTCGCGTGTTATTTAGAAATTCAAGAAGATATTCAGCGGGGTGTCCAAACTTTTGCAAACCCATTAATGCAAGCTTGTTGAAGTTTGGCAGTGACTAAGCCTCCATCGTCTCTTCTCTGCCTCAGAGCTGAATTCAGCGTTCAGAACCAGATTGCCATCTCAGCTCAGTCCATCATGGTGTCACTGTCCGAAGGCAGTGGGGGTAACTGAGTGAGAAGGAAAGCTCTGATTGATTGCTTAAAGAACATCATTGGGGTCATGTGGGGCTCAAACAGAACATACCACTGCCACAACCTTACTGCACTGTGACTGGGTTCATAACTATCAAACACTGAGATTCCCGTCAATCTAAATTATGGGTGATTGGCAAAAATGTAAGGAGACAGCGAGTGTGCATGCAGTGTGATCAATATGAAGACTATTGCTGATAAAACAATAAATTTATTACTGCCCGTGTTGTTTGTTAATTCATATTGGAGAATAAGCCTCTGCAATGGGATCGATATCAAAGGGTGTAACTATTGTATTCCACTGAGCGAGATGCATCAGAATTAAGAACTGCTCAGTAAAACAGCCAAGCACAGCGAAGCTACAGCAACCTTATCAGCCAGGTTTATTGCAGCAATAAAAGAGGAGTAGGCTGTAGAGAGCATCCTGAATAGCCATATCACGTAGTAGAGGAATCCGGACATCCTAAAGCAAAGAAGACAGGATGACAATAACATTCGCACCTACCTGGATATTGGCTTTGGTCCGTGGCTGATTTGCTCTGACAAACCTATCAGTTTCAACTTGAGTATACTTATAAGTGGTGGATCAGTGGTTAATGCTCTGGACTAGGGAGGATGTGAGTTCAAAATCCTGCCTCCACCAAGCTCTCCCTGTTGATCCTTAGTGCAAGACACTAAACCTTCATCCATCTGCTCAGCTCAGCCACAATGTAGATAAAAGGGACTGCTAAATGGTGCAGATTTATTTAAGAACAATGACTTATTAGTAATCCATAGGTGTTCACCTCAAGACAATCTATAAGGCCAAAAGTTTGTGGACACCACTTCTAATTAGTGTTCTCTGTTATTTCAGCCACACTCATAGCTGGCAGGTTCAAAAAAAGAAAAATGCATTTCCTGAAGGAAATGCAGAATGGTTGCGCAGCTAATGTGGATTTCAGTTGCTAGGCTATAGCTACATGGTCAATAAAGTGCAACAGTTCCAGTGTGGTTGCTGTGGTGTTCCTGTGGTGTAGCAGGTGGTTGCTATGTGGTTGCTATGGTGATGATATGGTGTTGCTAGGTGGTTTCTATGGTGTTGCTATGGTATCCCAGGTGGTTACTATGAAGCTGCAATGCTGTTGGTAGGTGGTTGTGGTGGTATCCCAGGCACTTGCTACTTGGTATCCCAAGTGGTGTTGGTAAGCAGTTGGTAAGTGGTTGCTGTGGTTGCTATGTGGTTGCTATGGTGATGATATGGTGTTGCTATGGTATCCCAGGTGGTTACTATGAAGCTGCAATGCTGTTGGTAGGTGGTTGTGGTGGTATCCCCAGGCACTTGCTACTTGGTATCCCAAGTGGTGTTGGTAAGCAGTTGGTAAGTGGTTGCTGTGGTTGCTATGTGGTTGCTATGGTGATGATATGGTGTTGCTATGGTATCCCAGGTGGTTACTATGAAGCTGCAATGCTGTTGGTAGGTGGTTGTGGTGGTATCCCAGGCGCTTGCTACTTGGTATCCCAAGTGGTGTTGGTAAGCTGTTGGTAAGTGGTTGCTATGGTTTCCCAGGTGGTTGCTATGGGGTTGCTGTGGTGTTTTCTATGGTCTCCCATGTGGTTGGTACAGTATGTGTCACTATGGTATCCTAAGTGGTTGCTATGGTGTTGGAATAAAATAGTATGAAGAATATAATAAAACAGAGAATATAAAACAATGCAATAATAGACAATAGTATATGTAATTAATAAAATAATAAATATAATAAATTGCTCAACAGTGCTGCTTATTTATTCTTAACGTGTCTAGGCTAAACTCTATTCATCTCTATTCAGTAGGGGTGAATAACATACTGAATTATGGTGATAAAAACAAAATGTAATATTCATTTTAATGAACAACTTTAGTTTTTGACACTTTTACTTCACTTATATATAATTTATAGTTAACAAAAAATACTCCAGCTAAAATATTATAGTCCGTATTCTGAAAATTAAAAAGTAAGTTAATTTAAGTAGTTACCATATGTTCCAGTAAGTAGTTCCAAAAAAATGTCATTCAATTGGAAATGGAATTACCAACTGCTAATCCTGAAAGGATCATCAGCCTAACTAATTCAGTCCCTGGGGTATGTGGTTTATTTACAGCTAGGACCTTTGCTCTGAATCAGTATCAGGATTGTGAAAGTGCTAATGGTTCTAATAAAACGAAACCTCCCTTGCGCTCGGACTCATTAAGAGGACACGATGCTTGAAAAGCAGTGAACTGCTGGAATGATGAGAGTACGTAGTTATGACTGTGGGTCGTGTGCGAAGCCTTATAGCTTTTGTGCATCTAGTTATGAAATACATGTTTAATGAAAGTTTGATCGATATTACCTGCTGCTACCTACAGAACATCCTTCAGTTTTTGTTCATTGCCAGTTCCAAATCAATTCTCATTCCCTCCAGGTCACTCGGCCTCTTTCCCAGAAGCTTGTCGATGTTTGTTGATTCGTTTTATTGACGGGGCCAGATTTGCAGCTTGAAAAGACGTCAGCTAGTCTGTAAACAAACTCATTAAGTGATGGCACGGATCGGAGCGGAAGCTAGCAGCCGGCATTTACTATACACAAAGGTGACTTTGACTGAATGGGGCGGAAAAAAAAAACATATTAAAGGCAGTGATCTGCAATTCATGCTGCACTGGAATAAAAAATGACATGTGGCTTTATTGCTGCTTTCTGACTGTATAATTTATATATCAATATAAGCAACCAATACAACCTGACAAATCAGTAGGCAAGAGAAGTATCATTTCTTTTGTTTAGTAAATATCACGCCACAAATGATTTTTCATGCTAAATGAGACCAAGAGTGATAAATGCAAAATTGCCTGTTGGATCTCTATGGAAGCGTACTGCATTTTAAATATGAAAAACAATAGCAATGTATTAATAGATTTCAAATCAGTATGTTATTGCACTTGCCATTTGAAACATACAGTGCTTAAAAAAAGAATCAAGTTTTCCCCCATCAATCTGCATTCAATACCCCATGATGAGAACGTGAAAACAGAATTTTTCTGAAAACAGAAGGACAAACTAAAATACTGGATGAACATAAATATTCAGACCCTTTGCTATGACGCTTGTAGTTTAGCTCTGGGTTCCTTCCATTTCTCTTGATCATCTTTGAGATGTTTCTACACCTTGATTGGAGTCCACCTGTGGTAAATTCAGTTGATTGGACATAATATGGAAAGACAAACACCTGTCTATATAAGGTCTCACAGCTAATAATGCAAATCAGAGCAAAAACCAAGCCATGAGGACAAATGAACTGCTTGTAGAGCTCAGAGACAGGATTGTGTGGACGCACAGACCTGGATAAGGCTACAAAAAATCTGCTGCACTGAAACTTCCCTAGAGCACCGTGGCCTCCATAATTCTTAAATGGAAGAAGTTTGGAACAACCAGGACTCTTCCTAGAGCTGGACGCCCCACCAAACTAAGTAATCGGGAGCTGTATAGAGCAGGTGGTCACTCTGACTGAGCTCCAAAGATCCTGTGTGCAGATGGGAGAAACTTATAGAAGGTCAGCCATCACTGCAGCACTTCACCAATCTGGGCTTTATGAGTGACCAGACAGAAGCCTGACTCAAAAGCCTGCCTGGACCATGAGACTGTGAGAAACAACATTCTATGGTCTGATGAAACCACTTCCAGAGTGGCGGTCAATATCGGTACACTACAGTATCTCATTCATTGCTCAGACCAGTATATAGTATGGTGTTCACAGAACATGTCTTGGATGTTAAAGAATGCATGTAAAAATGATCAAGAGTGGTTTCATAAACTACAGGATGAAATCCCTTCCATGTTCTTTACCAATCGCCAGATTTAATCAATATTCAACCTTTCAAGTTTTGAAGTGCGGTCTCTGAAGCAGATATCAACCTCATTCATCAACAATCATAAGATCCTTCATGTTTTCACTGTCTGTACTGTACCTCTTGCTTCTGAAGCTGTTGCAGTTCTGAAAAAGCTCTGGAAATTAGGTGATGGAAATCATAAAAGTTTGAGTATGTGTACAGAATCAACCAAGTAAAAGTTTGCCACATGAACCTTTGTTTGTGCCACCGTATTCTAGTATAGGATAATAGTCCTCAGTATCTCGCACCATTAGGCGCAATGATTCCATGACATTCCTTCAGATAGAGAGAGAAACGTAGAGTGAGAGATACGAGGTGGAAGATAAACATAATGAAAAAAAAAGAGACAAAAGTACCAGAAACAGTGAGGCAGACAGAAAAGGGGTCTGTGCACAGTTTGCCATGGGACCCAACAAACCTCACCAATGGTTTGATATTTACATGGCTGGCTTGCTAAGGCCATTGAGGGCAAGCAAGAGGAGCTCTGTCACGAAATTTAAGCAGGGCAGCAAGGGGCATTGAGTTGGCAGTTAAGGCCAGGAACAAATGGCATCGAGCCCAGAAACAACTCATATTTATCACTTTGCGCCTCTCCTTGCCTCCATGAACATTTATCACATTATTTACGTTCTTGACACCGGATATGCGAGTGCATTGACTTTACAGTTCTAGATTTCCAGCTGGGAGGAAATCTGCGCCCATCAGTAATCGTAAACGATTGCCTACTATATTTGATAGCTGCCTGATCTCATCCAGACAAATCACTAGTGCTCTCCCAAGGACGCAAATATCAGTGCTACCCTTGTGCAGGTTTAATCATTTTGCAAACTCAGTACAATGAGGCTGGTGCATCTCTAAGGAAGCATATAGCACTTGTAATGCAATCCCAAGTGTCACGTATTGGGTACTCAAACCACTAACTCTGTAACAACCGGCAATCTTAAAACTCTAAGAAATCAAATTCTGCACTTGTACAATGGCCACGGGTTAAGTAGGCTAAAATGACGCTCCACCATTGCAATTTGGAAAGAATTAATAAAAATCCTTCTGTCACTGAAAGTAAAATCCAATTTACTGGCAATAAGAGCAAATCATGTTTCATCTTACATCCCAGGTGGCAGCATTTATCTACTTTAGACATCGCAGGGTAACGATCGAGTAAGATGACTTTTCTGTAGAGACTTCTTCCTACATACCTCTTTAATAAAAACGGTTTTAAACTGTTCCTCTTGATCAAAAATTTCCCAAAATCTGAACAATTTTTCTGTGCAAACACACTATTTTTCCACGCTCTCCTCTGAACGACCCTATACTGTTGTATTTCTCATGTTTTTTCATACATTGTGGATTCGAATGCCTCAGCACTTCATGCGGTAATCGTCTCTGACCACCAAACTGAAAGCTGGAGCCATATCAACTGCTCATAACTCAAGAGTGACAAGGTGTACGAGTGATTTATACTTTTTTCTGAAATTGCCCTTCCCTGCTCCGGTTCATGCTTGAAGAAGCGACATGCTCAATTTTTAAAATCCACTCTATCCTTCCAGAAAAAGGAATTGGCAAATTCTGGCTTGATAGCAGAGTAAGGCCAGGCAATGCAATCAGCTGGAAAAGTGAGCTGGAACTTTATAAACCCATCCACACACTCCAGCTCGCTCTAAGTCACACATCTCTCGACACACTCAACTGCCCCCCCACCCAAAAAAATGGCGTTTTTTAAAAACACGCCGGAGAAACGAAGCATGATACAGTTTCAGTGCTGAGGATTTAAGATCCAATATGGCAGGTTTCATCCCAAACTCAACATTATAGAAAATGACACCATCTGCTTAGAGTCTGTGCCTCCTAGACAGCAGTTCATTAACGCTCACTCTGATACATCATCAGATTAGGATTTTCTTAACTTTTCCCTTTCTTTTTGTAATTATTATGTATATTGGAACACATATTTCTGCATATTCTATTTTAACAAACTAGTAGCAAGTATTAAGCTCTTACCAAAAACACTAGGGATCACCTGGTAAGGTACATTATGTTATGATGTAACTTGTATTCCTTCAAATGCGCAGCATTGTGTCATATTGAGATTTGTTCTTTGTAGAAAATGAACAAAACATCATTTGACCGTAGGTCCTCGACCCAGATTATTACAGCATCAGAAACCACACAGGTCTGTTTGAGATTAATGAACTTGCCATAGTTTGAGGCAAACTCATTTAAATGATGAAATTCCTCCTAGACACTGTTAGCTTAGCAAATGAGGGCTGAAATCAACGAGGTTTTATCTAAGAAACAGCTCCCAAAGATATGACCAATACGTGTTAGCCTTCTGCTTATGAGACGGAGAAATAATTACACCGCAGGGAACCTCAGTCCATGATCGCTTTCTAATTAGGCTCATGTTGACGGTAATCTTCATCAATCACCATGTCACTGATCCTTCCTACACAGCTTTTATCAAAGGTATACGCTCATGCTTGTATAGTCTTTGAGTCTGTGGAAGCTAATAAGTGAAACCCAAACCCCAGTGTGATTTTAGTATAAAGCAAGTTGTTGACGTTGTTGACGTTGTTGACGTTGGCTTGTTACAGCTAAATAAAGTGCCAGAGATGGGCTATACTGCTTCAGGAGATCAGTAAAACATGCCACAGTAAACCATTTAAAGCTTTATACATCACTGGCAGGACTTTTTTGTTTTTAACAGACAGCTTTTTTTCTTTGGCATATATTACAACAGTACAGTTATTTGCTTCTGACACTTCAACTACTGATAAAGAAGATGAACACATTTCGATTAGAGCACAACTTTCCAAGTCTATACACAATACCTCAGAGGTGCTTGCAATTACCCACTGTCTGTGACTTTATGGACTGGCCAAAATAATGCTAATATGCATGTTTTTACATTAAATCCATATTTTATGCATTTACACTATTGTCTTATATGCTATTGTTTTATATTCTCTATTTTATTACACTCTTCATAATATTACATTGCTTCTAATTGATTAGTCTACATATTATTACTTTAATTATTATATTTTATTAAGATGTTCTCTCTGTTAACCTAGCCATTGGGATTCACATATTAGTGTATTCTTAGTGCCGGTCCCAAGCCCGGGTAAATAGGGAGGGTTGTGTCAGGAAGGGCATCCGGTGTAAAACGTTGCCAAATCAACCATGTGGATCAAAAGTCAGAGGCAGGAGAAGAAAGGAAGGCCAAAGTATTAGATGAAGACGTATGATCTGCTGTGGCGACAAATGAAGAAAGATTATTTTTATTGTTATTTTTTTTCAGCTTCTGTTTATTCAAACTATTACCATAAATTATTAATTAGATAACTTCGTTTAATTCTTACATACGTCATCCGCCCATGCCGCCTAAGGATGTCGGGTCCCTTTTTGAGTCTTGGTTCTCCCAAGGTTTCTTCCTTATAGCGTTTAGGAAGTTTTTCCTTGCCACTGTCACCCTAGGCTTGCTCAATTTGGGATTTGCATTAGATAATGAAAGGGAGGCAGGTGGAACAGTCAGGCTACAGGGATCAGTGGTCACAAAGGTCCAGGAGTTCAGGTACTTGGGATCAACTGTCCAAGGAAATGGGGAGTGTGGAAAGGAAGTAAAGAATAGAGTACAGGCAGGATGGAGTGGGTGGAGAAGAGTGTCAGGAGTGCTGTGTGACAAAAGGGTCGCAGCAAAAGTGAAAGGAAAGATTTATAAGAGAGTAGTGAGACCAGCCTTGTTGTATGGCTTAGAGACAGTGGCACTGACAAAGAGACAGGAAGCAGAGTTGGAGGTGGCAGAACTTAAGATGTTGTGGTTCTCTTTAGGAGTGTCTAGGGTGGACAGGATTAGGAATGAGATCATCAGAGGGACAGCACAGGTTGGAAAATTGGGAGACAAAATTCGAGAGGGAAGTTTGAGATGGTTTGGACATGTGCAGAGGAGGGATAGTGGATATATTGGTAGGAGGATGTTGGCGATGGAGCTGCCAGGCAGAGACGGAGAGGAAGACCAAAGAGGAGTTATTTGGTTGTGATGAATGAAGATATGCAGGGAGTTGGGGTGAGAGTAGAGGACGTGGAGGACAGGGTGAGGTGGAAACGTTTAACTCGCTGTGGTGACCCCTGATAAAGGGAGAAGCCGAAAGAAGAAGAACAGAAAATAACAGAAAACTGTAAAGCTGCTTTGAGACAATGCTCCATTATATAAAAAGCGCTCTAGAAATAAATCTGACTTTGACTTACTCTGTTATTGAGCATAGCGACGGCTATGACGCACACGCTGTAGGATGCAAACCCACGACAGTGCAAACACTTAACTGTAGCACCAAGGGGGAGCCTGCATTTTTCTCCTGAACATGACCACACTTTATAAAACACGATTAGCTTTGAGAGGAGTCAGAAGACATTCAGCTTTTAGTAGGATTGCACTGTGGTTTTTCACTGGTTCAATACTTTTTAATTAGAAAATGCTTTAACCTGACTAATTTGCTTTTAAGGCTTTGAGGTTTTGTGTCTTTGACTTTCATTTTTTTGTTCTCCTCCCCTTTCATGAGTTGTCTCGTTAACTTGTGCTGAATTCTGCTGAGAAAACAGAAAACTTTTGAAAAAGCAGAGCCTCCAGAGTGAAGTTGCATCAGTCAGTCAGAGTAAGAGACAGGTGGTTCATGTCTCTCCATCAGAGCTCTGAGAGGACTAATCACACACACACACACACACACACACACACACACACACACACACGCTGCCAGAACTCCACCTGTGTTGGAGTGCGTAATGTGGTGTGACTGAGTGAGGGACGATATCCACAGCTGTGACCATATAATGCCCCAAAAGCTAATAGTGTTTAGCCACCACATAAATTGCACATTTAGAAAGTGTTGAATTTGGCCAGGATTCTATCAAAGTACATGTGCTGTCACCCAGCTGCCATGTACCCTACCTTAAATATCTCTCCAACACATTGTACAGTTTGCCCTGTATTCATTACCAGGGAGAGAACTGATCCACAGGTATCCCGGCTCATATTCAGATCTATTCTTTGACAGGCTTTTGTGTTTCACGGGCAGACTTGCTGCAGGAAACATTTTTAAAAGCAAGTCTCCTTACCTGTGGCAGCGATGATGTTGGCGTACAATGTGGGACTCGGAGCTAGCACTCAGCTATTCTACTGATTTTTAAGCTTTTTCCCAGGAAAAAATGTACTGTGAGATATGACAGTACAACCATGAAGTAGCCAAATTACCACCAAAATTCATAGTACAGCTGTGAAATAATTCATGGTCAGTTCATAGTCCACCAAGTTTACAGTTGTACTATGACATTTGACACTAGAACCATGAAGTGGCCAAATTACCATGAAAAATTCATAGTATAACTGTGAAGTTCATGGTCAAAGTGTGAAAGTTCACATTAAAACTGTCAAGCAATTCACAGCTTTAGTATGAACATTCACAGTACAGTTTTTCCTGGGTTCTGCCTGTTTCTAGTGAAAGACACAATCTTTAGAGTAAGTAGATGATAAATTTCACTAATCTTTAGAGTAAGTACATAATAAACTTATCCAATCTTTAGTACATGTCCTAAATTTAGCTAATCTTTAGAGTAAGTACATGAAAAAACTTAATAATTTAGAGTAAGTACAGGATACATTTGGCTAACCTTTAGAGTAAGTACATGTCCTATTTTTAGCTACCCTTTAGAGCAAGTACATGGTAAGTCTGACTAATCTTTAGAGTAACTACAGGATACATTTGGCTAATCTTTGTAGAGTAAGTATGTGTGCTATATTTGGATCATATTTAGAATATGTACATGTGCTGCATTTGGCTAATCATTAGAGTAAGTACATGGTAAATCTGGCTAATGTTTAGAGTAAGTACACAATCAATTTGGCTAAGCTTTAGAGCGAGTACATGATAAAACTGACTACTCTTTAAAGTACAAATGTTGCTAATCTTTAAAGTATGTACAGGACAAAGTTGGCTAACCTTTAGAGTATGGAAATGTAGCTAATCTTTAGTACATGTGCTAAATTTAGCTAACCTAAAGTATGTGATAAATTTGGCTAATCTTTAGAGTATGGAAATGTAGCTAATCTTTAGTACATGTGCTAACTTTAGCTAACCTAAAGTATGTGATAAATTTGGCTAATCTTTAGAGTATGGAAATGTAGCTAATCTTTAGTACATGTGCTAACTTTAGCTAATCTTTAGAGTAAGTACATGAATCTTTACCAATCTACTAGGACTCGATTCATGGAAAAATAGATACAATAAGTAAAAGTAAAGATTAATAAAGAAATTGAGATGGTTCTACTGCATAAAATTTCGTATACCTGCATTCTTGGTATGTGGGGCTTCAGCAATTTCACACCTGTCCACCTGCACCCACGATAAAGACATCAAGTGAGAGACAGAGACAGAGAGAGAGAGAGAGAGAGAGAGAGGTGGAGGACCAGTAAAGATTTCTCCTAAATTCTCGAGGCTGAATCTGCATGAACACCTGAATTTGGACGGAAGAGGGAACAGAAGCGGATCTAATGAGGCCAGAGATTGACTAGTGCAGCGTAAAAAATGAGATGATGCCCCTCATCATGAAAAAGCAACAAAAGAGACGAGAAATAAAACGGAAGCTCATTATGGAAAGGTCTTCAGGGCAAGAGAAAGAGAGAGAGAGATAAGCAGAAATGCATTAGCGGACTTATTATTCCGAGTTGTTCCGCAACAGTAAATTAGTTTGTTGCAGTTTCAGGTTCAACGTGACACATCTCAGTCCACTGGGCTCACCATGTCATGCCTTCCTGTAGTGCCCTGACAGAAATGAGAGCAAATCTTTTGGATCTATTGGATTTTCAAACGGAAGTTGCAGAATTTGTTTTAAAAAATGTCAGATCTTTTATACCCTTGTGGGAATATTTTGTCCTCAAAATGATAGACATCTCTGGAAACAACTACACACCAAACTGAGCAGTTTTACTATTTCTAGGTACTGAGCGAAATGGATCGAAATTTCTGTTTTACTGTATAAATTACTGACAAATTACAAATAAAGAGCATTTATTCACTGTAAATCACAACTGGTCAAAATAACAGACCTTGATTAATAATACAAATACAGAAGTAATACAAAGAAAACATGTTTTTATTACTTTTTTTTTATACAAAAATGTTATAACTTAGGAAAGTTCAGAAATCAATATTTCAATCACGTCTTTCATGTGTCCTCTACTTTTCCTCAATAAATAAGATTTGGTTCAGGTGATCACCTAATCCGTACCTCATTAAGTGGAATGAGGTGTGACTGAATTGCTGCCATACATGCCCAATACTGTGCAAAAGTCTTAAGCCACCATTATGTTAGATAGACCATTGTTTTATCAATAGCAATATGACCATGTGTAATTATTTCTCAGTCTCTTTATTAGGACAGAAATGAGAAAATACAGGAAATTTGTATGTAGTATTAGAAAGATGATCAGGACTCAGGAAAAGAGCTTCTATGAGATATAGTGGCATGTATTTAGTGACCACCGAAGAAGCTTTCTTTTTGGAAGGGTAGCAGCTAAGAAACCACTTTTTCGGAAGGAGAACAGGGTGAGAGGGCTAAAATATACTTAAAGCTCACAAACGTTCAAATGAAGATCAGTGGACAAGGGTATTATGAGTGATGAATCCAAGTATAAGTCGTAGACAATATGTCATATATGGTCTACAAATCTAATGTTGGCCTAAGACTTTTTGCACAGTACTGTAGATACCAAGGTAATAGTTGGGGTGGTCTCTTAATTTTTTCCAGAGCTGCATAAACCCACCAACACACACACAGGAGTTCTGCAGAAAGCACTTGACAGTGTTAAACCTGACTCTTCTTGCGATGAATCTCCCCAAAGCAGCAAAGTCAACATTGTTTCCCATTCCAGGTGTTATGCACTGACACTGAAAATCAACATGTTTGTTTGGCCTCCTCTATCTGTGATTACATTTCAGGTCTGAAGGATGCGAGGCAGCAAGCGTGCAGCGGGTTGCTAGGAGATGAAAGACTGAGATGTGATTATGGGCTGGAACAAGATGTTTATGCTGCTGTATGGAAATTGTAAAAAAAAATAAAAAATACGTTAACAACATCCAAACACACACACACACATTTGGCGTTAATTAGCACATATTTCATGAGTCACATAGTTGGCAGACGATTCCAGTCTAAAATCATAAGGTATTGATTACACAGCATCTTATATATACAGTACGTATGTAAGCGTGGTTACTGAAGTATTGTTCAGACACAATTTCATGTTTTGTTCACAAAGATGCAAAACTAATCTTACATACAGGTATCATCGTTATATTCATACATATAAAGTTTCATTCGATTCCAACAACTCTTTGTTGGTGTGTTTTTTTTGTCAATTAGTAAATGTCTCGTGAATCTTGGGCATGAAACATCATCAGACCCACTTTATGTTTCTGTGCCCCACTAAAATCACAGCAGTAAAAAGTTAATTTTATCCTAGATTGCTGAGCAGAACTACAGGACACGCCACGCAAATTCACTACAGGCACTACATTTCCCATAATGCCAAAGCATCAGTCCAAAGCCTGAGTGGCTAATGCCAGTTAGGGGCCAGTTTCTTTAATGGACAAATATGGAGCAATGGACAAATATTTAGAAGAAAGTCAGCCACGCTGCAGGCAAGGTAATAATAGCTCATAACTAAATGCTTTGGTCACTTACCGTATTTTTCGGACCATAAGGCGCACTTAAAATCCTTTAACCTTCTCAAAAATCGACAGTGCGCCTTAAAATGCGGTGCGTCTAATGTATGAATTAATTCTGGTTGTGCTTTCTGACCTAGAACCGATTGTAGATGGTACACGTCGCTCATAAATCTGTCAAAATGTTTTAGCACGGTCTTTGGTAAGCTACGACGCTACGGCCACCGTAGTGCGCAGCATCGCGGAGTAATACGGTATGTGCTTCAGCATTAGGGTATGTACATTCATTCATTTATTTTCGAAACGGATTTCAAACTCAACGCTATCAGTCACGCAGTACAACATGGACATAGAGCAGCTGCGAGAGAATTCAACATTAACGAATCAATGGTACGGAAGTGGAGGAAGCAAGAAGACGCCCAGCGCCAGGTAAAGACCAAACTGAGTTTCCGACGGAACTTAAGAGTTTTGCTTCATTTCATGCGTCTTATAACCCGGTGAGCTTTATGTATGAAAATAGATCCGTTAGCAGCCGATCATTGATATCGCGCCTTATAACCCGGTGCGCTTTATAGCCCGGAAAATACGGTAAATCTATATAACATCCCAAAAGTACATATTAGACTCTACAATTAATGCAATTAATACAGATTCTTTGGTGTTTCTCATTTCTCATCCATGACACAGTAACACCCACTTTAGTGTGAAACCACTTAATCTGTTTAGTGTTTAACAGGCTTATTTTTATGCACAGTTGTGCCCCTATGACTCATTAGCAAGCAGACGGGTACAGCTTTGCCCCTCCAAATTCTACGTGCCCCAGTACGACAAGTAGTCTAGAAACACCCCTGTTGAAAACTATAATTTCTGATCATGAGAACCTGCGGCATTAATAAAATAGTCAAAGAATCTTCATTTGTGGCCTCAATATATAAATTGGTATAACCTTGACACCAAAGTGATCCTCTAATCTTTTCTATTAAGTGATCATTCATTTGTTAGATATGCAGTAGACAGAGATTAGGCTAAAAATGCTGCTGTATGCCTATAAAGTAAAGCAGACCAGCATCCTTTAGTAGAACAGTTTCGGACTCAGCAGATAAAGTACTGGACCACTTACAGCAAAGGCCCGGCACTGCCAAGCTACCAAGGCCCTTAATATTCAGTTGCTTGGATTGTACCTTGCAAGATGGTATCTGTTGTAAGCTGCTCTGGATAAGGTCCTGTGCGAAACTGAATGTAAACGTGATCCAAATCAGCACTAGGACCTTTCTGTTTCCAGGAATAAGCAACATGGACACAGCTCTCCACACTACGCATGCATTTTACCCACGACAACTCGTGTAAAAATTCTCGACAATTCAAGTGTGTGTACGTGACCTGCACGGAATAACAAGGAAGCCTCCTCTCTGCAGGTACTGAGGATCTGTTCATGATTAAAGACATATAGCAGAGAGGAAAGGACTGGCAGGCTCAGCATGAACCATCAGTCGGTGCGCTAAACAAAGCCTGCAGTGAATATTAGACTTTCAGTAGCACAGCACAGTGCAGGGCAAACTCGACTGGAACATTAGGAGTCAGCGAGAGGTGCTGCCATTCTGCCGATCATAACACCGTGGAGCATCTGCACTGATGAATGCAAATTGTAGTGGGGATATAGTGGAGAAAGTCTCGCATAAATACGCTGTTTACGCAAAAATGATTTAAAGCTGTTATGTAAAGAATGCCATATTATGGTACGGTTGACTTTTGCAGCGACTGGAGAAAAATAAGTTAAGGCAGACTCATATTTAGCATCATCAGCCAAGTAAGAACATGGCATAAATACGAAGGTGCAACTTCATTATGGAAATGGACGGCGTGCTTCATTAGTTAAAAGCTCTTGACTACTAACCGGAACCATAATTAAAATCCAAGCTGGCTCTGTTGATTTTCTGTGATTCTGGACTGTGATGACTTAGCATTTAAGGCATCGGACTGTGGACCAAAAGGCAGTGTTCAAATCCCACATCTACCAAGCTGCCACTGTTGGGTCCCTAAGCAAGACCCACAGCTGACTGGACTGTAAGTTGCTCTGGAGCAATTGTAAGAAAATGGAAGACCACTGATAATCTCCCTAGATCTCGGGCCCCACCCAAGATCTCATCCCGTGGGGTCAAAATGATCATGAGAACGATGAGCAAAAATTCCCAGAACTACATTGAGGGACCTGATGAATGACCTGCAGAGAGCTGGGACCAAAGTAACAAGGCTACCATCAGTAACACACACTAAGCCGAGAGGGACTCAGATCGCTGCAGTGCCAAGGCGTGCCCCCCTGCTTAAGCAGTGTACATGTCCAGGCCCGTCTGAAGTTTGCCAGAGAGCCATATGGGATGATCCAGAAGAGGATTGGGAGAATATCATGTGGTCAGATGAAACCAAAATAGAACTTTTTGGTAAAAACTCAACTGCCGTGTTTGAATGCGGAGTTGCATCCCAGAACTCCATACCTACTGGAAGCATGGGGGGTGGAAACATCATGCTTTGGGGGCTGTTATTCTGCAAAGGGGACAGGACGACTGATCCGTGTTAAGGGAAGAATGAACGGGGCCATGTATCATGAAGATTTTAAGCCAAAACCTCCTTCCATCAGTGAGAGCATTGAAGTTGGAACATGGCTGGGTCTTCCAGCATGACAATGGATCCCAAAACACATGCTGGGCTATGAAGGAGTGGCTCTATAAAAAAAACAGTTTCAAGGTCCGGAGTGGCCTAGCCAGTCTCCAGACCTCAGCCCCATAGAAAAAATGTGGTGGAGGGAGTTGAAAGTCCGTGTTGCCCCAAAACATCACTGCTCTAGAGGAGATCTGCATGGAGGAATGGGCCAAAATACCAGCTACAGTGTGTGCCAACCTGGTGAAGACTTACAGGAAACATTTGACCTCTGTCATTGCCAACAAAGGTTATGTTACAAAGTATTGAGTTGAACCAAATTTATTGACCAAATACTTATTTTCCACCATAATTTACTATTAAATTCTTAGCTGGATTATTTGTTCTCATTTTGTCTCTCATAGTTGAAGTGTACCTATGATGAAAATTACAGACCTCTCTCATCTTTCTATGTAGGAGAACTTGCGCAATCAGTGGCTGACTAAATACTTTTTTGCCCCACTGCACATTTGCACTACATATATACAGTTGTACCAGTGCAGCCTCTGGTGCAGAACGTTTTCTTAAAAGCAAAAGTTATCTTAAACACATGCAGTATCTTTATTAGCACGGAGATGATCAGTCCCACAGGTGGTACCTGCAGTGCGAGAACTGTATCAATGTTACGTCCACTACGGAGAATACTTAGGAGAATATAAGGCCGTCTGCTAAATGCTCTTTATTCAATTCCACTTTGAGCCTCTGTGGTAGAAGGAAAAACAAGTTTTGGCTGTGATTGCAGGTAAATCTGGTCTAATATATTTCATACTCTCAGTGAGAGCCCAGGGATGAGGCTGATCTTTGCAGAAGATTAATAGGATCATGCCTGATTGATTGAGGGCTGTGTTAAATTCCTCAGAGAGATCACAGAACTGCGTATGTAAATCAGATCTGCTCGGATGAACGAGTCAAATCGGGCGCGGTCCTATTTTCAATATGCAGAGGAATGCCATGAATAAAGATACACAGAACACTTCAGTGACTTTGCTAGAAACACTTAAGCCTCATCAATTGAGCAAAATGGAACTTAATCAACTGCTGCATTAAAAGGAAGGTTCCAGAGCTGATATTGAACTCTTCTTATAAACAAAGCAGTGATGATGGCTTAGTTATGTGGAGAAAAACTTTTCATATATTCACATATTTTGATATAAAACCGTCTGGTCCATAGTCCGACAACTTAAACCAGACCTGCAGCACCAGGTTCAGCACAAGAACAATTCATCAAAAGCTTCGAAGATTAGGTTACTATGGTTGAGAAGACACACACTAGGCTGACCTCAAACTCATTTAACACCTATGGAACTTGGCAGTGCCGGAACTTGAACCTTGGACCTTCTGGTCAATAGTTCAGCCTCTGAAATGCTGTGCAACCACAGTCCAATACTCAGCAAAGCCTTTGAGCCCGAGTGGAAGCCAATATACGCTTGAGCGATAGCAGCATCTGGCAGCTTCATCGGGTTGAGCCTTCTACAGTCCGAAGACGTTTGATCAGAAATGGTATTTTTGAAAGGGTCGCAGCCACTTTATCAGCTTTGGAACAGGGTGAAAAGGCCAAGATGTGCTAAAGCTCACAAAGATTGGGATGAAGATTAGTGGAAAAGAGTATCATGTAATCCAAGTTTGAAATTTTGGAGTCCAATCCTCGACGTTATACAAGGGCGCTACCAGCTTGGCAGAGGTGGGATTTGAACCCTGGACCTTTTGGTCCATAGTCCAGTACCTTAACCTGTGCCAAGCTGGTAGATGTTAAGGTGGCCACATACTTTTGGACATGTTGAATATGTATTTTCATTGTTGAAAGCCAAACAATGTTTAACTGCTTTTTCAGGTTCCATCATATACAGACCTTGAAATGACATTTGGTCCTACAGAGCACACTGAAATTTCATATGTTTTTGTAGTTATTATTATTATTATCATCTTCGTCGATGGTTTTATTCCATGTCTATTTCAGTTTGCTGACTTTATGCTCGACTTAATCTCACTGGACTGTTTCATTCGGCACTGATGCAGATTTATGACCGACTTTTGCTCGAAATTTTTCCTTACGCACACTCGGTTGTTTTACTATACTCCATTATTTATCACCATTTCTCTATTTAATGCTTGGATCTAAGGTTTTTTTCTCCACTTAATACTATGGTGCAAGGCTCTGTGATGAGACTCCAGTCTCAGTAGGGCTTCCCTGCTTAATAATAAATAAAAGCCTGAATGACATTAGCACATGGCTGGAAGTGATGAGAAGTCTCGTAGGTACCGGTGGACTTCAGTATTTGTTTATGGCCTCTCTTCCACATTCCCACAGTGCTACACTATCTCTTTATTAACCTCGCTTACTTCTGACAGGTTTATTTTTGCACTGCTGAGCCGGCCTTATTAACACGGTGTGTGTCAGGCGTAATTTGTCTGCTAACATATCTCGATACGGCTTCAAAGATGAGCTGGGTCTCACACACACTCTCGTTAAGCCTCTATTACACACACTAATGTGCAATAAACTAGTCCTGATCGGATACATCGGGTATTAGGGACGTGAGCGGTCGGAACACTGCCCTGCTCTTTCGTAAGCTCTACAGTTCTATAGTTGCTAAGAAAACTTCAGCGCCTAAAGACCATGGACCAGAACTCATCCATTTACATTTACAGCATTTAGCAGACGCCCTTATCCAGAGCGACTTACAATTGGTACAATCTTACAGTCCAAGCCATTGTGGGTTAAGGGCCTTGCTCAAGGACCCAATAGTGGCAGCTTGGCAGAGGTGGGATTTGAACCCTGGACCTTCTGGTCCGTAGTCTAGTACCTTACCCACTAGGCTACCACAGTCCCATGTATAATGAATGTGAATCTTCTTTTTATTCTAGTATGATGAAAAAAAATCTCAGTCTGGTTTCTGTCTCGTCTTGATCTTGACCACAGCAGTATTAAATACTTTGCAAATGGTCTTTTATTTTAAACAATGATATTAATTAAAACACAACATGAAATAATTTATTACTGTACAATACAGTAATTCTTGTGTTTGTAATTCCTGTCTAGTTTTCTGTCATTCAGACATGAATTAGATGCATATGAGACTGATTTTTGTTTTCTATTACGGATCTAAAGACGTCAGACGCTAAAGCAAATGGATTTTGATTGGATAGAGGTTAAATGGTGCATAACTGTACACTATTCAATAAATTACATTAAACATTGAACACTATCATAATGATTTTGCCCCACTCCAGGTTAATGTAAGTGTTTTCAGCAGGTTTAAGGTAGGCTACGCTATGATATATACTCCATTTAAAACATCTCAAGTTACAATGGGTTTATCAGAACGTAACTAGTAAAACATGATCTTACACCTCACTGCTTTATTGTTTTTGTAAATTACATTCAAGATCTTATTTATTTATTTTTTTCTACGTTAGTGTGAAAATTGTGAAAGGTATCCCAGTAATCCCTGCTTAAAAATAGCTTTACCAGCAACACCATTCAAGTTCACCAACTAAACCACCACCAGACCAAACTAGCATAAGCCAATATGGAGCATGGAACTCGGACGGTCTTGCTAACTGACCTGCATCCAATACACAGCATATGCTGGCCTATGAGTTTTTTGTTAATAGCAGGGATAACACTAGATTTGAGTGTGAAGGTGGCTTCAGAGACAAAATAAGAATGTTAGCTAGCACTCCTCCTGAGTTGTAGTTTGTCACTCTTCTCTACTTCAGTACCCAGACTTGCACCTAATCACACCAAAACAAACATTCCTATCTGGATAAAGAAGCTAAAAGCCTCTGAGGTGTGCCATAAAGACACCACATTAGCTTTAATTGACCTTAAAGCAAGAGAGCTGCTGGCGCTTTCTTAGCACAGACAGGCCTGTACCAAATCGAAAGCCTGAAGGGATTAGCCATATTTCAGCACGGTCAGAAGCTCATTATGATGCTGCTGCTGAGCATTATGCTGGAATGTCATAAAATTCTAAATGGCCAATAAAACCTGGATGGAAATGTCCATACCTACCTGACCAGACTGAAGCACCAAGCACCACTTTAAAATAATTACAAGTCTTATTGCAGTTAAAGAAAATGACTAATTAAGAAAAAACAACAAATGCAAGAGGTAAAACAGGTTAGAAATGTATTTTACGAACATTGTTTTATAAAAACAAGTACAACACAGCAGAGTTCTTCTCCAGTGTAATGGGATTCCTCCTGCATGACCGGTTTATGGATAATCAATGAACTCTCAGTCAGAAGAAAAAGGAACTAAGCCAAAGTACTTCTGTCTCCTCCAATAACTCCAGTTAAAGTATCTACTGACACACAAAGTAAGAACTACAAACCTAATAACCTAGCATTGCACCATTTATATGGGGTAACCCAGGAATATGTAAGTACTGTAATTTAATTGCATTTAAATATTATCTGTTCATTCAAATGCTTTATGGCATTCTATTACTCTGATTATTATTAATTAAATAATTAGCAACAGTTGCTCCGTACCTACATTTTAATGATACCAGATAAAAGAATGTAAAGTCACAAAACGATCACTAATTAGTTATTATTGACATTAATTTTGTTTATACTAAAGAAAACAATGTTTTTGTTAGTTTAATGAATGCCTTTGCTTTAGTGGTCTAATATGTAATTACTCCATGCATACAAACCCCAAAAACTGGCTCTGACTGAAAGCGTTAGCCGCTCAAGCTTTTGGAAAGATGCTGGGGCATAATGGGAAATGTAGTGTCTGTAGTGAGTTTGCATGGTGTGCCCTGTAGTTCCGCCCAGCATTCCAGGCATATTTACTACCATGATTTTAGTGGTCGATTCTCTTAACACGAAGGTTATGGAACTCAAAGCGACCTAGAACTCAAACATTACATACAGAAGTAAGAATTCACTGAATGGTGAAAAACAAAACTCCCAATTATGAAACACAAAGCACAAAATGCAAATCACAAAGGTGAGCTGAGACACTCCCAGAGCAAGAGTTAATGTCACGTGCCAAGAGATCAGACAGGCTGACTTAACTGCAGTTCTTCGATGGAGAGAAAATCCACTGCAGCTGTCAATACTCAGGTGAGAGGGTGCCTTCAAAGCTCTGGAGCAGAACCCAGAGTTGAAGCCAAGGAAGGCGTAGTGAGCCAGCCAAGAAACCAAAGATGTGACACCCTGTGTGCGATGCAGAGGCGACTCCACCCAATCAGCAGGCAGGAGTGCCTATCAAAAAGTCCTCTGTGCCACAGCGTTTTCTCTAGATGATGTTTTTGTGGGTGTTTGCAGTTCTCTAACGTTATTGTGCAAATTGTGCTTTCCCATTTCCCACCCTCATTTGTTCACCCTGGTTTGTTTGCTTGCGTTTTCATTCAATTAGCTCATTACACAGTTCCCTGTGTTCATCTCCACTCAGTGCTCAGCCTGAGACAATAAAGTTATGTAAGGTTTTGAATACCTAGGAATGAGGTAAGTATTTTTCCATAGGAAATAATGGAAACCTTTTCAGAAGGAGGTACATATGGATAGTAGGGTTCAACTGTACTAATTACCCACCTACCTCCTTATGTAAAGTGAATCCTAGTAGATTTTAGAAGAACTACTTTTAGATACAAGTGCATAATTATTTTCCCGGCTAACGTTATGACTTTTAGAGTAATATTTTTAACTGCAGTGTAGCCGGTTTGTTTGTATTTTAATGTAGCTTGCCCAGGCACAGGAAATGTCAAAGCATTTTACTAAGTGAGGAAAAAGCTTTAATAAATGTGCAAAACCACAAAAGGACAGAATAACAAAATGTTTTCAAAAGATTTTTTTTTTCACTGCATTAGCAATACAAAAGGGGGGGGGGGAACCCATTCTCAATACAATTTCTCTCTAGTCTGAAATGTATATGAGGGTTAAACCTTGGTGAATTGTTTGCTTGCTCTCATGGTCATTTATCTACGTTTCATCTCAACATATCCATATGTTTTGTATGTGTGTGTGTTTGTGTTCATGACTCCAGCAGTTTGATTCAACGTAATTTATCTGCACTTTCTTCTTTTACATTACAACCACTCTGTTTTTTTACCATTCAAGTCTGTTCATCCTCTTTACTTCAGCATCTGGCCTCAGTCCTTCAGTTTCCCTTTGGCTAAGCAGAGGCTCTTGTTCCTATGCCATCAAACATCAAAGAAGGAGAACAAAGGAGTGAATGAAGCGAATCAGGATATGGAGAGAGAGAGGGAGAGAGAAAGGATTCCCTCCAGCAGGTCTGATACCCACCCTGTTTATCATATTCCAACTTCTGTTAGCTGGTTACAGAAAATGGTGCTAGATCTGTAATTGACTTCCAATCAGGCTCTCTTCCAGTAACTGCAGAATTACTAACACAGGTGTTAATAAGCCATTTCAGTGACCATACCCAATGGATTAATGGGTCTCGACTACTAATCGGAAGGTTGCGAGTTTAAATCCTGGCTTGGTCAAGCTGACATTGTTGCACTGGATTGCTTAGCTCAGTCATAAGTTACTCTGGTAATATTCTTGCTCTGTTATTACTGAATATACAGTGTGGATAAATGTGTGAGATCATTCATGAAAATGCTTGTTTGGATCTCTGTATAGGATTCATAGTGCAGCAGGATAATGGCACAAAACACACCTTAAATCTCAGCAACAACTCCTTGAAGACCAAACAAGATCAAGGTACTGACTGTCATGGACTTTCCTCCACAGTCACTTCACCTAAAGCACCATTCGAGCATTAATGGCTGCACTTGAAGGCTTCAGTATCATCACAAGATGCTCTGGAATATAGTGAAATTCATGCTGAATACCATGGATCATCGGTGGCTTGGTCACCTCAGAGCTCCAGAATTCCCCAGTGTGGAGTTTGCATGTTCTCCATGTGTCTGAGAGGGATTTATCTGTCAACACATGGACACGGAGGGTAATCTTATTTTATGCAAATCTAATTGACCCAACCACCAACTGCCCCAGCTTCATGTTTACTCTATCAAAACACACCAATGTGAAAATGAAGAGTTCCCCGGTGTGGACTTTGCTTTCTTGGAAATGTTAAAAACTGTTTGCAGGTGGCTTGGTTATGTCAGTGCTCCAGAGTTCCCCAGTGTGGAGTTTGCATGTTCTCCCCATGTCTGAGATAGATTTCTCTGGGAACATGTGGAACCATTGCCATTCAGCAGTATGCTCCAAATAACGTCCTGTGCGACTATTATTTGTTTACGTATTCAAGAAACTTGAAGAAAAACAGCAGCACTTGCAAGTAGTTTCAGTGACTTTCCAGGTCATGTTGAAAAAACAACAACAAACAAACGAAACGAAACAATGGCGTTCTCCCACGAACCCACCTCCAGCAAACCAGCAATGCATATCAGCATGTCAGATGCCAAAATGTGCTTATGATAGCAATGTATTTTACACTTTTCAGAAATATTGTTGGGCAAAAGACGGACACTGATGGCTTGCTGAGGGTTTCAAAGCGTTGAGGTTTTTGCTGAGGTGGCATAAAGGTTTAAAGAGCACCTGTCAGACCTTTCAGCTACTCCATCATTTCGATTAAACAACAAGAAAAATGGACCTGCTGCAAAAAAGTGAATTCAGAGCAAAAAAGTGGCACCTTCCCAACTGACATAGCAGTAACTAGAACCCCGATAATAAAGCCCTGTGTGAAACAAATGAACCATTCTTTTGGTACAAACGCTTGATTACTATATAGTTTTACACCACACATTTACCAAACTCTCTTAACAAAAGCAACTTGTACAATCCCAGAAATTATGGGTTAAGGTCCTTGCTCAAAAACCCAACAGTGGCAGCTTGGCAAAGGTGGGGTTTGAACCTTGGACCTTCTAGTTTACAGTCCAATACCTTATCCATGGAGTCATCTCAGGAGTTGAGGCAACAGGACAAACCCTATCAAGTTCATGATACTAGTTGTTCTTCCACATACCACGGAATATACGATCGTGTCAGCAGTCCAGGCTGGTGGAGATGGTGTCATGGTGCGTGGAATGTTTTCTTGACATACTTTGGGCCATTAATACCAGTCAATCATGGCTTGAATGCCAGAATCTGAGTATTGTTGCTGACCATGCCACAACTGAACCATATCCTAATGGCTACTTCCAGCATGATCAGCTCAGATATAGCCAATAATGTCTGCATGTGATGCCCGGCTTGAGCAGAAGGCACCAACTCCGGTCCCTGAGGTGATGGACTCTAGCATTAGACCACTGATTCACAGAGGCGCCTGCTGGTATATATATTTTTTTTGTTAGATCATCTTTAATATTACATAGTGAATAAATCCTGCTCTCCTGGCTGCACTGTTCAGCCCCTGGGAGACATCAAAGATTTACAGCATGTAGCAGGTTTCTGGAAACGACCATTTCACTGGTCTTTCGAATAAATCTACACGATTCTCTCAACCTTTCCTTTCCTCATACAGAACACTTAGCGGTTTTACACAGAGCAGAGAGTAACAACCCATTTCATTCCCGTAATTGAGGAAAAAGGGGTCCGCTACATCTGAGAGTTGATATTAACCCAGACCCGGTGGATTCATGTGGAAATGAGACTGTATGAATAATACAGAAGCATGAGTCATCGATGATGCTTGTGCAGTACACAGAAAAATTGGCCAGTGTGTTTGTGCTGAGTGTTCAAAGAGAAATTCGCTGGTGCATAAGAATAGATCAGGATCGTACAATCTCACCTCATGATTGCTGTTTAGCTCTAAAAGGTTTCAAAGTAGTTAGATGAATATTTGTTCACAGTGGTAGCTCAGTGGTTAAGGTCCAGTTTCTGGACTAATCCGATGGTTAGGAGGTCAAATCCCAGCTCTGCCAAGCCACCACTTTTGGACCCCTGAACTAGGTCCTTAACCCCTTAATCAGCTCAAAAGGAAGTTGGTCTAGATCCGGTTATCTGCTAAATGCTGTAATGTATTTGGTTGCCTTTCTGCAAGATCTGGTGGTCTCAACTGAATGGCCAAAACTACGTAGACGTTCCTTCTTACTGCTAATATGTTCATAATATGAAGCATATAGGAATGGAATCTCCTTAGATTATACAGCAACAGTAGGAGTTGTACTGAACACGTTCATCGTATCCACCTCAACAAGTCAACAACTCTCTCTTCTGCCATTTTCAATCACGAGTCCATAAAGATACATATTGCCCAATTTGATTGAGAACTTGGCTGGCTTGCACCCAGTCCTGACTCCATAAAATAGCTCAAGAGATCAACTGGAAAGGCAACTGTGAGCCAGGACGTAGTGTTCAACATCAGTGCCCAACCTCATAGCCATGTTCAAAAGCCTCAAACAGTGAACGCTGGTGTAGCAGCACATGGGAACTTCATATTAATACCCATATTTCTGGATGTGTTTGTTTATTTATTATTAAACCCTTTTCTCAGGTAAATAGGTAGAACAAGGTCAGATTAACAAGTCCCTTAACTATAAATCCCTTCATGCAGTTGGAAGGAAGTGAGCGTTGTCATTTATTTCATGATGTTTGCTGAGTCAGCTTCCAAAATGAATTGCATTTCGCTCCATTGGCTTCAAAGAGAACGTCTGAATCATCGGTGAAAATAGAGTGTTATGTATGAAGAGACAAAGTTATTCCTAGAGTGCATTTTACAATGGAGCATCGTCTCAAAGCAGCTTTACAATTTTCTATTATGTTCCATTATTTAAGGCAAATCCCAAATTGAGGAAGCCTAGGGCGACAGTGGCAATGAAAACTCCCTAACTGTTACGAGGAAGAAACCCTGGGAGGAACAAGACTCAGAAACCTAACCTCCTGGGGCAGCTTAGATGATATATGTAAGAATTAAAATCAAGTCAGATTTATTTCTATAGTGCTTTTTACAATGGGGCATCGTCTCAAAGAAGCTTTACAATTTTGGATTATCCTCTAAAATCTAGGGCCAATCCCAAATTGAACAAGCCTAGGGTGACAGTGGTGAGGAAAAACTGCCTAAATGTTATAGGAGAATGAAACTAATTAACAAGAATTAAACCAAGTTACCTAATACATAAATTCTCAACAACTGTTTAAAGAGAAGCTAAATAAATATGAACAGCAAGAACACATTTTTTAAAATAATATTAAAATAAAACAATAGGTAGACTAATATTTTAAAGAAAATAATATATTATAAAGAGCATAATAAAATAGACAATATAAAACTATGTTTCATATAAGAGAATAGGGTAAATAAATCAAATATCAAATAAAAGAACGTAAAAAATATGCATATCAACACTATTTAGTCCAGGACTGAGCAGGACTCAACCCTCTGGAGTGGTCCGAGTAATGGTATGTGGGCTGGAACTGATGATGGAAGAACAGCTCGGGTGGAGATGAAGCGAAGGAGGAGTCAGATTTGAAATGAAACCACACAGGACTCTGCTAGCTACAGGGGTTATCGGCTACAGAGACCGTGTGAGAAGATTAGACGCTTTCATTAGCGACAGTGCAGTGATGCATCAACAACCGTAAACATCGCTTAAATAAACACGCTAATCATAGCTTAATTAGATCAGATTTAATGACTGCGAAGACTAACAAGCTGAATGGTTCATTTATTCTAGAGCTGAAACACTGATCCAAGACAGACGTCCCATACGCACTTGTTATAAAAATTTTATTTAGAATAAAACATACGGAACCATATTACATGTAGTGTGGCCAGTCTACACTATTTACCTCAGATAAGAACAACACAGCTCAGTGGAATCACACATCGCATTGGTCAAACTACTCTACAACCGGTCCCCTCCCACCACGGTAACATGAACACGTGACTAAACCCCAGTGGTCAGGGGGAAGGAAAAAAAAAAAACGTCTGAGTAGTGTTAACGCTTCACAGGGAGATAGCAGAGCACAAAATACACCATGTAGAAAAAGTGAGCGAGAGGACAGCGATGGAAACGATAATCAACCCGATCGAATCTCCCTCGGATCCTTCGCTTTTTTGGATTCTCAACATTTCTCCTCTGACGTAGCGTTACGGTTTGCGATGTAAAGGAATGGGTCGGCCAAAAAAAAAGACCAATTTCTCTGCAAGAGCAGGTGATCACCCAAGATGCTTGGCGTCTGTGTTTTGCTTCAAGACGTTATTTATAATTGACGTTTTATACATAAGTTTTGTCAATTTGTAGGTACAATTGTGTGAATCTTCTGGCTCAGTGGTACAGTTCCACTGTGTTCGTCATGTTGAATGACACCAAGCAGTACTAGATAGTCCAAGAAGTACTGGATAGTCCAAGGTGACTTGAGCTACAACATTTTGCTACGCAAGTGTCTTTGTTTACTGATTACATCCGAAACCAAATGGAAATTCAGCGACCTTACTGCTCCTTCTACCACATCCAAGTTTACCTCTGTTATTTTTTCTTAAACAAGAGAATTTTGACCCTTTTTGCTCTCCATACATATACTGCATATGTACACACTAATAGAAGGACAAGGTGGAGTTGAAATACTAATTCAATGTTTGTGGAATCATCAGCGACCCCATGCACAGCTTCTCCTACTAAACAAAAGGTTGTGAGTTCAAAGCCCAGCTCCTTCAAACTTAAAGCCATCGGATACTTCAGCATGAAAACTTAATCTGGACTACAACGTTGTGGTTCTAATCAGAAGGTTGTGAGTCCAAATCCCATCTATGCCAAGCTAAAACAGTTCCTGGCCATGGTCTACTTCTACAGTGCTTTCGACATCAGGACTTCATCTGGAATAGCTTCAAGAGCTTGTGGCTCTGGAATACCAATTACAAAAAGGTTGCGAGTTCAAATCCAAGCATTTCAAGGAGCAAACACATGAACACTTGGCCATTATCTAATTCTGTAGAGTTTCTTCTACATCAAGACTGGCTGTTAACGGGCTCTGAAGTCTCCTCGTAGCTAATGATTGTAGCTAGTCAAAGATACTTAATACTACATTGTTTTTGTTGTGGTGTACCACTTTAAGCTGGTTGCCTGCTTTCATTTTCTGACTATTTATGTACTGTTATGGATTAGGACTGTATGCGTGTATAGATATATTTAAAAACTTATCCAGACTGTAGATAGTTACAACCAAAAACAAGTTAGAACATCATCTTTTCTCGCTTTTGCAGACTGAACTGGTATTCGTTTGAAAATTTCTTTAACAGAGCAAAGGCGGTCAAATTCCCATCGTAATGCAAACTCAAGAAGCAAAAGTAACACGCGAAACATGGCAGGAGAAGATGATCCCCGCCCCCGAATCTCTTCGTGTAAGGGTTTGCATGCGGTTTCACTTGTGAACGAAAACAGCAGAGATCTCGCAAACGAAGGCCGTCGATTCTGAGGTAGCAAGGCAATCATGGCTTTCTTCTGATTAGAATTAAGATTTATAAAACTACTCTACTCGAAGAGAAAATCGTCTCTGGGGCCAAAACTTGCCATCGTTCCGAGCTCTCTCCTTCGATCCGTATTTTACACACAGTATCCCATTTAGTGGGCTAGATCCTCTCTGGAATGGATGCTGTATAGGCACACAGGGCAGTTTGGATACACAAATAAAAACATCTCGGCATTCCTGAACACGTACAGTATCAATATCGATATTAATACGAGGAGTGGATTAGGATTCTAGGACTGTTTACAGCTAAGAGACGCAGCGAGTGCATGAGAAACACCGGAGGAATGCATTCTGCAAGGAACATGCATCGTTATGAGGCGGTTCGTTAATGGCCGAGGGGTCTTATATCCACGAACGGGTCAGGTATCATGACTGGCACGGTTACTGGGGTTAAATATCTGAGAAACAAATGTAACAGAGGCCGGTTCCTGGAGAGCGCACAAAAATAGAAGCGTAACGGGTTATACAGTACGAAGCCCCCGATATATCCCGAAACTCCTCGATTGCGTAATCATACAAACGAAACCCCCGAATCAGTACAATCTAGAAATCTGTCCAATTTACAGTTGCATAGTACAGACAGACGAAGGAACTCGAGTGGTGCTGCTCCGATCAGGACTTTCCAATTGTGTGAACAGGAACTTCACCACAGCGCACCACCATAACGGAGAAGGTGCCTCGTTGGCTTCAACGGTTCTTCATCACAGATGTCCTTATCGCCTCACATGACCTAGAACACAGACAGACAGAGCAGATCAGATCACACTTGCATCAGTTCAAACGAGCAATGGGTTTACATGCACTTGGGTAATCAGATAAAGTTGAAAGCTCCAGGTTTACATGACTCGGGCAATGATCTGATTTTGCTCTGCAACCAGAAGGATTGTGACAAACGTCAAACTTTAATTATTAAACAATGAAATTCTTCATTTTCCCCAGCATACACTGCGTTTATGAGTCTCCCCGAAAGCGTTTGGTAGCCGTTTCGTGGCTGCTGCGGTTAATTCAAGGGTTGCCAGATCCCTTGAGAGAAACGCACAACTAGGTCTATGGAAACAAGCCATGAAGAAGCAAGATCTTTTGCTTCTTAATAATAAGTTGACCTGGCAACCATGTTTGATTTCGCTAGCCTCTTCTAGGCTCCGTTTATGAGACAATCAACTGAAATTAGAGTAACGGTATACATGCTCTGAGAAACCCGATTACTGAACTAAAATCCAGCTCTGTATCGGCTGTCTTAATCTGATTTCTAGGTGGAAATCCGACCTCAGAAATCCGAGTATGCTGTTTACATGACCACATGGATAATCAGATAACTGCAGAAATCAAATTATGATCGGATCTAATCATACCCACTGAGTTAGACTTGAGGAACTGCCTTAGTCAAGACTTGTGGTATAAATGTTCTTAGCACGAGAACCGAGACACACTGAGAACAGTCAAGCAAACCAGTCTTCATCTTTCTCCAAAGGTTTGCTGGAAGGGACTATATTTGCTTGCCGCTATTTAAAATGACTAAAACACAAAAGCACAGAGGCCCCATTTTGCTTTTGGACTCGCCTCAGATTGAAGCCTGTTCTAGAAGACTGTGCACACTCGACTGGACCGGGTTTAATTAAATATCTGCTCAGAGGCGAGAGACGGCAGGCGTAGCGCCCTCCGTCATTGCACTTTTCCTGACAAAAGGAGGGAAAAGTGAAAACCGACGAGAGCAGCTCGCGGCTCCATCGCAATTACGACAAAGTGCGAGAACAGACGGGGAATACAAAAGTACGTTGTAAGTCAGCGTTTGAAAATGGAAGAGACTTCATGGTGTGAGAATACGCATTACTAACGGACAGACAAAAGAGGGAAAATGAACTGTGTGTGCAGGGTAGGTGGCTAACAGAGCAAAGCAAGAGTAAGGAGAATAGCCCAACGGTCCAAATATCCACACAATGGAACAGAGTCGAAATGCTAAACACGGGCCAACCCATTACCAGCCAATTTGGGAAGGTGGAGAATGCGTTTCAGATGGGGAGTGGACCATGAAAAGCGTTTTGAAATAGGCTGCTGATTGACACCTAATGCACCAGACCGCTATGGTCTGATGGAAGCATTTAAAATTCGTCTCGTACCTCATCGATGTCGATGATGACTCGCTAATCTGCTTCCCTCTGAACACATTCATTCCTATCCATCACTATCATGTCTGATGGGGAATACACCCCTTAAACCTCTCCAGCTCCAACAAGATGCCTCTTCAGCTGACCCCACAGGTGTTCAATAATTAAAAGGTCAAGGACTGAAATAGCAAACGCTTCATTTTGTGGTCATTGTTCTGCTGGAATACCCATTCACGACTCTGTTGTAGCTTCTTGCCAGAGAAAGCCATGTTTTCATTTAAGTATTCTTGGTACTTCATGATGCCGTGCATCCTAACAAGGGACTGTGGTGGCACATCGGTTTGTGTGTATGGACCAAAAGATACAGAGTCCAAATCCCACCTACCAAGCTGTCACTCTTTGCCACTCTTGAGCAAGTCAATAAACCCACAGCTGCTTGGACTAAACCTGTATCTGTTGTGAGTCCCTATGGATAAGGACATCTGCTAAATGTAAGAGTCTCCAAGGGAAAATCCCCCACCACACAATCTTAAAAGAATCTTAAAATCCAAGCAATCATGGGTTATGAGCCTTGATTTAGCGCCCTACAGGACAGATTGGCAACGCTGGGACTTGAACCCCCTCCACCACCACAACAACCACCCACCAAATGGTCGAAGGAGAGGAGATGCAGGCCAGTGAGTGCCTCCTTACAACGGAGTATAAATCTACATGGAGGAAGAACCTAGTCTTGCCATCTTCGGCAATGCTTCCAGTGGCTAACGGGCCACTACTGCAGAGGCAGGGAGTTAATCCCTCATTAGACATTCCTGAAAATCTAAAGAAAAGAAGAGAAAGAGTCAGACTTTAGTCCGAGCTTACCTGTGATCTCGAGGACAGACTCGCTGCTTTAGAGACAAAAACAAAGAGAAGAAAAATTAAATCAATATTTAGCCTCTTAACCATGATCTATGTGAATCAGTTCGGCAACTTCTGATTTGGTCAGGATATCCATCTCAGATCTAATTGGAAACAGAGTTCTTCAAGAGAGCTCAAGTTAACGAAGTCTAGAGGGTGACGGGAATGGCTCGACTTGACTGATTTAATGTTCGACCAGGCTCAAAGCTTCTAAAAGCTCAGGAATTGGTTCTGTTTCATCAACTCTTACATTTCAATCAAAAACTTTACAACTACAAAGCAGAGGGAAACTCCAGAGGGAACACTGGCTCGGTTTTAACCCCTCTCAGTAACTGGTCTTCATGTATTCATTTACATTTACAGCATTTAGCGGACGCCCTTATCTACAGCGACTTATAACTGATTCAATCTTACAATCCAAGCAATTGTGGGTTAAGGGCCTTGCTCAAGGACCCAACAGCTTGGCACAGGTGGGATTTGAACCCTGGACCTTGTGGTCCATAGTCCAGTACCTTACCCACTAGGCTACCACAGTCCATAAATAAAGTACATTGGTTGTTGTTTGATGTGCAGTCTGAGGGTACATTTACATTTAAATGTCCCCTTATCCAGAGTGACTTACAATTGGTACAGTCTTACAATCCAAGCAATTGTGGGTTAAGGGCCTTGCTCAAGAACCCAACAGTGGCGGCTTGGCAGAGGTGGGATTTGTTCCCTGGACCTTCTGCTCCATAGTCCAGTACCTTAACCACTAGGCTACCACGGTCCTGTGCTACCACAGTCCATTCAACGCTGTACACGATTTGGAAAACCATGTCAAAAAACCTCTCTTGGTAATCTAGTGTATACTGTAACATGATTGGTTCATATCTTATGATGTAACAACGCTTGCCACTCACAATCGATCAAAAGTCCAGGAATAGCAGAGTAGAGAAATCCACGTTAGTAAGCAAAGTGAAATATCACCACCTTCTCCAGGCAGTCCAGTGTGGCTCGTGTTCCCATAGAGTGACATGATTGGTGCTTATATTTTATGATGTAATAATGTGCGCATCTCTCTCTTTCTTCAATGAGCTCCATGTTTCTCAAATCCATCGCAGTTACACATTTCTAACATATGAACTTTAAAAAAGAGTGTTGGATTCAGTATGATGCACTGGATGATGTGTTCTTGTCTATTATGGCATCTAATGCAACTGCATTTTTGGAACACCAGAGGGTGCAGCCTTACAGAAACATAACCCGTCCTCAGTGAGACTCCTACTAAGATTGTATGTTTAAATTCCTGAAAGAAAAGTACACTATTTCACAATGGAATACTTTCAGGCAGTTACCTGATATGGTGAAGCTACTATAGAGCATTTTGTTTACAATGTTAAACTTCTGTTTCTAGTCATTTCTTTAGTTTGCAGGGAGTTAAGGGTTTTTATGGTTAAAAAATATATACAAGAAAGTGTGCATTGTTCTGTATTGTTTACACTTCAGAGAGGATTGTCTTTTCTCAAATGTAAAATCAATAATTGAGAAAATCAAACATCTGATTGAGTATAAGACGAAAGTGCACAGCAGGTCAGCTGGCAAGTTCTGAGAACCACCGAGACTCAAACTGGTTTTTCTTCTAGCAAGTTTGTCTATCCTTTTTAATAGCGCTTAAACATATAAATATATAATCATCCTTTAAATGCCCCTAGTGCACAGACTGTAAACAAACAACCCTTAAATGGAAGAGCCATCTAAAATTTCTTTTAATCATAAGAGACGACTTCAAGGAAAAGCTGCCTTCCAGGGACTCAGATAAAAAATGAATTATGCTAAATACGCTAGTGAAACATGTCCTTAGTCATTACATATGTGGCTGTAAAATGCTTGCAAACTTGTTTTATCACCCAAGTTTGTTTCCACATAAGAGGAATCCATCCTGCTGGGTGCTAAAATATGAAGATGGATTAAACAGCAGCAGGAGGTTTAGTTCACAATAATCATCGCCCTTTATTTTGAACAGCAGTTCCGGAACAAACTTCTATCCATAACTGAAGGTGCCTCGTTTATAACAGGACCAGACCCCCTGTTGAAGAGTAAATAAGAAATCCCACATACACAGACTTTGTGTTTACGTTTGTTCCCTCCATTATCTGGTATGGTGTCTAGGGTCTACACACAAGTGTGCATTGGACAGGACGCCAGTCCATCACAGGGCTGTCGGGGCTCGTTGTTACAGTGCTGGGTGTCCCATTCAGGGCCAGCAAGAATCAGAATAGGTCCTCCCTCAAACGAGCCTGACCAGCGTAATTTAAATCTTTGTTATAATGGAGAACTGGCAGAAATGAAAGCAAAAAACTAAAGCGGTTATTTTTGAGTAACAGCAGATTGCTTGAGAGGTCGACAGACTCTCAGTGGCTGTGATGGTCGAGTCTGGTGAGAACACTCAATGTGCAAACGCAGGTGAAGAAAATTAGAATGGATTTCTAACTAAACCTGCTAATGGACTTTCGACTTATGACTTTCACCTTCGTTTAAGTTACTTAACGCTTCTTAGATTCACAAACATTGCTTTCTGCTCATGGAGCATGTCATTTTAGTTGAAATTCCTATACGGTGGTAGCTATGGTTTCTCTGGTAGAGCCTAGCTGGTGCAAATCAGAGGTCTTGTGTAATTAATACCACAAAACAGCAGCTATGCTGTAATTTAAGCTAATTAGATTGCTCATTACCTAATTGAACAATGTTTCTGGCAGTTAACCTGCTAATCAAACTCAGCCATGATCATTACAGCTTTCTCTGTGCCCTAACAACACAGCAGAATCTTATTTAATCTAATATACACCGATCAGCCATAACATTAAAACAACCTGCCTAATAACGTGCAGGTCCCATCGCGGCGCCAGGGATTTAACCCATCGAGGCATGAACTCCACAAGACCTTCTCAAGGAGTCCATGGTATCTGGAACCACAATGTAAGCAGCCTCTTTTAAGCCCTATAAGTTGTGATGTGGGGGCTCCATGGATCAGACTTGTTTGTCCAGAACGATTCACGATTCAGTACACAGTGATTCAGTGATTCAGATTCACAATAGCTCTCACTCAGTGAAGATCTGTACTGTGTTTATTGCTTTTTCTTTAGTTTTACATCCACAGCACTGTATTCTTAGTGCAAATAAGTCTCCATGGGTCCTAAAAAGGTTAGTTATAAGAGCCAACCGGAAGCAAAACAGGAACTGAATGCTCCGCAACACAGGCTGCAGTTAGCGCCCTGAGTTCATCAATAGAGTAAGTGTTTTGCTTTTACTTTTCACTATCAATCCATTGCTCACTAAATTACATGAATTTTTTCAACACTATTATAACACAAGCTTCTTGTTAATGATTTTGGCCAACTGTAGGTTAATGTCAATGTTCTAAACATTAACTTAGTTATCATTATTATCTATGATACAGTATAGACCACTCTGCTAAAGACTCAAACTCCTCATGTTACCCCATCCTAATCAGGGAGCACCTGTACAATACAACTCCATTAATGCATATAATGCCTTCTACAGTGTGGATTTCCTGGGGGTCTTGAATGGATTCATTCAATTACATTATTCCTTAAGAGAAAAATAACTGTCGTTACTATTATTAATATAAGCATATGCAGAACTCTGTCAGATTTTTTTTTTTTGGTACAAGAAATGTTTCAATAAGTCAAGGCATGTCAGATTACCTCCAAAGTGGCAAAGAGGCCTCAGAGCCCAGAGGGTTCATCTAACGGCTGATCTGTGTAGGATCAAAACATTACATTGTTTGACAGCAGGGAACACTGAAATCCCACCGAGCGGCAGTAGCTGCATTATCGGTGCTTTATCAGGCCGCGCCGTGCTGCTCACTACTTCATTTTAACAACACTTGCTACACTTCCCGGCCTCACATTTGGAATTCACAACTTAACTCACAAACAGCTCAGGTTAAAGGGTACTCGCTCATTTAAATTCAGCTCTTTCGCTGCTAAAAAACAGTCGCCGAAAGCGATATCTATCAGGTGGCTGCCGGTGTGAGTGTGAGTTAGTGGCAGGTAGACAGAAGAAAGATAGAGGAAGGATGGGTTAAGCTTACAAGCACAGGCAGGAAAGCTGTTATTAATCTGCTCCATAAGGTCAGTCATATCAGAGCTGGGAGAATAGGAAGGATCCAGAAAGTCATCTGAGAACACACACATGCACACAGATGTTAGGTGCACCAGAAGTGCACGAGGGAAGCTGTGGCTGTACTACTGTCTTTGTTGGGACTCCTTAAGATCAGACGTTTGGAAATGAGAAATGGTGAGGGTTAGAGTTATTTAGCTACAATAGCACACCATCAATGGAACTACCTCAGTGGTACCTCGGTTCTTATTTTATAATAGTGTTGAAAAATGTCATGTAATTTAGTGAGTAATGGATTGACAGTGAAAAGTCAAAGTAAAACACTTACTCTACTGGCGAACTCAGGGCGCCAGCATACATTTACAGCATTTAGCAGACGCCCTTATCCACAGCGACTTACAATTGGTACAGTCTTACAATCCAAGCAATTGTGGGTTAAGGGTCTTGCTCAAGGACCCAACAGTGGCAGCTTGGCAGAGGTGGGATTTGAACCCTGGAACTCCAGAGTCCAGTTCCTTACCTGCTAGGCTACCACAGTCCCATAGCTGCTAAGCTAACTGCAGCCTGTGTCTTTAGAAATGGGTCTTTTAGGACCCACTGGGATTTTTTTGCACTAAGAATACAGTAGTGTAGATGCCAAAAATAAAGAAAAGCTTTTTTCTGGCTACTGTGCATCTGAATCACTGTGTACTGAATAGTCCATCATGTTTTTGTGAAAGGAGTCACACGACTCAACTCATGCAAGTTTAAGCCAGTGCGAGGAGTACCGAGAACCGAGGTCGAGAACCGAGATACCACTGTAATATAAATGCATTACTGCAATGATAGAGGCTATGTTTACATGCAGTCTAATAATCAGTTACTATGCAGACTAATAGCTCAATAGGAAGAGACACTGTCCATGTTTACACCCCAATGGAATCTGATTGAGGCCAATCTGAAATGATTAGCCACGTAAAACCTCTATCTGATTACACTTAGAATTTGACTGCAGGTCCGTGTGCATTACCTGAGCGTTCTGAATGGCCTCTTGTCTCCTGACTCAGAGAGCCGGAGGAGGAAACGCCATTGACTGCAGAATCCAGCTCGGGCTAGACAGTGAAGACAGAAGAGAGATATTACTCAAACGAGACGTCTGATGCTGACGCGCTCCAGCTAATGAACGTGTTCCACAGAACTCGGCAATAGAACAAGTGCCACAAGCCACCGGCTGCTTCTTAAGGAGGACTGTTGCATTTTGATTGGTGGTTTTTAGAGGGAGACTAAATCTTATACATGTTCATCTCTATGAAAGCTTTACTGCCCTAATGAGTACTGTTCAGCAGCGCAGGCCAAATGAACACAGCTGCACAGTTTAATTAAGGTTGTGGTCGACAAAGATTTCGTTTTATATAGTTCTATGTGCCCTCAGCGTCCAATTAAGGACTGGCTTGTTACTCTCTGGATAGTTTCTAGTCTAACTGGTAATGAATGTTTATAGCTCACTGAGTATTTGCATCATGGCCCAAACGTGAATGTTGTATATACTGTGTTTGGTATGACAAGCCCTCCGGTATGAAGCAGCAGACTGTTATGCCCTATTAAAGCTAAGAGCCATTTAAGGTCCGCATTACGCTCTGTGAAACAGGACATCACCATAGTCACATAGCTGTTTAGATACTTTGCATACAGCGTTTTATTTGAAATAATAATATTAATTAAAACACAATATAAAATCATTTAGGACAGTATTGTACACTATAGTAACTCAATCTTTGTCTCTTACGAAAACAAGAGTGGGTGTTTTCTGCAGTTCAAGACTGCGATTTTTGCAATTTTCCGTCAGCAGGAGTTGTAACGGTTTGCTCATACTAGTTTTCTGTCATTCATATGTGAATACGATATATAAAACACAGATTATTTATATTTCCTATAATTATTCTTAAAACCGCGGCCTTAAACATGAACGGACGTTGATCGGATGGACATTAAATGGTGCATAATGTATAAGGATGACAATAAAAAATAAATAAATAAATAAACTAACTATCTAGTAGGGCTGGGAAATTAATCGAAACCGACATTCAGAACCATTAACCGGCGTAATCTTGCCCACGACGGTTTTTTCAATTTTTTAAAAATTTGCTAATACCTTTTTAAAATCATCTTAAATGCTACACACTATGAAAATAATTCAAGAAGGTGGAACGAAACGACTAATGACATATCCTACTACATCATTTCAAGTGGTTGAAATATTCAATAAACAACCATAGTTTATCGGTGGGTTTCCTTGATATGCAGTCTTTCATTAGAAAAATATCCCAGTTTTAATCGTAGAGATCTTTACAGTACAAATCTTGTCAATGAACTACGAGGGCAGAATAACAACAAAAAAGTCGTTCATTAATCATGATACTGATTCGAGGTCACATCACCTATCACTACTGTCTTGTAAGACTTATAACTTCACTTTGTAATGATCCCTCAGACGAACAGTACAGATCATGTGTCATTGTTGGCAGTGCCATGTATAGACTACAGATCCCAGAATACACCACCAGGATCACCATTTACATGCATGTCATTTAGCGGACACCCTTATCCAGAGCGACTTACAATGGATACAATCTTACAAGCCGAGCAATTGTGGGATAAGGGCCGGGCCTGGACGTTCTAGTCCATAAACTAGTAGCTTAACTACTAGGCCACCACAGTCACTAGGTCACCTGAGTGTTTGCAGTTAAGGCAAATCAAATGTCACTACACAGGTTAAAAAACTTATTTGTTTACACTTCAGAGATGAAAAATTTCATATAAAACTGTATTTTTACACTGCTGCTAAGATACAATTTTCTGAAGTCACACCATCTGACAAAAAAAAAAAAAAAACTTATCAAGATTCAAAAGGGATCATTTGCAATATTTGTGGAAAAGCTACAGACTGTATCACTGCACTACAAAAGCCAAATGGGGTGCCAGATGGAATTTTAGACTTGGGTTCTAATGTCAAATGAGACAACAATAGTTTCTGGCAACAAACAACCTAGTGTGTTCACAAAGTAGTAATCCATCTGAACAAATAGGAGATAAGCTACAGCTATAGTTTTGTGACACAAAGACCGAAGGTACACTAGTTCCAGGACTGAATCTTTGAGAGTTCCCAGTGTGGTACCTGGTGCAGGAGTTGCCGGAGCCGGTACAGTTGGGACTCCAGCTGTTTGTTGTGATCCTCCAGAATCTGCATGCGAGCCTCTAGCCGGCCCTTATGCTGCCGCAGGAGTTTGGCTTCGGCCAATAGGTCGGCCTCGCTCAGGACTCCAGATCCTACGTTCGCACCCAGCGCGCCCTCTCCTCCACGCTGCTTCTGCTGTTCCCTCAGCTGCTCGTACTCCCTCCTCAGACACCTACGCAGAGACCGAGAGATCTGATGAGAAGTGAGCAATCGTCTTGTGTTCCTGCTTACAGACAGCACATCCATTATTCCTTGCGTTTCTTGAAAACCTTTGAGCTTATGCACTGTTTCATGATCAACTGTGTTAGTGTGAGGCCCAGGCCACGACACGACCCCGTCTCATCCTGCAGGGATCACGACTAACATCAATGGTTCCTCAAAGCAACACAGCAGTGCTCAGTTCTGCAAAGTTGTGTACTGATATCTGGTCGGTTCTAGCAGCAGTAAAGTGGGTGTGTTTGTGTCTGAGAGCCAGCTGATCGGTCGTACCGTTGCTCCTCCTCCAGACGGGCGATGACCCGCTCCAGCTCGCCCCGTTCCTCTTTCTCCACGGCCTGTAAGATCTGGGCAGGGCTCTGCAATGCCTGTGCAGAGGTGTGCAGGTTTGGGGCTGGTGATCTGGGAGTGTGGGCAGGGCTTTGGGGTTGGCTGCATGACGCACCCTCACCTCCCAGGGTCTGACAGTACTGCAAGATCAAAGCATGCTCCTCGTCCCTACATGGAGAGAGACAGATATAATCACTTATGGGTGCAATGGTATTGCAAACGTGTCATATTGAAATACATTATGAGTAGATACAAGCCCAGTAGTGGCCCAGTGGTGGAGAACATGGACCAGCTGGATGTCTGTGAGCTTCAAATCTCAGCTGTACCAATGCTGGCCATTAACCATCTACAGCTCGTCAGTTGCAAGTCGCTGTGCAAATTTCCACCAATTGCTATGGGGTGATCTAATGGTTTAGGCACTGGACAACACATTTGAAGACTAACCATTTAAATCCCAGCACTGGTATTATCTGTGCCCTTTAGCAAGGCCCTTAATCGTCTATAGCTCAAGTTGTAGGTAACTTTGGATAAAAGTGTCTGGGTTATTCCACCAAATTGGATGGCGGTGCGCCAATGGTTTAGGCTGTTGACTACAAATTGGAAGGCTGTATGTTCAAGTCCCATCTTCTTCAAGTTGACACATTAACAGGACCGTCATATGCTAAATTATCTACAATACTGTGCAAAAGTCTCAGGCCCTCATTAGATCTGTTGTTTTAGCAAGCTATAATGACTATACTGCATATATAGTTGATAACCGGACCCAGAAAATTTGGCTTCATCACACCATAATACTCTTTTCCCACTGATCTTCATTCCAATCTTTGTAAGCTTTAGTGCATGTTAGGATTTTCACCTTGTTCTGCTTCCAAAACAGAGAATTCTTGGCTGCCACCCCTCCAAAACAACATTTTGATCAAGCTTCTTATGACTGTAAAGGGGGCAACTTGGCATCCTGATGAAGCTGCCAGATTCCACTATTTCTCAAGCAGGTCACATGTGTAGCCTATAGGAGCTGTTTGTCTTTTTTTTTGTTTTTGTTTTTTTAAATACACACAAATTTCCTGTATTTTCTGGTAGTATTCTACTAAAGAGTCTGAGAAATAATTACATACAGACATCATACCATGGCTAAAACAATGGTATGTCTAACCTAATGGTGGCTTAAGACTTAGAGCCTAAGACGGGCACAGTACTGTATATAAATAAAGGGGCAGAGGGAATAACACATCAATGCAAAACAGCACGGGATGGTGAGGGGGGGTGTTGTAAGGAACTTTTCTTGAAAAGCCTAGATGAGAAATAATAAAACTGCTTCTGTTGCAATATTTATGTTTTCTGCCCTTTTTCACCCATCTTCCTACAGATACGAGCTGCGGCTGCCCTCTGCATATTTTTATATAGTATTTAATATCTTCAGGAAAAGTTCTCAAAGTTCAAAACTTATTTTGTAAAAAGCACAGATCACCAACAAGTACCAGATAATACAGTTGGTGTTGCTGACTTTTCTTGCTTACTTAGTAAAAAACATGATATTCAAGAGACCAAGTACTGAAAAAGTGCTGAAATAGCTGGGACGGTAAGGAAAATGCAAATACAAATAAAAAGGCTGTGTTTCTTACATTTACTTCAACTTTTATTTCATTCCAGACGGTATGAACACAACATAGTTCATGTTTTGTCTGGTCCACTTCATTTGTTAATAAACATCCATTCCTGCATTTCAGGCCTGCAACGCCTTGCAAATTCCTCCTCTTTGAATTGTATAATGATATAATGCACAGTAGAGGTGAGAAATGTGAGAATCAATTCCAGTCTTTCTTTGTACACTGCTTTTAAGCATTTCAGTAATTTTCCTCACACATTTGTAGACAAAACGGATGTGACCCTCAGCCTTTTGTGCTAAGTCATGATTACAATCACCTGTTCACATTACCTGTTTAAAATCATATCATTATGTAGTTCATTTAACTACTCATAACTAGCCCTATATTGCCCTGTCTCAACTTTTTTGGAATGTCTCTCAGCCCTGAAATGCAGGAATGGGTGCATTTTTACAAACGAAACAAAGTCAAAGTAAATCTAGGATGCACTGTCTTTTTTACTTGCATTTTCCATACCATCCCAACTTTTTCTGATTTGGGGGTTGTACCACACCCTCCAGCAAACTCGGATCAGTCTGAAAGAAAATTATTATTATTACTTATTGTTAAATGTTCAAGACAGAGCCAAAACGTTTCCTCCGTATCGCTGCATGTAATTTACTGGAACTAAACACTGAGCATTATACAAGATCATAAGAACATTTTTTAATGGTGGACACCTGTATCTAATTTGAAGATGGTGTGTGAAATGAGTCTTTTAAAAGAGAAAATGAGTGAGCCAGCGGCAGAAGAAGAAGAAAATCTGGGTACAGAACACAGAGATAATAGAGATAGAACCTAATACATATCCTAAAGTTAATGTCAGGTCAAGTTTCTATGATTGAGCACTGAAAGGTGAACTAGGGGCAAAGTTTCTTTTCCCAAGGATGATATAGGAAAGCTCATGAGTAACTGAAGAGTGTTCGAACTTTGACTCCATGACTTTAGTTTCGCTCTTAGATTTATTATCTACGCCGCCCAAGGAGGTTGGGTCCCTTTTTGAGTCTTGGTCCTCCTAAGGTTTCTTCCTATAACACTCAGGGAGTTTTTCCTTGCCACTGTCGCCCTAGGCTTGCTCAATTTGGGATTGGACGTAGTTATTAGGAGATAATCTAAACTTGTAAAGTTGCTTTGAGACAATGCTCCATTGTAAAAAGCGCTATATATAAATAGATCTGACTTGACTTGAAGAGTGTACAAGTACTGTAGTGGTGTTCACAATTCGATTTTCTCATGATTATTGTTTTTGCATTGTATAAAAATGCAAAAATTTATTTCTGAAGTGTAAACAATGCAATGCCCAATGCACAGTTTCTTGTATAAGCTTCTAAACAAACTGTGTTCCCTGCAATTAAAAGAACTTACATCTTTAAAATTGTAAATAAAATGCTGTACTGTAGTTTCACCATATATTATATAACTGGGTGAAAACATTCCTTTTACATTTCTGAAGAATAACACTTCAAAAATGTGTACTTCTGTTGTATAGGAAATGTAAAAGAATACTCGGATCCCTGCAGTTAAAAAGAAATTAGAAAGAGTGTTAAATAACAATCCTGCAACAATGCACTATTCTAACAGTTCACCAAATTGAAATCATTAAAATAAAGTACCATCTTAAATTGAAAATCTAAGTAAAGATATGCATCTCTGTGCATGGTGTTCAAGAAATACAACTGCATTAGATCATCCTTATCCATAACTCCCATCATGACTTTTTTGCATCATGAGGCATCGTGCAGGACGTATCCTTACACCCCTCGTGGTGATTCGAAAATTAAGGCTCTTGTTGTGGCCCACTGCCCAGAATATAACTATGGCATCAGTTTCCCAGACCTGCCTTTTTATATTCATTTAGTCCAATTACCTTACACAGTCATTGTAAAATTTGTTGGTTGTGCATGGATGGCCTAATATAATCTTCTGGGCCTTAGAACCCGACTCCTCACGCTTACCACACAATTTCATTCGTCTCACTGCAAGTCTTTGGCATTTCACTTAGACACAAAGCATATTGAACATGTGTATGTATTAAAACTTCCCACACGCTCCCCTGCTTCCACACGCTTTGCTAAACAATAAGGTTGATACGGACTAGAAGAGCTGATTCTCTTGCTCCAGATTGGCCACTTGGGACACGTGGAGCTCCACTCAAGTGAAAGCTGTGGGTGTTTCTGGTTTAATGACATTTGGCTCGTGCACTGTATCCTCCCCTTGACTATGTAGATGGAGGAGTGCATGCTGGATCTGATCCTGTCCTCGATCCATCAGCGTACAACGTGCAACCAGTTCGAGAACCTGGGCTTCACATCAAAGAACACGGCTAAAACAGCGATGAGATGTCACGCTCACAGCTAAAGCATGGCACACCGCAGCCTTCGGGTAGATAGAGATGACAGTGGAGGAGGGATCTGGGAGCAGGGCGGCTGAAAAGCATCGCAATAAAGAAGAGGCAGGAAGGGCACTAGCCAAGTGGGAGATATAACAGAGCGAAAGAGAAAGATAAGAGAGAAGACCCAAGAGAGCTGAAAGGATGAGAGACAGGGATGCTAAAGGAGTTCAGATGTAGTGTAAGCCTCCGAGGATTTACAGCCAGCCTCACTCAAGCTCACTCTAAAAAGCCATTGCCTGTCCGACTCCCCTGACACTCCCTCATGATTCTCCCGAACTCTCACTCTCTCTCTCTCTCCTGTTCTTTCCCTACTTGCTCTCATTTGCCAGACATGACAACCTTCAGTATCTGGAAAGTTAGAAAGCACATCTGAAGTCACTTGAATAAAGAATGTTTCTTCTGACACAGCCAAAAGGCTTTATTTAGTATCAAGCAAGTCAACTTGCTGAACAGGAACAGGGGCAGAAAGTGTCACAGATGCATCTGTTCTCAGAACTAAACTCTCACACTAGATAAGCAAAAGTTTGTGGATACCCCTTGTAATTATTGAGCTCTGCTATTTCAGCAACACACTGAAAATATAAAGCAGCTTTTGGATTCTCCATAGGCCAACACCGTTTGGATTCTCCAACAAGTCAGTTCATCAACAAGAGAATTGGTTTGGCAACATTGACTGAGAACTTGACTAGCTTGCACAGAACACTGGACCTCAACTCTGTAAGTCACCTTAAAAATGCACTGTGTGACCCAGGGCTTCTCGTCTAACATCAGAAACCAATCTCAGGGTCATGTTCCAAAATTTAGTGGAAAGCCGTTTTAGAAGCAAAGTGAGGGGTAAAGTCCATAGTAAGTACTAAGTTTTGGGTGTCCACAAACTTTTCTGTATATTGTGCCAGAACCCTGTGCCTTCAAGAGACAGAGACTGTGAACACTTGTTTGAGCCCATAGATTTTCCAAGCACTAGTCTGAGCAGCTAATTAGGACACCTAGAAAAGATCTTCATACCGTGCTAACTGGGTGTCGAGAGCGCAAGCTGATCAGAGTACACTGCTCGGTGTAAAGGGGAGGTCAGGAACGTGTAAGCAAACCACTTGACCTTTAGCTAATGAGCTGCCCTACAGCTCTTGACCTACTCGGCAAAAACACGTCAACAGGATGCAGCTGAAGACGGCTCACGAGTCCTTAGATCACAGTGCCTTTTCTCTACACTATGTTTTAAGACGTTCCTCCAACTCTCATACACACTCACAGGTGGAGAGACAGACAATCGCAATATTCAATACGCGCTCATAAAACACAGTGCAGTTAGTGAGATAACAGCCCTGCTGATGGGCATCTGCTCTCGAGAGGCCACAGAATAAAGGCCTTTTTACACTACTTTAAAGAGATGGAAAAAACGCACATCAAGTTTTCAAACAGAACACACATATATTAATGCCATACTTCATACAGAGTTCAAAACTGACGGACTGCATAAAATATTTAAACGGAGCCTGTTCTAATTTCTGCGTTGTTCGGATGCGTTAAAATCAGGCTGACCAAGCGGAGCTCGGTTGTCGGGCAGAACAGCTCATCCTGTCAGCTTACATGACAAGCAACATGCAGAGTCCAAAAACATGGATATTAAAAAAAATATCTGGTGGAATATAGCTGAAAGGCTGATGGTGATAAACCTCACAGTGATGGATGGAATGGTTTTCTTGTTTACCTAAGTACATTCTAATCTAATCTTGAGATTCAGTTCATGGACAGATGTCCTGACATTTTCCTTTAGAATTCTCTGATATCATTCAGAATTCATTGTTTCATCAATGATGGGAAGCCATCCTGGCCCAGATGCAGCAAAACAGGCCCAAACCATGATAC